>CM057152.1:28100506-28340395 GCA_029962745.1 Echinometra lucunter
TGATTGTGCTCACCTTTTAAAGTAAAGACTTAAGGAATGCATTAACATAATTTATGAATATTCATTAAGGCAAGAATAATATTATTTGAAAACCGATAAAAACAATTCATTTTTGTATTTAAATAAATATGAATGTAAAAAATGGAGTGTAAAACATTCTCTTATTAATCTAAGCAAAAAGAGGACAATTTGAATCGTCACTCAATTCAAAGCAAATCAAAACGTGATATTCCAGGAAAATTCCCAAACCAATTTATTTATTAAGATTCCCCGATCAAGTATATCAATAAAGGTCAGTACCATATGAAGTCAAAATAAAGCGTACACAATTGAGATAATGAAGTGCTTTATACTTGGTTAAAACATAAGTTGAAGTTGAAATAGTGTTAGTGACTATTAGTTGAGTACTAAATACTAAATGGACGTTCATCCGTCATAATTGTCATATATATGTGACAATTATTATCACAACAATACAACAATAATACGTTAATGTAACTTAATTTAGTTGAGTAAAATCGATGTAGGCAAAATGAGTAAATTCTACTTGAAATACCTCGAAGTTGTTATTACTTTATAATATTAAGGCAGTTTCTTAACATAATTAAATCACGTAAAAGTATTCTTTACAGTGTTTTCTTAGAAGCGGTGTCTAGATACATGTAACTAACAAATCTAATTCATCTTCTTCTGCTGAATTCCATTCATTTCCATTGCAAAGTTAAATTTTTCGTAAAAGAACACACGTCAACAACAACAAAAGCACTCTCTACTGAGATGTGATGTCCAGAACCGCATTAAGTTGATTAGAACCAATGCCTTTGAAAAGAACCTTTCTAAATCCTTTTTAATCAGTTATTATGGATACCTGATGGAGAACGTTGCCATTAATGCAATTAGATGATACGCTTTTAATATCGACGCTAATTACAGCAGGAAGACGCCCACGCGCAGGCGACAAACGACTGTCACTTCTATACCTTCATCACTTTTCATCTCAGTAGAAATGATTTTTGACGGAAATAATTTAGTTTATGTTGAGACTCGAACAAAATTATGATACATCAGTTCTTTTGACTGCTTGGTATCTGCTTGGTATGCCCGTCAATAAATTCATTAACGATTAACATTAAAAAATGATGGTATTCAGACAGCAATCAGTGATGGAGTCACAGACACTGTATCATCTGGGGAAGAAGCCTATCACCAATCTCATTTTAAATAAATGAATAGAATACTTAAGAGATAGTTCAACGGAAAGACACGGACAGTGGAAAGAAGTGGCTCAATGCCGAGAGAAAGAAGAGAAAAGCGAGCTCTAGGTCAGAGTGGACGAAAAAGCTGTTAGGAAAGGAAGTGGTAAAAACAAGACATAATCAGAAGGCGAAGGAAGAGTTAGGAAAGGGAAATTTAAAAATCAACTGAAACCGTAACTTACCGGCACCTCCATCTACACTTGTGGTAGTGGTAATAGGATTTGGTGAAAAAAAATGTCTACCAAAATTAGCCCACCAAAAATCGTGAAACGTTTTCATGAAGGTTTGGAGAAGTTGAAAAAGTGATAAAGCAAAGGAAAGTCTAAAGGTTGTTTGCAACAAAGAAAAGGAGGTTCCTTAAAATAACACATCTTGCTGGTATTCCTGCCAAGATCACAAAATATCCCCCTGTATATGCGCACAGGGGGATTTGTAAATTATATTGTATACAGTATAATTTACAAATCACCACCTGTACATTTTTTCCTTTCTCTACACAGGCCGGCTCCTGGAAAATCAATTTCTTTGTTTTGAACCTTCTACTATCTACTACAGGTGAGGTGATAAAATAATAAACATCACTATATTTCATTTCAATTTACTGCATTCAATAACCGAATAAGAAAATGCGTGGTATTTACAAAAGCGAAAAACACCACAGTGTAAGACGTTTTCTTGTTCGCAAATTTAAGATATTGTTTTGATTTTCTGTTCAAAAATTTTCTTTTAAAAAAATAATGATTTTGACCCCTTTGGTCGCCCATTCATTACTAATCAGAGATGATGGAAAACAATTTATGATAACGATGAATCAAACTGTGCATTTTTTGTTCCTTTTTCATGAAAAATTCTAAAATTTGCACTTTTGATATATATCAAGACTTATACAGGGAGAGGATGTGCTTGTTCGGGGAAGAGGGTGTTGGTAGTAAGCATTTAAGATGGGCTCCCAAGTTTGTTTGCTTCCCCTCCCCCCTCCCCCCACAAGCTGGACCCTTCATGTGCGCCTGGCCATAATGATAACCTATTATCGTTGCTCTATTTTTTCCCCCGGTATTAGGTCTGTCATCGAGAGGATATTGCTTCTTGCCCCTCTTTTGAATATACTAGCGTAGTCCACTTTGTTCCTCTAATGAGTCTTCTGCTTGAATCAACCCCTCTCAGAATTTTCAGCTTCTAGTTTTCGCTCGATCTATATTAGAATTGTCCAACATTCTAGCTCTAAAGGGAAAGTCCACCCCAGAAGTTTCACTGTTTCAATAAAAAGAATTAAATTTGATCAGCTTTTAAAAAAAAGAATGAGCAAAATCGGTTAAAGAATAAGAAAATTACACCATTTACATTTTCTAGTAAATTACTCTCAGCTCTGCAAATTGGCAACACTGATGACATCATCTAGGAGCAGCTCTCCATTCACTTTGTACATGAAATTTCACATTTTCTCAATTTTCATGGAAGTTACACATTTTCTAGCCCCCATAGTCAATGTATGTTCAGAAGAATTGCTTTTTACATAACATACTTTGACTATGGGGTGAGAAAATATGTAACTTCCAAGAAAATTGAGAAAATGTGAAATTTCATGTACAAAGTGAATGGAGAGCTGATGACATATGATGTAATCAGTGTTGCCAATTTGCAGAGCCAAGAGTAATTTGCTAGAAAATGTAAATGAGTGTAATTTTCTTATTCTTTGACCGATCTTGCTCATTTCTTTTTTAAAATGCTGTTCATATTTAACTCCTTTTATTGAAACAGTGAAACTTCTGGGGTGGACTTTCCCTTAATTGTGCAGTCACACTGCCGACGACCGATATTAGATTAGACGGCAGACCAAAATTACAAATTTCACTGTGTCGGGAACCGATGCTGGCCCGATAATAAACCGCTGATTTCGATTTGACCTTGAAATTCAGTAATTTTTGGTCGGTCTGATGGCGGTCTGGGGCCTCTAGGCGGTGTGACTGCACCATTTCCGCTAAACCAAATTAATTTTTTTTTAAAGCATTCATACCGTAAAACGGACTCCAGACCGATTCCAACGGACCAATTCTTATTCGGATAACATAAATTTTGGGTTCGGTCTTTCGTCGATCTGTATCGTTGGCATGACTGGTGTTTTATAACATTCTCGTACGCTTTGACGCACGACCTATTTTAAGGGATTTTTAGTTTTTACTTATTAAGTTTCTAGGCTGTTTAAATCATCATCTTCAGGGTGATTTTCTTCTTAATTTCTACATCCCATCTACCAACTTCCTGCCGCCAGATTTTGTAAATATCGATGTGGGTATAAATAACTAATTTCTCTCCATGTTGTGCATCGAACTCTGTCCCCGCTTTCCTCATTTCTCGCTTATAATTTTTCTAATACTCCCAGCAATTCTAGCAGTCGACGCGCAGGACACCTGTCCTTGGGTGGGAAACGAACCCATGTCCATTTGTAACTCTCGAGAGTGTGAGACAATACAGTACAACCCGCGAAGATTATAACATCGGATCTAGACTGGCTGTTTGCGAATATTCCATCAGACAATCCAGATACCTAATGATATGCACATCTTCATGTGTTAAACCAGGTAAGATTGATTACCAACAGCCTCAAATTTATTTACTTCTAGAAATTATCGAATGCATAAATGGATAATGATAAGAGCCTTTCTAGGGCTTCGTATATAGGTGATGGCTAAGGGCTGAAGATGGTCACATCATGTCCGATATGAATGTTAGAGGTATGTTTTTTCAAAGGGACCATTTTGTCTTAATCGGCAATCAGGCTTCATGCAGGTAATCAGTGTTACTATTTTACCAAAACAAATTTAAAAAAAAACACAAAAAAACATGGTGATTTTTGGTTTTTATGTGTTCATTCAACAGGTGAATTAACAAGTATACACAAGTGCAAAATTTGCAAACACCAATCCAAAACACGAATTCCTTTGTATGTAATCAAATTTACCGCGCGAAAGATGTCGAAACTGCAGTTTTTGCAATTTCACCTTGTGCTCACTCAAGCGTGAAAATTTGGGCCCAGGTCATTATTTTGGTATGTTGGGAAGCACATGAAAATTCATGGTGCATACCTTCAGATGCTGAAAAACTTGAAATTCTGATATCCTTGACTCAAATCATGATATGAATGCTTGGTGAACTTTAAAAAAGTGACATTTTTCCTTTAGTGCATGCTCACTCATGCATGTCTTGGCGGATCAATCTCATTGTCACACAGAAGTTGGTAAATTAATTAGGAGCATTCATGCCAAGTCATTTGCTCTTGAAAAACCTCTTCGTTGAAAAGTTACAAACATTTTGTTTAGGGAAGGAGTTACTTTTTTGTTGTGTTCATATATATACATGTATGCATGTATACACTATATGCATTATATTAATCCTATCCCCAGAAAGAATGGTCGAGTATTCAAGAAATACCGTTGCATATTTTTGAATATCTTATTGTATTTACAGTTTATGACTTTTTCCTATACCAGTTAGGAAGGCCGCGTCCGATTCGGTCAAGTAGTCACAAAGAATAAGCATTTCTGTAATGGATGTCCTCTTGATCAAAAGGGGGACCCTATGACGTGCCATTGATACATAAAACCTTGATGGAATAAACATCGATGTCTTCCCTCTGTTTGAAAAAAATTATCTAGGTCTTCGATGTATTTTTTGCACACTCCTCCTGAATGGTTTCTAAATAAAAGGAAATCCCTGTTTGTTTTATTTGTGCTGTGGTTGTGATAGCACTTGTTATAGATGTCACTCTTCAGACTGTTGATAGTTTTCTTTCTCTTTCTCAGCTTGTCTCTCGAACCCTTGTCTTCATGGCGGTACCTGTGAGGAAAGCAAAACGGGATTTCTCTGTAAATGCTTGCATAGTTATGATGGCGATAGGTGTGAGAATATATGTAGTGCTGGTCAATTGACAGAATCTAATGATGATTATTTCAGAAGCACGGAAATGATAAATAAAGAAAAGGAAGAATAAATATTGAATTATTCGACATAAACAAAGCATGATGATACTTCCGTATTCTAGCGATCGATCCCACAGATTTTTTTTCGATGTCCCGTATCAATCCTATAAACGCTTGTTTTAAAAATAACTTTTAGGTTGTCTGTTTTTAATCAGTTTAACAATTTGAAATTTTAAGAGAGGAGCTGAAAATTACCCTTTTCCATGTCCAGTGCTGAAGTGCGTAAATAAGATACCGCAAACACGTTAATTCATTGTAATTCGAAGTGATTTTGATAAGCTTTCACAAATTAATCATCTTTTTAGACACAATATTGTTGCCTGTGTCTGTTGAGTTAAATCTTTACTCATCTGGGTCCCGATGCATAAAACTTACCATTAAATGGTAACTCTGCCATCAATGGCAACTACCATGGTAACCCTGCTCAACAGCTAATCAAATTCAAGGTTTCCATGGTAGGTTGCTATCGATGACAAAGTTACCATCAACGGTAAGTTTTATGAAACGGGGCCAGATGTGTATTTTGTGGTTGTGTGATAGAATTTCTGATGATTTAATTTTATATCTTTGTAACTGTTTCTCTTTAGGGGCTCGAGACTGCTATGAGATTCAGGCCAGGTATATGACCACAATGGGGTGTATGTTATTCAACCTGATGATGATGGTGATCCTATCTCCGTGTACTGTGACATGGAGACGGATGGTGGAGGGTGGACGGTGAGTAAAGGAATGAGCGAAGATACCATGCCTTCTCCAATGTCTCTAGAAGTATAGTTTTACTACCAGAATGTAAAATTTACATTGAGCTCTAAAATCGCAAATCTAAAAAAAAAAGTAAGTAAAATTACCAGAGGATCATATGCGCTATTAACACGGGGTACACTGCATGCCTTTGCAATGCAATTTGTTTTCAAAATTTAGGTCGATTTCCTCGTAAAATTTTGATGTGAAATTTCGAAACTTAAAAAGGAAGAATCTTCCTGATAACTAATGAGTTTTATAGATCGAAAAAAAAAAAGAAAGAACAGGGTTAAGATTGTACAGAAATAGAAATTTTGCTGGTAGAAGGACAATTCTTGAATTTGAGCATCCCATTGGCACATTTTCTATTCAAAAGCACAAAATCAAACAAAAACAATTTTGTAATTTCTTCAGAATGGAACAACAAAATTAGTAATGCCTTTGTACCCACTTTCATAATTGTTTTAGCCTTTAGACAGAGTAAACTACTGTCCTGGTACAAATGATTTTTTCATTATAGTTTTGAAAGTCTCCTGCTCTTTAAAATATTCCAAGCTCATTTAGGTTATATTAGAAGCTGTCAAAATTGTGTATCCCTTTTTTAATACCCACTACAATATAGGTTTTCCAGCGAAGACAGGACGGTTCTGTTGACTTCTTCTCTACTGGTCGGATTATAAAACGGTTTGGAAATATCTCTGCCGAGCACTGGCTTGGTAACGATAATATTCATCGCGTATCCACCCAGAAGACGTATGATTTACGGGTTGATCTCGAAGACTTCGAGGGACAGACCCGCTATGCCGTCTACACAGAATTTAGCATTGCCAACAGGACCGCTAAATACATCCTGACGATCGGAGAATATTCCGGAAACGCTGGTGAGTCTTTTTAGATGTTACCTTGAGATGGCGGTGCCCGATGCAAACAATAAAATCCATTCCTCCCCCTCCTTTTTTCCAAGACGGATAACGCAAAAACACTACATGGCGCTTTGTGTAAATAATTTTGTAATAATAATTTGTAACCTAGATAGCACAGCAAAAAAGTAATTTCTTACAAAATTTGCCCCGAGAAAAAATTTGCTACTAAGCACAACAGTCGAGCGTTTAAGAATTTTTTATCAAATTCTGGACATGGACTATCACGAAACAAAATATTTGAGGTATAATAATCCATGCATTATTGGTGTTCATTAAATGGTGAGCATTATATGACACCTAAATCCCTAAATAGATCCTTGACATTTGATTGGTTGTTTGATATTGATCATTTGTCCCATTTTTGTCTCGCTCACCAGAGGTGAAGGCGAGACTTAGGGATCCAAATGGCGTCCGTCCGTCGTCCGTCGTCCGTCCGTCACAAATGTTAAAGTTTACTTGCAGACTCTCTTATGACGCATAACTTGGCAACTGCTGGTCCAATTGCAACCAAACTTGGGTGGTAGATGCACTAGGGGTACCATTATGTTGCGGTGCTGTCGAGGTCACATGGTGGGGACGAAGGTCATTTGAGGTCACATTGTCATAGTGTACCTGCAAGACTCTTTTACATACGTTAAAGTGTACCTGCAAGACTCTCTTATGATACATAACTTGGTAACTGTTGGTCCAATGGCAACCAAACTTGGGTGATAGATGCACTATGGGTAACATCATGCTGTGGTGCTGTTGGAGGTCACATGGTGAGGTCAAAGGTCATTTGAGGTCAAATGTTAGAGTTTACCTGCAAGACTCTCTAATGACACATAACTTTGCAACCGTTGCTACCTTTTCAACTAAACTTGGGTCATAGATGCACTTGGGGGACCTTCATGTTATAGCGGCATCGGATGTCACATGGTAAGGTCAAAGGTCATTTTATTTCAAGCGTTAAAGTTTACCTGCAAGACTCTCTTATGACACATAACTTGACAACTGTTGGTCCAATGGCAACCAAACTTGGGTCATAGATGCACTTGGGGGACCTTCATGTTATTGTGGCATCGGATGTCACATGGTAAGGTCAAAGGTCATTTGAGGTCAAATGTTAGAGTTTACTTGAAGAATATCTCTTATGACACATAACTTGACAACGTTTGGTCCAATGGCAACCAAACTTGGGTCATAGATGCACTTGGGGGACCTTCATGTTATAGTGACATCGGATGTCACATGGTAAGGTCAAGGTCATTTTATTTCAAATGTTAAAGTTTACCTGCAAGACTCTCTTATGACACAAAACTTGACAACTGTTGATCCAGTGGCAACCAAACTTGGGTGATAGATTGCACTAGGGGTAATTACATCATGGTGTGGTGCTGTCGGAGGTCACATGGTGAGGTCAAAGGTCATTTGAAGTCAAATGTTAGAGTTTACTTGCAAGACTCTCTTATGACAAATAACTTTGTGACCGTTGCTCCCTTTTCAACTAAACTTGGGTCAAAGAGCACTTGGGGGACCTCATGTTATAGTGGCATCGGCAGGGGCGTAACAGGTACCTGTTATCAGGGGGGGGGGGCAGAGCCCAAAATTTCGGGGTAACTAGTCTATGTCTAGAATCTGTGGCGTAGCTAGGACTGCATTTTAAGAGGACGTTAGTTCTCCACTGGCGTAAATCCAATTTGAGGAGTGGGGGATGAAAAACTTGTTTAACGATTTTTTTTTCCCTGTCACACACATTTTCATAACTATTTTGCGAGCGAGCGAAGCGAGCGAGCCAAAAATAACCACTTTTCTCGATTTTAATTGCATTTTTGGATAGAAATCCTAAGATTTTGACGAGCGAGCAAAGCGAGAGAGCCCAAAATAACCACTTTTTTGTTTTCAATAGCATTTTCAAATAGAAATTCTAAAATATATTGGTTGTTTATGATAGATATTCAGAATTGTTACTTAATGATTAATTGAAATATATTTTCTTCCTTAAAAAGTGTGTCTGCATGGGGGGGGGGGGGGAAATTTGTACCCCACCCCCCCCCCTCCCCCAAGTGAGGGTGATAGATCCCCCTACTCCCTGGAATTTACGCCAATGTAGTGCTTCCTAGAGAGGAGGGTGCAGGGATGGGGGGAGTTTCCCCCCTCCCGCGCAAAGCTCCGAAGCTTTCTTTGAATTATCAGTTGTCGGTAATAAAGTCTATCTTCTGCGGCGTAACTAGGATTTCATTTTAGGAGGACGGTAGTGCTCCCTTGGGGGGGGGAGGTGCAGGGAGGGGGGAGTTTCCCCTTAGCTCCGGCGTTTTTGCGCTGTCAGTTCCCGCTCTTCTTATGCTCTCTGCCTGTTATGGGGTGGGGGACATATGCATAGCCAAAAATTTCCCGGTAATTAAGTCTAGAATCAGTGGTGTAATTCTCTGCCTGTTTTCTCGGGGAGGGGGGGGGGGGGGGGGTCAGAGCCAAAAATTTCCTGGTAACTAAGTCTAGAATAGAATATGCGGAGGTGAGGCCCGCACCTCGAGTTGCTTGTTGTGAAGCCCTTAGCGGGTGGGTCCCAGGGTTCTGGCTTAGGGCCCCTGATGGAGGTCTACAGGGAAAGTCACTGCGGGGGAGCCCCCGGAAACTCCGGGGTTTTGGTACAAAATTTCCCTCATTTCTTCTGTTTCATTTTGCTTTCTTCTCTTTTCCCCCTTTTCCCTCTCTCTCTTCTTCTTTCTCCCCTTTCTCCTTTTTTATTTCCCTTCTCCTTCTTCCTTTCCCTTTCTCCTTCTTCCTTTCCCTTTCTCCTTTCTTTCCCTTTCTCCTTCTTTCTTTTCCTTTCTTCTTCTTTCTTTCCTTCCCTTTCTTCTTCTTCCTTTCCCTTTCTCCCTTCCTTTTTCTTCCTTTCCCTTCCTTTCATTTTTTCCCGTTGGTTTGGTGGATTTCCCGCTGAAATCCTTCGGGGGGCACTCTGCCCCCCTGCCCCCCCCCCCCGGTTTTTTACGCCACTGGGCATCGGATATCACATGGTAAGGTCAAAGGTCATTTTATTTCAAACGTTAAAGTTTACCTGCAAGACTCTCTTATGACACATAACTTGGGTGATAGATGCACTAGGGGTAACATCATGTTGTGGTGCTGTCGGAGGTCACATGGTGAGGTCAAATGTTAGAGTTTACTTGCAATATATACTCTCTTATGACAAATAACTTTGCAACCGTTGCTCCGTTTTCAAATGAACTTGGGTCATAGATGCACTTGGGGGACCTTCATGTTATAGCGGCATCGGATGTCACATGGTAAGGTCAAAGGTCATTTTATTTCAAACGTTAAAGTTTACATACAAGACTCTCTTATGACACATAACTTGACAACTGTTGGTCCAATGGCAACCAAACTTGGGTGATAGATGCACTAGGGGTAACATCATGTTGTGGTGCTGTCGGAGGTCACATGGTGAGGTCAAATGTTAGAGTTTACTTGCAAGACTCTCTTATGACAAATAACTTTGCAACCGTTGCTCCGTTTTCAACTAAACTTGGGTCATAGATGTACTTGGGAGACTTTCATGTTAATAGTGGTATCAGAGGGGTACATTCATGCTATTGTGCCGTCAGGTCACATGGTAAGTTTAAAGGTCATTTTAGGTCAAACATTAAAGTTTACCTGCAAGACTTTTTTGTGCCATCAAACTTGGTTAGGGATGTACTTGGGGAAACTTTCGTGTTATTTAGTCACGGGTGGGCGAGACACAATTTTGCTTGTACTATTACGTCATCATTCATGCAATTGTGGCTCAATTTACCGTGCATTCTTGAATCCATTCGATTTGCTCCATTTGCACGCACGCAGAGGGCCCGGCACTTTGGCCCGGCACACTACGTACGTAAAACGCTTGTGTTTGCAGTGTGCATGCGATCAAGCACATTGACGGACAGCGTGTCATTAGGCATGTTAGGTGTCATATAATACAAATAATAAATGTTTTTTCATTCGTGCAATGGACAGAATATTTCATTCGGTGAAAGATGAAATAATTGATCCATTCAACTCGGCTGCGCCTCGTTGAATGGATCATTTCATCTTTCACCTCATGAAATATTCTGTCCATTGAACTATAATTTTCAACATGGCAAGAGTCAGTTACCCCATATACAAAATTTGTGGCAATTTAAAGGGGGGTAGACTACTGGCTTTAATCCATTTAGTGAGAAGTAAGTAATTAGAGGTATACTCTCCTGTTGTACACTCAGGTGAATCACTGACAGAACGTTCCGCGAATCAGGCATTCAGCACGAGGGACCGTGATAATGATATAGACTATTCTAAGAGTTGCGCTACCGCTTACACTGGAGCGTGGTGGTATGGGAGTTGCCACTTTGCCAACCTCAACGGTCAATATCTTCAAGGTGCAACGACTAATATGCACGCAAAAGGTGTGGTCTGGAGTTCCTGGCACGGCTTGGATTACTCACTCAAGAAGACGGAGATGAAGATTCGTCCAGTGTAAACAAACGCATAGAACTGAGAACTTTGCGAATCAAAGCAGAGACGGCAGAGTCAAAGGGACAACCTTTTTTCTGTTAACATGATAAACACTACTTGCAAAAATTAAACTTGTGACAACTTCAAATAGCCCCGTCACCTTTAGAAATGTGCGGACTTTACAATGGCTTACACTATGAACATGACGGACAAAGAAAGCGGATAAAATAAACAACCCCTCATTCTACCCTTCACAATGGTTCTGGTAGTCAAAAGAATATCCCTTCACAGCTATTATGTTTAATCAGTAGTTCCAGGTGAATATGCATGTGACACCCGTCCCAAATATTTCAGATAATAGCTGTGAAGGGATGTTCTTTTGACTACCAGAACCATTGTGATGGGTAGAATGAGAGGTTGTTTATTTTGTCCGCTTTCTTTGTCCGTCATGTTCATAGTGTTATTAGGTAATCCGAACATGATTTGTATGGGCAGTACAATAGGCTTTAGAAATTGCACTTGAGCTGATTTTTCGAAAGTAGTTTTTATCGTGTTTTTTGTAAACAAAAAGACGTTAGAAGCCTTCTAAAATAATAACATTGCCTTCATTTTCACACATAAGTGTACTTTATTCAGTGTTGAATATAAAAGGGGGTCCTTCAAAAAGTCATCATCTACGTTCTGTTAATTACAACGCCCACTGTCCTATAACAATTGGAATTATGAGTGATTTCGCTTATTCAGTTATTTTCGTATTATTCTAAATTTCAATTCTATTATTGGTATATAAAAACACTGAACTGCTAGGAACTGAACTGTTATGAAATCATTCAACTTGTATGTCCGCTTTTAACCATGGTTTCTGAAATTATTCTTCATCCTTATATCTGTAAAAATTTGTATTTAAATAGGTTTGTTTGTTCAGTTATGCATGTATCAAGCTTTGTAATTGAAATTGAAATTAGCGCATTGAGTGCATTCAAGGTTGCTTCCTCATTTGTTATAAAAATAATTTATGACATTGGATGATCTGCTGGAATGGAAATGGCGTTTATTCATCTAGTATACACACCGCACAAAAAGTAACTAACCATTCCGTCTTTTGATCATAGCTCAAATTATGGTGTGTTGTATCGGACAACTTTTGAGAAAATTTGATCGAAAATTGAATTCCAAACATTTTGACACTTCATTAATTTGGTTGAAATCGAATAAGGAATGTGAGCGCAATGACGATTCATATGCAAATACCCCAAAATAAAAGTTGCAGCAATCTCTATTGATGTGGCATTCTCTATTTAAAGAATTGATTCTGGCTGTCAACTTCATCTCTTTGTATTTCTGACAATATAGGGTATAAACAAAAACACAGAGGTGGTCTTCTTTAACCCATAGCAGTACAGAGCTTTCTTGAGGTCTAAACTAATAATCTTCAATCCTCAAATTGTCAATACAAATTATTTGTTTCCACATTTACATAGCTTGGAAAAAATAAATATGGATATGACATAAACCAAAATGAAATATAATTGTAAAATTGAATCAGAAATTGCCAATTTGAACACAGAAATAGTGATTATATTATTCACTGCGTTGCCAATTTAAAGAGTTTAATAATTAGTTACACTTAAACTGATCTAATTTGAGAACGCCATACCATACAGCGATGGGAACGGGCTCAAATTTATCAGTGCATTTTTCTCTTTCTGCCCATGTATGATATGTACTGCCCAACATTCTGGACCAACAGATACTGCAAAAGCGTCTCCTAAAGGTGACACTGTACCTCTATGGGTTAAATGACAGTCAAAACATGTGCCAATTAAAGTCATTCCAAATGGATGAGGCAGTGGATGTCCGGCAAGGAAAAGTGTCAGCGCTCAAAAGGATGCCTAGGTTGTCTGTCCGGCAAGATGCCATCTCTCATTTTCACATAATCTAGGCATCCCCTTGATATGAGCGCTGACACACTTTTCCTTGCCGGATACATTCATTGCCTCATGCATTTGGAATGACTTTAATTTATTTGTTCAGTTATGCATGTATCAAGCTTTGTAACTGTTATTAGTATGTAACTGGAAAGTGAATTGTCATCAATTGAAATTAGCGCATTGAGTGCAGTCAAGGTTGCCTCCTCATTTGTTATTAAAGTAATTTATCACATTGTATGATCTGCATGATCTGTTGGAATGGAAATGGCGTTTATTCGAATAGTATATTCCGATGCATTCAATGCTTGAAACAATAACTCATCGCTTTCATTGATCTGCTTGAATTTGAACTCTGATCAATTCGATATTCAGTATATTCATGTACAAAAGTTCAAATCTACAGTTCTTTGAAAATCGAATTCACTCAATTTCCACAAATATTCCACACTATTTTCTTATCCCTTGATATTAACCGGCCCATTGGACAGTCGTCGTTCTTCTTCGTTTCAGTTAATAAGTGCTTATCGTTAGAATATTCGTCGAGGTAAATACTTAACAGATGAGGAATTATCTCCTTCTAAAAGATGAATCCAGTGCAATAACTTTAGATAATTGGTTTTATTGTTATTTTAGTTTTTTAAACCACATAGATGCATGAAGGGAGGGGAGGGGACTGAATTACCTGTTCAGAAACAGAAGTCGTTGATTTGATGGAGAAAGGACCTCTTTCGAAAGCTAGGAAGAAGCAACTTGTGTGTGCACTTCGTAGATATTAAAACTGAACAAAGAGCTTCATGGTTTGTTGTCAAAAGATACCATTCACCGCGCATCCTAATACCAACCACTATGTCGTCATGGGGCAAAAACTTTTGGCCAATCAGAATGCGGCCGCGGTAAAGTTCAACCTATGAGTTCAAGTATGTCGCGTCGTCATAGGGAAAAAAAAAGTTTTGGCCAATCAGGGAAGCGTTTCATCAACTTGTCTTGTCAGTGGTTTTTACCGACAAATTCGCTCTCAGCCGAGCAGATGCAAGGATTTCAGTACTTATAACAGTTGTCGGTAAAAAATCACGGACAGGACACTGTCTTTTAGATTCAGAATGCAGTAAAGCCAGTCAAATTCAGCGGCTGGAGTTGCTAATATTATTACGTCACAGTGACACCGGTGCAAAGTGCACAATCGTTTTTCGGCGTAATCAAAATGATTTAAATCGAAATAAGATGAAAAACTCTTTTCTTATATAAAAAAAGTTGAAAAGTACAAACTCAAAGGATTACTGGAATATGATAAATAAGAAAAAGCAGAGTTCTGTCAATTCTCAAAACTTAACGGAGCAAGACTTTTTAGATCATTTCAAAAGTCTAGGAAAGAATGAAAATCAATCAAATGATTTGAATATTAATTTTGATGCTGATATTGAAGACAATTTTAATGAAGAATTTAATAGATTAATACTGAAGAATCCGAAGTCGTCAAACAGCTGAAGCGATTGAAAAAAATGATAAATCTCAGTTTTTATATAGCGCAAATTACAGCCTCTAAGCGCTAAATAAGATAAACTCTTTTCTTATATTAAAAAAAAAGTTAAAAAGTACAAACCCAAAGGATTACTGGAATACGATAAACAAGAAAAAGAAGAGTTCTGTCAACTCTCAAAACTTGACGGCGCAAGACTTTTTAGATCATTTCAAAGGTCTAGGAAAGGATGAAAATCAATCAAATGATCCGAATATTAATTTTGATGCTGATATTGAAGACAATTCTAATGAAGAATTTGAATAGATTAATAATGAAGAATCTGAAGTCGTCAAACAGCTGAAGCGATTGAAAAAAATGATAAATCTCTGGAGCTTGATGTGATTGCCAATGAATAATTGAAAAATATTTCGAACTGAGAGGTTTGTTACCTTAATCACCGAATTATTCAATATTGTCTTTGATAATGGAATTGTTCCGGTAGAATGGGTGAACGGTCTCATAAAACCGTTGTATAAAGGCAAAGGTTTCCCAGATTCAGGTGATAATTCTAGAGGAATATTGGAATAACATTTTTAAGTTGTGTGGGAAAGCTTTTCATTGCAGTCTTATATGACAGAGTGTTTTATTTCACCGAGTCGAATGATATGTCAGGAGAAGAACAAGTTGGTTTCAAAAGTGGGTATTCAACTATGGATCACGTGTTTTCACTGCATGTCATTCTTGAATGGTAAAGAAAACGGAAAGAGTTTATACTGCTATTGCAAATTATAAAAGGCATTATTGCCAACTTTGGCACCTATAACTGTAGATGCGCAGATGATACGCAGATGATACAGTTATGTTGGCTGAAACTGCCGAAGAGCTACAGCTGGCGCTTAATGCTTACTCTGCTCTAGAAGTTTAGATGATAATTGCCAACTTTTGCACATAACTGTAAATACATCAAAAACAAAGGCAGTTCTTTTTTTCTAGAGCAACGGTTAGGTAAAGACCTATTTTTCGTTTTGGAAGAGACGAAATTGATGTTTGTGATGATTATGTTTATTTAGAAACAACCTTTAATTATAGTAGCAGTTTCAAAAAAGCTATAAATCAACAGGTTTCAAAAACAAGAAGGGCATTGTTGTAATCTTTGATGATGTCATCATAGACACACAGCATAAAAGGCTGTGATATATTAAGCCAACATGCCTTTCAGTGCCTAACTTTCCTCTCAGTTTTTCCTCCATTTACTGCATGTATTTTCCTTCCTCTTTGATATTGATTCCTAGATACAGATGTGGAAATTGTATTATATGTTCCTCGGTACTCATATACTTTAGTGTTCTTTCAGTAACTTGTATTCTGTTATTATGGGCGTTCCCAATACAAAGGTTTTGCTTTCCGGGTTTTCGCCTCCTTAGACATGTTAGAACTATTTACTGAATTATTTATTGTATCGTAATCTATGTATATCGCATTGTAAAAAACTATTATGTACATCTCGTTTTACACATTGTACTGATGAGAAGGAAATAAATGTTAATTTCAATTTCAAATTTTGATTATTTGCAATGAAAAGAGAAAAATTTTCATTTTTCTTTTTCTTTTTAACATACACGCACATGTTGGAAACAATATGCCTATAGCACGTTAATTTATTTGATGTACGATAAAAGAGCAATGTAGATAAAATGCCTTGCTCAAGGGTACAAGTGCCGTGCCGGGGATCGGACCCCCGATTCTCACTTTTCCAGTCAAGTGCCTTAATATAAAAAGAACAATAACAACCAGAGTTTTCATTCATTTCATTTCTATTCTTTCAATGTAAATTTCAAGAAAGGCATTAAGGCGCACCTCAATGGGAGTATCGCCTTCCACAAAAAGTACAAGTTGGACAGGGAAGTGTTTCTTCTGTGGGGGGGGGGGGGGGCAGGTGTCTTAACTATTTAAAAAAAATAATAACTGATTTCATTATTTTTTTTTTTTTTTTATACCATAAGAACAAAACAAATGCGACATCGATTTCTTGTGGTTTTGGAGAAAGTAGTGGCATGCAAGGAAATGTCACTAATGTGTTCCAAATTGGGGACGGGGCTCGCCCAAAATAGTATCATGTCTGTACTTACAGACCAATTCCACAAAGCGAGAGGGCAGCAGACTGGTCGCCATACTGTTTAAATGTCACTAGGTTCTCCTACGTAGGCCTACTAAAGTATAATAAATATAGTCCCCCCCCCCCCCCCCTTCCCACCTGCTGGATATAGAAAGAGAGTGAGAGAGAGAGAGAAAGAGAGAGAGAAAGAGAGAGAGAAAGAGAGAGAGAGAGAAAGAGAGAGAGAGAGAGAGAGAGAGGAGGAAAAAAAAAATCAAGTCGATACTCCTGTAGAGCCAAATCATCCCTGCCTCCACCCCCATAATCCTGCATAACGACATCATGCCTATGGTCATGGTTGTCCGTTTTTAAGATAGGCCTATTAGATGTATATGTAAAGCAGCTTATCATTTCCTGGTTAGCACTGAATGTGTGCAGTTCATTTCTAACTCATTGGGGAATCCTTTAATGAAAGAAGTACATTGCAGTATCCATTCAAGAAGTAGGTATAGACCAATTCCATCTCCGGTTTATGTATCTGGCCCTCTATCAGCGAGGCGATAGCTGCGGTGTGTGATAGTGCACTGACCGCGACTGGCTGTGTGCAAAATCAATGAAAGATATGAGATATGCCCTGATATTATTTCATTAATTTGATTCTAGATCAATAAAATAAAGCATGGATACATGGAGAGATGACGTAAGACAATGACCATAGATGAAGATATGATGTATTTTTGTACTTTCGTTACTTTTTCTCCTTAGTGTTGTCAGTAAAAGGCCAGGAAACCTGTGTAGGAAGTACTGTTTCTCACACAAACAGGCTTCATGGGTCAAAGGCGAGTGAATTTCGCACTCTGTTAGCTTCCAATTTTTAAGCTTTCTCCAATTATTTATTGTTGTGGCATCTGAGCACCGCACAGCTGCGACCTGAACTTCCCTGATCATTCCTCATTGCAAACATTAAGAGAAATCTGCATAAATTATGTTTGTCCAAAATAGAGAAAACCGAACTAAAGTACATAACGCGCTATTGACTTATGTACTGTAAAAGTTGGATCACACACTACGGTTTGATATAACATTTCATTTCCCCGACGGAGTTACATTTTACCCAAGGGATTAGATTTTCCTACTTGCTACTTGCTACTTTGCTACTTGACAATGGTATAAACACACGAGTTATAGTTTAAAAATTCCAGTCTGAAAGTTTCAAAGTATAATATCGACGGAAAGTATTTTTAAATATTAAAAATGTAAACCAATGTTTGAAGAAAATATAATGGTCGGTTGAACAGACTGGACATAAGCAGCGTGCATGTGCACAGAGTTCACCTGAACAGTACTGTGTATGTGTGTGTATGCATATCATGTATAGTACAGGGAGAGAGGTACAGCTAACGGTAATTTTGAACTCGTGGAAAATGCTCCTCTTATTTATTGTCTCTGAGACCAAAAATAGTAAAATCGTTGTTTGCGTCTTATTAACAGTTTTTCATTTCAAATTATGGTTGGTTTCAGGGTTTTTGAGTACAAATACAAGTTTTCATTCACATGTTTCATCTTAGTTTGAGAAGTTTTTTAAATCAGCCGCTCCCAAAGTTAGCCGATGCCTTTAACTGAAACTTAAACAAATTGAAACTTTAAAAAAGATTGGAAAAAAATGAACATTTTTGCAAATAAGAATACTGTATAAAAGATAATGTAATAAAACGGTGCGAAATAGAAAGTGAAGGAGGATGTGAATTTTAGATTATTGTTGTTTTAACCAAACAAACATTTCACTTCAATTCAAATCGAATATATTGAATAAGATTTATGAAAAATTAAATCCAAGTTTTTGAACACATATGTAGAGATAATTTTTCTTTTATGAATCTTTCGCCATTTTTCAACAAGGCGGAAAGTTGATTTTAAAAAATCTAGTGCCAGGTAGGGTACTATATCGATTGCCAATACTTTCTTCCCAAGCATTGGATCGATATTTTCTATTCATTTAAATTGAAATATGAATTTCCTTGAAGGGTAACTTTGTGCCCCAAACTAAATTTCTTTGATGAAATTAAACTTATTTGTATTGTTACTTATTCAAATAGTTTGAAGGCAAGACAGGAAATCAGAGCCTTACACACCAAGAGAAAGACTCGTTTGAACGTTTCTGATGGTGATGAAAAATGAATAATCACAGACCTATGATTATACGCTCTTCAAAAGAGATGTTCATACACATACCCAAAGAAAGTTTTCACGTATAAAAATGAAGGGTCAAAGTGTAATGATATCCATACAGTGAACAATCGAGTGACAAATTTGAATGACACTGACAAAATTGACTGCAAAACGAGTCTTCAGTCTTTTCACAATGTCATCCTTTCTACCATTTTAATCATTACCAATATCATTATCATCATCATCATCATCATCATCATCATCATCATCATCATTTCGTCATTATCATCATCGTCCCTATCCTTTAAATTTAGGATTTCAGTTGTTTTATCCATTCTGCTGATTAAGCATATGTTTATCTATTTCATATTTATTTGGGGTTCCCATACTTTCAAGCAATTTGCTTACAATGACAGTCCTTCTTCCGCAAACGATTTTAGTTCAATGAATTACAAATAATCTGACAATTTATCATTTGTTTGTTTTTGAAAAATGATTCGTCAGAAAGTATTCTTTATGTTATTTGGTATATGTTACCGAAATTTTATACTTATATGAATGTAGAAGAAAATAAATCAAATCATATCAAATTAAATCCATTCCATCCATATCCAAAGTTACATTTCTATTAGTCCGTGGGCCAGAGGGGGCTACCGTGCACCCCCCCCCCTTTGACCCTCCGTCATGGGTATCATTTTGTTGGTTGGTATCTCTAGTGTCAGAAAACGAACGTTTCCAGGAATAAACTCACTTGTACTATGATTTCTAAGCCATTTTTTAAAGCAATGTCAAAATTCACGGTTTTCAAATTTTGACCCTTTTCTTGAGGTATGCGATTTTTTTAGCTCTGTATATAGGCTATATCGCAACCAAAATTTAATCATTTTTGTTGAAATCCCTAGCATAGGGGCTTCAACTTATTAGCTATCAACATGCAAAATTTTAGGTGCTTATGGAATCATTCACATATGCAAATTAGGCTATTAAATTTGCATATCATTAAACACGGAATTTTCCTGTTAAAAATATGTTCAAAAATCAATTAAAAGTTTATTTTCTTTTTCCTGACCTATCAATAATATATTTTCCATGAAACATCATATCATTCTCTTCATCTATTGAAAAATGATATCCCAAAGGTCAATTCTTCCTTTAGGCTATGTTTTCAGACCCTTTTGTAACTAGGTCGAGGTGAGATTTTCTTCTTGTTTTATCCGCTTTTCAGGTTTTTCTTTTCTTGAGGTATGCGATTTTTGAACTCTGGATATAGGCTATATCGCAACCAAAATTTGATCATTTTTTGTTGAAATTCCTAGCATAGGGGCTTCAACTCATTAGCAATCAACAGGCAAAGTTTTAGCTGCTTATGTAATCATTCATATATGCAAATTAGGCTATTGAATTTGCATATCATTAAACACGGAATTTTCCTGTGTAAAAAATGTTCAAAATCAATTAAAAGTTTATTTTATTTTTCCCGATCTATCAATGATATATTTTCCACGAAACAGCATATCATTCTCTTCATCTGTATCTCTACTTATTGAAAAATGATGTCTCCAAGGGTCAACTCTTCCCCTAAACTATATTTTCAGTCCCTTTCTAAGCTAAGGTCATGTTGGGATTTTTGTGAGTTTTAGCCTGTTTTTTCAGGACATAGGCATAATAACATACCTAAAATAGAACGCACTTAAAAATATGTCCAGTTACTATAAATCTAGTAAAAATTGTTCAAAGTCTACTAGTGTTTCAGTACGTTAACAAAGGCCACTAAACGTTTTCATTTTATTATGTCTTCATCACTTTCGCACTGTTGATATAGTGGTAATAGTAGTAATAGTGGTAGTAGTGGTAGTAGTAGTAGCAGCAGTAGTAGTCGTAGTAGTAGTATAGTGGTAGTGGAAATAGTAGAAGTAGTAGTTGCAGTAATAATAGCAGCAGTAGTAGTCGTAGTAGTAGTATAGTGGTAGTGGAAATAGTAGAAGTAGTAGTTGCAGTAATAATAGCAGCAGTAGTAGTCGTAGTAGTAGAACGGTCTTAGCAGTAGCAGTCGTAGTAATAGTAGTAGTAGTAGTATTAGTCGTAGTAGTAGTAGTAGAAGTATTAGTAGAAGTATTAATAGTAGTGGTAATGGTAGTATATTTGTTAGTGGAAATAGCAGTAGTCGTATTCTTCTAGTGGAAATAATGGAAGTAGAAGTAGTAGTAGTAGTAGTAGTAGTAGTAGTATAGTGGTAGTGGAAATGGTAGAAGTAGTAGTTGCAGTAATAATAGCAGTAGTAGTAGTAGTAGTAGTAGTAGTAGTAGTAGTAGTAGCGGTCTTAGCAGTAGCAGTCGTAGTAATAGTGGTAGAAGTAGTATTAGAAGTAGTAGAAGTATTAACAGTAGTGGTAATGGTAGTATAGTTGTTAGTGGAAATAGTAGTAGTCGTATTCTTGTAGTGGAATCAATGGAAGTAGTAGTAGCAGTAGCAGTAGTAGTAGAATTACTGGTTGTAGAAGTAGTAGTGGTACCGGTAAAGTAGTACTGTAAAGTAGTACTGTAAAGTAGTAAAGTAGTACTGGTAGTAGACTAGTAGTAGTCGTATTCTTGTAGTGGAAATAATGGAAGTAATAGTAGTAGTAGTAGTAGTAGTAGTAGTAGTAGTAGTAGTAGTAGCAGTCGTAGTAGTAGTAGTAGTAGTAGTAGTAGTATAGTGGTAGTGGAAATAGTAGAAGTAGTAGTTGCAGTAATAATAGCAGTAGTAGTAGTAGTATCGGTCTTAGCAGTAGCAGTCGTAGTAGTAGTAGTAGTAGTAGTAGTAGTAGTAGTAGAAGTAGTAGAAGTTTTTATAGTAGTGGTAATGGTAGTATGGTTGTTAGTGGAAATAGAAGTGGTCGTATTCTTGTAGTGGAAATAATGGAAGTAGTAGTAGTAGTAGTAGTAGTAGCAGCAGCAGTAGTATTAATATTAGTATAGTATAAGGATAGTAATAGTAGTAGTAGTATTAGTAGTAGTAGTGTTAGTAAAAGAAAGAGAAGTAGAACAGTAGAAGTAGTATAAGGTATTAGAAGAAAAAAAAATAGTAGTAGAAGAAGAGGTATTAGTAGTAGCAGTAGAAGTAGTGGTAGTAGTAGTAGTAGTAGTGATAGTAATAGTAGGAGTAGCAGCATTAGTAGTAGAAGTAGAAGTAGTTTAGTATCAGTAGTAGTAGGCCTAGTAGTAGTAGTAGTAGTAGTAGTAAAGTAGTAGTAGTGGAGTAGTAGTAGCAGCAGGAGTATTAATATTAGTATAGTATAAAGATAGTAGTAGTAGTAGTAGTAGTAGTAGTAGTAGTAGTGTTAGTAAAAGAAGGAGAAGCAGAACAACAGTAGTAGTATAAGTATTAGAAGAAGAAGAAAAGTAATATTAGTAGTATGAGTAGTAGTGGTAGTAGTAGTAATAATAATAGTAGTAGCAGTAGTCGTAGTAGCAGCAGAAGTGGTAATAGAAGTAGAAGTAGTGGTAGTACTAGTAATAGTAGTGATCGTAGTAGTAGCAGTAGTAGTAGTAGTAGTAGTCGTTGTTGTAGTAGAGGTAATATATACTACTACTACACTACCACTACTACTACTACTACTACAGGTAGTGGAAGTAGTTATAGTACTAGTAGGCCTAGTAATAGGAGTAGTGGTAGTATTAATAATAGTAGTGTTAATGGTAGTGGTGGTAGTAGCATTATTATTGTTGTTATTTTTATTATTAGGAGCAGCAGCAGCAGCAGCAGTCGTAGTAGTAATAGTAGAAGTAGTAGTAGTAGTAGTAGTAGTAATAGTAGTAGTAGTAGTAGTAGTAGTAGTAGCAGTAGTAGAAACGGTTAGTTGCAGCGGTAGTAGCAGTAGCAGCAGCAGCTGCAGCAGCAATAGTAGTAGCAGAAGTAGTAGCAGAAACGGTAGTAATAGTAGTAGTAGTAGTAGTAGTAATAGTAGTAGTAGTAGTAGCGGTAGTTGCGGTAGTAGAGGTAGCAGCAGCAGAGGTAGTAGTAGTAGTAGTAGTAGTAGAATAAGTAGTAGTGGTAATGGTAGTGGTAGTACAAGTAGTAGTAGTAGTAGCAGCAGCAGCAGCAGCAGTAGTAGTAGTACTAATAGTACTAGTAGTAGTAGTAGTAGTAGTAGTAGTAGTAGTAGTAGTAGTAGTAGAAGTAGTATAGTGGTAGTGGAAATAGTAGAAGTAGTAGTTGCAGTAATAATAGCAGTAGTAGTAGTAGTAGCGGTCTTAGCAGTAGCAGTCGTAGTAAAAGTGGTAGTAGTAGTAGTAGTAGTAGTAGTAGTAGTAGTAGTAGAAGTAGTAGAAGTATTAATAGTAGTGGTAATGGTAGTATAGTTGTTAGTGGAAATAGTAGTAGTCGAATTCTTGTAGTGGAAATAATGGAAGTAGTAGTAGTAGTAAAATTTTAGTAGTAGTAGTAGTAGTAGTAGCAGTAGTAGTAGTTGTAGTAACAGTAGTAGTAGTAGCAGCAGCAGTAGTAGTAGTAGTAGAAGCAGCAGTAGTAGTAGTAGTAGTAGTAGTAGTACGTAGTAGTATTAGTAGCAGTAGTAGTAGTAGTAGTAGTAGCAGCAGCAGACTTAGTAGTCTTGTTAGTCGTATAAATAGCAGTGGTATAGCAGGAGGAGCGCCGAAGCACGGAGCAGTAGAGTTATTAATTTGATTGTTGTGTGTGAAGTTCTGCATTTACATTTAAGTTGTACTGAGTACTCGGTTTCCCCCAGCTACTCAGTTTTTAATCTTATTTGACAGAAGATTCCGGGAAAGATGATGGTGGTTGTGCTTGTACTATAATTACTACTTGTGCTCTTCCCTTATCAACAAGTTCATTTAATACACACTGTATCGTCTTGATGAAATGTTGCTCGATCGCGCATTTCTCAACCTCGGGATCGATCTCCATTTCCTCTTCACTGTCATCGCAACTAGCATCAACATCCATGACTTCGTCTAGTACTGTCGCGGGAAGATCACTGACGATCATAGCCTCAGACTCCATGGTTGCCTTTTTTCTGGACAAAGTGGTAAAAATCAATAAATACGGATAGGAAATGAGCACAAACACAAAAATAATAATAACAGCACAAACAGCGCACCACCATGCACCGACTGAGACAAAGCCCGGTTCTCAATACCGATTACAGAATTTTCTCGCCCTTTTAAAGCGATTTTGCGAATACTTCTGTTTGCCTTATGGGCGCGCCAATTGAACTCGGTTAGTCAGCAAATTCGTTTATATCTATCATTAAATGACTCACTCGACCTTTATTCCAGTGATAACTACCTGTTATTATTGTGGTGGACTAATAGAGCTATAGCAACACAAGAACAGAACTGATATCGGGGAATACCACAGGTATATACCTGGTGTTTAAAAAAAACAACCCAATCTTGATAAACTCCTGTAAATAAATTATGAATCAAATTCCATTTCATATGCTTTCCAATAATGGCGTCTTTAGGTTTCCAGGGTCACGTATCATTGTACACCATGCACGGTTCTCCAAATTTTGTGGAGAGTCCCAGGTGGTTCACTCTCTTGCAAAATACATCAATTAACAAAGCCATGCGAAAAAATAATCAGTGATGTGTGACCCTAAAAACCTAAACAAGTTACCAGTAGAAGGCATATATTATGAACTTCAGTACCGATAAATATATAATTTACAGGAATTTCCGAAGTTTTTGGTTTCCCTTTTTTTAAACACCCAGTAATGTATTCTCCCTTACCCTGAATAATGCCATTGTATGCAAAATAATTATAATTTCGTGATTTCTTTAGATTAGGTCTACCATCTTTTAACAAATGTTTCTAAAGCAAATACCCTAATATCGTGGATATAGGCACTGACTTGCGGGGGGGGGGGGTAGATGTTACTTATGGTGAATTAAAATCTTAAGGCCATTAAATATGAAGAAGTCAATGGAGGTTCCTTCAAAATTGTTCCCCCTCTCTTTATTTCTCTCCTTCTCCTCCCGACATTTCCCCCTTTTTCCCGTTTGATGGAAAGAGGGTAGCGCAAGTATTGTTACTCATTCAAATATTTTGAAGGCAAGACAGGAAATCAGAGCCTTACACACCAAGAGAAAGACTCGTTTAAACGTTTCTGATGGTGATGAAAAATGAATAATCATGGACCTATGTTTATACGCTTTTCAAAAGAGATGTTCATACACATACCAAAAGAAAGTTTTCACGTATAAAAATGAAGGGTCAAAGTGTAATGATATCCATACAGTGAACAATCGAGTGACAAATTTGAATGACACTGACGAAACTGACTGCAAAACGATATTGATTATTAAACACAGTATAAGTAAATAGATTTACTTTTGCGAAATCAGGTGCAAAATGATGAGATTGACTGGACAAAGTTCTAAAACGATAGACCAAGAGAAATTGGTTATCATCATTATTATCATTATTATTATTATCATTACTATTATTTCTATTGTCATTATTATGTCTCACCTCACACAATACAAGTACGAATAAGTTTTCCATCATATTAGTGAGAGTTGGACAGTAAATCAGAACATGTAATGAATAACGTGTAACGCCTGGGATGTTTAAGTTACTCAGGCAGGGCCGAACAGATAAAAATACAGTTATACCGAAACCATCATAGCTAACGAGGAAGCATAAGGCAAGTGCAGTGTTAATATATTGATGTCTTTTGAAAGGGTGCAAATGGGAATGCGATTAATATCGAAGTTATTGTGTACGAATTTGATTTTTTTTAAAATAGATACATATAATTGTACAATATCAATGACTCTGTCAAAATATTATGCTGTTCATGTATTACGAGAAAGAATATAATGGAATATTATCAGTATGTGTTTGTACACGAACTTTTACAGTCGCTCATTTACCACGTTCTGATAGTAACCATGTTACTATCAGAATATTCACGGTAAAATTTCTGTGTCAAGTCTTCAGTCTTTTCACAATGTCATCCTTTCTACCATTTTAATCATTACCAATATCATTATCATCATCATCAACATCATCATCATCATCATTTCATTGTTATCATCATCGTCCCTATCCTTTAAATTTAGGATTTCAGTTGTTTTATCCATTCTGCTGATTAAGCATATGTTTATCTATTTCATATTTATTTGGGGTTCCCATACTTTCAAGCAATTTGCTTACAATGACAGTCCTTCTTCCGCAAACGATTTTAGTTCAATGAATTACAAATAATCTGACAATTTATAATTTGTTTGTTTTTGAAAAATGATTCGTCAGAAAGTATTCTTTATGTTATTTGGTATATGTTACCGAAATGTTATACTTATATGAATGTAGAAGAAAATAAATCAAATCATATCAAATTAAATTCATTCCATCCATATCCAAAGTTACATTTCTATCAGTCCGTGGGCCAGAGGGGGGCTACCGTGCACCCCCCCCCCCTTTGACCCTCCGCCATGGGTATCATTTTGTTGGTTGGTATCTCTAGTGTCAGAAAACGAACGTTTCCAGGAATAAACTCACTTGGACTATGATTTCTAAGCCATTTTTTAAAGCAATGTCAAAATTCACGGTCTTCAAATTTTGACCCTTTTCTTGAGGTATGCGATTTTTTTAGCTCTGTATATAGGCTATATCGCAACCAAAATTTAATCATTTTTGTTGAAACCCCTAGCATAGGGGCTTCAACTTATTAGCTATCAACATGCAAAATTTTAGGTGCTTATGGAATCATTCACATATGCAAATTAGGCTATTAAATTTGCGTATCATTAAACACGGAATTTTCCTGTTAAAAATATGTTCAAAAATCAATTAAAAGTTTATTTTTTTTTTTCCTGACCTATCAATAATATATTTTCCATGAAACATCATATCATTCTCTTCATCTGTATCTCTACTTATTGAAAAATGATATCCCAAAGGTCAACTCTTCCCCTAGGCTATGTTTTCAGACCCTTTTGTAACTAGGTCGAGGTGAGATTTTCTTGTTTTATCCTTATTTCAGGTTTTTCTTTTCTTGAGGTATGCGAGTTTTGAACTCTGGATATAGGCTATATCGCAACCAAAATTTGATCATTTTTGTTGAAATTCCTAGCATAGGGGCTTCAACTTATTAGCAATCAACAGGCAAAATTTTAGCTGCTTATGTAATCATTCACATATGCAAATTAGGCTATTGAATTCGCATATCATTAAACACGGAATTTTCCTGTGTAAAATATGTTCAAAATCAATTAAAAGTTTATTTTCTTTTTCCCGACCTATCAATGATATATTTTCCATGAAACATCATATTATTCTCTTCATCTGTATCTCTACTTATTGAAAAATGATGTCTCCAAGGGTCAACTCTTCCCCTAAACTATATTTTCAGACCCTTTCTAAGCTAAGGTCATATTGGGATTTTTGTGAGTTTTAGCCTGTTTTTTCAGGACATAGGCAGAATAACATACCTAAAATAGAACGCACTTAAAAATATGTCCAGTTACTATAAATCTAGTAAAAATTGTTCAAAGTCTACTAGTGTTTCAGTACGTTAACAAAGGCTACTAAACGTTTTCATTTTATTATGCCTTCATCACTTTCGCACTGTTGATAAAGCATCTTGTGTTATAATGCTGCAAATATAATCGATCAGCTTTTCACTGAATACATGAGCAGTTTTTATGTATATTACTTTCTTAATTAGTGATATGACTGAAAGTTGAAAGCAAAAACAATGATTTTGACTTTTTTTTTTAAATATCACCTCTTGCATATGAACATCAGTCTTCTTTTCCAGTCCTAATTCTGTGATGCTTCGGTACAAATTTTGTGTAACTTAACCCATGGTAGTCAGCGGTTTGAGAGAAGATATGTCCTGGCAGTGAAAACTTAGTAGGAGCAATCTAATGAAAAATTTCAGTATATCGTATCCATTACCCAAGCATAATCAGGGAAATCGTATTAGTCTACACTTCAAACCTTCACTTTTGTCTCGAATTCACAATGTTTTGATTCTTCACTTCAAAGTAACACATTGTAATTAATATACGAAATATCTGTAATCATAATAAACCTCCCCAAGATCCAGCTCTGTATACAGATCCCTATTCAATAAGCACAATATACCATCATTACTGCATCCACAATTTCACGGACTGAAATTGAATGAACGCATTTCCAACACTTGCAAAGGCAGCTTTATTTTAATGCATACATGGCTTGAATCATCGCATACAATTTTCTTTGCATTGACAAATTTCACTGTTTCTGATTGTAACGTAGCAATTAGCAACTGAAGTTAGGTATTCTTTCACAGTATTATCATGCTTCTCCAAGTTTCATTTCAAAGTTCACTTCAATTAATAGCGAAAAGGGCATGATATGCATGACCATGCCTACACCGTTGGACCTTAAAAACTTCCACATTGCAATTCCATATGTTTAAGATAACTGCGTACTGTGTAGTTTACAAGAAATTAAACAGAGTTTAGGGAAAAAATACCACATAATAACAATTCGATGTTTATGATAACTTAATATTCCGTGTGGGTTACCAGTAAAACAGAAAGATCGCAATTCAACAAATTATGTAATATCATAGCACAGTTTCCTTATACTGATGCTTGATGAATCTTACATATAGTGTGAATGAACTTCTGCACCTCAATCTCATCCATCCGCAAAGTAGATTAACTCACAGAGGTGCGGTTTTATCCTAGTACATTAAAGCAACTCATTATTGCTTGTGAAAAAAGTTTTCTAAAGCATTTCAAATGCATTTAGAAAGAAAATGCTTTGCTACGACATGGTTTCGTAGAGCATGCTTACCACATCTTCATTACACCATCACCATGATAGCAGGTCCAATAAAATCATGAATTACTCAACAGTAATAACAAAGAGCATATTATACCGGTATACTTGTAATATAACTGTTTACCAGATATGACTGCCCAAACTAAAGTGCAGACTGTGAACCATAAGTTATGTCATGCAGGCATGATGAAAATATCTCATATTTCTTTGTACTAACAGAACGTTTAATTCTACCAGGTATAGACTCGCCGGGACTCGTCCTCACTATCTGTGTCCTGATCTGACCCAAAGCAGGCATCGTCAGATTCAGAATAATCATCCTCGTTATCGGGTTCTTCTCCAATTGATTCAAGAACATCAACCAATCCTGGGGGAAGAATGTCCTTTATAGACCACAGAGGTTCAAGCACATCTCCGCTCTTTGTCCAGCCGTGTCCTTGCGTTGGGGATGGAATTACAGGGCTTTTCTCATGAGCTCTCTTCCAAATTCCCACCTGATAGTTAACTCTACCTGATATGTTGTTCTAGGAAGTCCTTGCAAGGGGGAAAAGAAGAGAGATCAACATGCACCGATCCTGTGATTTCCTCTCTATCTCCTTTGCATCTTTCCTTCATCATCAGGTATCTGACTTCATCGACATCAGAGAGCCTTAGTTTCCCATACAACGTACAGGTGAATTCTTCAAGGCTGGATAGGAATTCTTTTTAGACATTCCATGATTCCCCAAGCTCTGCCAATGGTTTCAGGAATTTGTTGCGCTGTTGCATGAGCTTAATGGGTTTCACCTTACCTATGCCTTTGAGGGCACTAGTCGAGTCACAGCCCGAGAACGCATGAAGCCCCAGTAGAGCTGAGCAATACTCTGCTGACGACTGATGTGCTAATATTGAAACATCTATCTAGTGTTTAATGATATGTAAATTCAATAGCCTAATTTGCATATATGAATGATTACATAAGCAAAATTTTGCCTGTTGATTGCTAATAAGTTGAAGCCCCTATGGTAGGAATTTCAACAAAAATGATCAAATTTTGGTTGCGATATAGCCTATATACTGAGCTAAAAAATCGCATACCTCAAGAAAAGGGTCAAAATTTTAAAACCGTGAATTTTGACATTGCTTTAAAAAATGGCTTAGAAATCAAAGTACAAGTGAGTTCATTCCTGGAAACATTCGTTTTTCTGACACTAGAGATACCAACGAACAAAATGATACCCATGGTGGAGGGTCAGGGGGGGGGGGGGTGCAACAGTAGCCCCCTCTGGCCCACAGACTATATGTTTTTCACTCTTCTTCCCACTAATTTTTCTCCTCTCCACTGCTAAGAAATTCTCTTTTCAATTATCTCTCTTTTTTCTCTTTCCTTTTTATTTTCAGCTTATTTTCAATGTATCTACAAAATAGTAGTAGGCAAAATATAACACACACACACACGCCCACACACACACAAACTATCTCTTGCTCCTGTATTTCAACATCTATATTCACAAAGGAAAATTTTGAATTACAGAACAAAAGGATGAACAGCATATTTGCAATTTCATATTGATTTATTTTTCACTTTGATATAAATGCAATTATGATGAATAAATCAAGCCATAAACATTGGATATTAGTAGCTGAATAACACTGTATGATTTAAATCTTAAAAACATTTTGGGCCAACTTCAGTCATCTACGGACGGTCAGCCTCACTTTTCAACATATGGTATTTATTTGAATTTCCAAAGTGAAACGTGATTACTTCGGTCATTAACATACTTTTCATTTGCAAGTCTGATTGAAGCCGAGGGAGTTGGCGAAATGTTAGCGCAGGCTCTGACAACCTTAAGACTCTCACAAGATAATTCCATTTCATATGAATTATTACCACTTCGACCTACTTTACTTAAGATGAGTAATGGACAAGTGTGATACTGTTGTATGTCTTTAATGGACAAGTATGAGCGGAGTTTAAAAACCACACTCGCAAAATTTGATCTAGCACCATTTCATTGGCTTTCTGTAAAAACTGGTAATTTCAAGATTTAGAAGAAATGTTCAGAATGAGATTAAATTCACCAACGTTCACGGCTTTAGTTACAGACTTTTGCCTTACTTGCTACAGATGTACATGTAGAGAAGAAGAGTGAGCAATGGTCGTACGAATTAATATCAAGAGAAATACACTAGTAACAGAATTAAATTCACCGATTTCATAGTGGGAAAATTATCAAGGACTTTAGAAGAGTTAAATACAGACAACATGCAGTATTCTTCTCTCCTTTAAAAGAAGCCTCTTGATATGACGTTCTTCATATAATCAACATGAGACATCATTCTATCATACAGAAAATCTTAACAGGGCCCATGTCTTCAGAAATAATGAATATGGCTTTCTTGCAGAAGCAACATTAATGATCACAAAATATATGCTGTCGTCCAGTAGTTACTGCTTTTGTGTTTCTGCTACCATCTGTAACTTGAGGTGACTGTAATCATTATTACTGTTTTTCTAAGTTAAAGTGTCCATTCATTCAACTGAGAACATGTTGGTTTTTTTTTGTCTTCTTCATTTTTCCAATACCATGGAACAATTCTTTGAACAGAATCATAGTCTCAACATTTCTTCCTAGCTTTCAATGTGTTTTTATTTTTCTTCACTTTTGTGTGTGGATGATTTACTGACAGAATGTACGCTAAATTCTCTAAGGTCTCCCTTTTCTGCAGGACGTATTCAGTTAGTTCAGCAGAATAATATGCAGGGGGGGGGGGGAGAGGGGGGGGGGGAGAATGTAAGTTTAACACATGGGGCAATGCTTTCCAGCACCTTTGAACTGGGAACATAAATATGATATAAACGTGATGGCCAGCATCATCATTACATAAGAAAGTTCCCTCTTCTCAAAAAGAAGGAAAGAAAAAAAATCAAATTCCCGGACAAGCCCCCAAAGCTACTATCAAAACATAGGGGCTTGGTACCAATAATTCAATTTCAAAATAGCATCACTATTTCCAAATTAGAAATAATGACACACAATGGAATACATTATACAAAACATAATACAGAGCCAGCAAAATGTTCACATTTGAAATCAGTTTAGACTGAAAATGACAGATATAAACCTTGACATAAATGGATAATGTGATGGCTTTTTAGGGATGTTACAAAGAACTGGTGCTCGAGTTGTTATGATATGAGTAATGAAATGGCTTTTGGTTTTGACAGCTCTATTCTACGGATAACACACTATTGAAATACATCATATGGGATATTCTCCTTCTCTGTGACTGTCAATATAGGTAATTCAGAACATTATCTAAAACAATAAATCTGAAAAACTGTGCTAATTTCAATGGTTTACAATAATTTGACAGAAGCTGTCATGAAATTGAAGTGAAAATGACATGCATGTTTGTAAACATCTTTTAATCTTTAAAAAAGAAAAGAAAAAGAAGTTCAGAAATTACCATCTTCAACAGTGACTCACAATCTGAGTTGGTCCTTATGAAATTTGAAAAATTAAGAGAGTTGAAGAGAGAAAGAAAATAACATCCAACAGATATGTACATGGCAAGCTATAAGACAATGTGGGAAGACAAAATCTCTTGGTCACTTTTGACAAGGAGAGTTGACTGACAATGTGTACATACTTGTATCATGCTTGTGGTGAGGAATTCTCCCCAGTGCTCATTCAGTGGCACCTTTCAGTGATGTTTTGGCAAGATCTTTAGGTTTAGGATTAAGTTTCAAATCCTGAAAGTTTCTGGTTTGGCAATACATACTTGTGTCTAGTTTGGGGCGAGGAGTTTCCACAGCAGTTCAGTGGCACCATTCACTAATCTTTTAGAACTTCTCTTTAGATCGAGAATGCTATCTACTAAACATAACAGATACATCATAAACTATTTTATGTATAGTTTGTAAATCTAATCATTCAAAATAACCACAATGGTTCTGAGGTAAAAACAAAAACAAAAACAAAAACACAAAAACACATGATAAATTTTCTACAGGATCAAAATGGTTTTAAAAAGGAGTGGGGGATGGGGGTGGGGGGAGGTCCAAATCTGTTGATATATTAAACTTGACATTATTTCATTAGATTCATAACAAATAATTCCACTTGGGCAAGGATCATAGTGATTAATTCCTTAAAAGAATGCATGGCTGATAGAGGTTGCCAAAACTAAAACCTGGAAAATGATTTTCAAAGCCGCTGGCAGCGGGCAGAGAAATTACATGCACTATGAAAGAACAGAATCTTATTATTACTGTTATCATTACTGGTAGACCACAAGCTCTGATACAAAGTATGCTGTTACAAAAGTTGAACATTGACGACTTCAACTTCACTCCACATGTCAGAACTCCCATCTTTCCTGTAAGAACTACAGACAAGAACTCTAAAAAAAAAATTAAAAAAAAAAAAAAATGGAAGTCATTTTCCGGTTTATCAAGAACTCCCTCACTGGAATTACTGTTAAGCTGATTGATATAAATCTAAACATAAAGAGGACAACAAAAACAGTTGTGGATGGCAAAAAAATACAAAACATCAGCCACTTTCAACATATATATCAAAATGATGATAAATAACAATAACGAAAAAAATATATATATATGTTTGCTTTTTACACTTTGATCATTAATATATACTATCACTTATACTTGCATGATGCACAGGAATATGTACAGTGACACTTTCAATAGACATGCTGCATTGATACACACAAAAAAAGACTCTGTTAATCTTACAAGCACAACTTCATATTACTTTCTTAAAATGCATTTGATCAAAATGTAACACAATAGATTATACATACAAAGATTAGTCTTTCAGCAGAATTGATTATTTACAAACATTTTCTCCTCCATCTCCAAGATACTGATCAATTAAATGAGCATCACAAAAAATGGCTGAATATATGCACTGAAGCATCTTACATATATTAATGCTATTTAAAAGAGCAAGCAATGTAACCAAGGAAATAATGAATAAATATTAGCATTGTATGCATTTAAAAATGGGTACAAATCATTTGCATAGCATTCAAAATGATAATAGACAAGATCTGATACGGGTTTAACTCAAAAAAAGAACAGTGCAATAGATTTCATCGATGGCTTTAAGTAGGAAGAGCTAAAAAATCTAAACCGATACAGAAAAACAAACCAAAATTTAAAGGAAACCAACACCCTTAAATCAAGTAGTTTTTAAATCAAAGCTGAGATGGAAAAAATCTGAAAAAAAATCGGACACCAAATGAGAAAGTTATGGCTATATGAAATTTTCTATTTTTTTTTTAAATTACTACCACAGCTAATGATGATGTCATTTGTAGACAACTCTCAGTATGTTTTGGACACACATAATGTAACAATTTTGTTTTGCTTAAGATTTGGACATTTTCTTAAGCCAAACCCAAGATACATCATGTAGGAGTGTTTTCTCAACAACATATTTGGGATAAGGACAATGAAACATGTGGTCTTAAAGAAAAAAAAAAGAATATGTGAAATTCTGTATACAAAACATACTGAGAGTTGTTCACAACTCATATCACTAATAGCTAAGATAGTGTCAAAAACAGAAATTTCATATATTAACTTTCCTATTCCGTGTCTGATTTCATTTAAATTTTCGCTGACCTATTTTATTCTGCCTTGGCTTAGATTCTAAAACTACTTGACCTGAGGGTTTTTGGTTTCCTTTAGGAGTAATGCACGTAAGGACAAATATATAGACAGGATCCAGGACTGCTTCCTCCACAGTAGACCCTCTCCCACCCATGTAAATGGCCTGTTTGAAATGGACTAGGCATTGTGGGGCCAACCGCACAAAGAAGTTGCATGTTTAACCCATTCGTGACAGGACTTATTTAAAGCCTAATTTGATCAGCTTTTATTCTTCAAATTGGCAACACCAACATTTTTCTTTTATTGCTACATTTTTCGTATAAAACATCATGTATCAGAAATAAATATTAATTGACAGAATGTATGATGAGAAGTCCTAAAGTTGCCATTTTGCAGGGAAAAACGGTAATTTTAACATTTTCATCGCATTGCCAATTTAAGGATTTTAATGCTTATTTTCCTTTAAAAAATTTTCAGCATCAAACAACAAATATTGACTCAACTAAAATGGGGACAGTATGTGTAGAATTTTTTGCTCTTTCTGCTCATGTATTTGGTATGATTTTTAGGGCTTTGCATCAAAAGATATTAGGCCAAACCACAAAATGTGGACCTCTGTCATGAATGGGTTAAAGCATGGTCTAAATCATGGTCCCAGGGATGCCAACCTTGTTAAATGCATTGCAGTATTTTTAGGAATGAAAAAAAGAAGTATTTGGGGTGGAAAAACAGTACTTTTACCTTTTCTGGTAATACATTTTTGGGAAAAAATTATTTTCCATGAAACCTACAGTATTTTTTATATGAAAGCAGTATAAAATACTGCAAAAAAGGATACAGTTGGCATCTCTGTGGTTGAAACCATGACACCATGTTCCAAACCATGTCCAAATCATGAGTTAAACCTCCATCATGGACTAAAATAAGCATACATGTACAAGCTGACAAGTCTAATGGGGTGTTGCAAGAAAGTTGCAATCGATTGCAAGTTGCAACTGATTTTCACTGGCCAATCAAAATCATTGTTGCATGCATGTGTTCTTAAAAGGGCAGACCCTGAGCCAATCAGAATGGTTGTTTCAAAATTAGCAATTATTTGCAATTGATTGCAAATTTCTTGCAACACCCCATAAGTCAATACTGCCCTTTCACTGGACATGAAGACACTATGTACTATGCTGATGGAAATTCAAATCATGGGATAATATAAGCCTCCTGTGTGAATTCATCCACTGAGTCCACTCCATGTCTTTCATAGCCATCACAAAAGACAAGAAAAACAACAGTGCATTCCTGTCTTAAGTTGTCTTTCACAAAGCTGAAAGAGAGAGAGAGAGAGATTAACTATTTTGACACAACTTCTTGTATAGAGTATCAACAAGCAGAAGAAATCATAGCACCATCATTTCATCCTTTGGATCCTGTATCTTTCAGAGAACTTACACAACATGCTAAGCAAAACCCATTATGCAAATATTATTCCTTAGCATGCTTAACATTCACCTTTTGTATAGACTGTTAAATAAAAAAAGAAACTGTTCTGACTAAAATCTGTAAAGGTGCACTCCCATTGATTGCCTGCAATTTTCCATTGAGGTACACCTACTGCATCACTGCAATTTTCTCTTTACAAAATACTGCACCAGCATACACATACACCGATGCTGCACATGTAATTCAAATCAGCAATGCAGTTGTAATGCTCTTCGCAATATGTGAACAAGTCTTATGGTATGATTCAAAAACACAACTTCAAGAAGCACACATTATTTACTGTACATTGGATGATTGATACAAAACTGATTTTTAAAAATCAGATGATTGTCACACTATATGTATCAGCCTCATAAATTGTAAGATCAGTGTAAACAACATGGGCAAAAATGCTGTCTACCAACTTTATGAATACTGTTGCTGTCTATCAAATGAAGAAATGGATAAAAATACAAGAACAGAATATTCTAAACTGTATCTGCAAATTTCTATGCATAGGATTGTTATGTACAAAAAAATAAAAAATAAAAATGTATTCATCTGTTATATGTAAGGACATTATTTTGTTTTTCCTTTCTTTCCTCTCTGCTAGATAGGAGAGAATAATACGGAGTAATTGGGGATATCATTTAAACTGCAACGGATGATCCTTATGCACAAATAAGAGAAATTGAAACTTAACTTTGAAATCAAGATTACAAATAAAAGTCTGATAATTGTTTGAGAGTCTTAAATGTTACTGCTGCATCTGTAATATTTGAAACTTTGTGGAGGTGATGTGATCCAAGGGATAAGTGTCTGGACTGTGAACCACAGGGTTCCAATACCTGGCAAAACTTCTGCCAAACTCCACCGTAGATGAAAATGGGTAACTGGCAGGTATTTATCTCTTTGAGTGCTGTTTGGCAGCTGATGAAAGCCAGGATCATAATGATGGAGTGTCTGAAGTGTAAAATGTGCCAGATATGAGTTCTATATGTGAATTTGCTATCATTATAAATAATGATGATAATAATGGGAGATTCTTGTATAGCGCTCATGTCTGGCACCGATTAGCCATTCCTGGCCCTCCAGTCTTATTACTGGGGCTTTAGCCAAGCTGCCACTACAGCACTCAAGGCATTTCCAATGATTCCCTCCTACTGAGTACCCATTTACTACACCTGGGTGGAAAGTGGCAAATGTACACGTAGGTAAATATCTTGCCAAAAGACATTCACTATGAACATGACCGACAAAGAAAGTGGACAAAAATAAACTCTCATTCTGCCCTTCACAATGGTTTGGGTAGTCAAAAGAACACCCCTTCACTGCTATTATGTTTAATCAGTAGTTCCAGGTGAATACACATGTTACACCTGTTCCACATATTTTAGATAATAGCAGTGAAGGGATGTTCTTTTGACTACCAGAACCATTGTGAAGGGTAGAATGAGGGGTTGTTTATTTTGTCCGCTTTCTTTGTCCGTCATGTTCATAGTGATAAGTGCCGTGGTGGGACTTGAACTACAAACCATGTGATCCACCAGACCACCTCACCCCCACCACTTTTTGAAGTTTGACCGAACAAGCTATAAGCATAATGGCACATGAAACTGCTCTAAAAGTATGCATAATTCATTCACGAAGTAGAGATATAATGAACCGAAATGAATATTTTATACTGTTTTTCCAAATTTTTTTACTGTATTCTCCAAACTGTGGCATTATAATCTGCAGCCCTTTAAATATCAACAACTTGAATTGACATGTACTGATCTGACAGCAAATGATTCTTTAGTTCTGTACTTAACGATTTAAATTCCTGTACAAATGATGAAAAGAACTGTCCATGCAGTTTTTCCTCATTGATAAGGATACGAGCAAATTTGGCATTTACGCTCTTCATGGATTTCCACAGAGTTGAAGTGATTTACACTGTAACATCAATACATGACATTCACATGTACATTTCAGAAATAATGAAGTTTAATTAATGTTTCATACTAATCTGTCTCACTATCGTTTCATGTACATACACATTTCTGGTTTTACACTTTGGCTCTCAGCTCTGAAGCTCCTTTATGGACAAACAAGTGTTTAAAACGATTCACTTTCTTATAAAAGTACATGTGAACATACTGATATATTCCTAAAATAAAAATTTGAAATGAACAATATGAATGACAAACTGTTAACTAAAATCAATATAAACAACACACAAATCACACTGCATTACGGAAAGGGAGCACAATTCTTTGAATCAGTTCTTTAGTATTTTGGGCAGGTAAGGTCCAAATTCATCAACGTATATTGCACAAATAAAGGCCTTTGGCAGCCTCAGAAATCAATATGCCCCTCAATGCTTAAGCTTCCATACTAGACGATAAGATTTCTAACAAGGGGAAAGGGGCATGGAGTTGTGATGCTAGCGGACAACAAGTCGTGGATAGCATGATACATTAAAGACTAAGAATTACCACATGGCACATGTGGTCGATTGAGAGATTGTTGTCTTGGACAAAAAGCTGCATTATGAAAAGACATGATAACAGTGGGTATGACCCACTTAGAATTTGGCAATACCATAACAATCATTTGAATTTTCATGGGGGTGCCTTCAAGCAGTAATAAATACCAAGTATGGAGCATATCATAGTCATCGCCTGTAAACATTACTTGATTGTCATCTAGTAGTTGAGAACTTAGATGGTAAATAGTCTTTCTTTTTCAATATTATTCACAGATGCAACTAGGAAATGTAGAAGAGCAGATGTAGAGTAAAAAATTAAATAACTTTTCATCTTGGGTAGACTGTTCAACAGTCAAATTGCCTCTGAGAGCACTACTCCTAGTAAGGAAAGAAAAATAATATGTACAAAGGGATACTTCACAGATACATTCTAAAGAAAGCTATCATAAGACTTATTTACATCCAATTTATCTCAGTCTGTTGTCCATCCAGCCTCTTCATTTTATTCTGCAAACCACTTCCAAAAACAAAAACAGAAAATACCCCCCCCCCCCAAAAAAGGAAAAAATAAATAAAAAGACTATTGACTCACAGGAACAACATACATGTAGTTCATGCATTTTGAATAATTGCAACCATAAGCATAATGCAAACAAAGCACAATACCCTTTAAAGCATTCACACCATGACATAGATGCTAACAACATTTTCAGAGCAATGTGATAACAGCTTCAGAGTCATACCCCTATCATAATGACAAAACCAACGTCAAAGGGAGTCAGACAGAGAGAAAAAAATTACATAACCCCAAATATAAATGACATCACCTCAGAAGGACAAGATTTTGCTGATAATCTGTACGTTTGGAGTTGGTTTTGTCAGTATAACACGAGTAACATATAAAGCCAAATATGACATCGGTGCTCTTTCCATGCAGTTTTCAGACATGCACCTGCTCTTCTTTGCTGTAATTGCCTAATGTTGTACCAACGTTTAGGTATGTCGAAATAAGCCAAACTTAGCACCAAATTTCTAACAGATTGATCAATATATGCACCTCTCATAAAAGAAATATGACAAATCTGCTAAAACTGAAAAAACAACCAAAAGAAGAAAAAACGACAATGAATTTCCCTCATCAACCCACAAGATTGATGGGAAAACGTAATACTGATGTACTCAGACACAGCAATAAGATTATCTATACTTGGTGGACGATGGGACAGCTTATGCAGAAGTATGGTCATGACGAGCATGGTGTGGGAAAACCAGTTCCTCAAAGACATTCGTCATACTACCTTCCTCAAGATTAAATTGCTTTAATGATTTAATCTTACCGTGCGCAGCTGACAAATGGAATCTTGAAAGGTAATTTCAAGAGCCTAAGAAAGTTCTGATGAGGCTTCCAAAGTAAAAACGACTAATTTTGTCACCTGTCCCAGATAATGTTATTGTGAGCAATTTGATTTGCTACCAAATATATAATTTCCAAAGATCAGTCATAAAATCTAACCCTTCAAAATTTCAAAAGAACATTCTGTAAAAACAAAGATTCAAGAAGCACCTATTCTTGATTTTAATTTTCCTTTTTTAAGCTGGCATTATGGCAAATATCTTGAGAAAAGATGGAGATGTTATGCCTGAGCTAAACACTGCCTTCCATGAAATTGAAATTCAGTGTCCATCCCATCACCGTTTCCACTGCTACATGTATAGCAACCTCATAAAGAACTTCAAGAGAGGATCGATTTCTCTAGGAATCGTCAGTCCTCAAAAAGCATAAAAGGATAAATGCGTAGTCCTTCCTGATCGTCGTCACAATAAATAGCCACACTGGCTGTGGATCTGAGCAAAGACTCTCTACTGTCCCCTCCACAAAAGCAGCATACATTTGATTGTCATTATCGAGCCACTCAGCTGCTATTCATCTGGTGCCCTCTCTCCCACCCTAGCATGGTGCTTCAACGTGGCCGAAGAGAGCAACAGGAAACAGCTTCACATGTGTCTGCCATTGCGCAGACAACTGGAAAAACTTCACCCGGGATAACTCGTTGCCATCGATAGTTACTGCGGAGAATTGGAGAATACAGAGAGAGAGGAAAAGTTATGAATAAACTCAATGAGGTGGTAGTGAGAATGATGGGGAGATCTCAGAGCTTATAACTGTAATGTTATAATTGTAAGTTCTATGACGCTTCTTTTTACTTTGAGGCTGCCATCGATATCAAGCAATTCACTCAAGATGACCGTCTCCTGCATTCACAAATTCTGTCAATTGTAAAATGTTAATTTCCCATCTACACACTTTCTGTGTATTTTGAAGTACATTGTTTGTGACTTATGTGTTTATATGTATGTGTACATATTTTTCTGTAATGATTGATTCTTTTGTGTTATATCATTGAACGCAGAAAGAAAATTCAAACAAACAAACAAAGTTCATTGTCACACAGTTTAACAGTGCAGAGATATAGTAATTTCAAAATCAATCATTCAAACAAACAAGCCAATAGCAAGATTGTGTCTCGCCGACCCACACAAAAGTTTCCCCAAGTATGGCACAATAGCATGAATGTACCCCTGGTGCATCTATCACCCAAATTTGGTTGCTATTGCAGGCAACATGTGCCAAGTTATGTGTCATAAGAGAGTCTTGTAGGTAAACTTTATCGTTTGAAATAAAATGACCTTTGACCTTACCATGTGACCTCCAATACCACTATAACATGAAGGTCCCCCAAGTACATCTATGACCCAAGTTTAGTTGAAAAGGGAGCAACAGTTGCAAAGTTTTTTGTCATAAGAGAGTCTTGCAGGTAAACTTTAACATTTGATCTCAAATGACCTTTGACCTCACCATGTGACCTCCGACAGCACAACATGATGTTACCCCTAGTGTATTTATCACCAAAGTTTGCTTGCCGCTGGACCAACAGTTGTCAAGTTATGTGTCATAAGAGAGTCTTGCAGGTAAACTTTAACGTTTGAAATAAAATGACCTTTGACCTTACCATGTGACATCCAATGTCACTATAACATGAAGGTCCCCCAAGTGCATCTATGACCCAAGTTTAGTTGAAAAGGGAGCAACAGTTGCAAAGTTTTTTGTCATAAGAGAGTCTTGCAGGTAAACTTTAACATTTAACCTGAAATGACCTTTGACCTCACCATGTTACCTCCGACAGCACCACAACATGATGTTACCCCTAGTGCATGTATCACCCAAGTTTGGTTGCCATTGGACCAGCAGTTGCCAAGTTATGCGTCATAAGAGAGTCTTGCAGGTAAACTTTAATGTATATAAAAAGAGTCTTGCAGGTACTCTATAACAATGTGACCTCAAATGACCATTGACCTCACCATGTGACCTCCGACAGCACCACAACATGATGGTACCCCTAGTGCATCTACCACCCAAGTTTGTTTGCCATTGGACCAGCAGTTGCCAAGTTATGCGTCATAAGAGAGTCTTGCAGGTAAACTTTAACATTTGTGACGGACGGATGACGGACGGACGCCATTTGGCTCCCTTAGTCTCGCCTTCACCTCCGGTGGGCGAGACAAAAAGCAAATCCTCCATTAATCACAGAAAATTGTTGGTAAAATGGAAGTAAAATTGAAGTGAGGCACGGCTCAATTTAATCACAGCAGTCTTTTATAGCTGAATCTCAGAAGAAAGTGATTCTGCTGTGATCCTCAAAAATTGGCAAAGCGTGGCTTGAGCTTTTTCAATCCTCTCTAGCGTCAATGATTGCCACATTGCCCTCGTTGCCACAAAATTTTGAACACGTTCAAAACTTCCGTAGCAAGAGCACAAAGGTCACAAAGAGTGCCACAATCATCTAAGAGCATATTTAAAAATGACATGCCCGTAGCTGTAATGTATCAGCAATGCCTAAAGCATTCTTCAATCGCATTAAAAGTGGCTCCTATTGCATGTGCTTTCAGGCCCATTCCCAAGACAATATTTCTTTGACCTTGACCTTTGACCTTGTGACCCCCAAATCTAATGAGAGCACTGCCCTTTCCATATGCATACATGAATCAAGTTTGTTGAACCGTCAAATGGTTACTGAGTTATCACAAGAACGAACCATTTCTATATACATAATGACCTCTATGACCTTTGACCTTGAGACCCCAAAATCTAATCAGATCATTGTCCCTCCCATATGCATACCTGTGCCAAGTTTGAGGTTGATCGGTCAAATGGTTGTTGAGTTATGGTGAAAACGAACCATTTCTATATACATAATGACCTCTATGACCTTTGACCTTTGACCTTGTGACCCCCAAATCTAATCAGATCATTGTCTCTTCCATGTGCATACATGAGCCAAGTTTGAAGCCAATCTGTCAAACGGTTCTTAAGTTATCGCGAGAATGAAAACGGGACGGACGGACAGACGGACGGACGACCCGAAAACATAATGCCTCCGGCAACCACCTACAGTGGGCGGAGGTATAAAATGGAGTTGGAGGGTGATTCTGCCATGCTTTGCAAAATTTTCACTAATCGCCTTGACTGATCACTATGATTGCCATGATTGCCTTTCTCATGAGATGGGGTGTTAACCCCATGACCTACCTGTAAGTGAGTAGTCCCTTGCTCTTGATGTGCACACCAGTCTGGAGATACCATCTACTGTCTGATTCTTGATTGAGGTAAGGCATGGCTCAATTCAATCATACCAGTCTAATGACCTACCTGTAAGTGAGTAGTCCTGTGTTCTTGATGTGCACACCAGTCTGTAGATACCATCTACTGTTTGACTCTTGAGTTCAGGAACAGCAGTCTTCTTCCCTATCCTCATCACTGCTGATAGTAGAAAAAAAAAATCATAACAACAATGAAATCATTTCCATTAACATCTTTTTAAAAAAAATCAAACTTGCATACAGATACATGTCATAACAAAATATAACAAACACATTAATTTTAAAAAGTTACAAAACAGAAGTTTGTTTTACATGATACTCAATATTTAAGTTCTTTCATTTTCTTTTCACATTTTTTCCAGTACACATCCTTTTGGATTTTTGATCTCCATTTTAATTCTTCTATGAATTTGTCAACAATTTCTTTAAAATTTTATTTCATTTTTCCTTCAAATATTGTATGCATGCCAAAATTAATCAATATATTGTAAAAAAGCAATATGCTTTCATTCACTTCCCTCTAGTCTTCTTATAACTATTTCTTCATAATTATTTTCAACATTCTTAACAGTTGTTTCGATATCAACACAAAATTTACATTAAAAACTTCAATACATCTATATCCGAACATCTGTCATAAATGAACTTCACAAATAAAATGTGGGTATTGATACTTTCTTTCATTATCAGATTTCTCTGTATATAATATTCCATGGTATAACTTTCACAATTTTATGTTCCTGTTTCTATTCAAGGAAGAAGGGAAAAAAAACCCAAAGAGACTTCACCTTATCAGACAAATGTATTACTTGCATTTAATAAAAGCAGAACATTGAGCCCACAATCAACTATTTTTTCAATTCATTTTTGCTGCTTGCTAGGGGTAGAGATAACCTTTAACAGCTATTTAGAATTGATGTAATTTTCAGTCTATTAATTAGATTATGGAAATCTGAAACATGACTTTTAAGTGATTGCAACTATACTTTCCAATCCTTCACAGCAAATATTGGGAATCTTTCAAAATTAAATTAGGAATAGAGGATATTTCCAATGTTTTTACATAAGTTTTGAGAGTGAGGAATCCTGGGTGCCCTGCACCAGCTGTTTGAAGGCCAGAAGCAGGATTACTCCCCAAACACAGGAATGGTTGGCAGCTCTGCAATTTGGAAAGGGAGGAACTCACTTTTCTTGTTCTTTTCCTTGGTGACGACCACCATGGATAGCGCAGCGGATGCTGCTGGAGCCTCGCTGCTGGACGGTAAACGGTAGACGGTGAGGGAGCGGAAAGCCGTCTTGAGGGATGACTTGTCCTTCTTGCTCCCCGACATGGGCCAGTACTCCACCTGGAGGTCCAGGAGCTCACTGTTGCCGCTGGGTGTAGGGGGACTGGTGGGAGTGACAGAGGTACTGCTACTGCTGCTTGGACAGAGGGAATAGACATGGATTCAAATTTGAATTATGTTAATTCAATTCCACTGGTTGGTAGACCATGCTCATAAGCCAAATGGTAGTTTTCCATTTCTTACATTATTTTTGGTTTTACTGACAATGAATACTGGCAGGGGGTACTTCATTAGCTTGAGTTTTCCCTTTCTTAACAAGGTAGTAACAAAAGACAATACATAACAAAAAGGGTGTGATGCTTTCCTAGCTTACCTCTGAGTGACAATGAAAGTACTGAAAGCTACACTTGGGGAAGGGTATATCTGTTTCCTAACTTATCATAGGTGTATGCTATACACAGGGGTGGGTCTATTGTTTACCTCTGAGGGGCAGTGGTAGTACTGAGGGTGGAGCATGGGAATGAGGTGTTTCCCTTTTTCTTTCATAACATGTAAATAACGCTGTTTCTTTGTATATCTTTTAAATGTAAAGCCATATTTCAGTTAGTTAATTAGTCTACTTTGTTAGTATTTTTGTTAGTTTTCTTTTTACCATTTTAAAGAAAATATGTAACACTGTATAGTATAGGCATGGCAACATCTCAAGCATCAAGCATACATATATATTGCCATATTTCTGTATGTTCTTCTATTATCACAACTGTAAATGCATAATAATCATTACTTTCTTATATGCCTACTACCAATGTTTGCTCTCGTCATGATCATACTATGTAATGTGATTAACTCTACAGAAATAAAATAAAAAAATAATGAATAAACACAGAACTAAATAACTGAATAAATAAAAAGATAAATAAATGAATAGCTATATTTAAGAACAAATAACTAAACAACTAAACAACTAAATAACCAACTATATGAATAGAAATTGAATAACTGAATACATATATAAACAAATAAACAAACAAATAAATAAACAAATGAATAAGTACAAACACATACAACCTACCCCTCTATGAAGGTTGTTGGGGGAGGGATGATTCTCTTTCCAAACTTAGTACTGGTTATGTCATTGCATACCGATGGAGAGGGGGGGGGGGGGGGGGGGAGTAAGTGCTTCCCTACCTGACCTCAGTGGGACAATGGTACTGACAGTGGGACTTGGGAGAGGGGGGGGGGGGGGTTCAAGGTGTGTTTCCCTTTCCTAGAAACTTAACTTTACCCACAAAGAAAGTTGCCTGTAATGACAATGTTTATGGGGGTGGGGGGTTGTCTGTCTATCACTTACCTCTGAGGGACGGTGGTAGTACTGACGGCAGGACTTGGGGGTGGGGTGCTCCCATCCACCTTATCCTTGGCAGAGGTTGGTGGACTAGAGGACAGCAGGCTACCTCCCGAGGCTGTCTCTTCACTCTCTGTACAATTAAAAACAAAAACAACACACAGACATAAGAACTGGGTGGTCATAGGCAAGTGCCCCTTAAGCAAATGGGGAGGGGGGGGGGGGAGAAGAAAAAAGATGGAAGTAAAAAGAGGAGAAAAAGAATAAGAAAAAAGATAGGACCTCCTTCCACACTATTCCCTTAGTCTGTGGTGTGAGTATAATAACATTTTAATAGACTTCTATCAATCAGATATGATTATATCTTGACTCAGCTTTGCACCTGGGTCCGATCAGTGGCAGTTCATAGGCGAAGACATTACCAGGTCTAGGCCAGCTCTGCTATTATGACCTCTTTCATGTGTATTTCTTTTAGAGAGTGATAAGATCAGTTTCTCCCCTCCCCTCCTTTGATGCTAATGCCCCCTTAAAGGGGGTACCCAATGCTGAAACAATGTTAGTTCATTTAAGAGCATGATTTCATTAGCAGAAAATCATCTGCCCAAAGTTTTTTAAAAAGTCGTGTTGCCAAGGAAACCCCCAAATGTGGTAAGATTTCAGGATATTTTTGACCCCCTCAGCTGTGACCCAGTTTGAAATGGGTACCCACTTTGACGTCAAAATGACGTCAAAGTGGGTACCTTGTCGCGCAATTCTAGCAAAATGCGCGCAAGGTATAGTACATATTGTACAGTCTAGCGCGCAGCACAACTGCAATGTGTGAAGCTGGGTACCCACTTTGACGTCATACCTCATACTCAAACTTTTTGGTCAACTCTTGACTTTTTATGAGAAAATTAGCCCAAATGCATTGATTTCGATTGAAAATCATCAAATTTTTAATGTTATTGTTCTTAGAATTCTATTCTTAATCATATATCAAATTTTTTTTACCATTGTGTAATCACTTTAAAAAAGCTGAACTCCAAAAGCATAATGTGAAATGGACTGACAAAAGGACCATTCACAAATTACCAAAGTTTGGGGCTTGCATGTTAGAATACCATAAATTTATTCTTTGAATAGCGCACTTTTGTATATGGTTTCAAAATCTGAAATAATGACGAACTTTCACACCAAATTCAACACCACAAACACTAGTACTATGTAATTTATTTATAACAGGACACTTAAACTAACAAATGCAAATTACAATTTTTTTCTTTATACAATAAACAAACACACACACACACCATTGTACATGAGCAAAGAACCTTTTATACCATGAAGCTTACAGTTTTTTCTTAATAGTTGCCAGAAAATTGGCGTTAATTTTTTTTTTTTTTTTACATTTATACCAACTTTACACACTGTAGATGTATGAGCATTTTATACCATATCACTGATACAAGTTGGGGTGTTTTTTTTTCGTCATGCATGATTGGATCAATATCTGATATCCTTGGATTTCATTATTCATAGTTGTATTTACAATTCAGCAAGCCGTTTTAGGTAATCTATATGCCAGGACCTGACATGTCATATTTGTATTCTAAATCTAACTGGGGATGAACAGATAGACTATCCATCACTGGGAGAATATGCAAGCTTAAAGTGATTACAAGACCAAGGTCAACAGATTTTGGATAATTGACAAAACTGGACAAAGAACTTGAAATTTTGACATGAAAGGATTTGTTTATTGAATATTTATTGGGTATTGAATGTCTCCCATGGACATAAATTTCACCATGGAGGTAACTGTTACTGTGTAAGGAAGGGGAAAAAAAAATAGACCTTCTTTAGTCTCAACACATTGCTCAATACTCATTCTTGGACAGGATTTGTTTCCCACGGCGAGGAAAGGACTAAATGAATAATCAATGGAATTCTGTTACGCAAGGGACAGCTGCTCAATTATGAGAGCACATCCAGGACGGACTGGGATGATGCCAAAAATCGAGCCAATGACAGTCAGTTTGATACTGCTATCCTTTCAATTCCTCGCATACTCTGGTAACCACAAACTCTCGTCATTGCCTCCTTCTCCTTTAGAAGGAACCCTACTTTCAAAATGTTTGACTGTAATAAAATCAAACTTTTGAGATTGATGTGCTGTCTTTTGCGATAATGGCTACATTGATATGATGTATAATTCATTCTCCTGGCATAATTAAAGAGAGGTAAGGCAATATGAGAGGAAAATGATGAGGGGATGGAATAATGCCTAATTTTGATGTACATCCTGATGGAAAAATTTTGAACTGGATGGTTTTTTTTTTCTTCCAAAAATAAGAAGTCAGGGAAAATCAAGTAATGTAATGGAATGTTAAGAAACTCATCTACTTGGACCAATTATATCAAGGTTCATATGAAGTCACTTCAGATTTATAAAAGAGAAGGGTAAATAAGTATAAATAGCAAGTTTGTCAGAATAACTCCAAGGTGTAAGTCAACATCATGTATATTTTCTTGTCTCTTAGATTTGAGATTGTTAATTTTAAATGTGCTGCTTCTGCTATGAAAAGCTATGTAATTACAAAATAATTACAAAAAAAATGACAAATTGAATTAAAGAAACCTAGGCAAAAGGTGAAGGGCCCTTTAAGATCACCAATTCATTTGTAAGTTATAGTTGGCTAGCTTCCAAACATCAATGGTGACAGTTTCAACGCTTCTTGGAGAGCCACAGGATGAGTGCTAGACCCCATATGTATACTGGACAACTGTTTGTGGTAAGGGTAAAATCCAAACTGTTAGAGAGCCCCAAGTTAAGAAGGAAATGGGAGAGGGGAAGAAAGGGGGAATGTAAAGAAAGAAGAAAGTAAAGACTGTCATGTTGTCCAAAGTGTTCACAGGATGCACTTCTGGAGGAGGTATGTAAGACAGGTGGGCAACATGTGGTTTATGCACCTCTGCTGAGGGTGGGGTATGAGGTTGGGAATGTGGAGGGGGGGGAGGGGGTAGCAAGGAAGAGTGTTGAAACTAAAAAAAAAAAAAAAAAAGCAAACAAATGAGGGACAATGGAGTGAAATGACATTTAACAACAGATATACAGATAGCTGAGATACCAGCAATGAGTCTACAAGCACTCGAACCTGCTCTCCTATAGCAAAGAAAATTGTATTATGGTGCATCAAAAAAGTATTGTATTCGAAGTGATGTTTACATTAAAACATGGTTTAGTGATCACCTGCGGTAAAAGACAATACAACATCTGCCAAACAGACATGTTATTTGCTTCCCTTGAACAGTTTTACTAATTGTAATACGTACTTCAGTAACTCTCACATAGAGACCACCTGCCTGTAGAGGGAGGTTTTTGTCTCCCTCAAGTGACATTTATGTATAAGTTTCACAGACTCATTTTGTGATTCTCACCTGCAATAGCTACTGCTCCTAATGCTGAACTTGGGGGACCAATCAAAACATTCTACAAGAATAAAAAAGAACAAAGATAGCTTTGTCAATATAGGTGCATTCTTCAGACCAGGGAGGCTAAAACAACTAATTTTCATCTAACAAGTAACCAGATAATCTTGCCATATCAATAAACATCACATTTATCTTCTTAACTCGGCAAAATAATAATCACTGAAGAGCAAAGAAACAAACAAGCAAAGAACAATTATCCAAATATATACAATTTATTTTTGCATTACATTTCTGCATTACTTTTAAACTTGTATTTCTAAAATATGCAAACTCCCTAAAAACTTGCATATCAGTTATGAATGCAATGTGAAGTGCTTTAAAAGAGATTTATTTATTCATTTACTGATTCATTTTTTTCTTCTTTTATTAGGTACTTATTTATCTCCTTATATGTTTATTGATCCTTTTTTGTATTCACTCATTCATTCAATTTTCTAATCATCCATCGATTCATTCACTCTTTCGATAGGATTGCTACTTACACTGATAAATGGAACAAATTTCTGGCAAGATTCATCATCTGATCCCCTCAGTTTGCATGTAAGCATGACCTCTCCAATTGGCAACCCCAGGCTAGTAGTGGCACCAGACAGATACTTCTCCACACGATTCGCTATCTCTCGCTTATCAGCTGAAAAAAAAAGATGATGGTATTCCCATCATATAGGAGATTAAACATGCAAAAAATATATGTGGTAGAGAACAACACTGATATTCTAGATTCATCATAATGCTAATTACCTTGTCCTCAAAAAAATTGTGAGCTTTAATGCAAAACAGCAGTTAAAGAATCTGGCACCCAGCAGCAATTGTAGAAAAAAACAATAAAATATATTTTAGAAGGGTAGAGAACAATCATCACATATTACAGACATGAACTTGAAATTAAATGACAAATATTAAAAGACTGTTATTGCAAGCACACGATGTGACTTGATTGAATTAATAAGGCACTGCAAAGCTATCCAATTCAAGTGAAATATAACAACTACCTTTCACTCTAGGAACTATTAGGTAAAATAGTGACCAGGTTGTGGGAAAAGTGTAAATATATTTTTCTGAAATAGATAATTTTCAAGATAAAATCTTTCAAGGGTCATTGTTCAGAGGAAGACATCTTTTCAAAATTCTACCACTCAATTGAAGTTAGATTAATCATTCCTTCCCCATAAGACCAAATCCATTTATGATTTACTTGACCCTGCATTGCAATCAAGTCCACATTCACATTGGCACGGAGCCGAATCATCTCTTTAACCCATTCGTGACAGAGGTCCACATTTTGTGGTTTTGCCTAATATCTTTTGATGCAAAGCTCTAAAAATCATACCAAATACATGAGCAGAAAGAGTAAAAAATTCTACACAAACTGTGCCCATTTTGGTTGCGTCAATATTTGTTGTTTGATGCTGAAAACTTTTAGAAGGAAATAAGCATTAAAATCCTTAAATTGGCAATGTGATAGAAAGTTTAAAATCACTGTTTTCCCCTGCAAATTGGCAACTTTTTGACTTCTCATCATAATTTCTGTCAATTTATATTCATTTCAGATACATGACGTTTTATAAGAAAAATGTAGCAATAAAATAAAAATGTTGGTATTGCCAATTTGAAGAATAAAAGCTGATCAAATTAGGCTTTAAATAATTCCTGTCACGAATGGGTTAAAAAATTCTGACTGCATTTGTTGAAAATCAGGACAAATAATGGTTTTCCTGTCGGGAAATCTCAACTAGCCTTTAGGAAATAGACAACTAGAGCAAGACAACGCTTTTAATGAGGCCACTTTACTGCAGTTGTTGAGTGGGAGAGAAGATGATGTAATCATGGTGAGTATTATGTAATCACAGATAAGTACTCACTCATGGTGAAAGTGGGATGTTTGACATTTTTAATTGCATTGTTGCTTTTGTGAAAGATGAGCAATATTAGCCAGAGAGAAAAAAAGAGAAATAAAGAGACAGGTTGAGAGAGAGAGAGAGAGAGCAAGAGAGAGAGAGAGAGAAAGCAGGGGACAGAGAGTGGGCAATAGATAGAAATGATAAACAAGCATTAGATAAGGAGAGAAATAGACAATGAAAAAAGAGGGAAGCAAGCATGGTGGAGTAGAGGGGAGTGGGGAAAAGAAGAGCAGAGGAAAATTATCAAAAGGACAAAAGGAAAGAGAAAGGCACACACACACTTTCGTGCATAGAGTACAGGAGAGAGAGAGAGAGAGAGAGAGAGAGAGAGAGAGAGAGTATGAAAAAAAAAGGAAAGCAGAAAGTGTCTACTGCAAGATTAAAATATTGACTAAAGATCTATGCAGGTACTCTTTGGTTATCTAAATTTTCTCCGGCAACTCTCTGGTAACATTTGCTTCTAGATATCTTCCTCTAGAAAAACACCTTGTTTCGTAAATTGTCAGCTCCAGGATTGAAATAATTAGAAATTACTTTAAAGCTAAAACTGACAGAAGGAAATATTAGAGCAAATTTCCCCACAGTCTGCACATGACTGTCTTTATTAGCTCAGTATACTCCAAAACATCACTGACAATATATAAACCCATTCTTCTCCTGTCTCTGACAGTTATAGTGATATTTACAATAATCCTAGTAGTCTCACCTGCAGCCTCTTTCTCTGATTTTTCCCAGACTTCCTTCCAGAGGGAGTCTTGGAATAATGAGTTGTATCTAGTGTCAAGCGAACTCAAGTATTTGGCCACAGAGTTGTTACCTGCAAGAAAATACAAGAAAATACCAATTCCAAGGAACTGAAATTTCTCATTTGAAACAAATCTTTATTCAATAACATAAAGTGGGGGGCTTTTCATGCAATGCTAAAGGCTCCCGCGTAGTATCATCTTAACCCCAAAGCTTTGGCACACCTGTCCTGCAGGTGCGCTGCAGGCATTCAAGATCCTCACAGATACCCATACCTAGGTGGAGAGTGGCAAATGAAGATAATGCCTTGCCATAACACATTAATGCTTCTGATGGGACTAGAACAGCCAACATGTGATTCATAGTCCGGTGACATATCACCTCTATTATGTAAGTCACAACACCCTTGTTCATCAAATTATTCTTTACAGAAAAATGATCATTTAACATGGATATCGGTATGCAGATTTATGCATAAAATTTTACTTTTCCTATGCAGGTTTATGTTTAAAATTTCAACTTTCCATTGCTTTTCTTCGTGAACAGATAGACAGTAGTAACCCTTTGTACAAAAATCCATCATCATTGAGAGCTGACATCCAATCAAACCTGAATATGAAGGCCACTTGATCGATCTTCAACTTACCAGTTGGGACAATGTAGAATTTGATATAGTTGAGCCATTCGGATGATTTGGCAGAGAACTGCTCAACGTAGGGCTTGAGGACGGAGCCAATGTAGCTGTCACTCCCGCAGACCCCAATCTTGATGGGTGACAAGACTCGGGCATTCTGATTGCAACTATATGATCAAATAAAAAAAGGAATAGAAGTTTTGGCATTGATGACAGTTTTCTATATCCTATAAGTTATAATACCCTAATTTGTTTGAAAAGTTATAATAAATTGTCTTCTATGGTACACAGATTTTCCTTCATGTTACAATAGCCTCTGCACAAAAGCAAGAAACACATACACAAAACTAAACAAAAACAACAACAAATCAGGCAAATCTTTTGCAAGGTTTTCTCATAAAAAAGTCCACAGCTGTTGCAAAAGGGTAATTCTACATTTTCCAAACAGTAATTCAACACCAATACAACAATATTTACATTATTGTGATTTCTCAATGAAGGTTAATGCATCTGTCACATTTTAACCTTTCTTGGGGAACAGCCTTCTATGAATATTTGAAATTTGCTGAGGAATTTAACTCTTATTTTCTTTTTGTCTCGGGCAATACATGTTAGAGACAATGAATTGTATAATGGTGTTTCAATGGGGGAGCTGTTCAGTGTTCTACAGTTATACAGTCAAACCTGCTCATGAGACTACCTATATAAAAAGACCACCTGCCTATAAAGACCACCATTTTTGTTCCCCTTGAATAATTTTTCCCATTGCATCATGTATTAAAGAAACCTGTATATAAAGATAACCTGCTCATAAAGACTGCTTTTCTTGTCTTCCTTTGGTGGTGTTTACATACAAATTTCAATGCACTTCTAATATCTGACAGCTAAATGAATTAAATGCACATTACATTAACTTGGAAATAATAAGCAAATATCATTCTCATAATTGTCCTTGAACTTGACAAAGGCCTTGCGAACAAGACTAAAGTGTGTATCTTAATATACACAATTAAAAATATATCACGCAAATATGAGCATGACGCACTGGAAATTGTATTATTCATACTTGAATAACCATACACATGGACTTTTATTTGAATATGACTTATAATATTTGACTCATGCTATTCTGAATGAAATCAACCTTGGCATATGAACAAGGTGCTGCAATGTGAAGGAAGAATTATGACTACTGTGAATGGAGGTTATGATAAATTTCTCATCATGTCCAATGATTTCTGTTAATCAGTGATCAATGGCTGATACATAAATTATTCAGCCACAAAGTATAGAGTGATTTTGAAACTGGTGCAAAGTGCTGATTCACAACCAAGCCTTGAGAGTATAAAACATTGAAAGTGAAACCAGTATCAACTAGTCATGACCTTTCAAATGCAACAAAGAGAAAAGTAATTTATTTCCCACAGTTCTATTTCAGGTCAATCCCAGCAAAATGGACATGACACTCAGACATAGTTTGGTTTACTTTAATAGGCAAAATCAAGAGTTGTAAAACCTATTTCATGAAGTGAATCAGACACATTGGAATATCACAAACATTAACAGCAAATTTCACAGTAATTCAATGAACAGCTGAAGAGAAAATGGACTTCTTAAGAGATATGACACAGCAAGGATTTGTACACCTATTAACAATCTGAAAAATCTCTCAGTCACAGAGTTCAATGTGTCTAACTGAAGTTATTAACAGAGGCTTAAAATGAAATGCTAAACAACAATACATCTTGTATATCAAATGTTTAATTTTTACATTCAATGGACATGACACTTTCGTCTGTTTTTGGACCCCTATAACATTGCTTGAAAATATTCAAAGTATCATGCTAACTTCATATCAGTAACCTTTGTTCCATTTATCACACTGTACAACCAAAAATATCAAATCTGAAATGATTTTGGGCTACAAAAATGAGAACTAAAAGCTGTAATAACAGCTTTAATAAAAAAAAAAAAAAAATTATGGTTAAATCTGGCCCCAAAAGTAAGTTAGAAAAAATCATACCTTAAATGGATTTCAATCCTATTGGTCTGCCAATCAAATGAAAGAGTGTGTTATAAAGCTCTTTTGTTTGATACATGTACTTAAGTTTTCATGGTAGCAAAAATATTTCTGGAGATCAATTCTTCAAGACTTCCATCAAGTGAAAACTTCCATAGAATTGCCCATGATAAAATATAAAAACCTACAAATTCTGAATTTTGCAAGAGCTTTAATTTCACAAAGGGCAGTCACATGAAAATGATGTGAATGTTAAAACTATTCTGGACATGTTCACACTTACAACTTTTGTATTTTGTGTACAATGAAATGGATAGTAGCGTCCACATCTGAAGCTGTACTTGTTGTAACGATGCTTATCCTTGTTCCTTGTAAGCACTGGGCAATGAACTGCAATGGTAAAAATATACAAAAAGAAAATATTCACAAACATATTTACAAAATAATTTTAAAATTTGGTGACCTGACATTTGACATCAGCTCTGTGCTTTATTTTGTTAAAAGAAATGGGGGGGGGGGGGGGATTCCTTGTAAAAAAAAAAAGTATCATGGTACTCATAGTACATACACAGCAATCTGATGCTATATGTTTAAATTACCGTGATGCATCATTAAATTAAAACAGCTGACCTATGGGTACCATAGTACTTTTTCTACAAGGGATTGCAAGTGGGCTATAGGTTAATGTGATTCCAGCAATTGCCCCTGCAGGCAGCAGCACGTGTCATAGAACAAAATTGTAGAGACTTGCCACATTTAATTACAGGCTGATCAAAAGAAATCACTTGTTACTTTTGAGTTCACTCTCTGCTACATGTAGTATGAGCATTCAAGTACAGACAAACATTTTAACCCATTCGTGACAGAGTGTCCACATTATGTGGTTTGGTTTAATAACTTTTGATGCAGAGCCCTAAAAATCATACCAAATACATGAGCAGAAAGAGCAAAAAATTCTACACTTACTGTGCCCATTTTTGTTGCATCAATATTTGTTGTTTGATGCTGGAATTTTTTAAAAGGAAAATAAGCATTAAAATCCTTAAATTGGCAATGCGATGAAAATGTTAAAATTACTGTTTTTCCCTGCAAATTGGCAACTTCATGACCTCATCATACATTCTGTCAATTTATATTTATTTCAGATACATGATGTTTTATAAGAAAAATGTAGCAATAAAAGAAAAATGTTGGTGTTGCCAATTTGAAGAATAAAAGCTGGTCAAATTAGGCTTTAAATAATTCCTGTCAGGAATGGGTTAACAGTTTAGACCTCCATAAGCATAATATGAGCAATCCTTGTGTCCAACAGGTGGATAGTATTTCACCAATATATGCTTATTTCATTTATGCTTCATTTGGGCCTATAATTCAAAACCATAGTATGATTACGCTGTAATCCATTGTGAGCCACTTCAAGCTTCATTATAATGTTTCAGGGAGTAAGAAATACAGGTCAAGCAGAGGTGCAATTTCAATTTACCAGATATTAGAACTAAGAACAAAATGGCAATAATCCTAGCAATCTGATCTTGCTGTATTTCAAACCTAGAGCTGTGTTTACACAAGATGTTCATGCCTAAAGTATATTCTAATGAACATATCTTGCACATCTTGTGGAAAATGCAAATATGTGATTATGAATAATCCATTTGGTTGTCTCTTCATCACATCTCTTTCTGTCTCTCTTTCTCTCTTTCTCTTTCTCTCTTATCATATTATCTCCAATCATCTTAGTTTACATATCGGGGCACTGCGAGTAATTCCTGCAAGCCATTCATGCAATTACAATGTGGATGGGGAGTAATTTTAGACTACGAGTGGAAAAAACGCTTCACGGCCATTCAGAATAATACCTTTACTTTCACAGTCCATCTGCCTGCTTACTGCAGAACATATTCAATTACTCATCCACTGGTTTCAGAGATAATGCACACACACATTGATTTTGCCTTAATAGTACAAGGGCACACGAATAATGAGTATTTTTACTCTGGCTGAATTGGGGAGGACAAGAAAGAAGAGAGGATAGGAGAAGAGAGAGAGAGAGAGAGAGAGGGAGGGAGATTTGGAAAGGGAGAGAGGAAGAAGGAAGGGGGGGGGGGAGGAGAGAAAAGGATATTTTGCAAAAAGAGATGGAGACTTCTTGAGGAAGTAGAAAATAAGCTAGAAAGAAAAATAATGGAGTAGCTGAGGAAAGGGAAAAAATATAAGGAAATTGAGAGAAATAGTGAACATCCAAAGAGAGAAAAAGAAAAGATAATTGATAGGAGATGAAATCGTTGGTCTAAAGAGAAATGTAGAGAAATGAAGACAGATGAGAATAAGAAAGAGATCAAAAATGTTTCGACAGCAGCATGAATGAAAATGGGGGAGTAATGAAGAGAAATGGTGCTTAGAAAGGACAAGATTTCAAGATGATATTGAGAAGAGAGAGCTAAAAAGAGAAAGAGAGGTTGAGAAAGGGCAAGAGAGGAAGGAGAGACAGAGTGAGAGGGAGAAAGAGGAAGAAAGAGAAAGGAGAGGGGCTGTTGGATAGAGAGGTTGATTATACTACTTCAAGCCCTGCTATAATCACATAAATAGATTATGCTCTCTTCCCCCCACTTATCCCGCGTGAGAGACAGCAGCCGGAGGCTTTCTAAGCAACAGTGAGAGAGAGAGAGAGAGAGAGAGAGAGAGAGAAGGAGTAAAAGGTGCTTTCCCATTAGTCAGAGCAAGCTGATGCTTGAAATACTAAACTGATCAATGCTTCTTGAAGAGAGAGATAGAAAGAGAGAGATAGAGAAAGAGAGAGAGAGAGAGAGAGAGAGAGAGAGAGAGAGAAAAAGACTTAAATGTGCAGATCCCACATTCAACTAGCCCAAACAAGCCTGTGCAATACATGTACATGCTGGATAGATCAGCCAGCCAATAGAAATAGGTCTCCCATCTCCCTTAGGTAAAGTTGGGAGAAGCCCACTTGCTTAAGGAATTAGCTTGTGTTTCAGATTATAGTCCAAGTGCATTTTCAGCAGTAAATTAGCTCACTAAATGATAAAATAATGGGCTGTTCGGTGAAAAAGGCCTATTTGTTTGCGATAAAAGCTGATGCTACATTTAGCAGGTTTTTTCCTGGATCAGAATAAGCAAGCCCTTTTTCAAAACTCCAGATGATGGAAAAGACATCGACAGAAAAGCGCAAATTAATATAACTTTGTTATTTAAATCTTCAGTGCAAATTGACTTGAGGTAATTGTGATCAGGCTAAATTTCCTCTTTCAAAATTAGCGGGATACTTTGAAACATCAGGCTAAAGGCCCTGTCCCATACTACCATTTAACGATTCCATCTACCTCTCTCTAAATATTTATGTTAGATGGTGTCAGACGGTGGCAAATTCAAAAAATTGTGGCCATGAACTAGCGCCATCTGCCAACGTCTAGATACGTCTGTAAACCAGCTGAAGAACGAATTCAAAAAGTCCAATAAACGTTCTTCTTCGTTTCTCAGACAGAATCGTTAAACGGTAGAGTGGGACATGGCCTTAATGAGAACAGGCCTGAGGAGACGGAAGTGGAATAAAAAGGTTGCCCTACAAATGTTTGATGAAAGCTACTTAGATGAGCATGAATGACATTGAATGCTGACAATTTGGACATCTCTTTTGCTTGCAATTTTCCTATGATTGTTGACTTTAAGTATATAAGTGGTGTTCCTCTTTTGTCTGCCTAATTAGGTCAAGCAGTGACACAGTGAAGATAAAATATAAAGACACATTTAATCAATAAAATGTTGCTTCATTCCCCAGAGTAAAGTTAAAAAACAATCACTTGAGATGCTCCTTGCAAAATGCTATACCCTTGCCCCTTACAAGATACTTCAAATAACACACAATAAAGGGGATTATACAATATTTCATGCAGTGCAAATTTAGCAGGGGAATATAATTTCATTTATGAATTTTGATTGAGGGGAAATCAATTTTTTCACCAAGAATGACAGTGACACTTCAATTCTACGGGTATATTTACATGAAGTGCATAAAGAACACCAAACCAAGCTATATGATATGGTTTGGTTATTTTCTCTATATAGCATTACCAGCATTACAAATCACATTAATAGACTTGTATATTCTATTAAAAAAAAATGATATACGATCTATAAATATGGATACAGTACACCGTGCATCAACAAGAGAGCAGATAAGTGCACCACGATGGATTCTCTTGTCTTCAATGCAGCAAATTCACATCCCCCTCCACCCCCCGAAAAAAAGAGGAAAATATGTTGTTCTAGTATTTGCAATATTCCATAGAAGAAAAGAAATTTTTAAAAATTGCTCAAATAGAGACTTAACCGGTTGAGTACTGAGCCCAAAATTAGTCAGGCTGGGGTCCATGGAAAATGTGTTATATCAAAATAAAAATACTCAGTAGGTTAACATACACAGCACTGCAAAGGTAAGGAAGTCAAATTAACATACGAATAGGAAAGTAACTGTAGACAAAGTAGTACAAAAAAGCAGATATGATACTTCTAACAAAGGAGCACAAAGTTCAAAAACATAATCTGAATCATAAAATAATAAAAGTCCATTTCAAAATTGAATAATTTGTTTGATTAGCCAGAGCAAAGTGAAAAGTTATGGCACTGGAACAATAATCATATGACAAATAAACTGATGAATGCCTTGCCCCCTTTGTGCTATAGATAAAAAAATATTAAAGCTGTTTGGCAGCTTGAGTGTCATATGACATTTCACCCACGTCTCAACCCACCTGTTTAGTGTCATTGACTAAGGAGGCAATGTCACAGGTTGCATTGTGGATATGTTCATATAAAGGCTCAAGCCAAGACATTTCTAAACACATGCAGGTGACCACATGTGAACACATCCTTCTCAATGACTTTTATATGAAGCAACATTACAGGTGGAAATGTAGATGAGTTCACATACAGACCTTCATAAAAATGTTTGCCCACATTTAAACATACTTATTTGCTGTAATTCATCAATGAGGCAACATTACACATGGCACTATGAATGTGTTTACATGTTTCACCCACATCTAAACAAAACAATTTGCTGTCATTGTTAGTAGTAATGAGGCATTATTTTGTGTGACAATGTGATTGTGTTTACAAACAGGTCCAGTTGGAAAATAGAAAAATATGTTAAACTGATTTATGAACACCCTAAAGAGTATTTAATTTTTCATTAAAAGAACTTAATAGTACATTTAATGGTTGCATTGCTTCATAGTACATGAGCTCCATTCATTTCTACAACCTGCATCAGACCCCAAACCAACATAGCCTTGTGTTAACCAAACAGCCTAAACCTCGAGTCAACTGCAAAGAGATTGCGGCAACATCAAGGTCAGGAAATCTATCATGTGTATTGTTCCTTCCCTATGTACTTTTGAGAGGTGAGCTTTCTGTAAATACATGTGTACACGTTAACATTGATATGAACCATGTTCTGTATATTAGCAAATCAAAACCAAACTTTGATTCAAGCTAATGCATACAAGTACATACAGAAACTGAAAGACACACACAAAAATATTTAACTGCTTGATAATGCAAGTTTAGTACATTCTCAACTTGTTTCAGCATGCCCTAATATGTTACTTCTTCTTTTGAGAGGAACAATACATCCGGAAATTGTATAAACCATGGTAGTTCAAGAGATGGCTTTACGAGCAATAACACTCGTAATAAGCCAAACTATGAGTCCATAATAAAAAGTAAGACAAAATTTCTATTTGCATGAGCTAGCCTTGAAAGCGTCATATAAGTGTCTGGTGGATAAGACTAAGGGGGACTACAGGCACACATGTGCAGGAGAAATGCCAATAGGTCAGGAGACAACTTGCCATCGTTATCGGGGGGAAGGACGAAAGGGGATTGTCTGCCAAATCTATGGACAATGCTCATCAAGCAGCATTCATTGCAGCTGAAGGCGAGATTCAATCATCCTTAATCGGGCTTACAATGAACGGATGTTGTCCGGTAATGCTGGATTCAGTGCTAGCCAGCGCTCTGGGACAGTGTCAATGCAATGTTGAAGGTTTAGATAGCAATATGAGTAATGAAAATGGCCGCCTACATTTAGATTTATATTTGAATAGGGTTGTGTTATGGTTGGGTAAAATAGATCATAATCTGTTAAATGCTAGTCAGCACTCTAACCCAGGGCAGTGTGAATGCAGTCATGAAGGTTGACCTGAGTATCTTTGCATTTGAATACAGGGTACTGTAGAAGCAAAAATATTCACGGTACATTAATTTTCGTGGATTTGGCGCCATTTTCGGCAAGTAAGGATTCTAGAAATCGCGAAAATATTACGATTTCATATTGAAATATCAAATCAAATCTTGCACTTTTGTGAGCGAGTAATTGAAGAGGGTAAATTTAAGAACCCGCGAATATGTTCTTGGGTCGCTCAGCGCGAAAAATTTAATCACGCAAAAAATAAAAGCGTTTAGAGTATACTAGTGTTGTACTAAGATCATAATCTGTACAATACTAATAGCCATAACAGTGAGTGAAAGTTTTGATAGTGAGCAATATATAGCCATTACTCATTGTGAATATGATAGAATTACATGTACTACAATGTTCTGTCCTTAAAGCTCAAGAAATTTCCACTGCTTAAATCTGTTTACATCGGAACAAATTTCACATAAAGATAAATATAATGATTTCTAAAGTGAAACTTAAGTACGTCTCATGTCCATTTCAAAACAAAGCTCTGAGTGTCCAGTTTTATGTTTCCCTCGCTATTCAAGTACACATACAATCAGACTGACACTATTAATTAACAACAACCCAAGCCAGATATGCAAGATATTAACAGGAACAAGTGTGTGTCTCGCATAATCTGATTTCTATTTATTAAGGGGAAAAAAAAGAGAAGAAAAGAAACCACACACAAGAACATGTTAAGCCACAAGAAAAATTCACATCAATCTGTAGGAGCAAAAGTACAGTATGCTGTTTTGAATAATGTCTCATAATTCAAATTCAAAACATTTTGTATTAAAAAAGAATGTGTTAATGTAAGGATATCCTGAAACCATGCAAAATATCACACATATTTAATGTTTCCTCCAGTGAAAAGAAAAGAAACCACACACATGAAAAAAAACATACCTAGAGAAAAAAATGGCATCAATCAGTAGGAGCAAAAGTACAGTATGTTGTTTTGAATCATGTCTCATGGATCAACTTGAACCATTTTGCAATTTTAAAAAAATGTGGTAATGTACAGATATCATTTTGTTTCCATTTGAACCATACAAAATATCTCATAATTTACTCTTTCCTCCAATTTGGAAATGGCTAAAGTTCCTATTCTTGAAGGTGCAAATGAATTAGTTAATAAAGAGAAAACATGACATTACCTGCCCATGCTTTTCTGAGATGTTGACAAGAAGAATCTTCTCTGGAGTTGTTTCATCCGTTAGCCATAATTCTGAGAGCTGTTCCGTGACTGGCAATTTGGGCTTCTGCAAATTCAAGAAATAAAACTTTGAAAATTATTGGTGTATGAAAAAACAACCCCAAAATGGATGTATAATTGACTCCTATCACTGTACTCATTTTCAAATGGGGCAGTGATCAGAAAAGCATCTATTCTGATTCATGTAGCAAGCAATTACAAAAATCTCTCCCTGGTTTTCCTCCTTTGTTTTGTACATGTGTCTTCCTATCACTTCAACCTCAAAATAAATTACTTTGGGAATACTTTTGAACACTGGGTTTGAAAAATAAACACATACAAGCATGTGGCATAAATGTTTGGTCAGAACACTTTGAACAGATATTTTATGTCATATTTCCAAAATGAGGGGATTTACAGAGCAATTCTTTTCAGAGCAAATTCTACTATGATATTCTTCCAAACTGACATTAAAAAAAAAAAAAATTAGAATGTTCACAAATCATTTTTCACCTTTACCTGATCTCAACCTTTCTCTTGAACTGCACTTACCCTCTTATCTCCTGTTCCAAGACTGTTCGACCGCTCTGCGGACTTGTTCCTCCGATGCTCTCCATCTCTTCCTCCTCCTCCTGCTCCTATCTTCATCTCTCTCCCTGCACTGCTACTCCTCTTGTAGCCCACTTCCCTGGCCGCTGCCGACACCCCGGCTGCTTGGGATCCCGCCAGGGGTACGGCGCGGTCCCCGTTGGTGGAAGAAACAGGGTTCTTGTTGGCATCGGTGGCGCTGTGCGAGCTGCCGTTGCTACCCTGTCTCCGATGGTCACCTACTCTGTGTCCATTGTCCTCATCGCCTTCAGGGGCAGTCAGCTCCTCCATGCTTGCATCCTTGGAGTAGAAATCCTAGACAAGGACATTTTTAAAGTTTTGAAGAAGAATATAGTACATGGGTACACCTGTGACTATCAACATCTGAGATTAGAATCTGATTTTAACCTCAAGTTTAATACTAGGTGTTGATGATGAATGCACTGTTTGAATACAAATCCTGTAAACTCAGAAACTTTCAGAACATCAAATTTGTGTGAACTGTTATTAACAACTGCACCAAATGCAAATTGTAGAAAATAACCATGTTTACAATTGTTATTCAATCACTTTGTAGCAATCAACTTTCATAACTCTGGTCAACTTCCCAAATTCATTCAAGTTTCTGGTTTTCCAGTTACCATGAGCAAGCAACTAATAAAGAAAAGTGTGGTTCTGTTCATGTCTAGGCATTCAAACATTTCCTGTTGCTGATATCAGGACACCAATCTCTACTGAACCTCAGTGTTAGAAGTGCACTGCATTTTGTATTTTGTAGAGAGACAAGGCTATATCCTGTTAACAAAAAACAAAACAAAACAAAACAAAACAAACAAACAAAAAAGAAGACTATAATATGTCATCAAACCTAAAGAGACAAATACTGGACACTAGTTCACCACTGACCTGATTGTGCTTGACCGTGTCTTGGCTGTTGTCTGGCGATGGCTCAGACTGACCGACATGCTCCATGTCCTCAGCCATGGAGCTTGATGTAGGGATACCTTGCGAGAAGAACGGTCTGCACAGCAACAAGCACAAAACATATCATACAAACATATAACAATATTTTTATCAGAAAACAGTAATGAATACAAACACACACTTAAATCTTTGGATATGCACCCATCATAGTAAATTGCATGAATGAACAGAAAGCCAAAAATCCAGACCATATAGATGGAAGGAACAACACACGCAAATACAGCTCTGACTGGTTGTCAGAGATATGTTTGTATTCAATGCCATTTTCTGATTTTGCAGTATCAAACATCTATTTAGTCAATATTTTCATGTTAAATCTTTAGACACTTCCTACAAGCTTTGAAAATGAACCACAGCCCTGACAGGGGACTGTAGCATTAAATGAATGAAATCACTTGGGTTGACAAGGAGTCTCTGAAAAAAAAAGGATTTCAATCAATTTTTATTGGTATAATCCTATAAAATACAAAATGAATTTTTTCAAGGATGTGCTCATCACCAGAAAGCTCACTTTATATTCTTCCATATAACACCAACATCATTATGATTACTAAATAATCATCTTCAGGCAGTTCAGTGGCTCTTGCAGAGACCCAATTGTCCTAAATAATTGAATGCCTGCAACATTTATCGCTTTAAAGAAAAGGGAAAAAATATTGGGATTAACTAGTGATTAAAACTAGGCAACATTTAAAAACTCATATTCTCATCTTTAATATGACACCATGATAATTACAGAATCATGCATGACTGAGCAGGCACTATTTGCAATGGGTATTAAGCACATTGACATTTGCTCAAATGCCTCATTCCATTTCATCTACTCTAAACAAATTATCAATTTGCCTTTAATACCAATTGCACATTGCAATGTCTACTTAGTCATGCATGATTCCTCCACAATGATGACGGTATGAGCTTTTGAATTATGTGCACTTTTAATAACTAATAATACTATCAGTTCCTATCTTTTTGGAACCTGAATAAATGGAATTGACAAAACCACTTTGCCCTGTCTGAAATTGGCCTTGTCTAACACATTGGTCAATTTTCACTTTTTAAAATTTTAAGTCAAAGAAGAGAAAATAAGCTTTTAAATGACATGTACAGAAAGATTTTTTTCAAACTATCATTTATTTACCCCCCCCCCTCCCCCGACAGGTCCCCTTCTTCAGGGACGCTCTGTATAGAATGATGTCTTGAAGAAGAGCATTAATGATGTGGCAGGGGTTTTAACCCCATTTCCTGTACTCTGATGTCTAGTAACTTATCCGCCACACCAAATTACCTCTACATTCACATTTCTCCTTGGTAAAAATACAAGGAAATATCTTTTCACAAGGGGCATATGAAAGAAGACAAACTTTGCCTAAGATATATGTTAAAAACAGAAACTCTGTATAACCCCAGTAATCCATTCTTGACTGTTATTCATTATAATCCCCATGTGGTGTACACATTAAATTTTCTACTTGTTAATCTTTCTCACTGGTATGCCTTAAACCATTCAGGACAGGAATTAATTAAAACCTAATTTGTTCAGCTATTTCTCTTTAAATTGGCAACACCAGTCTTCTTGTATTCTAACATTTATCTTTAATATAAAAAGTCATGAATCTGAAATGAATACCAATGGATGGAAAGTATGTTCTAAAGTTAAAAAGTCGCAATTTGCATGGGGGAAAAATGATTTTAAAATCCCAGTCGCATTGCCAATTTAAGGATTTTAGTGCTATTATCATTTAAACAAATCAGCATCAAACAACAAAGTGTGAAGCAACCAAATGGGCACAGTATACATGTACAATGTATGTAGAATTTATTTCCTCTTTCTGGTCATGTATTAATACATGTAGGTATGGTTTGGGGGACTCTGTATTAAAAGTAATTTCGGCCAAACCACAATGTGGTTTAGGCTCATTTAGAGATGCTATGATACACCATGTACAAAGAAACAAAGATGATGTTTGTGTACTATTATGGAATAGCTGGGATGAGTGACACAACAAGGGACATACACTTTAATCTTTACCCGAGTGTTAAAAGAGACAAATATAAATGTGAAGCACAACATACTTAAAACAACTTATTTTTTTACTGCTGCAAATACGAACAAGCCTCCAGGAAAAAAAAAAATCATTGTTCATGTTTAAAATATTTCTCCATCCCTAAATTTCAAATCAAACTTTGTTAAAATACCCTGATCTTATACATAGTTACAGACAATTATATTTTCAAGTGGAAGTCATTTCATTCACTTCTGTATTCCTCCTAGAAATGTCAAATTCACCATATCACTTTAGGTATGATATAAACATATGGCATACACATTCACTTTGCAGTAAATGCTGAATACTTTTCCTAAAATGGATCTTTAAGACGTAGAAACAGACAGCGAGAGGACATGACAATGTTAATATATCTCTTACAATGATAAACAAGCTTGCTGTTCACAGGGTCTTTGTTTTGAAGAAGAAAGCATTGCATGAAATCAAAACCTGAAGATCAGCACTTGATCAAGAGTGGAAGGCACATGCAAGCCATGCTAATGGAGGAAGGAAGTCCTTGATCTATTTAAATACAACTATTCATCCATCTTCGGGGTCGATAGATTTCGCTACTGCCATTGTCCAAGTGTCAGTTTGAATTTAGAAATAAGTCTTAATAGATTGTTCTGGGATTTGAAATTCCCTATGGATAAATCTCCTCTGAAGGAAGTCCAAGTTCTGCAGTTTATCTAAAAATTGTCAAATAAAAGCACTTTCTATCTGCATACATCTATTATTAAAACAATAGCTCTGTTCATATTACCCATGCACATCGGTACGTGATTTCCCATGGACATGTTCATATTACATGCAAAAATATGGTACTATTATTGCAATATTGTGGTATTCTCCATTTCACCCCCGTTGATATTTGCAACCGCAATATTGAAGTATTCTGTTCTATCGGCATTGCATCCTGGTCATCCCACGTACAATGCGCAATCGGCTAAGGGTCAAACCTGTCGACGCTATGCTCCACTGCACAGGCCGTAAACGCTGCGCCTGTTTTGCGGATGATGTTCATATACACTAGGTATCCGCAATATAATAGTAATATTACTAGGTGTCGAAGTATAAAATAGGCATCAAGTACTGTATAAGCCAATATTTTAGTGGACAGATATTTTAGCACTTTTGAACTAGTTTGACATATTAGCGAGTTATTCTTTTCATGTTTTCAATGATGTTTCTGCTCTTAAATATAGGCATTTTACTGAATGGAAATTAGCGAAAATGAAAACCACCGCGAAAATTTCAGCTTATACAGTAGGTGCAAAATAAGCGTAAAATAAGAGGAAGCAAAATAACGCAATATTCGGTGGGAGCCATTCATATTACCAGCAATCTGAAGAGTATATGTAAAATAGGCGTAATATTTGCGCCTATCTTACCAATAGGTGGGTAAAACAAACGAGGCAAATATCTATACAGTATTTTTGTTCTTAGTACTATTATCCGTATCATCACAAACCACAGTCCTCGTAATTGTAAGCATTACGCACCTCAAGACAGGTTTGGGCGTAGACTCGATGCTCATCTCGTCTGGGTCCATGTCAGGCCCACTGTCACTATAGTTGATGAGGCTCAGATCATCGTAGAGGAAGTCCTCGTCTATTGGAGTCTGGTCCTGGTCCTCAAAGGGATACGGTTCCGTGTCGCTTTCATCACTGGCCACCTTGAACTTTCTCAGCAGGGCAATGAATTTCTGCTTGAAGTTTCTTTGCTGTAAGAAAAAAAATATATTGCAAACTAATATATAGTTTATCAGTCAGTTGCGAAGCTGGCGGGGGGGCAGTAGTGAGCATGCGAAGCATGCAAATTACATTTTGAACATGCAAATTACATTTTGAACATTCAAATTACATTTTGAGCATGCAAAGCCCACTCCCGGGGGGGGGGGGGGGAGAAGGGTTGCAGGGATGGAGGAGTTTTCGTACGGAAGCTCCGACATTTCTTTGTCATTGTTCCTTGTCTGCTCCCGCTCTTCATATGATGTTCTCTTTACCTTTTTCTTTTCTTGCTCATGCTTTTTTTTTCTTTCTTTTTGCTTTTGGCATTTTTTTCCAGGGAGGGGGGAAGGGGGGAGGGGGGGGGGGTAACCGTCCCCACCGCCCCCTGGCTACACAAGTGTTACCAGTGTCATTTCAGACCAGCCAGATAGTATGACAATACATCCAATGGTGAACTGTACTTTTGGAGGAGAACAAGAAGAATTAACGAATAATACTTTCACAAAAATTTCATGTTTCTTTGATAGAAAAAAAAAAAATGTAATCATTTTTTGTGTCCATTTTTTACATTTGTGAATTCCAGAAGGTCCATACTTTAAAGGAGAAGGTTAAGAGTCTGGTGAAGGTGACTTGATTAAAATACTAATTTACTGAAATAGCAATTCACAAATTGCGTCAGGACATAACTGATTCCTTTGTAGAGAGAAAATCTGTGATTAATTTTCATGTTACAATTTCAGTCCAATTATGTCATACATCAGGCTCTTGTCCTTTCCTCTTCTTCCATTAAACTGAGAGACTTTCATGCTTTATAATATACATTAACCATCACTATGAACATGACAGACAAAGAAAGTGGACAAAATAACCCCTCATTCTACCCTTCACAATGGTTCTGGTAGTCAAAAGAACATCCCTTCACTGCTATTGTCTAAAATATATGGAACAGGTGTCACATGCATATTCACCTGGAACTACATGATTAAACATAATAGCTGTGGAGGGATGTTCTTTTGCCTACCAGAACCACTGTGAAGAGTAGAAAGAGAGGTTGTTTATTTTGTCCGCTTTCTTTGTCCGCCATGTTCAAAGTGCATATACATCTTATACCCACATTTACAACCACATTTACAAAGTCCTACTTGCATATGTATCAAATGCTCATAAACATGCTATATCCACCCTGCCAAGTCTGGTTGCAGCAGGTACATAAACCGAACAATCTATATGCGGGAGGCATCATCCTTACGAAAAATCTGGTTCAATGAGAAATACATTTCTCGGAGACAAAAAAAAAAGTAAAAAAAGAAGAACACTTGCACTTTATATGCTCTCTCTACAATATCATGGCCTCTCCAACTGCAACTTGATTCTTTACTGCATAATGCATGGAGAGAATAGTGCCCTTGTCATAGATTCCTCTGATAAAGATCTAGGCGCATAATATATATATAAGACATAGGAGTGCGCAGTGCACATAATTGCCTACACATTTGGACAATCCCATGGTAACAGAATTAAAAATCAAAGATTTGTAGCTCACATGTTTATATGCTAGTTTGTATGTTAACCCATTCGTGACAGAGGTCCACATTTTGTGGTTTGGCCTAATATCTTTTGATGCAAAGCCCTAAAAATCATACTAAATACATGAGCAGAAAGAGCAAAAAATTCTACATAAACTGTGCCCATTTTTGTTGCATCAATATTTGTTGTTTGATGCTAAAAAAATAACTTTTAAAGGAAAATAAGCATTAAAATCCTTAAATTGGCAATGCGATGAAAATGTTAAAATTACTGTTTTTCGCTGCAAATTGGCAACTTTATGACTTCTCATTATACATTCTGTCAATTTATATTTATTTCAGATACATGATGTTTTATAAGAAAAATGTAGCAATAAAATAAAAATGTTGGTGTTGCCAATTTGAAGAATAAAAGCTGATCAAATTAGGCTTTAAATAACTCCTGTCACGAATGGGTTAATTTGTACTCTGCAGGGTCTGTCCTCTTCTCACCATTCAATACTCTGCACATATTTCACCTGAACTCTTTCAATCCAACAATTTTCTAATTAGATTCATGGCATTGTGGTATATGTACATCAGTCGCGGAATTACCAGAAAATGGTGTCACTTTCGAATAGTAAGAAATGTCAATCGTAAAATCAAACATGTATCATACAGAGATGCTGGAATTCTTATTTTTTAGTTTCTTTTAATATAAGGATTTGGCTATTCAGAATGATCAATGTCATTGTTCTAACTATAAATCTGAAATCTGCTGATTTTGTGCTTCCCATGTGGAATTGCTCATTTATGGCTCCAAAATATCAGTGATCTATTTCAGAAGATAGTGATTTGGCATTATTTCCCAAATGGGAATCCTTGTCAAATTGTAAGTCCAAATTTATATGATTTTGTATTCATTCAATGCTATTCCACCTAGTGATTACTGAATGTGTATCACAATCATTAGATACATATTTTGATATCTTAAATTACCTTGAAAAGATTTCCAACAGCAAATTACCAGACGGATGATCAAAGAGAGTCTTTTTAAACTTCAGTCACATTTCCATTATGCCTGTGAAATTTATCTAACTTTACCAATCATGTGGTTGTACATTCAGAAAATTTTGAGCGATACATTCACATTAACCCATTCGTGACAGAGGTCCACATTTGGTGGTTTGGCCTAATATCTTTTGATGCAAAGCCCTAAAAATCATACCAAATACATGAGCAGAAAGAGCAAAAAATTCTAAACAAACTGTGCCCATTTTGGTTGCGTCAATATTCAGTGTTTAATGCTGAAAATTTTTAAAAGAAAAATAAGCATTAAAATCCTTAAATTGGCGATGTGATAGGTTTAAAATCATCGTTTTCCCCTGCAAATTGGCAACTTTTTGACTTCTCATCATAATTTCTGTCAATTTATAATCATTTCAGATACATGACGTTTTATAAGAAAAATGTAGCAATAAAATAAGAAAGTTGGTGTTGCCAATTTGAAGAATAAGAGCTGATCAAATTAGGCTTTAAATAATTCCTGTCACAAATGGGTTAACTCTTGGCACAGCAAATTCAAAATTGAAAATATTTATGACCTTCCATCACATATAAGACAGTTACTATGCTTCACTAAAACAAACCTGGAAGCAAAAAAATATTCAAGGGATGAGAAACTAAATCATCCTGAGAATCCTTCATATCAAAACAAAGTGTAAAATTCTTTCGAGGCAGATGGCTGACCATATTTCCTTTCAACTCTGATTTGGAGTTTCCATTTTCTCCTAAAAGCATTTCAAGTATAAAAAAAGCATAGAGTGGGAGTGAAATCATTCTCTAGTTTTGTTTCTGTTACATTACCGGTACATATAGTTTTCTTATAATGTATATCTCTGAGAGTTGGCTCTAAATATAAATACAATGGTGAATTGAAGAGGTTTAATCTAGTCAAACCTTTAATCTAATTTAAGAAAATCTCTTGTATTTGTGTTGAAAGCACTTATGTGCATAGCACACTTTGTCTGCTTATAATGTATACTGCTATTCTTGCTCACAAGAGATCTTTCAGATTTTCTATTAAAGAAAAATAATATGTCCCTGTCAGATATTCTTGACATATTTTCTTTCACCCTAAGCTCAAGCCCTTGTTTCCATTTTCAAGATCTAGACTGTCACAATATCTCGCCGTGCGCAGAAACTTGAAATGGAGGAAACCGCATTTACAGATTAAGGTGTTCTCAAATATCAGAATTTGCCTTCTTTGCATAATTACATGCATTGATATAATTTAAAGAAAGCTTGTAACTTTAATTTTTAAATGGTGTATATTACCATATACATTAATAAAGAATAAGGAAGTACTGGGCATTCAAAGACAATTTGACGGTTCATAAAAATGTTTTCTCCAACACACGTTTCTGTGCATGTGCGCAGATTCATTGGTTTGTAAAAAAAAGATGACGAAATGCTATAGAAAACCAGAGGGCATTCTTGTTTTACTACAGAACAGATATGGATAGTCACACAAGAATGAATTCATTAATTTCTCTAATTTCCCTGCAGAATCTGTATTAGGAATCAGCATTCTGGGGGATGATTACAAGAGAACATTTCTTTCAACCAAAATGTATTCAGGGGAGATGGCAGTAATAATTTATTCCACCCATCTTCAATACCCAAGGCCTCTACATACAAATATATCACTTGCAGCATTTCTATGATTGTTGTAGGAGAGCACTGTAGGAAGAATATGATAGGATCAACAGCATTGTGTGATATATTAGGAATAGCTCTGCAGCTGTCACATGTCTGCAATTAATCTTGTGCTGCTTGAGTTTAATCTACAAGCAAAAGATTTATGATTACAATTCTAAGAAAGAAATATATTCAGAAATATATGAGAAAAAGATTGCTTTGAAGATCTATATGCTCTTTTTCTAGTATAGAATCCTGTGTCTTTCCTTATAGTCCTATACACGTAGCTATTTAAAAATAGCTCCTATAGCTCTTGTGCATAATACTGCATAAAGCAGGCAACAAGCTTGACATAACACAAAGCTGTTTAATATTAAGAAAGGTGAACTTTTTAACCTGGTTAAAAGTTAAATGAGCTATGGAGCACTCAGTGTCAAAGTCTTAATTTTGTACAAATTACTGTGATTTTGTAAAGAAAATGAGAGACAAAAATGAACCAGTTATGAAATGAAAAATGAGAATTCACTGTCATGATGACTTGATTTAAAAAAATGATTTGTTACAGATTAATGCAATTTTATTAGATAATGGGATCCATAAATCAGTAGGGGGAAACCCCCTATCCACTTTAGGCATTTGAAGGGACTGGACACTGGGAAACCATGGGGAATGTCCAACTTGCGTAAGCCCCTGTCACTCGTACATAAAGTTTGTGCGTCTAACGGGTAGATCAGATATATGATTTAATTCTTGGGACTGTCTGAAATAGACCAAGCCTGTAAGTTCAGGCTGAGAATACTAGTAGGGGCAACAAAGTGACAGGGAGCAGGTCGCTAGCTAGCTAGCTCTGTCCGAAGTTTGTGCTCTGCAGGGTGGGGCTACGGCATCTGCTGCCGAACAAAGTGCCCTCTTGCGGCTGAAAATGTCCATATATCCCCAATGGAACTTCCCTTTAACCCTGGCTGCATGTCCTGGCTAAAGCTATATCACATTACAGAAATTATCTCAAATGGTATACTTACCCTTGTGACATTGTGAATCTTGTTTCCTTTCCTCCCTGGTTCATGCTCTTCTTCTCCTTCACCAAGAAGATCCTAACATGACAAAGAAGAAAAAAAAAAAACTGTTATGTAACTTTTACTGCGTTCCTTCTTCGGAAGAGGAAGGGTGTTTACCATGGTTCTACTTCAGCAACGATTACCCCATGGTCATTTCTTACACTTACCGTATTCATAATTTTAACCCTGAACCTAAAGGCACGTTCACATCACCCCTACTCCCTGTTCATACAGAGAAAACTATATTTCTGTAGAACAGTATGGTTGGTTACATAAAAGAACATTAGATTTTGTGCAGTGGATCAACAATGGATATTTCACTACAAAATATCACTGAACCCATTGCCTATGGGCACCAGGTGATCCCTGTGTAAAGTCTTATTAAATGGGAACATCACAATTTGGGAGCCAAGGGGATTCACAAATATTTGGGTATGATTTCAAACATGACCTTAAATCAAGGATCAAGGTCAACATTCCTTGGTGTCAATGTGGCATGAAAAATGCAAATATCCACACACTTCCTGTAAAACAAGTATTGTATACACAATTTCCATTTATCTTATGCAACAACTGTGTATGCCCTTTAGGCTATACCATCGGCATACAGTATGCAATTCTCTCAGTCCTGCATAGCACAGCCTCTTGTGTGAATGGGACCTTTAATGCAGGGCTAGACAATTAACAGAAGCAGGAGACACACAAAGAACATGGGCCCCCAAAATCTATGTCTTGACCCTCTGAATTTCAAAATTTGACACAAGGACTCATTCATTAAAAGCCTTGATCCAGACCCTCTAAACAATGTTATTAAGGAACCCTGTTTAACAGACCTAACTGAATAATATATTTTCACTGCCAACTTATGTTCATTAATCCATCGTACTATTGGCTGAGAGTGAGTGAGAGCTAAATGGTGCCAACTCATGGAATTCTGCATGGAGTTAGTTAGACCTTCTAGTTCTCCACATGGGACATTTGCTGACCAAATGTCTTAAGCCCAGCGCACACCTTACGATCCGACTGGCTCACGACTGGTCCACGACTGAGTGAGAGGAGGTGAGTCGTGGGGCAGTCGTAAGCCTCGACATCGCACACCTTGCGATTCCAGACCCATCCGACTACTCCGACGTCATATCAGTACTGCTGTCTGATTGGCTGGAAGATGGATTGAGCCTGCAATCTCTTGCGATCCAGTCATGAAGATTCGACATGTCAAATCCTTCTGACTGCTTTTGCGACTGGCCTCTGACTGGTCTACGACTCACGACTGACCAGAGCTGTGACGTCACATCTCCTCTCACTCAGTCGTGGACCAGTCGTGAGCCAGTCGGATCGTAAGGTGTGCGCTGGGCTTTAGACATGCAGAAAAAGAGATTGTTGTATATTCAGTTTTTTTTTTTTTTTTTGTATCGCCAATGCAATAAGGGTGTTAACTCTGTAAAATGCCATTAGCTGTTAATGCACTACATGAATGTGATCAAATTTCAGTATAGAGCCCATATTTTTCTGAGACATCAGCCCGAGCTATCTTGGGGCTTTAGTATCCAATGGATTTACGGCCTCCTGTCTCTCAGTGCCTAAAATCTAAACATAATAATTTTCCCTCCATTGCTCCAGTTCAAATATCTAGATTCAAACGCATTATTCTGTAACACCTAAGAGGTTTTAAAGTAGTCAACAGGGCCAGTAATGAAAACTGACATGGGTTTGACAGACTGCATTCATAGCATTATGCCTTGGGATGATGGTAAGTCAGAAGGTGCATCACCATTAGCCTGAGCCAAGCTTGAGCTTGAGATACACGTATAAGACCAAAGAGTGCTTCAATCTCATGGTAATATTCTTGAGTTTGAAGCTCCATGTCCTCCTTTCTCACGAGCTCAAAGAATTAACCTTAACTACAGAGCCTCTAAGACAGTAGTCTGAAGACATTTTCACCAACAGAAATGACTGCTAACTAGCTAAATGGCTATTATCACAGTGAGCAACTAGCTGTTTTGTAGCCGTTTTGTAGCCGTTTTGTCCCTCTTTTATAGCCGTTTTGCGGCCCTTTTGAAAACGGCTACAAAGCGGCGAATTTTGTGCAATTAGATTTCTCCATAGGAAATTGTACATACATGTAAATGGCTATAAAATAGCAAATTTTGTGCACTCTGTACAGCTTAGTTCACTGTATATACTGTCCTAGTTTGTCAGAAATAATAGCTCTAGCTAAAATGCAAAGGGCAACAGCATAGACATATAATAAATTTACTAGACGAAAAACAGCACGCGCAGATATCATTACGCAAATGGTATTAGGCCCCACTTCTTTCGGATCATTTGAAGGGGTCGATAAGCACCCGTTATCGCCATGATATCAATAACACTGTTGCATTATTCATATCTATTGTGTATATCAATTTTATTGTGACATTTTGATTTAATGCGCATTAGTTGCGCATTTGTTGCACATTTGTTGCGCATTTATTGCGCATGTTTTTAGCTGATGGGTGTGATGTTTTAAAACATGCACAAGCACACGCTACTCCTTGGAGTCATCTTACAAAATGAATTATTCATTTTTGATCATAAATATTGATGTTGCTTAAAATGGCCTTCTAATGGATCTGGACAAAATGGAGGAAACTTAGGGGCTTGGCAACAGTGAACAGTTCACTATTTACACCTTCACGGCAAGTTAGTAATCTGGCAAATTTCTCGAGGTCAGAACTAGAGGGTTATTTTGAAAACTTTGGCTAAAAAGAGTCAAATCAATCTTTACCATACACTATCATGCTTATGCTCTGTAGCTTGAACTACTACCTTGAGTAAGCAGGATTGTTTTATAAAGCCTAATAATGCAATTTTTTGTAAACACCTCAGGTATGGTATGTTTGAGCTAATGGAGAAGTACCTATAGAGGAGATGAAAGATTATGATGGCCATGACACAATTCTTGAGATACTGGCATCATGTGATTAGATCAAGACCATTTACAAATCTATACTTTATTTGATGAGAACCAGAAGGACATTAAATGATATAGGCTAAGACTAGGTTAAAGCTAATGTCAGTTCTGGCAGCAAAGAGAAAAGTGGCATGACACTGAGTAGATAGTCTCACACTGTCCGAATTGCATATAAAGATACGTGTGTGAGATCATGTGATATTCCATTAATGATTTCTGGTGAATTTTTAGAGTACCCTAAATACTGAAATGAATGCAATGTAACGGCTACACTCATCTTTACACTACCCCTGCATACCGACCACTCCCTGTAGAACGATCACAGATCTCTCATTGGTCAACATACCCGTATATGTGCAGGCACCGTCGCTGACCCTAGATTTGAAATGTTTTTTGCCTTTCATTTGTTAACATGTAATATTCAACGTGAGGAGAAAACTTCATGGCATCTTGGTTTTGCTTTTATTCTGACCAGCTGAAAGCAAGAAATTCTGATGAAAAGTTTGTGGGGCCCTACCGAAACTGGACTTGACCTTTAATACCCGTCTAGCCCTCAACAGATGAATTCTAGATGTATTCAAGATGCTCACTTGTGCAATTAGTGGAGTGGTCATAGGGGAAGTACTGTAGAAAGCACTAATTGATGAAATTTCCCAGATGGATCTGGGTCATTCTGATCCTGAGAAACTCCATGGACTGACAAGAGTGATTTTAAGAATCTTATCCTCCATTCACAATGTTGGTCAATGGCTTCTCAAACTAGTATTAAGGCCTCAGCACACCAAACACACCAAACACAGCCACGGAACGGGTCCCATTCCAGTACAATAATGTACAAAAATGGTGGAAATGAATCAGTTGTTCACACCAAACACGCACTGCGTGCCATGGTAACCGAACGGTTTTTATGCGATCGCTCTGGGAGCGATTTGATACAGTTTGGGACACGGTGGCCTGGACTTGATTCGGTATGATGAGGCCTTTGCCTAGGTGAGATACTTCAGCCTAGATGCATGTAAATTACCTATTCAAAAAGCTTTGAATTTATGAAAAAGAGGAATTCTAAATTTACAGATTCAAAACACAATTAGAACAGAGGCTCAAATAACAATGTGCACTGGTTGTCTGGTTTGAATTTTATAAGTTATCAGTACTAACCTTAGAAAAAAGGGGGGGGGGGGGTAGGGGGGGGGAAGGGGAAGGAAAACACAACTGAGTGAAATGCAACTTTCATATTTAAAACCTGTACAATAAAGTATAGACTGGTTTCATCATGTTTAAATGAGATTGTACTCTTGTTTGATTGGGTTCTATAAAGGGTCACATAATGCATAAGAAAACAATCTTTATACCCAAGAAGTGCTCAGAATTAAGAGACACATGGGACAATTATTCCTTGCTGAATCCAGGATGGCAATAAATTTCTGAAGACTATAGAAGAAGACATATTTTCATTAGCACCCATCCATGAAATATAGATTTTATGGAGCATGTCCATTTTTTTCACACTTTCCCAGACCAAAAGGTCTCTGGAACTATTCCACCAGCAGGCTAGATCTAGGACAGATTCCACCATCCAAACTAATTACGGTTTCCCTCTGAACGAGTCCGATTTAAAGCCCTTTTCTCCACTTCATGCAAAAAAAAAAAAAAGGAGAGAAAACACTGATTTCCGCTTTAACCACAGATAATGTGAATGTGGCTTCTCTAATATGATGCTGAATCTGATTAGTGGATCGCTTGAAAGTAGTGCAGTATGCAAAAGGTCAACTGTCTGTGGCCAAAGAACGATTTCAATTTTATGTTTCAGTTGATCATTTTGTATCATTCTTGAGAAGAAATATCACTACATGTCTGTATCAATTCTTTTACAAAACGTCTGGACAGAGACCTTTGCATGAGCTTGTAATTTCATGCACTTGCAGAGTATTGATATTTGCTTAATCTTCACTTTTCATTACATTCTCTGGAAAGAGCCAGGAATAAATACATGTACCATTTCAAGAAGAAGCATGGTGACATATTCTGCCCTACTATGGCAACAAGAAGCAAGTGACAACCAGTACAAATGCCACGAAATAAAGAAAATATATTTTTTACCAGGCCGTACAACATGGAAATTTGTGATCAGAAATAATGTTGTTTGTTGTGTACTACACTTCTTTTGCCAAATTGTACCCAGCAAGTTTGAGCACTTGCTTCTTTTTACCTCTCAAATATTTCAGAAATGGGTACAGTTTGTGATATTTGACTTTGTCAGTTATATGAAGCAAGCCTCAAATATGCCAAATCAATAAAAACACAATCATTTTCCATGAAAATGTCACAACACTTGCCTCCTTTTGCTATGGTAGCCTAGGGCAATATTTACCATTGCAAGAATTCATGCTTCATGGCAATAATTACTGAGAAATGGTATTCTTTTATTGCTACAATTCTTTACAAGTTGACCAAAGGTGGGAATATTTTAAGAAAGGTTAATGTATCTTGGAAATAAACAGTAGTATATTTCTATGGTCATCAATTTCTTTTTGAAGCAGCCTGAAAAGGTATTTACAGAGTCCAACAACATATAGTCTGTTTGGAGCCAGAAGGGCACTACCTCATATCATTTTATACAGACTTTACACCCTTCTAGCTCCAAACAGTCGATATAACATAATATTAATATCATATTTCTATGTGTAATTTTTTTTCTTCTTTAAATATCAGTTGGCATCAATGGTCGCATCCATTAATAAAGTTAGATGCTACCTCATGAAAAAAAAAATTGAAAAAAGAAAGTAAAGGCTTTTTACTGACTTAATGTACAGGAGTGACAAACTACTCCTTCAGGGGTCAGACATCAAGAATCACTTCCTTTCAGTGTTGAATCGACCGCAAATTACAGTGAAATCCACCCACTCCAAAAGAGCGCTTTAACCCAAAGCAGTACAGCGTCTCTTTTTAGTGGCACTTTTGTCGAATTCTTTGAATCCAGAATGCCAGAAATCACACATTATGCATAAAGCAGAAAGAGAAATAAAATTACTGAAAATTTTTAGTCCATTTTCTATTCTATATTGGGCCATTCTGGAATGAGAACTATTTTTCAAAAACAGAACTTCCCATTCAACTCTACAAATTGGCAATGCAGAGGAAACATTTTCATAGTTGGAAATATGCTATTAAATTTTGCAATTTTTACACACTTTGCTTCATGTTATATGCATTTTAATTTTTTTTCTTCAAAAATCACATAGGCCTCTGTAAGAATGGAAAATGAAATTAATTGGTGCAAAACTGATCAACTTTATACAACTTTAATAAGAAACCTATGTACTGGTATGGTTTAAACTGAGACTTGAGAGTGAAAGCTATCATTTTCTTTTTTAAATATGATCTTCTAATGTGAAATGAAGTGATCTTTAATGTAACTCCTGAAAGCAGGAATTTCCGCTGTTCATCTTCTACATAAGTTTCTGCAGTTCTGTAATGAAACTAATACACTAAATGAATTCACTAATGAAAAGAAAGTGAGAAATGGATTTTATAATGACATGATTTTTAAACTTTCACATCATCACAATTTTATGGGACAAGCTGATGGGTGACTTTGCTGCTAGCCTGCTATATAACTTATTGGACAAACTATATATATATATGCCAGTCAAGGTTTAAACCAGGGCCCTGTAACACAAAGATTTGCTATCAATTGCAAAGTTTAACAGCCAGTCAAGACCATTGTTTCATGCACATCTCATTCGAAAAGGTGACCCTGGACCAATCAGAATGGTTGCTTTAAATCTGCGATTGATCGCAAACCTTTGTGTTACAGCTAGGCCCCTGGACTTCACATAAACCACTCCAAGAATGGTTTGAATAACCCTGTTTTGAGAGTGGATTTCATCCATTCTCTTCAGCATGATTTCCCACTTTAAAAGGATGAATTTCCACTCTTGTACATTTAGAGTGTAGAAATTGCCCTCTATTTTAGCACACCTATGCATCCTACAGTGTAAAGGTACATTTTCTATTTTATGCATAAAAATCACACCATGTTGTGTGTGTGTCTTCATCTACTGGAACACCTCAAATCTTCACTGGCCTCTTTATATTTCATGAGCATGGTTGCAGTGCTGACTCACCATCACATTCCTTCATGTATATTTCTCCCTTTATCATTAGCTGCGTTCACATCTGTGAATTAATACTGCAATATTGTCAATTGATATGCTAAGCTAAAGGCCCATACATATTGATGCAGGAAATCATGGCACTTCTTTTATGTGTGCAAATGAATGAATTGAAAGTAAAGATGAAAAAAGAATAGCTTTGAACAACAAGTATCCTAAAATTATTCGCTTATCCATGTGTTCTTAAGGTACAGAAAGATGAAGTGCATTCTGCTTTATTCATGCATGTCACTACTAAATTTTAAAAATGCAACGTTTGCTACGGTACATGTGAACAAGCCTTAACTGATATTCCTTGGTCATCATTCATATCATACCCCGTTTAAATCTACCAAAAACGTGAGGTAACCTCCGGAGGTTACCTCGTGTCGTCCTTTGTCCACTGTAGATTTAAACGGTCTCGGCACAAAGGACAAAGCATGAACTCGAGGTAAACGCGAGGTGAAAATCACGCTAGACGGCCTAGCATGACATGGCACAACTTGCTCAGTCATCTGATGTGATCCCCTGTTGAGCATAGATTTAAACACTCGCGGAGTAGAAAATGAAAGTCCTCTCGTCCGAGCACTCGCTTAGGTGAGCACATGTAACCAATGAGGATGAACATGTATTGGCAAAAATAGGGTGTTTCACCTTAAGCTTTCAATAAAGTGCCCATAAAAAAGTTATTAAAAAACTTTTGATATCAAATATTGATTTTCATTCTGTATGCTGATCATTCTAATGTTTTTGTTTTTTAAATGATATATTCAATGTATAAGCGACTAGCTGCACATGTTCAAGTTAAGTATAAGTGTGTCTCTGTAGCTGTCGATGTCGAGTTCGTAAATGAAAGATTACTTTACAAAGTAACACAATTACGTATGGTAGGCCTACTTCTATTCTTCCTTCTTCTTTATTTCAACACAACAGTGCAGCGCGCGCTTTCCCCTGCTGGACATTTTACCATGACAACGCACCTCGCGATTACCGCAGATGCGTTCTGATTTAAACGGGGGTCCTCGCTTTTGTTACCTCGTGTTTGAGAAGGAATTTCACCCCGACTTTACCCCAGACAGTCGTCTGGTGTGACACCGAGTGATGTAGATTTACACGGGGTATGGGGCAGTCACCATCTCAACTGTGCTGAACTTTTGCTGTATTTTCTTGTATGCCCATGTTTATGTGCACATCAGCAATAATATCATGGTGTTTCATGTCCTCCTCAGGTATTGCCTTGCATTAAGGTTACCCAGTATGCAATGCCCATGTGGGAAAGAGACCCTTAAATGCAATGAGTTGAAGCCAGACTTTCCTGGACAAGACATAAATGTTAATCTAATTTGTGGATTGACTCATTTCTGCCATGCATACACAGGGCAAAGAATTATATTATTATCAGAAAGTGAACTATCCAAATATTCAATGGTACCTGCTCACATATGGCATCATCAGCATACTGTACTTATTGGTAAGAACAGCAGCAACACTTTTGGCTAAATTGATTAAATGGTTAAATGGTTGGTTATTTTACCTGACTGCTAAGGGAAAATGCATATGCTTGTTATAAAAAGCAACCAAGGAAGCGATGGCTTTAAGTCCCCTCTGAAGGACTTGGATATGAGGATTAATACCTTAATACCAAAGGGCATTAGCGCATCCGCTTGGTTTCGAACCCGGGTACTCCTGGTTACGAGACCACTGCTCCACTGCTCTACCACAGCGCATCCACAGAGAGAAATCATATTCAGGGCAATTGCAGTATCCCTTTGCTTATTCTACAGAATCCTGTTCGGATTGACAGATCTCATTATATTTGCACATTTCACTTGGTGATGGACAGGTTAATTGCAAAGAGGTTGATTTTTCAAATGCCTTTGTGATTGTACAATACATGTAAGATGGCAGGTGTGAACAAGGCTATTGACTCAATTGTGAATCATCAGCCAATCCCAATCACACATAACAGTGCTACTACACCTATGCCATCGATCTCGTTTTCTGGCATGATGGAGGGTTTTAATGCATCTAAATGGGATTTGGCATGCCAGTATTTTCTTATTGTTGTGACCATGAGGTCCATTATCTCTCATTTGTGCAGCATGACTTGGGGGAGGGAGGAGAAATGGTCAGGTGATGGTGGTGCTTGGGGGTGGGGGGGGATATCTGAATCTTCTGACACTACTTTGTGATGTGGTGGAGATGGCGGAGATGGGGAGGGAGTTATACCTGACATTACATTTGGAATCATCTCCTAACTCTCAAAGGGTTTTGGGGATAATAATTCACATAATAATTTTCTTATTCTCCCCCCCTCCCCCAAGAGATTTAAAACTGTAATTACATAAAACAGCTAGACATTTGAATGACTTTCGGTATTTGGTTTTGTTTTGGATTTTTTTTTAAATCATCATACAATAATATATCACTATTGAGGCAATCACAGTTTTTTTTTTCTCCACTCTCCATTTCAAAATCTGAAAAACCCTAATACCCACCTTTACCCTTGACTTGAATTTCCAATCCCTTGTTTCTTTTCATTTGTGAAAAACCAGAATGAGTAATTGAGTAAATATTAGCACATCCCACATGAATACATATTGTGCAATATTAGGAATGTATGACTTAAATATTACCAGTTATTTACTTGATAAACATAGTATATTCATGATTCTACGTAATCAGAAAATATTTTATATGTACCTTATGTGTTAAGGGGAAGCAATCATTATTTCATTTCATTTTTTTGTTGTTGGCATTTTGTCAATAGACATAACCTTACCCTATCCTCCCCCCCCCCCCCCACGAAAAAAAGGCTACAGGCAGACTTGTGTGGGCCGTTAATTCTAATCCCAGAACCCTACAATTTTCAAATTTTCACAAAAGGTTTGTGCATACAGACCCTAAAAATTAGAATTATGTGCAGCATGAAGGTGGACTACATGACTTCATATCAAAACCATCATGTAAAATGCTTGGTGGTTGACTTCAGTTTTTGCACGTGCATATATGGTAGTGTCAACTAATATTTGAGCCTGATTGTTTTATATATGATTCCAGAAATGAACTCTAAACATTCAGATCAAAATGGTGAAGGAAAAAAAGGAATGTGTAAGAGCAGTAAACAATTCACACATAGGTCTGCAACTGGAAAGAATAAAAAGGATTGTTGCAAACATGGGAATTTTATCAACTGTAAAAGCAAATGCGAATAGAGCTCCCATGAACAAAGCAAGTTCTCATTAAAAGAAAAATATTTCCTTTTTCCACTAGAGAAACATATTTTGGTGACTGGATTCCTTTAACTGCGATTGAATTTTAAGAGAGAAGGGAAAGCAGCAATAATGTCTTAATGATACTGCCCCTGGAGAGAGGTTATGAAGTCATAGCAGTCAGTGTCTCCTTTTTTAATTACACTTGTGCAGTATCTCTTGTTCCTGAAAGCTAGGAATTGCACATTATACATCAGCAGAAAGAGCTAAATTCACTGAAAAATTCAAGTCTATTTCCAATGCAGTATGTGGTGCCATTCTTGAATAAGAGTGATTAAATGGGGAATGATAATAATCATTAATTGGCACTGCTCTGAAAAATACGTAATCACTATTTCATCTACAAATTGGCAAATTTCACATCAAATTCTGCAATTCGTATTCACAATAGTTTGACATGTTATATGCATTTTTAGTTTTTAAAACTAAGTTGGAGTGGAAAATAAGAAAAAGAGGTGCCAATTTGAGGAGAGAAAGCTGATTAATTTAGCCCTTCAGAAAACTCTGTACTGCTACAGTGCTTGCAGTTCAAGCGAGAAGGTAAAGTAATATAAGGTCCTAGTGATACTGCCCCTGGAGAGTTTATGAAGGCTGGATTTAAAATGAAATTTGGCCGTCTTATTGCTAGTGGAGTGGTGGGTTCACCTCAAACTGGTTCACCAGTTTCAAGTGATATGTTGCTATACAGTAGGGGATTAAATATATCTCTAGGCTTTGTAATGAATATGACTTTCAACAAACTGATTGATTTTCATGAAATAAGAATTACAAAAATACCGGGTAATTCATTCTTGCATAGCACATTTCACATTGCAATAAAATGCCTCTGCTCTTCTACCATCTTTGGATATTAAACTGTATACCCTGACTTTGCTCAGTGCATTCAAGGAATAAATCATACGGGGGGGGGGGGGGGGGGGTTGTTTCACAAAGCTTCGAAAAGTTACGCATGACTTTACAAACAACTTGAATATGGGATGCCCAAAGTTTTTCCCGACAATTCAACAAAGTGTGAAAGCATTTTTCATAATCTTGATTAAAATTGTGGCAAAAAACATATTTCATAATAAAAATGTGTGTTAACAATAGTAATGTTAATCTACATTTGCATATTTCAACATTAGCTGAAGTGATTTTATAGTGATTGAGAATCCCACTTGGCTTGCCATATTCAAGTCGTTCGTAAAGTCATTCGTAACTTTACAAAAAACTTTATGAAACACCCCCCAGGTACTCCGTATTAGATTGATGTCCTGTATGTTGTGGTGAAAAGTACTGCTTGATAACTGTTTTCTTCGTGATTTACTACCTACTAGCATTATCAAACTTCTGAATAATAAAAAGTCACTTTGGACAGAAAATAGGCCTACAGGGGTAGTCCTACATTTGGTATACAGGTTAAATGGATGTTTGAAGATAAGAAAACAAAACCACATGTCTTTTATTCAGATGTACCATTTCAGAGCGTCATGATAATGCCCGTGAGGTGGAAACAGTAATAGCCAAAGTTCCAAAATTAATGGAATATCAAAGTCAAATCTTCACAAACTGGCCTATATTCTCTTCTGGCAGAGATTTCCTAAAAAAGCACATCCTGCATGATTGCTGACCTTTTTTGCAATGGTTAATTTGTTTCATCCAGTAAATTGTTTCAATGATCCCATTAAAGGTAATAACAAGATTTGATGTTATTTCATACACTGTACTTTCTCACCTACGTGTATTTACCTGCCAAACAGGGGCATAAAATGCCACTTTTCCATAATTTTCAATCTATATGTAAATATAAAATCACTGAATGAATGAAGGATGAAAAAGTTGAATTTATAGACTTCTTAATCTCAAGGGATTTGTTTTCATCACCCACATCACTCTATAAAGTATTTTTTAATATTCAACTTTCAATTTCAGAGTGTCATGATAATGCTCTTATTGACAATAATAAATATCAGTTGATATGAAAAGCCATATGATTCTTTACATGTATGATATGAATGGGAATATTAACTACCATGAGCTTGATTCAAATAGATTAGTCAGAAAGTTAGGATGAAAAAAATACACAATTAAATTGCCTTTTTTTTTCAGTATCACTGAAATATTTCAGAACAATCATATTTCAATTCACAGGTATCTATGTGGGATGAAAATGTAGTAGCTCATAATAAATACCAATCAATATGTAAATCCAGATGCTTTACATACGTTCTTTCTATATGAATGAGGATATAACTACCGGTACCTTGAACTGAATTTAAATGGACCGGAATGAAAGTTGAGGTGCAAATATGATAGCAGGCAGAAATTTAAATGATGATGACCATGGAAACATCTAATGTGAAAATCAATGCCATATCAAGTCAGCAGAAAAAGTAATTTACTAGCCTAATTTCTCTATCATGACTGTTTTTTTTAATTCAGTCTCATTGCAAACATGAAAGTTACTCCGATGGACCAACTGTAGTTGTAACAACACACACACTTCATAAACAAATTTCTCTTAAAATGAAATTAGAAACAATTTTTTGATGCTCTTTAAAAAAAAAATCAGCTTTTTAAAGAAAAAGGGAGAGAAAAAAAGCTTGAATTGCAAATGCAGGAAATGGATTTACATAAACAAAATATCAAGAAATTCATTGAAGAATCTACTACACTTCAATACTGCAGTTTCTGACAGGAACAGGCAGGCACACTGTGAGTTGAAAGCATGAATGATTGTACATCCACAGCTAAATTCAAATCAATATTGGTGCACAAGTGTTAAATTCCTTGACCTGGACAATCTCATGTCCACTAGCACTGACCACTATCCATTACTGGCTGCTGTCCAGCCTGTCTAAACAGGAAGGAATGGGTCAGAGAGAAGTCACGTAACGGTGGATGACCAAACAACGAATATACAACACGGAGACAGTGGCAATGCTTCGTAATGCGATTACCGCCAGAATAATTTGCAAGATCCCCAGGGAAAATATTGGCAATATTCACTTAAGCACACAATGCGCTCGCCTCCTTGTATGACATGCTTTTAAGACAGAAATTTCAAAATGCCTGTCTTCAGGAAGATGCTTATTTGATAATATGGATGGATAGAGCTAGCCTATGACCAGGGTAAATAAAAAATGCATCAGATGCTCCAGACATGCCTACAAAAAACATATTACAATGATCATATTATTATCTTCAGTGCATGTCTGCTACTTTCACCAACACTACTTTATCCAACATCAGCAGATAAGGGATGGAATTAGAGGCCAAATAAAGGGTAAAGAAGCAAAATAGCACTGCATCTGCAATAATAATTACAGCAGGCAACGTTCAAGTATTTGTTCACTTTGATGTTCCTTACATAACAGGGTATATCGAGTAATAAACATATACTGACATCAAGTCTATGATTGTACTTTGTATTTCATAGAGATGCCAGCTCTTTTTCTTCTTCTTTTTTTTTCTGAATACAAACATTAGGGTCCTGTTGCATACAACTTAACACTGATGGTAACTCTGCCATCAAGTGGCAACATCTACGGAAACCTTGAATTTGACTGGATGTTGAGCAATGTTACCATGGTAGTTACCACTGATGGCAGAGTTACCATTAATGGTAATTTTCATGCCACATGGCCCAGAAATACTAATTATCTTACGTTTGTCTGAAATGTACATGTACATGCATAGGACAAAAAACTTAAGACTTGCCGAGATATGCGTACAGTACATAGTCTTATCTTTATGGGTGATATGTAACACATGTAAATGCATGACTGAAATGCCATCTTGGAGGGAGGAATGAGTGGTAGATTTGCCCCAAATAAACATATTCAGGTGCACTCTATAATCTAATTTCACATTTCCTTGTATTGATCAATAAACTAGATTATATCGCTATATGTATGAATTCTTATGAAATTCAAGAACCTGCGCCGCTATGACAAGGTAATTTTGATTAGTCTACACTTTGTATTATTTAAAGTGGAAGTCCACACAGACTCTCATTAACGTAACAAGGTTTCAAATTGGACTACAGTTAACTCAGTCCAGAGAACCAAGTCGTTTTGTTTTTTACCCTTTAGGAATGTTAGGTTTAATTCAGTAATCAATGGGTTACTTAAACCCAGGCTTACCGTCAAACTTATCCTTCATTATGAAATTACATACAGGCCAAAGAATTTTTTCTTTCACATTAACCCGTTCACCACTGAATTCTTAAATTCCTATAGGTTTCATACAGGAGACACCTGGTTCCAGTACCCAGTGGGTTAAAAGATAAAATTCAGCAATGTGAGTCTATATGACCATCATAAAAAGATAATATAAAAACATTACTACAATTTTCAACAACAAATACATGTACAAACATCCTCCCCCCCCCCCCCCCCCAAAAAAGGATTATGTACAATAATCAACATAAAGAGAATGCAATATAATCTGATACAGCCAGAAGGATGCAAACTCTATATTTGTGAATGAATGACCATGGCACACTTCATTTCTTGAGGCTTGTTCATATATACAGAGGTACACTGCTTCAAAGAAAAAAATTCTTCTTTTTTTTGTTTTGTTTTTTGTTTTTAAGAAAGTGAACGCAAGTGACACAACAAAGGTGGGGTACATGATAGCTTATCTGTGCGTTTGAGACACAGAAATGGGACGGGCAGTACACGCTTGAATAACCCCTGTGGGTTTTTTTTTTTTTAAAGGGGTTTGCTATGCATATCTGAACAAGCCCTTTATCTACAGAAAATGACAATTCCATGTATACCAAAAAGTGGAATCAAATTTGGTATAAATGAAACATTCTTTTTGAAGTGAAATTTGCTTGCATTTTTCAACTGAGCATTGGATATCATGAAATTATGTCATATATTTATTGCAGCTTTGGTATTTCACAAGGGAAAGGATGATGTAATCTAGAAAACAATCCATGGCAGAAAATGAAAAGGTTAGAAACACATACATGTATGGTCAAAAGTCAGAACACTCTGAAAAAACACACTGCAACAACAAATATTTTGAAAGTTTTCACGCCAGGTTATAAACCAGCAATGAAAATGAATTAGTTAATGATGTAACTAATAATTCCATTTGTATTCACAATGCTGTTTATTAATGTCTTTATGTTTATGATGATATCACTTTATGGAGAATGTGATTTTGTTTTCATAATTATAGTAGTTACTCAATCAGAGTAAAAGAGAACAAATGGAAAACTAAACAATACATATGAAATCATAATTATAATCTAATCAATTAAAATGTGGATGCCTCAAACTATATTAGACTATGTACATCACCTGCCTTAAGATTAGAATTCTGTGAATAAAAAGATATCCAGACCTATGTAAACAATGATTTTCATGGCAGCTTATAACATTATAACCTACAGTGCCACAGGGCAAATGCAATGAATGGGTTTATTTTGTCACAGAAGGGCAGGAGAGTGTTAAGGCGAATCGAGCGTGCCTTAAGGCGAATCTGAACAATAGGCCGAGACAAAGGGATTCGCCCTAACCTCTCAATAAGAGTTATTATTATTATACTCTTTATCATAGCACGTTTGTACATCATGAGTTTGCAAATAAGGTATATCATTAGTTTTATGTATTTAAAAAGTCCTAAGCAAAAACAGTATTGACTGGTAATTCCCGAGATTTTTGCCCAATTTGGTTAGGAAATTGAAAACTGAAAGTTAAATTCAACTATCATGCTTTCTTCATTATAGTAACATTTCAGAAGGGAACATAAGCCTCTACTGCAGATAAATTTAATTTTTTCTGCATGTAAAATGAAAGGCCTACCAACAATGCACAAATAAACCTAGAGGCCCAATATCAAAGATAAAAACTCATAGAATGTCAGAAATTCCACATCCAATGTCAAACCATCGTACATTTTTACTGCTTGATGTGGTTGCTATGTTATTCTGAAGTGGAATCCCAGGAACGTTCTTCCATACCATAACAATTTCAATTTCAAATGTCATCCTACATCAAGGGACAGCCTTTTCTGAAAGGTCCAGTAGTAGAGGGAACACAAGTGGAAAAAGAGAAAATTGGGAATTGGGTTCTTAGGTTTTTTTTTCTACTGAGGGTGGCACAAAAGTCAGACATATACAGAAAATAATGTAATAATCAGAAGCTCCATATCAACACAGCACAGGGCAATATTAGATACATCAAATCACAGTTTGGATAGAACATAAATCACAAAATAATATGGCAAAGGGAGTTCAATCTAAAAAAAAAATCAATGGATTTATGTTGTCATGGATTTCTAGACATTCACAATCAAAACAAAAAATAATTGATGTTAGAAATCAAAATCAAAATCACGACAAGCTAGAAAATGGAACAGAAGGTAGAAAAAAAAAAAAAATTAACTCTCTATCCAGTAAATACCCATAAAGGCTTATTCAGATATGAGGAGACAAATCCCCGCAAAATTTTTAGTGTACAAGTCAATGGGGTATGAGGTGACCCCCCAAAAAAATGTCGCCGAGGCAGGAGACATGTCACCTGGCTGCAAAAAGCTGTGGACCAATCAATGTTTAAAAAGTTAGTGCAAAATATGTAGTCATGAGTTTGTCTGCGCAACTTTTGACAAAACTCTCTTTTATTTGACAGTTGATTTGTTAAGTCACCTTATCAAAAGTCAGGGCCACTTTGGAACACAGCCTTTAGTGTCTTTCTCGCTCAGCATCTTTTCCCCTCCGATCCTCCCGTTTCTCCACAGAAAAAACTAACAGGGGATCAGGAAAGCTGATGTAAAAGAACGGTCGCGGAGAAGACGATGCAAAGACGTGGGATCATGAGACTTATGATAAGTGGTCTAGTGCCCGTTCATAAGCATAAGTGGAGTGGTTTGTCGCGCCATATCTGAACACTGAAAATGTTGCGGGGATTTGTGGTGGGGATTTGTTGCCTCATATCTGAACAAGCCTTTAAAATGCCATGTTGTAGCTTGGTAGTACTCCACTGACTACTGAATTCTCTCGTTCCCATAGGCTTATACAGGGGTCACCTGACTCTAGCAGCAAATGGGTTTAAAAAGTTGTTCAAATCACAAACATGCAAAAAATTCACCCTTTCATGAATTTTCGTCATTGATCTTTGGATTAAAAATGCCAAATATAAAATTCATAAACAGAAGTAACGATAAAATCACAGCACAATTGAAGTCCATATGCAACAAGCCGTCAACACTATTGCTGCAAGATCTTACTGTGCGTAAGAAGGGTTAGCTCCATACCATTGTCTTCTTCATGTTTTTAATTCACTTTTAGTTATTCTACAGAGTGTACCCTATATTTTTACATGTATAAATCATAGAAAGATCAATTATGGTTTACAGAGATGCTAAAAATGAAAATCAAACCACTCTGAAAACAATCACTGCATGGGAAAGTAACATACAGCCATACACAGAGTACTCTTCCAAAAGCACATCAAACATTATCACAATAACAAAGGGTATACTGGCTTATGATAGGAGTTTGGGGCTAACTAGTTTCTACTCTTTTCTTCTTCTTCTTTTAAATTTCTTTCACAGTACAGAAAAAATATTAGCCAAGGGCACACATTTCAGGCTTTATGGGCACAATATGGCTGAAGGTTCTTGCAGTTATTAACAAGAATATGCCAAAAGTTCCATGAAATATCACACAGAATAGAAGCGCACTGCTGACAGATATAGAGTGTAGACTGACTTTCAGTATGCTATTTTGACAACAATGTTAGTGTCATGTGTCTCCTTACTTTTTCAGGAGCGATATCAAAATTTTATCAAGTATAAATTTAGCAATATCATCATAGGCATGTCTATGATGAATTAGACTGAAAGTGTGCCATTCTATTTTTATTTTAAGTAATCAGTCAAAAATCTATCATTCATGGACCTCTTGTTTTGCACTCTATTCAGCATATTACACTCCTGATTTTGCAGTGAGGGGGCGTTAGAGGTCAATTTCCCTGGAAGATTGAATTTCTTCTATTTTTCTTTACTGCAAGATCCCTGGAGGGAGGGCTGGGTGAAAAAAAATGTTGGTTCAGTGCAAAAAGGGCCTTACTGCTCTTGTAAATACAGAGCTATGGTTGATATTGCAAATTTGAATAACCACTGGGGACATGTCAAAAAACTCTCTGTAAAATAAGAAGAGAAGCGCAATGGCTTAGTGGTAACTGAGAGGTCCAAGTGTCATGATTGAATAATTTCTTTCCATAAAATCTGTACAAATATAGATCTCTCATGAATTTTGTGAAATCTGTGGCTTTACAGCATTAACTATCTTGGCAGTGAACATAAATTGTCATCTTTTGACCATTATTTGACCCCTTTGGAATCTGAGAAACCTTTGTGACGAGCAAGCCGAGTTCCTAGTGATATACGTCCATGACGTCCATTTTGCACTGAGCCAACAATAGATAAAAGGGTTATACGACATATGCCTTGGCAACAATTACTCTGCTGTCAGTATCCTACATTAACCAAAATCCTAAATTCAATCCTGGATCAGCACTAACCCTAATCCTAACCCCAGACCTAGTCTAAATTCCATTCCAATTGCAACTATTAACCTAGCTTTATATCAAGTGAGCCTTTTATCAGGTGTAAGTTTTCTGGGATCCTTACTCCCTGTTTTCCATGTTAAAGTCTGAAAAGGGAATGTATTTCATTTTGAATTGAATTAACTATTGAATTAACTATTGAATACTTAATACATGGGTCACGTAGTTCCAGTATCAAATGGGTAAAGATAATTCCATGAAAAGGTTTGAAACAGGAACAGTGATCAGTCCAAGTTTGAAGATAGGACTTTGGTCATAGCTCAGTCAAATCACAAAGCCAACTCCTAGAGGACTCCAAACCAATGGGTTCTTCGCCATTTGGGTTAATGTAATCTTTTGTTCAGTTTGTTCTTGGACTAGGGTTAATCTCCTTGGTGTGACTGAGGTATGAGTCTAGAAAATGGACCACAGAGCAATTGTCACCAGAGTATATGTCAGAGCACCGATACATTAAGAAGCATTCACACTGCAGTGAGGGCAGGGTGTGTTTTCTTTTCTTTTTTTGACAAGACTCACGTTCCAGGGGAGCTGGTGGGCATGCAGCTGGGATCTCACCTGGCCTCCCACCATGTTCTCACCGCTGTCACTGTTCTCCGGGTCCGAGGAGTACGAGTCCTCATCGTCGTCGCTCTCGTTGTCCATGTCCACCGACTGATCTGTGAAGGAAGAAAGCAAGGAGTATGTTACAGGTGAGTGTGCGAATGCTTGTGTTTCTTGGAAACAACATCAGTTTAGATGAAATACATTGCCCTGTGGGTGACGACCATAAATTCAGTAGGGGTAAAATTTGGAAACATCCTTATGGCAGATCATCAGTCCATGAGACCCAACAGCCAATGTGGATCATGTGAGCTCTCAGATGAATTGTCAGAAGGCCAGTGAAACTGACATTTTCTGTCTGGTGGGCAGTCAGTCCTGCAACCTGTTTGCCCAGTAGGTTAAAACCTTTCATTCAATTACACCATTTTATACTGATAAAACTATATGTTTCCTCTTACTTTCAGGCACATAAATTCATTTTTCCATAAACAGCAAAATGTTTCATTAAATTTGAACGTAATACAAACAAATTTTTTGTGACATGAAATGGCCATTCTTGCAACAACTGCTTTTGAAAACTGCAAAATCTAAAGGCTTGTTCAGATATGATGTGACTAACCCCCACATTGTTGTAGTTTTTTTTTTTTTGGGGGGGGGGGGGGGGTGGGGGATACGAGGTGGCAAAAAAAAAAAAAAAGAAACAAGAAACGCTGAGGCAAGAGGCATATTTGGTCTCCCGGTGGCAAAAAGCTGTAGACCAATCAAATTCTTAAAAAGTTAGCACAAAATATCATGTCATGAGTTTGTCTGCGCAACTTTTGGCAAAAATCTCTTTTATTTGAGTGTTCAAGCATTCATGCGCGTTTCATTACTATAAGGGGTGTGGTTTGCTGGGCCATATCTGAACACTAAAAAAAAAAACATGGTGGTTTGTCGCGTCATATCTAAACAAGCCTTTACGCTGTAATCCAATCTTCTCATGGTCTGAAACTTTCAAATAAATGTACCTGGACTACTTTCGAGATTCCTGAAAGTTTCACGCAAACAAAATTCTCAAGTTTCAAGGTATTCTGTGCAAGCCACTGAATACACACATGGAATAAAAGAAGGCTTTAGACCTGTGTGATATAGATGAAATTAACCAAGAGACTTGCTTTGAAAGAATAATCTTGCATTACAAGCATACATCCATGTTTATTTTTGATATTCCTTAGTTCATTCACTAATAAAAGATTTCCAGATATCCTAATCCAAAGAGAAGAGCATCCCCATTCACAATGACAAACGTGTGTGAAAAATAAAGGGTTAGATAACACAGCAAAAGATCAATATTTCCAAATTTAGAAGCAGCAGGTGTGTGTCTGACTGGTTCATTCTTTCCTCCTAAACCTCAGAAAATTCATTCAAGCTCTTCTCACTCACACACCTTCCATCTTGTAAGGTGTCCTTGATGGGAAAATTGTATTTTCTAGCTGGCTGCCTTCATGAATTTCTAAGTGTCTTGGCAAATACAGCAAAGCTACTCAGGCCTCTTGTCATGTAAAAGAAGTTTTTTTTTTTTTATAGGAGCGTGAGTCTCAGAATACACGACTTGCACAAGATGTGTCTCGTCTATGCATAGTCAGGTCGGCAAATACTTTACTTCGACAAATAAAGCAAGTATTTTTACATACAGGGTTGTCCATATATGCAGTAGGTTTGTGAAAGGGAGCATTTAATAGAACTTTTCTCTATCTCTTTGTATTTTGAGTGTGTATCTTTTAAACACACTGGCCAAAATGCCACAATTATCCAGAAATGTTTTTTTTTTTTTTTTGCAGGAGATACATATTTTACCAAGTGTTCATTTGTGCTGTTATTAATCTTGACAACTCATATGCTTTAAAAAGATTTCATTTTTTTCCAAGTCCAACTCAGTTTACACTTACCTCCAAATCATACGAAATTAACACTTTTCAATAGCTTTTCACATTAAAACTCCAAGAAATCATTGTACAAAATTATCTCCCTTAGTTCACATATAATTTTTGTACTGAGTTGTGCACTGAGTACATACATGTATATGTAAATAAAAGGTCTATGCCCTCTTGTACAGTATTCATAAGTTGGCTCATCAACATATAAAGAGATCAGGCAAAGATTGGATCGAATTTTTTTGTGATGTTAATAATCCAGGACTTTGGGAGTCCTCTTTTAACACCAAGTCTAAAATTGATCAGTTCCTCTTGAACTGCAATACTATCATAAATGAATTATTATGATTAAGCAAATGTTGCAATATCCTTTTTCAGACCACATAAAAACATCATCTGTGGGGTACTACTAGAATGCACAGAATTGCAAGAGGCTCTTTCTTTGTCAGTACAGTTTATAATGTGGTTTGTTTATCATCATCATCATTAGGTGATTCTCTGAATAATAAGCAATAAACAATAAAATTGAATAGAGTGTTTTATCATCGCACATTCCAAAGTACCATTCCATGAAATTTTATCAACTATAAAAAAGAAAACCCTTTTCTTGCTGCATGAAAGTAATAAAATGGAACATCAATAATGTCTTTATACCATCCCCTCCCCCACAAGAGAAATATGGTCTTGACTTTCGTGTTCAGCAATTTATCCATTTTTTCTTCCCTTTTTGCCCCTCATGACATTCCTTTTTGCTCCTGAGGATGTCAATATAAGATAAGGGCTTATGTGCTTAGACTACACACATATCATTAAATGACAATGACCCTGAAGAACCGACAAATACAAAACATAGTCATGACTCACACTCACAGCCAAGTCATGAGGAAATTAAGCTCATATTCCATAAACAATTAAACCGTAAATGAAATTTCATACCAAATGCTCCAAAGTTCCAAACCTCAAGTCCTGGTGCGTGAGCATGTCAATAGTACTATGACGTAGGTGGTAGGTGATTCACTCTTTCATTCCCAAGAAATTAACATAATTTGTAACAAATTACAGTCTCGTCATATTTACATCATGTTACTTCTATTACAAATCTAATAATATGCAAATCATCTTTTGCCTTGTAGAAGGGAACATATACATGTTAACGCATGGCAGCAGGATATACATTTCCTGAAATAAATGCATTTTAAATTTTGACTTTTTTTTTTTCGACTAATCTGAAAACGTATATTCACAATCGGAACTTGTTAATAGACTACAGGACAGTGCCTTGCATTCTATGCAAAAGATGCTGTAAAAACCATTTGTATACTGATTATTATCATATTTACATGACAACTTTCAGGTAGTAAATACAAATAATTGTCAACTGCGACAGAATGTATCACTTCCTCTAACCCGCCAAACTTGAGAGCCAAGAAATAGGAACAAATCATTCAGAAATTTTCAAAAATAGGAACATTCCTAAATTTGCTATACAATATTACAGACAAATGTGTACATAAACAGGAACACACGGATTAAAATGGCAATTTCCTTTTCCCCAAAATAGGAACATACCTATTCAATAGGAACAGTTGGCAGGTATGCTTCTTCATTACTTAACTGGAAAAAAAAAATTGTTAAAATGATTTTTAAAAAAAAAAATGAAATTAAACCCTAAAGTGACTGTGTTTGTGCCCATCTGGTTGACACAGACAGAAATGTGGGTGAAATGTTAATGGATCCTAATCTGTAAATCATGGAGGGGCCAGACTTTATGCTGAAGACAATGTAACATCAAACTATTGACTGAGCATCAAAATATTCAAGTCATACAGGGTCTCCTTACAGGTGAAAGAGCCTAGACTCTGTTTAAAAGTATGAGTTTGTCTTCTTCTGTCCCTCAGCAGACGATGTATTCATACACCTTCTTTCTCAACACTTGATTATAGTTTAATATATATGTGGTAATAACAATACCACACATGACTGCATACAGGTCTCTGTGTGCTTTTTATTTAATTTGACCAATAAAACCACAACGGATATTTTTAACCCAATCAACTGCGCTTGTCACTTTCTTATCTCGCTACAATCTAAATAACTCCAGCAAAGGCATATTTATCAGCACCAGCACCACTTTTCTGACATCCATAAAAATATTCATTGCCTGCTATAAATGAGATGGAAAGAGCGTTTGCACTTAGCAGGACCCATTTACTCACTCTGCGATGTTAGAAGATCGGTAGTTGCGTAAATATGGCAAGACCGTCCAGGAATGTTGATATACAGACAGAATGATGGCGAAACAACAATGCCTGGCCACGTCTGAATAAATAAATCATATTCCAAAGAGCATGTTCCTTTTGCTCATAAATATGTCAGAATCTGACTACATCAATCAAATCTTTCCTGCAATTGTTTAAGAAACATATTTTCTAGTCACAGGAATGTAATAAGGTTACAGACTGCAAGTCTTTTATTTAATATACCGATGAAGTGAAAACTTCTAGAAATTTATAATGGTGGTTGGCAAAGCAGTGGCTATGTTATGTTATGCTATATGTTCAAAATAGTGCTGCAGTCAAACGTTTTTCCATCCGGTAAACGACCGCCCATGGCACTAACCGTTTTCAATATGACGGTTTCGGATAAACAGAGATTTACTGTCAGCCAGGGAATACACATTGTTTGTGATAGCTACTTGTAATATTTCAAGTTTTTCTGACTTAATTATCAAAAATCAACTCGAAGACTTCCGATGTCTGTCTTTACTAGTGATCTTTCTTCACGCAAAGTTCTTAAACTACATCAGCTAACCATTGATAAGCTCACCGGAAAATTGGTCCCTCACGTCACTCGTATGTCGTGGCCGCGGGCGGGTGATGCAGCACCTCCGTACTGTATTTCACAAGCGATACACTCGGATGTATTTAACGTGCACCTGATTTGTTTACTGGCTCACGATCGCCCGCCAACACAAAAATATGTATGTTCCGCAATGAGCAGAGCTTTCGAAGCCAATTTGAAGATCGGGAATCGCCCATAGAGATCGCCTCAGTAATCATTGATATGTCCTGTCGGTACAAGTACTTTCCATGTACAGCAAAAGTACACACTCTTCAAATTGAGAATTAAAAAATGATTGATACCTTCAGCATGTATAAAAGAATGGTTCTGCGAGAGAAAATGCTGTACTAGTCTGTGGGATTTCGTCTATGCAACTTTTCACTGATAACTGAAATAAGCAACAATTTCGTACTTATCGTTACCACAGAACTAGAAAAACTTTCTTTGACCGTTACACCATGTACGTTCGCTGGTGTCTTCAGCTATGTGTGGAAAGCGAACACGAATACGCCGCAGCGAATTATTGTGCAATACAATCGCAGTGAAAGCTAAATAGATCTATGCATTAGCTCTCTCGCACGGTATTTTGTAAGTACAATTACTAAAGTTTACAACCTAAATAAATAAGTTGTTTATTTATTTTTTCTGCCGGGATACAGTCTAAATCTATTGATACCGGAACCGTCTCGGGGCCCGAGACTGCCGAGATTTGATCCCGATCCTGGACTGGCCGACAGTGTACTTTCAATAGGCGGCAACTTTGGCAAAGGTGTGATGTTTTCGTTTATCAAAAAACCGTTCGGTTTTGACTCCCCGTTAAACTCCCCGTTGACTCCCCGTTAACTGAAAATAACCGTGATGTTACAGCACTAGTTCAAAAGTACTAGTTCAAAAGTAAATAAATAGGGGAGGGGTTTAGAATCCTCTCTAAAATGAAGGGGGGGGGGACGCATATGCCATCTTCATCCTATGCTGGATATGCCACTGAACAGGACATACTGAATACAATGGGGAAATGCATAAATTGCAATTCAGTCATATTTGTTTATATCACTAGCATTTGTACCAGTATATAAAGTGAGTTTAATCAAAGCTTTCAGCAGAGATATAGACATATATACATCTTATCATCCTACAAATAACCCATTGCCTACTGCACAGATAGTGAACGTTAGACGAGGCTTTAGCAATTATATCTATAAAGCAGCTGTTATCATACAGACTCTAATAATAACTTCTTCTGCATGCCATCTCTTTCTCCCCTTTCATTAAGAACAACAGACTTCCACACTTCATTATCAGTGTGTGTGGCTGTCCACACGTCAAGTGTTTTGTGCGAAAGACAGCACTTCGGAGACGGCAAAGTGCCGCGTGTTCAGGGAGAGAAGAGGAATTTCAAGCCTTGACATTAGGATGAGGAAACGAAGAGCTTTCGCAACAGGCGGGGGGTAGCAGCTGATGCCCTGGATTCCATGCGACCGGTATCGTTTCCAACCCCAAGAGGGGTTTTAATATGAAGAGTGAGCGGAATGCACATTCATGTGTTCCTGGTAAGCCAACTCAATCTCAAGGCAATCCTATAATATACACCGACTTTCGTAATACAACCCACACTGTCTCGGCGAGGGATATCGTTCACAAGTTTTTTATTTCGTGTACCTGATGAAGTAAGTTTATTATTGTAGAAACACTGATGGAACTAACTTCACATAAATTGCAATAAACTTCATTTATATGGACAGTGTTGTATTGCTGTTGATGTTAAAATGACAGATTAATAATGATGAATGGCTCTCTCTCCTCCTCCTCCTCTTCCATCTTTCTTTCTACCCCTCTCTTGCTTCCTCTCTCTTTCTCTCTCATCTCCTTCCAATTCTCTCTACCCCTCTGTATTCCTCATCCTGCCAATTACCCCCTCCCCCCCCCCCATTCTCTCCCTCTCTCTTATACCACCTTTCTTTTTCCCCTCTATCTCCATCTATCTTTCTTCTACTTCAAATCCATACTTCTCTATCCCCCCTTTTTGTTTCTTCTTCCATATCCCATTTTATCCATCACTCTCTCCATTTCTCAGTCTCCATCTCCTTCTCCATCTCTTTCTTCCTCTCTCCACCTTTCCCTTTATCAGTTTATCCCTTATCTCCTTTAAACATATCCATCTTCCCCATTCTCCCACTCTCTCTCTCTCTCTCTCCTGTAACAATGTGTACATTCCCCCTTTCTCCCTCTCAACTCTCCCCTTCTCTCTCTCTCTCTCCCTTTCTCTCTCTCTCTCTCTCTCTCATCCATCCAGCATCCATGTGTGTCTGATGGGGTGAAAGCCAATAGCTTGTTTCTCTTGCCTGCATTCTTGAGATGAAAGCAACGTCCACCAACTGTTTCTTGTTTGGCCATGGACTACATCACTTGCATTGCTCACATTGCTCCAATCATGTCAACAAAATGGGATCAAATGGAGATTTAACCCTCCCATTACCACAAGCTCAAAATACGACTTTAAAAATGGCAATTTTGCCTGGATGCTCTTCATTTGAGAATGCCATCTGGAATTTCCTCTCCATTTATTGATGTATATATCTACTATACATCCTTGCTTAAAACAATTTTGAATCAGAAGATATTTCTTTCCAATATGATATGCTAGGTGATGGCAATCTATAAAGAAACCATAATTCTGAAACTCAATTGCATGTTTTCTACTGACAATGGAGAAGATATAGAAGATAAAGATGAAGATTGAATAAATACCCAAAGGGCAATGGATGGATAGGAAACAGGAGAGAAAGACAGAGAAAGGGGGGGGGGAAGGGAGATGATGGTGGATAGAAAGAAATGGAGGAAGATGAAAGAGAAGGGAAGGATAGAATAAGAAGACAAAAAGAGGAATAAGAGATTGACAAAGACATCTGACAAAGTGAAAGATGTTGAGAAAGAGAGATTGAGAGAAGGAAGGATAAGTTGGGAAGGAAGATGGAGTTGAGGGAAGGAAGAATAGAATCCTCAAAGAGTGATATTAAATATATAGGTCCAAATTCACAAAAGAGGTTGATCTTAAACCAAGGTTGAAACCTCCATCAGCACAGGTATGCACATGTATGTCCTCATGCTCATGCGTGGGCATTAACATGCTTCCATACACTTGTTTATGCTTAATTTAGTCCACCGGGGATTTTTAAGCCATAGCTCAGACGATCCCTAAAATAAACCTCTTTCGTAAATTTGGGCTACAGAGTGTGAGATGGAAAAGGAAGATGGACAGAGAAAAGGCCTCAAATTGTGGTGCAGGTGAGAGAGCATTTATCGCAAGCTGGATGACGGGGTAAAAGGAAGAGAGTATTACATGAGAGGCATTCAAGCCATGGTGTATATGTGATGACATAAATGATTCTACAATCCACATCTTCAGTAGACACATGTCAATATCATCCCAAATACACCACACACACAAATATCCCCACACATACACACACACACCCACACATACCCAGCTTCACATCACTCTACTCGAGAGGACAACTATTGTTCTCCTGTCCTCGGAAGGCTGACGGAGTAAGGCTCAAATCTATTGTTCTCCAGAATTTTTTTGTTCACTGCCCTCGCTTATATAGCTTTATAAACTCACACACACACATACACGTAGATGGAGAGAAACAGAGATTGTGAGAAAGAGAGAAGGGTGAGGGAATACAGAGATCGGGGAGCATTTCATGAAGAGTTTTGTCGGTGATTTTCACCGACTAATTTGCTGTCAGCCAATCAGATGCGAGGATTTTCAGTAGCTTGTAACATTTGTCGGTGATTTTCAACTACAAAACTCTTCATGAAACGCTCCCCAGAAATTCTGAGGAAGTTACAGATGGGAAGCCGTGGTGCAAAAGAAGATTACTTTACTTGAGAGATGTTCAAGCCACAGAGTGTCAAATAGAAAGAATGAGTCCACATCTTGAGTAGAGAAGCACCGATTCCCACCCCAAAGAGCATGAAATGGAGAAATCGTCCCCATGTGCATATAATATACACATCAAGATGGAGAGGTACAGGATGGAGGGAGAAAGGGATGAAAAAAGAACAGAGGATTAGGTGACATACATTCAAGCCACAGAGTGTGAGATAGGGTGAATGACTCTACATCTTCAGTAGATCAACATTAATTGTGTCCCAAAAGCATGAAATGGAGTACATTCTTAGTCATCCCTCAATATACACTCATGGATAAGGGTAAGAGAGATGAAAGGAGTAATGGAGGAGAAAGTGGGGGAAGGGAAATTGTGAGGGAAAGTAGAGGCATTTTGAGATGGGGAAATGAGGCACAGAAAGAGGATCCTTCAAGAGTAACATCAAGTCTGAAGATTATGAGATATGCATGATAGAAAGAGAAAGGGGTGGGAAAGGGAAGGGATAAAAAGGGAGTGTGAGAAAGAACGAGAGGGGATCAGAGTGAGAGAGAGAATGAGAGTGAAAAAAAAAAAAAGAGAGTGAGAAAGATAGTGATAGAGATGGCGAGAGATTGGGGGAATAGGAGAAAGGGGGGAAAGGGAAAGGGGAAAGAGGATCATTCTGGGAAACAATGAAATACCAGGGGTACGTGTGGAGTAGAATGACTCTATATACATCTTGAGTAGATGAGCTTGGCACGGAGTAGGGTAGTCATCGCCCCCATGTGGATCATACAGATAGGGAGATTTAAACAGAGAGAGAGAGAAAATAGAGAGCTACAGTGAGAGAGGTAGAATGATAAAGATGGTGGCAGGAAAAAGAAGCATACAAAGAGGATCCTTGTTAAAGTGATAACCAATCTGAAGAGTGTGTAACTAAATGACAGAAGAGAGAGAGAGGGATGGATAGATAGGAAGGGAGGAAAAGACAAAGGAAAGACATGATCACTTTTAGAGTACAAAAGCTAACTATACATGAGATTGATAGAATGATTCCACATCTCAAGTAGACGAGCGCCATTCTCCCGAGAATGGCATAATTTTACAGAGGAATCATTACTCCCATGTGGATCGAGAGAGAGAGAGAGAGAGAGAGAGAGAGAGAGAGAGAGAGAGAGAGAGAGAGAGAGAGAGAGAGGGAGTGAGAGAGAGAGAGAGCGGGAAGAGGGAAGCCAGAGATGGAATAAAGACAGACCTGGGCCCTGTAACACAAAGGTTTGCGATCAATCGCAAATTTAAAACAACCATTCTGATTGGTCCAGGGTCACCTTTTTGAACGAGATGCGCATGAAACAATGGTCTAGATTGGTTGTTACAACTTTGCGACTGATTGCAAATCTTTGTGTTATGGGGCCCAGGACCCCGTTTCATAAAACTTGTTATCAGTGACAACTGCCACTTTTATATGACAAATTTGCTCACAGCCAATCAGATGCAAGGATTTCAGTAGCTGATAACAGTTATTGCAACTTGTTATTGATAACAAGTTTTATGAAACCAGGCTCTGGAGAAAGAATGAAAGCAAAGGAAAGAGAAAAATTGGCGGGAAAAGAGAGACACAGATAGAATATCAGTGTGAAAGTAATCACCAAATAAGAATATCAAATTGTGTGAGAGAAAAGAAAGACAGAGATGGGGTGGAAAGAGAGAGAGGTGGAGAAAGAGAGAGGAAAGAGGAAGAATAGATAAGATAATTTTACATTAGCAAAACCTTATGAGACGGAGTGAATAATTCTATATCTTGAGTAGATGAGTGCCAGTCTTGCCCGAATGACATCGTATGGAGGAATCATTATTCCCATGTGGATCAACATGGTCATGCATAATGCAAAGTGTTTTGCCGTATCCCAGTCCAATTAGCTTAGAAATACAGACCCCAAATCATTTTATCCTCCGAAATAAGGATTAATTTGATTTCATAATAATTTGCGATTATAAAAGCATGCGTTCTGGTAATGTGGTTGCTTTTTTTTAAAGGTTCTGCAGATATGTAGTTCATATGAATAAGTATAAATAGCACCGGTGTAAATCCATTTCGAGGAGTGGGGGGATGATCAAAATCTCTTGCCTAGATCTCTAGCATGATCTCACACAGGAGTACACACACACACACACACCCTCACCCATCTGCACATACACCCACACACATACATGTACTCTCCCATCCTAGAGCTCTGGTTTCTAACGTCATTTAAAATAGAAATTTTGCAACTATAACTGTCATTCATGATAGATTTTTAAAAATTCAACAACTGAATGATTAAAGTATTCTTTCTTCTTTGAAAAATGTATTTATACATGCCAAAATGAATTTTTACATGCCCCTCTCCAAAAAGTTTGGGGATATATATATCCACCTCCCCCATCTTCCTTGGGATTTATGCCCATGATAAACTGTCAGGTTCTAGGTCATCAAAATGACAGGGAACTCACTTGATCTTTCTGAAAATAACACAAAAATAAAATGCACTGCACACATCACATGGGACATGAGGCATCAATATGTGGGTTAGTGTTGCAAGCTATTTCTAGTCATATTTTGAATACCAGTATCAATTTCACGAGTAGCTCATAATCCCATTAAATTGTCATTGTGATATTCCTCCACAGAGGAATAAAAATAATGAGAAAGCTGAATTCAACAGAAATGGGTTTACTCTTTATATATTCATCAAGTGAAATACCTAAAATATGTACGTGTGCTAGTACTCATTATGTCTTTCAAAAATGAATAAAAGATGAGAGTTCTCATATTACTGATTCCTTCTACGAATATTACCATTAGCATCCAAAAACAAACATATTCACACCAAATGGAATAAATATGTGCATCAATGGACATTAACAAGCAGAAACTGACAAACACAGTCATTTGGTGTTAGACCGCAGTCACTTATCGCGAATGGCGACAAGTTTGTACTTAAGTGCCGAGCCTCTTCTAACCTGACTTTGATGATAAAAACACATGTGGTTTTTTTTTGTGGATGTCCCATCAATCGAGGTCTATTCATCAGCATGTTCCTTTTATCCTCATCACTGAGAAGAGAATTTGAAACGAAGGGGAAACTAGTGACCTGTATTTCACTTGGATGGTAAGCTCATGCGTGCCAATGCATTTTAGAATAGGCAGTATCTATACAAAACATCAAGGTACTAGAGGAAGTACAGGTATCTTCACAAACTTAAGGAATGGTCAGACCTCACTAATTACCGTAATAATGAAATAAAGGAAACATAATGTCGTTATAATGACAACTACATGTACTGGTATACAAGTGGTCACTCCTACATAATTCTGACAACTATAAAATTTATGACAGCTCTTAACTCTCACATGAGAGGTCCTGAGTTTGCTGGATGCTTACATAATTCTCGCACTTCACAATGCATGAGCCACCAACATCCGTACCATGAGAGGCCTATTTTCCCACTCGCAGGTCGACAATTATTTCCAAGATAGCAGACGCCGGGAGTGAGAGTTGACCAATTGAAGAAATATTGAACTGACTGAGGGATGCCAAGTGCAGGGAAGAAGAAGGATGAGTTAGTAAAACAAACAGTGTGAACCCAGGAAAAATATGAAATGTTAGAAGTTCTACAATCACTTAGAATAAAAGGTGGCTATCGGTGGTACTGTTGTCGACCCATCTCCCAGGAAAAATATGAAATGTTAGAAGTCTACAATCACTTAGAATAAAAGGTGGCTATTGGTGGTACTGTTGTCCTGTTGTCGACCCATCTCCCAGAATTAACGCACTTGAGTTGACTGTCGCAACTAAACTGAATGAGGCGCAAGGACTGCAAAATGCAAGAATTGGACAAGGTGGTTTTTTTTAAAACCCCCATTGTCCCTCTCAACTCAGGTGTTAATGGGAACCTGGGAATTGTTTGGGTAATGATTATTGCAGGGCCCTCAGGAAGAACAGCACTGATGCTGATGAGTCTTCCCTGGGTAAACAAAATTATTATCATCATTATCATGATTGTGTTGATGTAACACCATGGGTATGTCCCTCATGAAAAACAGAAATCTAGTTAATCCTCACCATTTTCCATCTTCCAAAACCTTTGATACTTGCAGAAGATGTAAGGATTTCATGTAATCTACCTTCACAAAAACAAAATTATTAAAGATACAGATCATTAAACCTTCTAAACTAGCCTCTATCCCATCGGTTGTGGAAGCATGTAGAAAGAGATGTGAAATTCATGAGTGTTCGGATACTTTTGACAGTTACAGATGAAAGAGAAATTTCATGCTAACTATCTTCATGAAAGCAAAATTCGTGAAGAAACTGAACTGTACTGATGAAGTATCTCAAATGACCTCGATTTTACCATGGTGGTTGGGTGGGCTTCTAGGAATAGATGCTCATGTCAGTCCCTCGAGGTTGGATGTTTATATTGCTTTTCACATCCTGTCAATCCATTATCAATCTGGAGATATTGGATAAAGTGTTATTGTCACTTGATAGCAGAGGGATTTCTTTGGATTATTATGATTAGAAGCCAAGAAACATGTGGGGTATACAAATATTAGTTGCTTATTGGTTCGTTATTTATTTTGTACGATTGTGAGAAAGCATCCAGGGGAGTGAAAACTTACGTCCTATCCAAGGGACTTGGTAACAATAAGTAACACTACCACAGGGAAATTAGCGACCTGGTTTTGAACCCAGGTACAACTCCTACTTATAGGACCACTGCTATACCATTTAGCTACAGTGCCACCCCAAGGAGTAATCTATTATATACATACTCACATATAAATGAAGACATCTGAGATCAAATATTCATGAAGGATAACTGAAATGTGTCAAGGGATATAGGCATCATAGGGAAAGGAAACATTAAGCCCTTGGTGAATAATGACAACAAGTACACCATACAAATGAATTCTGTTACCAAGGCAGTTGTTTGACATGTTTAATGATAGCCACCTTGATGTGAAATATCGCAATAGCTCGCATTGCTACGCAGACCAAAAGGGCCCTTCAGCATTCTGTAACTTGTAAAGAGGCACTTTAATTGTTTTCGAAACCATTAATATTTTATGATGATTATAAATTTCTTTAGCTGGAGTACTTCAAAAAGATTATAGCACTTCATACTACTAGAGGACTTGTCACTGTAAACTGCATGAAAATGATAAATGATAATAAATAAATACAGCATTTGTGAAGTGCTGTCATTGATCTAGTTAACTGTATACTAATAAACTATTGGCCTTTCCCATAAAATGTTGTCCAGCTCCTCATGCGACCTACAAAATTTTAAAACATTCTAGGTCATAAAGAGGCACTTCAAATATCTTCAAATTATGAGCAATACATATTTTTCCATGTGTGAATTTCTCCCACAGATCAAGAATTCATATCACAAAGTTTGCACTTTAAATGAAGCTTCCGGCAGGGGCCTCACATAAACCATTAGCCATTTCCTCTCAATGTCTTCCAGCATTATCAAATGACAGAATGACATTTTACACCATTTATTAAATTTCTAGACTGTAAAAAGACATGTAAAATACCTTCAAAATGATGGTTATAATAGTTAAAAATTACCACTTAGATGAATTTCCCTTAAAGGTACGAGATTCCTCTTGCAGCCCAAAAATCAAATTACCTTCATAGCGTGTCATATTGTAAATAACATAACAAAACTGCAAACTTCTTGTTAATACCAGGGAAAAAATGAAAAATAAGTTTTAATTGAATTAACAACTCACCGACATAGAAATTATGCGAATGAACATGTTTTCCAGTTCAGTGATGTACATGTCAAGGAATATCTCAGCGAATATAATGTACATACAGCGTTATGCGCAGCATAAACCACTGTACCCGTACGTGCAGTTGTGTAACCATATCGACCAATATACATTACACTGATCTGGATACATTTCCTGGCGTAGACACTCTTCTTTTCGACATTTGAATTCAAACTGTTCTAACAGTTCAAAGGGATTGGGGATAGTTTTTCATTTCTTACAAAAAAGTTGTACAGCCTACAACTATGACATTTCATACGCATGATCAGTACAGTATACTGTTCGATCCTCTTCGAGTTTCATGAGATTTCCAAAAAACTGCAAATTGGATCCCTACCTTTAATATTAATTATTTTTTCTGTAAATGTTGATCAAAACTGGTCTAGACTTGTTTCTTTAATGTAGGATATTAGGAAAAAGAAAAATTAGCCATTTCCTCCATAATATCTCCTGGCATCACCAAGATGGAGCCGGGTGTCGCCATTCTCTAAGCAGTGGGTTTCACACCACGGGGGTGTGGGGATCAGGGAGCTTGTCAAAGCAGAAGAATTCACTCAATCGTGATTATATCACCAAGCTTCCCAGTTCACTGACTGCATATATACTTCAGCAATTATTATTCAGAGCTTGGGGATATCAAAGTTGGACATGTGATACTCTGCAATGCATACGACCAGTATTACTACTACTACTGTAATACAGTGAAACCTGTATATAATGACCACACAAAGGAGACACCAAAAGTGTCAAGGGGAACAGAAGCTGGTCTAGCAGTAACGTCAGTGGTCAGCTCTTTGTCTTCACCTACAAACTGATTCTTGTACAATTACATAATACTATGGTACTACCACATCTCAGCTACTGTAATATCGCATGGGGGGATTGTGCAACTTATTTAATGTTACAACTGTTTCGCTTACAAAAACAGGCAATACGAATAATATCCAATTCTTCATATTTAGCTTATTCCCATCAGTTATTCTGTAAGTTAAAGATTTAAAAAATTTACGATATACACACCCTTCAAATTGCATCCTTTATGTTTTTGTACTATATGAATAAGTTACCTAGTTCACATTTGATGATTATTTTATTACAACAAATACCTTACATCAACAAATACCTTACAAGAAACTCTGACAAATTATACGTTCCTTTTTACCGTTTTAATTTTTCAAGAACAGTTATAAGTCACAGTGGACCACTCGTGTGGAACAATCTGCCTTCTGAATTAAAACAATGCCTTTCACTAAATTTATTTAAAAGAAAATGTAAATCATACCTTTTGAATAATCGTACTCTTTAATAAGCTTGCCTATATGTTTTATGTTTTTGCCTATTTTTGTTGATTTAGTTATATGTCTTGTTTCTTGCAATCTCAGATGTCGATTGTAAGATTTTATTGTATGATTAGTGATGAATGTCAATCAGGGAGTAGCCGTGATAGGCCAATGGCTTTTTTGCTGCTCCCCCACATCCACTTCATCACTTTATGCATTTTGTTATTTTGTATTATTTGTATAATTGTTGTTTTTTACTACTTGTATGTTATTCAGGAATCTTCTGATTCTCAATGTATTGTATTCTGGTTTTTTAAGAGATGTAAAATAAATGAATTTGAATTTTAAAAAAAGAGATTAAAGAGAAGGTGGATTTCTGGTTAAAGTGAAAAATGGTTTCTCATCCCTTTTATTCCTAAGTACATGTAGTATGTTAAAGACTATCATGTTAGCAATGTCACATGAAAAAGATTACTCTTGAAATGCACTTCTACTAAAATACAAGTAGAAAATAATTTTACTTTAAAACAAATTTCAATACCAAATGTCTATATAGTCCCATATACCCATACCAGTGTCCCGTGCACTTCACTCTGTATGATTCCCAGAAAAATTAATCCAATTTCCTATCTTTTTCGTAATTTCAAAATCTCACAATATTTCCAATCATTCTTATGTTCAGTAAAATCATTGTTCCGTACACTGAACTACATGTACGTTATCTGCCTTTGCTGATGATTTCTAGATGGCTGCTTTCAACATACAATCATATGACCAGAACTAACTTCAAAAGTGTGGTAGTTGCTTTCTCCCGGGACACCATTTTAAAACGGAGAACGGAGCCCGAGAACCTGAGCTGGGGTTCCCAGTGGAGGGTTGCCAATCTAGGTCAGCTATAGAAATAGGATCGGCCCTGAGGAGTGTTTGTTTTACAGTTCACACTTCTCATTTCACTCTTGTTTACTTCCTAAGGCCCCACTGAGCTCTCCTGTCTCTTCAAGCGCTTTAGCCTGATATCCCAGTAGTCAGTCGTAAAGCCCACGTTTCTGATAATCATAACTATAACAACTTCAACAAAGGTGCTATTCGTTTGTTTTGGCTAAGACAAATTTCCTTCCAAAATGTCTGGGGAATTCAGGCAACCAATAACAATGCATACATTCTGCTATAGATTTATACCTCTCTAAATGATACAATTTATATATACAAGTTTTCTTCAAGTGTAATTATGAAATGTAACCAGAAAACAAACAAGTGTAAAAGTCGGTGGGCTGTTAAAACCTTGTATCTCAACATTTAAAAATTTTGAGGACAGCTCAGAAAAGGCTGTATTTTCGAATTATGGCAATGGTGGCAACCTCATATTGTCTAAAAACAGTCTCCTAATTCCTGTAGATAACTCTTTCCAGGCAAAAGAAGGTTGCCACTTACTTATGTCATAACTCTAAAATAGAGCTTTTTCTGAGCTGTCCTCGAAAATTTTTTAATTTTGAGATATGAGGTTTTAACAGCCCACCGACGAGGCATAGTGTTTATCCATGCAGTGAACTTGGATCCTTAAATTTGATTTTTTTTTTTCTGAATTTCTTTGTTTTGTCTTCTAGAACAATTTGAAATAGATACATATACGTGCACCATGACACAAATTTTTGACAAACGTTATTTCTTATTCATAAACAGCAGAGCCAACATGTATCTTTAAAAAGAAGTATTGTTATAACCCTCACTATCCACTATTCCACTTCGTTTGTATCCATTAACGAAAGGGACGCTATAAAGGGGAAATGGTTCAAAATTATAGATGTATAAATAAATAAGAAGAAAACAATAATTTTGTTTTATAACTAATTCCCTTTGAATAATAAATGATCAAAGAGAAATGGGAAGAGCACAAATGTGAAGGTTAGCAATAATCTATAACTGGAGTTAAAACTGGGGTTAATTGATTTGACTGAAAACAATGATCACATAGCACACATCTACTCACTTCAGTGATACAAAACAAATGCCTGCTTTTGGTTACATTAAAATCAATAAGGCAATATAACATCCTGTGAAACCATGGCAGAACTGACGTTTAGGCAGGCGTTTTGTTTGTAAACATGACTATATGAATTAATTGTATCTTGCAGTTGATGAAGTTCTGCCCACCTTAATATGTGATTAATTCTGGATGACTGGCCACCATGTATGCTAATTTGATAATGTGAAAAGAGATACCATGTTGGATGTATAATGACATTTAGATTAGAGTGAAGTAATGAAATTCCTCAATTCCATGCATCATGCATGAAAAACGCAACAAATGTTGATTTCCTGCAAACATTAGAAAGGAGAATGTATTCGATGTAGGCAATGTGTTATATTTCATCTAATAATTTTCTTTTAAATAGGAAGAATTGCTGCTACACATATTTTCACCTTGGACTTATTCAGTTTTGCCTAAGACTTCCTGAAAGTATGCCTAACATATGCACCTGAGGTTTTAACAAATACCTATAGCACATTAACTATACATGTATATATACAATTTTTTTATAAAAATACCATACTTTAATATCTGTTATGTACACCTTATGTCTTCTTCAATAATGGTAAAATGACCCGGGAAGCATTTTTGCAATATATACAAGTCTACCTACACTGTAATTAACAATATGAATTTCAACACAAATTTGAAATTTTAACCACAATCGGACAAAATGGGATGAGGGCAACATCCCAAAACCCCATCCCCCCAAAGCTGACAGTGATTTTCACTTATGATCACTGCTAAGAAAGCAGTTATGCTTGTGGATCAACAGGCAGTGGATAAATGGCTTTATGTCCTATCCAAGGGACATAGTCATAAAGGATTCATGCTATACAAAGGGCACTTGATGGTTAACCCTGGATTTCCCTCTTACAATGTATAACAAAGCTAGCAATCAACACATATATGTATTTTCATTTAAAAAAAAGATCATGCAAAAACAAAGTTTTGCCAATCTATTAAAATCAAACAGTCACTGAACCCATCCTGTCTGGCTCAAAAAAAGAGTTCGTGAAAATATAATTCTACTCTTTTCCTCCTGTTCCTTACACTTGCTGGTACCGGTACTGCAATAAAGAAATAACTACCTGCCACAGAATGCTGACACATAAGCATTGACGTCAAAGCAATCTATATCATGCTCAAGAAAACAATGTATTTGCATCCACTGGCATGTTTTAGTTATGAGCAACCCACTACCACATCAATCAGTTTTATGGCAGATGTTGAAATTTTTAAGGAGCAGAGCGCATTAGATATTCTGATTGAGCATGTAGGTTCATGTTCCGTGTTCCAATGAGGTGCATCCCCATTATTCTCAATGAGCTTGAAAAATCACATCGTTCAGCCCTTCTCGAGAAAAAAGTCTTGAGTCTGAAGTTCCCCACCTTTATTTGCATGAGTTTAAAAATCCCTGTTCATTTTTAAGGAATTAACTCAAACTATGGGGCATATCAGGGTGCATACACATCTTCACTTGCAAATTAGCCCACTAACTAGCAAAACAGAGGGCTATTCCCATGAAACAGCCCTACTTTGTTTGGGTCAACAAAGGTGAAATAACTTACCATTTACGTTTTCAATGCAAAATGGCTCAAGCTAGTTGTGCTGGGGCTAATTACGAGGGGTTTTTCAAAAACTTGGGGCTAATAGAAACAGGCCTAATGAAAGGGTGATTTGGCTTTATTAAATGTCGTGATCGGTCTTACAAATCAGCGAATAGCCAAAATTGGGTCAATCAATTTGCACTTTTTTGCATATTTGGATGGTATATATCAGAATACATCAATCAAAAAAATTTCATCTCTCCATTTTCTTTATTTATAAAGAAATAGCATTTTTTATATTTTGAGAAGAATGACAAAATGGCACTGGGCGTTCTTAATAATCGGCAAATGCATTACTTCACACGCATTACTCATCGTCTAATTTTAAAGTTTGTTGACCCACATTATAGATATGCATGATGCTCACAGCCTTGGATCTTACTAACCGGGGAACAGACTGCACGTACTAGCTCTTTAGTCATACAAACTGGCGAGTAAGGTGGCGGATAAGTATGTGCTGACTGCGCGTACAAGTCCTTTGTTCTTATGAACCGGGAAATAAGTGACGAATAGCATATATTCCTGAGTGCGTGTGCCAATTTCTTGTTTTTACGAATCGGTGAATAGGGTTGTAAGCTTATAACTTGATTTTTCTTAATATATGTTAGTTAATATAAACATTATATTGAAGTACAGGATATAAACTCTTTCATTGTGCACAACTGCTGAAAAACGTTTATAGGGATATGAATTCACTGCTCAAAAAAGTAAAAACTTTGAAAACGTTTTTTTCTTAACTGTGTTTTTCTGTGAGGGTGGGCTATTCGCCGGTTCGTAAGACTGGCGGCAACGATATGTGCTACTATTGCTTGTGAGCAGAATCCCATATAATAAAGTTGAAGCAAGGTTTAAGTAGAGGTACTTCATGGGCTGACTTGGAGACATGGGTATTTTTTGTTTCAGAAAACACTAGATTCTTTTTCAGTATCAGTGTACGAGCAATTCCTAGCAAGGACCATGTTTTTCAGCCTCTTAGACACTGCTCTCGAGTTGAGCACTCAATCATCTCTGCACTGCTAGTACTGTAGTCATGCCACCATAACATGTACAGTACCTAGATGCTGAGGAAGTCATAAGAAAAAACACTGCACTGATAAAAAAAAAAATAATGTTTGGATTGAAAGATCAAATAGAGCACTGGTCTAGCAACATGCAAATTAAACAAAATTGTTTTATTTTTGCGCAAGTGTTGTGCCAAAATGTTGTGCCGAAATGCGCAAAAAAAAAAAATTCCCCCTGCAAAATATACGTTTACAGTACTGCGAAGGGTTGATGATGAAAGAAATTAGAATGATTGTTTCAGTGAGGTTTTACAATTACATGTATCAAAATGATAACAAATGGACTCGCCCTGGGTGACATTGAAAGACCCTGCTCAGCAATATGCATAAGGGACTACATGCACGTGCCATCAAAATATGACCGAGTTTAAAACTATTCATATTTTGCATTTCAGACCTAGTTGGAATATGAGAGCATTTCAAGAGCCATCTTTTTCAAGCCTCATTCCACACAGGCATACATTTACAAAGAACAAGGAAGTTAACAAATACAAGTAGTTGCTCATCTTCTCTCAAACCCATCCTTCTTTAACAGAAAAAATGAGGGGGAGGGGACTCCAGAGCTAGTAGGGGAAAAATAACTTCCAGGGTGCTATAGCTATACACTTGCATTACAGAACACAAAATGTAGACCGTCTACTAAAGGGTCAAAAAGGGTCAACTGTGGCACTTCATTTGTGTGTGCCCCCCACATTTACATCCCAAAGAAAGCTATCAACATTATACAGGGCCAGTATTCTGAAAACTGTTGAATCTTGTATCTTATCTTCACTCTTTCAATTATCATAAAACATTCAGAAGGCGAATTTGTGATTAGTTTCAGCTGCGCAAAACTGTGCCCATGAACCAGTACGCAAGTCAAAGGTGTGAGGTGTAAGCAGACCTGCCAACCTGCAGCAAAGAAAATTCATACTCACAAGGCTCAAAATTCGTATTTTGGGGAAGAAATCCGTATTTTCCTAAGCAGCAATATGAATCTCCAGGAACTTTGCGCAGACGTTGGGGCACGCATATGATGCAGCTATAGCAAAGAATATATATTTACAAAGAACCCTCAGTGACGAAAGAAAGCACGCATACGTATTGTAGTACATGGTACATGGTACAGCCCCATATCGCGCATCATCGATAACAACAAACGGTTTCACGTGTAGTATTACAAACAATCAAAATTGGTCAAAAGCATACATATCCCTGGAGATTTATGGGGGGTCTATTGGACTCATCAAGATTCAATTATATATTTTCAGAGTTTTAAATTTCATGTGAATCAACTTTTCCATATATTTAGATAAATCCTAGGGGAATTAACTTAATTTCAAATTCCCCGTTTTTGTGTATTAACCTCTGGCAGCTAGAAGGTCAAAAGCATGCATAGTACCCGAAATTTATGGGGAGCCTTTGAATTTTTTTGAGCCTTTAATAATCTCTTCCAAAGTCTCAAATTACATATAAATCACATTTGAAATAAATTCAAACCAGTAATAGGGGAATTATAATCAATCTTAAAATCCCTGTTTTCACGTGTTATCCCTATGGCAGGTGACTCTGTCAAAAAGCAGGCATGATCCTGAAGATTTATAGTGCCATTTATTGAAAATAAAGTTTTATGAAATGTTATTTTAACTATCCATTCTTCTGTTCGTGCAAAAATCAGATTTTAAAAAGAAAGTTTTAGATATGAAATATCAAGAATAGATTAGACATCTTTGCACACGTTATATCAATGGCGGATGAAGATCTGTGAGTATGCATGACATCGACCGGCGCAATGATTCCCGTCTTCAAATTGGCAATTGATTGCACGCACAGGCCATAGACTATAATACATGATCAATTCTGTACATTTCTGTATTTCAACATTAAAAAACATACTCCCGTATTTCAACTTGATTTCCGTATGAAATACGGAAAATCCGTACTACTTGGCAGGTCTGTGTAAGCCAGTGATGTACTCTGTTTCTTATTGCTATGACAATTAAAATAAGATAAAAGATCAAACAATTTTCAGAATACCGGCCCAGGTTTACATTACAGCTAAATATCTCTGTCGCACTTCTATTAAAATGAACTCTACACTGACCAATTAAAAACAAATTCAAGGCCATGTAACATAGCGTATTGTTTTGTTTGGTATATTGTTGGTATGTGTCACTCCTGTCAGTCTGGTGTCATTTCAGTGTCATTCCAGTTTCAGTCTTGTTACAGTCTGGTGTCTGATGTCAGTCTGGTTACAGTCTTGTGTCAATTTGATGTCAGTCTGATGTCAGTCTGGTATCAGTTTAGTTTCAGTCTGGTTACAGTCTGGTGTCAGTTTGATGTCAGTCTGATGTCAGTCTGGTATCAGTCTGGTTTCAGTCTGGTTACAGTCTGGTTACAGTCTGGTGTCAGTCTGATGTCAGTCTGGTGTCAGCCTGTTGTCAATCTGGTATCAGTCTGGTTTCAGTCTGGTGTTAGTCTGGTGTCAGTCTGATGTCAGTCTGGTATCAATCTGGTTTCAGTCTGGTGTCAGTCTGGTGTCAGTCTGATGTCAGTCTGGTGTCAGTCTGATGTCAGTCTGGTATCAGCCTGTTGTCAATCATTCTTGTGTGACTGAAGCATAATTCTAAACATAAATGACACTCGAATGAACAGGAGTATCAATAAAACATTTTTCAAAAACCCAGTTTGGGACACACCTTGGACAATACTGATTTTACTGATCGTTTCCATTTCATTTAGAGCTGACTATTCATGTGAAAGCAGCATGGATTATGCATTTATTAAAAATGAAAATTTATTGTTGCAAAAGACAGAGAAATATGTAACACAGGAGATTGTCTACGTAATGATCAGTGGCAGGTGTTATGTAAAAATGGGGCAATCCACTTTGATAGCTTAGAGTTTTAAAAAGCAATGAAAACAGATTTTGTCCAATGCAAATACATACCTAGTATGTCATTTGAATTAAAATGGGTTCCTCTGCTTCCTATCAGACCATCAACACTAACCCAATCCTGCACAACATAGTTTGTTTTTTCTTGAATACACAGAACACAAGGATATGATATGTTGTTCTGGAAATGTTACTAAAGCAATCAGGATCACATTTTGAGTGCAATTTGATGTATTTTCAGATACAGCCACAAAGGCCAAGGTACTTTTGAAAAATTCTAAGGATATGACACAACTATAATTGCAAAACCATGGGCTAGAAAATTGTGCTTTAAACCAGGATATGACTGGAAGAAATATTATTTGCTCAGCTTCAGAACCAAGAATTATTGTCATGGCTAGTTCTAGGCATGCTATTTTTCACATGCTGGGCTACCATTAGTCACAGGCACATGGAAATTAACTTTTTAACCCTATGCAATATATGCTTTAAATAATGTACCAACCCCCCCCCCCCCCCCCGACTGACAATAGACTCCTAATAGTTTAATAAAAATTATAATGAAATATATAGTTAATATAGAAGGAATCTTTCTAAAATAAATAAATGTAATCATATTATAACCAGCCCCCTTTTAATACCTTTTCAAATTCGTAGCAACAAAAGACTTCTGACAACCATTTTTTGGGGGGGAGGGGGGGAGGGGCGGGCTTGCCAATGACAGCTTTTGTTTAAATCACCTGAATTTGTAAAACTTTTTTATTTCACGTAAGAAATATTTCATAATCACCCCCCCCCCCCCATTTTTCAAGAACTTGGATCCGCCCCCCCCCCCCCGATCAATAAATTCCCATGGTTGGAAAAATGAAATGTGGTCAAAACCACTCCAGACTCATGATCAAATATGACCTGGTTCCACTAAGAGCACCAGTGAGAGGTTATTTCCATCAACTCCTTTACACGCCTTATCAACTTCAATTAACGCCCTTAAAGGTGATAGCTAACATCACAGGTAAATACACATGTATATTGATGTTCTCACTTCCAGTTAGTAATTCTAATTGAGTGAGGAAGCAGACATGCATCCACATCAACAGGAGTTATTACAGATTATCACAATATCATAGCAGGGAAAAAAATTAATTGGTTTTTTTTTCGGGGGCTACTTTTTCAGCCCACCCTCCCGAATTTTCTACATTGTATTACAGTTTACATTGGACCATATGAGAATTTCAGGGGCTCTTTTTTAGTTTTCCAGGGCTCTTTTTGGTGTTTCGGGGCGAATTCGCCCCGAGCCCCCCTGTATTTTTTTTCCTGTATCATAGTGTATGATAAAATGTAATAGCAGATGCTCTGAGGTAAAAAAATGTCAATTTTGTACCTGAAAATGGATTCATGAGCTAAAACAGTTATTTTTGAAAGCTGAGGAATGAATACTCTAGAAATCTGTCATATCATATTTTCAATATTAATAAATTAAGCTTTTTTCACTCATCTTTGGCAATGATGCTACACAAAAGGTCATTTTTTTAAAAAGATTTGTTTGCAGAAGATTTTTTAGGGGATTGCAATCGTAAAAGTGTTAAAGTGACATATCTGTGCAGTTGTTTTAATGTTTTCATTTTTTCATTTTAACCAGAGCTTTCCTAAAGATTTCCAGAATGCTTTATTGAGCTTTATAAGTTAAAAACCACTCTTCACAATATAACTGTTGTTTTTTTATTTCAGGCAGAAGACAAAAGAAATCTTTTATTTTACAATGCTACACAGCTTGAAGAGCTGACGTCGGCCCCAAGATTGATGTAAATGTAATTCTGCAATGTAGCGCATGATTACATGTAGATGGGTGTGAAATGCATGCTGACATAGAGTTGGAGCTTTCACTACGCACCCATACAGCCAGTATACACTTAAACAGCCCCGACCCCCAGTCGCACAGGATCGCAGCTTTATTTATTATGAAGCTCCCTATTGGTTAGCCACAACTGCAGGTAGTGGGAGAGAAAATCAATGTGATCCCCCCATATTCATGGCAAGCGGAGGAGAGGGAAGGGGGATGCGGACGTTATTGACCCGTCGGTAAATTACACAGCTTCAGGGAGAGAGAGGCTTCCACTGGCGTAGAGCCGTGAACTCTCCCCCAAGTCAATAGAAAGGCTAATGAGAATGTCAAGTTATTTACAACAGAGGTACTTCTTAGGTGTTTGTTACCACGTGAAGCTCAAGAAGTTCAATCAATGTGAATGACAGAATTACAGATGGATTATACAGCTGTTGATGATGAAAATGGAGTAAATTCATTGATTCTTTGAAGCTTGTGAAAGATACAACTAATAAAATAAACTGACTAGAATGTCATGTTTATTTTGAACAAAGTTAGCAGTTTCTCTCACTTCTTTTAAGGCAGAAAATTGAAGGATGCTTACCATAAACCGTCAATTAATTCACAATCATTCTGCCAATAAAAAGGACACAACATATCTTTAAGCATTCCTGCTGACCATACACCTTTCTGGCACTGACATGATTAATGCAATTTATGAATAATGCCTGGTTAAGAAAACCTACCTTCATCACATAAATTCAATTCTCCATACTTGTGCTTAAAATGTTCGCGAATAATACTTTTAATTCAGCAAGCCCACCCCCATTTACACTAATGTACATTCATATATTCTCAAAGCCTGCTATATACTGGGCACTACTGCAGACAGGTACAGGTCAATTACATGTATGCCTTAATATCCATCTGCCCTAATCCAGATACGTTTCATTCGTCCATCTGCCTTCATCTGACACATTAGTGAATGCGTGGGACAATATCAATTTATGTCATCTGAAACCGCTTCAACCTTCTTGCAAGATCACTTGCAAACCATTAGTTCAAGATACAGATGCATGCTGTACACACACACAGCATACTATCTAAAAACAAGTGTACAGAATTACAGATCAACATATTTTGAAAACAATTACCTAGAGCTTCACTGCAAATAAGCATCATCAAATTTCATCAGTTTTTATTCTTTAGCATGTCAAAGATGTTCTCTTAATGCACACATGTGTAGATCTACATGCCTCAACATTTCCTTTTACGAAGGTAATGCATTTATCTGTCACCTTTTAAACAACTTCCTCCAAACATATTCACATCTTATATTTTTAAAAGAAGGTGAAAGTGAATTCTTTAAAAAAAAGTGAATACTGGAGGTTTGTGTGCAATGGACCCCTCTTAGCACAAAGGCCAGGTTGAGAGCCAAAAAGACATTAATCTTATCACCTAACATGCTCTTCACATACTCCTGGCACTCAGTAGACAGAATACAAAATTAGGCTTAATATCTAGAGTTTAATAGAAAAAAAATGGGGGAAAAAGGATGAATAAAAAAGAATGCATCTTTAAAACACCTGTCTCATCAGCAGAAGATGTGAATGTATTACTGCTGATAAAATTCACCCTTTCAATCTACTCAGAAATCTTCTCCAAACCACATGTTTTACTATCACAACATTTGGTGAAACATTATAACATAAACAACATCCAAAAGGAATTCAGTAGATTAAGACCCCTTTTACACCAAGCGGCCACAGCTCGGCCCCGCAATTTTGTGCGTTTACACCAGGACCGCGGCCGCGGCCTGTATCTAGATCCTTTCAAAGTTTCATCGAAGGAGCGCTCTACAATTTGACAAAGCCTTTTTTCCCCCCGCGCGCCCGGTTTGTAATCCTACAATATTGGCTTTATGACGTCATTGAATACAGAAGATGGCCTCGCATTTGGCCCCGCTCCGCGTTTACACCAAAACTGGCAGCGGCTCAGCCACGGCCGTACCGCGGCCGAGACTACCTCCAGAGCCGGTCCGAAATTGGCCCCGCATTTGATTTTTTAGCTTTTACACCAAGCGCTGGCCGCGGCCAAAGGCTTGATGTAAAAGAGGTCTAAGGCTTTTATACTATATGCCGCTACACTGTAAAGCCCATTAGCTTTAAGGCTCTGTGTTGTTACTGTCTGGCATAGTTGCTTTATTTGTGAAATTTGAGTTCAATTGAGCTGTCTTCTGTATGGCAATCTACTGGATAGCTATTTCACATTTAGTTGGTATGAATTTAGCCTCTTTTTCCTGGAAATAAAACACAGAGGGAGAGGGAGATAGATATACAAAGTGAGAGAAAGAGATGGAGAGAGAGAGAGAGAGAGAGAGCAAGAGAAATTGTGAGGCAGAGATAGCCTACTTCAAGTAAAGCCATTGTGTATGAATTTTAAAAATAAATACATAAATAAATTGAGAAATTTTACTAAAAGCCTGCAGTTAAGTGTGAAGGTATGCAATAATGCAGCCAGTATTTTCACCTTCACAAAAAACTCATTTCAAAACATGTTGCTATTGCTCTGCACACCCCAAAGGGTGACATTAACAATATGCTTCAAGCGTACAAGCTCAATATCAGTAATCCGCACATATTCACGATCATTCAGATGAAAGATCTGATATTTCAAACCAAAATGTAATTATCTGCCCAGGGAGTTTCAACAAGAGTATGAATGTATTCCCTCTGTTTAGATCTAAGGTCACACTGTAAACTCCATCTGATAAGAAATTAAAACATATACAAAACCAACATGTAATTATCAGCCCAGGGAGGTAGAGATAGAATATTGATGCATGCCATTAAGCCCACCACACTATACGATCCGACTGCAACCCAATTTTCGAACAAATGTCATTTTGTATTAAGTATGAAAGTTTAAACAAGTAAAATTATCTTATTTGAAGTTCAGAATGATGATAGGAATACTAGAATCAAAATTTTGATTAACTGCAAGCCTTGTTGTCAGAGTATAGGCCAAATCAGCTTCAAATCATAGCCGATCGCAAGACTGCGGTGTGCAGTGGGCAAGGCTGACGTCACTACAATTTGGAATTGAATTTTATTCTATTCCTACAGGGAGGCTCGCAATAGCTTGAATTTCGATTTTAGTACTTATACGACTATTCGGAACTTTGATCACTAAGATTTTACATTTTTGAATGTTCATATCAAATGCTATTACAAATCTTTCCAAAATCGGATCGCGGACGGATTGTACAGTGTGTGGTGGGCTTAAGGTCATACATTAAACTCCATCAGATTAAAGATTTAAGATTAAAATATATACAAAACCAACATGTTAATTATCTGGCCAGGGAGATAGAATATTAATGCATTCCAAATTTCCATTACATGAGATCATTTAAAGGGGGTACCCAATGCTGAAACAATGTTAGTTCATACAAAAGAGCATGATTTTATTAGCAGAAAATCATCTGCCTAAAGTTTTTTAGAAAGTCGTGTTGCCAAGGAAACCCCCAAATGTGGTAAGATTTCAGGATATTTTTGACCCCTCAGCTGTGACCCAGTTTCAACTGGGTACCCACTTCGACGTCATTTTGACGTAGAAGTGGGTACCTTGTCACGCAATTCTAGCAAAAAGCGCGCAAGGAATAATGCATATTGTACAGTCTAGCGCGCAGCACAATTGCAATGTGCGAAGCTGGGTACCCACTTTTACGTCATACCTCATACTCATCTTTTTTTTTGGTCAACTCTTGACTTTTTACGAGAAAAATAGCCAAAATGCATTGATTTCGAGTGAAAATCATCAAAATGTTAATGTTATTCTTCTTAGAATTCTATTCTCGATCATATATAAAAAAAAAAATTACCATTGCGTAATCACTTTAAGGGTCTTTCAAATATCCAGTGGGAATGCTCAATTTTTTTGTAGTGTTCACATAAGGCACAGTAAACCCTGCCGCTTATGATGAGACACATATAATACGTCAACTCCAAATAGAAGAGAGTTTTGCCAAAACACATACCCATGAAGTCATATTTCTTGCTAACTTTATACGAATTTGATTGGTCTACACCTTTTTGCTGCCAGGATGCAAAAAATATACCCTTTTCCTCAGCGTTATCAGAGACTCCAACTCTCCCGTTTTCAGTGGGAGATCTCCTGCTTTGAGTCCATTTCCACAAAATCTTCGCTCTCCCTCCTGAGTTTGAATTTCTCCCGCCCTAGCTATGTTTCTTTTCTTTTTTCTCCTGCTCAACCACCTTTTTGAAAAAAAAATGAATCTGAATCATTGGATTTTACCTCATTTAGTGCTGTCATATGTTAAAAAATAAGCCTAAGATAGCACCAGAGAGCTTCTATAACCCTAAAAGTGGCCAAGAAATTTCGTGCTTTGCGCTGGTGATGTGGGCTAATCGCACATTGAGTCAGAGTCTCCCATTTGCTAGGGGGTCTCTGCAGGAGAATCTCCCACTTAAGGTGTGCTTGGGGTTGGAGTCTCTGTGTTAATTTTTCATTTTTTTTGGGGGGGGGGGGGCGCCCATATGCCATTCACTAATGCTTACAAAAACCTGCACGAATTTACTACAAGAATTTGCCGCTTCATATGTGAACAAGCCTTCATTAAAGGTAGAGGCTAGAGCATTTCTTTGTATGCACCACATTCAAACCTCTCATTAACAGAAGCCCAAAATGCTATTGATTACAACATGTATGATAATTTCTGCTCATGGAACTTCTAAGGTACACTTTGAGTTATGGTCCAACAATAACATTGCAGAGTGCAATCAACCACTGGAAAGCCAATGGGAATTCGATTATGTAATCAATTGGTATACTGTACTGTGATGACTTGAAACCATCAAATTGTTAAGAAATCAATCTTGCTACAGTTATGTGGTCTTCATAAAAATTCTGGTTTGAGAGTTTGGTCTAATCTTTTCTGCTCTTTCTCATTTCATTTCAAGTACAAGGAAATCTGAAGAGCAACCCTTTCCACTTATTCCAAGAGACATTTTTCCCTATATTTTTCCAAAATAACAAAAATAATTTAAAAGCTCATGAAAATATTTTTCATCTTCAAACAGAACTTGGTCTTCTCTTTAAGGGTTTAAAAGAAAAAAAATGGCCTGTAGAATATTCTACTGGTTGTCCTTGTTATTCCAGTCCCATCAAACCAGGATGTTGCCTCAACATGGCTTAATTGATGTAACCTTCCCCCGAAAATTCCCTTCTACAGCAGAGTTAATGGGAGCTTCTTTACGTCCAATTTGCCTAACAGTAAATAGAATAATATTGTCACTTCCAGTCCCTAATTCAGATCATTATGCATGGTTAAAGAACCTTGAAGATTTGCATATTAGCATTTTGTTTTCCATGGTCTTTACCTATGACATGTATTACATGCATTTATGACGAAGGAATGCCCAAGTCCTCTCATGAGTACCAGGTAGTGCAGACAGGCAATTCCACTTGGGGAATTCCAAATCCCCTGGCTTGTAATAAACAAGCAACTTTAAACGTTATTATCTACATGTCAGTTTGGTATGCAAGAAGAAATGTCTCACTTTTAAAGAATAGAAATTTGTCAATTTCATTTTTTTTTTTTAAATAAATGAGGCAGCGGAACATCGGGCTCGGACAATGGAAGTGAAGGGGCACCTACTGTTTGGCGGACAAAGGGTACCCTGCCACTTTCCTTGTCTAAGCCTGACATTCTGCTGCCTCTGCTATGTGGTCTTCAATCAGGTAATTGAATGTTGCTGCTATCATGGCATTACCTACTTTTAAAAAATGCCACCAAATTTTGTTATTCATACTAAAAAGGGGGGGGGGGGGGGAAAGAAGAAATTGTACCAGATTCAATAGAATCATCTGATTTGATGAGCTACAAACTGCTCAAGCTGTGACTACACATTGTGGAATGTTCATTACACTTTGCATTGGAAATGGACTCATGAATACTTGCTCCTGAATTAATGGCTCCCAAACCGCATTCATGAATACACAAACATGCAATACTTTTACATGGCCTGCAAACTCAATTTGGAATTCAGAGGGTCTGGAAGGTTTTCCTGTGGTTTCTAACTATGTACATTTGCGTAACCCGTCTGGAGTGCCAAACAAGACTTCACTGAAACATGTACATTTCCCTGAACTGAACAAGCAAGCTCTTGTACCTTTGCTGCGGGGAATTTCAGGAAGCAATTTGCAAGGGATCAAATACTGGGGCATGCACAGGTATTTGCATGCTAGGTACACAGCCCTATCAACCTAGAAACAAATACTCCATATTTGCTCACAGATCTGGGTGGAATCCTCATCCTTCTAGCGGCCGTAAAACAATTGACGTCAATTAGCCAAGAAAGGTCTCTGTCATGAGACATCTAATGACCAGGGTCGATTCTCTGAGCAATCAATCCCACCGTCTAAACTAATTAGGATCTTGAGCCTATTGTTCGGCTAGCCGCAGCAGTGGATGCACTCTAGCGTGCTCCTGCACTAATTCGAGGAAATTGGTCAGACTAATTCACTTGGAGGGCCTATGTAATTTGACGGATCATAGAGCAAGAAGAAAAGACAGGGATGACCTCCCATCATGATAAGAACAAAAAGATGGTAGATATCTGGATCAATATTTGTCAATTTTTTTTTTCCATTTTAAGATAATCCAGGTCTGCCTTTTGAGATTCATTAAATAAAGATCCAGTGTATATGCAGCAGGAAGATAAGCCTTGTGTGACACATCACTATATACCATTATTGGTAACCTTTCTCATTGTCAAACGAAATTTCAGAGGGTGAATGGTAGAAACATTTCATTTCAAAATGCTTGAAAAAGCAGGTTTATAGGAATCCCATGGCAAAATGATAATCATTAAGTAAGAAAACAGAGAAATCTTCTTCTTATTTCTGTGCTGTGCTATTTCATCTTCTTTTGGTATTTCACAAATAACTGAGTGGTACTTTCAATTATCTTTTTCCTCAGACAGAATTTTTGTCTACTTTCTTAACCCATTCGTGACAGAAGGTCCACATTATGTGGTTTGGCCTTATAACCTTTGATGCAGAGCCCTAGAAATCATTCCAAATACATGAGTAGAAAGAGCAAAATTTTCTACACAAACTGTGCCCATTTTAGTTGCGTCAATACTTTCTGTTCGATGTTGCAATTTTTTTAAAATGAAAATAAGCATTAAAATCCTTAAATTGGCAATGCATTGGAAATTTAAAATCACCATTTTCCCCTGCAAATTGGCAACTTTTTGAATTCTCTTCATACTTTTTGCCAATTTATATTTATTTCAGATATATGACTTTTTATTTTAAAAATGTAGCAATAAAAGAAAACTTTTGGTGTTGCCAATTTGAAGAATAAAAGCTGATCAAATTAGGCTTTAAATAATTCCTGTCACGAATGGGTTAATTTGAACTGAAGAAGTTCAAAAGTACCTTAATTCCTTCTGTAAAACACATAAGAAATTAAAGTAAATACCAAAAGCACTTGTCTACTACACTACGCATTCAGAAATGTGCAGGCACATGTAGGCCTATAAAAAAAAAATCCTCTTGGAAATTGGCCCAGAAAGACTTCATGATACATGGCAAATTGAGAAATGTCAGCTGGCAACGTAAACAGTTATCATTTCAAGAATCCTTCAGGCTAAACAGAAACAGGTCATAACTGCTCTTTGGGGCTGTATATCATCTTTGGAATAACCTGAGGTATATGTAGCTTATAGGCTGTTCAGACTGTACGAAAGTTACACAAAACTTGTATAAAGAAATGTATAAAGAAACATTTTTTAAAAATGTATTTAAATGAATACTGTATAACTGAAGGACTGAAGGGTGTTCATGCTTGTAAAAATGTTTCGTTTCAAGAAAAATTGTATATACATGTATGATCTGAAGATATTAGTTTTGGGGGATTAGGTTATGTCAAAGGCAGCCCCCCCCCCCTTCCTGCAGCAAATGAAATTACATATCATTGGTTATGATGCCATGCACAAACTATTAGCACTGCCCATCCGTATGATTTCCATAGGATACAACTTTCAGAACAAAGGGACTGATTCTTTATCAAGATTTTGTTGAGAAAAATGCTCCAATATGCATTTCACAATACAGCATTTGGCTATGCAGCATTCATACTACATATAAAAAAATTCCTTACTTTTCTTATGGTGATGTACCGATATAATGAATTTAGGTACTAGTAGTGTGAACAGGGGGTAACTTGTAGTCAATGCTCGGGACAGGACATCAATTAGCAATTCAACTCTGCCATTTAGAGTACAGCAGGATGAGCACTGTAATATTGCATCAATGCATGCTGCATTTTTCCTTTTCCAGCAATTTGCCATTAAGGTGTATTTTACGAATGAATGTGTACAGCTGATGTCCTTTTTCAAGTGAATTCATCCATATAATTGACTTATTAGGAATGTCCCGCCTAATTTTGAGGTTCAATTTATATTTCAATGTTCCTATTTCCCATTAGAGAGAGAGAGAGAGAGAAAGAGGTGAATGAAAAATGAAATGAATTCATATGTTTATCAACTAATCCTCAACAATGGAGGAAATTTCTGTCTTTCTCAAATCAGCATTCCGTGTTTTAATATCTCTGCAAAAAAGGCAAGCAGTCATTCACTTTGCGAACAGACATTTAAATTCAAAAGTCTAAGCAGGTGCACTGGTTGAAAAACGAGTCAATTAAGAGAATGGGATACATGTACATGTCAGGCATAAAAAAAAGGTAACCAACATAATCAAATCTTCATAAGATTTATACATTGTATGTATGTATGTAGATCTGTGCCTTAGGAAAATTAGATGTAGGACCAATACAAATCTGTGGAAATAATTTCTACTAATTCTACACTGCAGCACAAATATTCCAAATTTCAAGAAGTATTTGAAGCTACCTGTGTATATGTATCTTTATGCATCACTCTAAATAATGCATTAGACAAGATGAATGCAATTGTGTCTTCCATATACTACCTCTATATTCAGTTCAATTCATGGCTCAAGCTGCTCTTGAATTATTGCAGTAACCAAATCAAAACATCTTTTATTTCATGTTAATTGACCTCTTTGACCTTTGACCTTACAACTTAAAAAGTCTGATCTCTACGTCCCCTCATAGTCATGCATGCAAAATAGTTGAGATATGGTGATAACAATTCTCACCAAAAAATCTTGAATTTTATGCATACCGACACCTCTATGACCCTCACAATGTGGCCAGATTGTCTACCTTTCATGATGCCTACTCTTACCAAGTTTGAAGTTCGTATCTCAAAATGTTCTTAAGATATGGCATTAACAAATCTAAAACATGAAATTTCAGAATTGCAAACTATGACCTTTGACTTATGTACCCTGAAATCTAATAATAGGAGGCATAACACTGTACACATTATGTCTGAAATCCTTGATTAATATTCAGCACTCTGCTGTGAGCAAGTTTTAAATGTAATTATTTTACCTAACATTCTACTTCTTTGAAAAAAAAAAATTAGGATATGCTTTGAAAAAAAAGAAAGATGCACTTCATGATGGGATAAACATTACTGAGATTAAATGAGGATAATTCAATTTATAATCCATCTCAAATTAATTTGCTTGCCTACTACGGTAAGTGATTACCCATAAGTATTCAAATACCCCTTTCAATATCATGTTTGTCCAAGCAAAGTGTGATTAATCTTCCTCTATTGAGCATTGCTAAATGTGCAATTCAGCAAGCATAATTTAATGATGTGATGTACAAGGTTTGTCTTTGGTGCAAAGAAACTTTCACAGCCATGAATTCTAATCATCTGCTCTATATCCATGAGGATTTGATTACTATGCTCTAGCGAGGAGAAACATTAATAACTGCGCCAGATCTCTTCTCAACTTTGCGACGGTGCCCTCGGAAGGTAATATGAATCCCCCCCGCAAACGCTTCCGCATATGTTGCGCTCATGGCAAACGTAATCAACGAGAACAAGGGGAGCACATATTCCTCTTTTTTTTGCCACGTCTTGTGAGGTTGTGGCGCTGTCTGGAAATAAAGCTGGTAAGCTGAAGAGCAGCCCCCAGGCTCCACATTTCATCTCATTTTATTGTAATTTTGTTTGGGATACAATATACTCTAAAGAATCCGACACACAGTGCTATATTATTTAATGCTCTCATGCACATTGCAAAGGCTGGATTTAGATACGCCTTCGGATTTTACCAAGTAATATCAACTTCATAGCATGACTGAGTGTTGGGATACTGTATGAAGTGAATGCTATCACAAAAATTCAATGTTTCCTTGAAGCAGGGTAAAAAATAACTTTTTTCCCACAAGAGCTATTCTCTGAAAAAATAGCTCTCGGGGACAACTTTACAGGAGCTATTTCTAGGCCTAAGGGTGCTATGTTGAATTTTAATTGTTGATATCCTAAGTTTCTCCTTGAGAGTATACATGTGTATTGAGTATCAGTATGATGCATTAGTGTGTCTCGTTTCAAGAAATGTTAATTCCGCTGCTCCTAGATCCAGATTTGTGAATTTATTGCTTATTTTCTGAGCTGAGGCGAGGGCGACTCTAAAGAAAATGGTTGCTCAAAAAAATGGGCATTTAAGGATTTTAGGGAGCTACTCGAGCTCTGCCAAGGGCGAAATCGCTCGTTGCCCCTGGGTATTTTTTACCCTGCCTTGCATTTTCCATGCAACCACATGTAGCATTGCCCGAAGGGGCTCCTTAACATCTAAAAAAGGTCCTAATCGATTAAATGTATGCAGTTTGTCTGTCCATCCGTGACATTGGAATATTTTGCGGATTCTACTTTTGGTAGGTCACCATGGCAACCACATTTTATCAAGTTTTCAAGGTTACATGTACATGTACATACAACTTTATAAAGCCATCAAATTTTGTCATCACATTCCTTTGTATAAAGCAGCAAGATAAAAGCAAAACTACATGGAAGATGCTGTGAAGTTCTTTCCTCCTCAAGTTGAATATTAACCCATTCATATTTAAAACCTAATTTGATCAGCTTTTATTCTTCAAATTGGCAACACCAACATTTTTATTTTATTGCTACATTTTTCTTATAAAAAATCATGTATCTGAAATGAATATAAATCGACAGAAATTATGATAAGTCAAAAGTTACCAATTTGCAGGGGAAAATGGTGATTTTAAACTTTCTATCACATTGCCAATTTAAGGATTTTAATGCTTATTTTCCTCTGAAAAATTTTCAGCATCAAACAACAAATATTGACGCAACCAAAATGGGCACAGTAAATGTAGATTTTTTTGCTCTATCTGCTCATGTATTTGGTATGATTTTTAGGGCTTTGCATCATAAGATATTAGGCCAAACCACAAAATGTGGACCTCTGTCACGAATGGGTTAAATGAAAAGCAAAAAAACAATTTTGATCTTGGGTCATGATGTAAAGTCAAACAGGCCTGCAAACATGCAAAACCAATGAGAGTTTTGTTTGCACAACAAGTGTATGAAGAGCTGTGATTGTTGTACCAGAGCAGTCAGGATGCAGGGGCCCTAGCATAGGGCTCGATGTATTACCTTTTCATTGCGTTCAATTCAAATATTTTCACTGAAAGTCACCAGCAATCATGAATGGAATATCACATGATCTCACACATGCATCTTTTTTTATGCAAGATGGACAATGTGAGACTATATTTAATCAGTTCCATGCCTTTTTTTTTTCTTTTTGCTACCAAAACTGTACAAGAGCTTTAACTCATTCACTGATGCCCTTCATAATGAAACATACATGTAAAATAACCGTCTCCTATGAAGTACTTATTTTCAGCAGGCCTTCAAACCTTTAAAACTTTTCAAATGTTCATCTGTGACTGACTGATCAGGCTCAAAACCATACAACACTTTCTGCAATTCCTTTTTAAAAAAATAAATAGAGAGATATGCCAGAAGTCTACAAACTATGGGACATCTAATTTTGTCTAGCATGTCACTGCTTAGGAAGCACCACTCAAAGGAGCTTTGAAATAAGCATATTCCATGGAAACAAATTCAGGAAAATCAAATTCCCAGGGATGGGAATAAAGATTTCGAATAACTAAAATTAGGCTGACAATCTGCAGCAGTTGAAGCTAAATTATAGGACCAATATCTTATATTTGAGCATATACATGTCATACATTTGTATCAGGGCTCCATGCCATTTTCCCTTTTTAGTTTAATTTTGTTTTTTTGTGGGTTGTTGTTTTTGTTTTTTTGTTTTTGTTTTTGTTTTGGATGAGGGTCCGGGCAGGGATTTTATTCTGTACACTGAAGCCTTTACCAAATATATCAAATATTTTTACTTTTGGGGTCCAGACCCAGATTTTTTTGGGTGCCTTCTGGCCCAGACACCTCTCAGTGCCAAGGGTTGATATACAGGTACAATGTTTATTGTGCAAAATATAGGATTATAGGTACTTGAATGTCCTTTTGGCTCTCAAGGCACAATGTCTGTTTGATATTTGTATTCAGACAATGCCTTTATAAAACACAATCAATTGTAAATCCATATTTTATTGCACATTGTATTCCTTTTATCTACAGTAGGATTTTACCCCATGTGACTTGATATTTAAGATTTATGTTTTCATGTTCCTGATTCCCACAATGGTAGAAATACAATATTGCATGTATTCATAATTGGGATACTGTATCCATTTGGCTAATCAAATCAAATCCCCTTGATGTACTGTACATTTGCCATCATTTCAAGATTAAATGTCAGTATTGCTCAATTTCTGGTCAGATATTTCCTTGTTGATCTGTTCTAAATATAGTAATTGCTGATAATTCAAAGGAGATACATGTACCTCCTGCATTATGTTATTGTTTACCATCCAAAGGTTATTAGCAATAAGTGTTGTTAAGAAGTTGAATTCAAACACTTGTGATTCTTGCGTTCTCAAGAAACTTTGTAATTAGTGACGCACATTGAAAATAATGACAAATAAAACCAGCACTCAGGGATAAAACTAAGAATAAAAGTTACACTTGAAGTGATGTTGGGTAGCATTAATTGTTCTTTTTCACAGGAAATAAAACATTTACATGTATATGTACATGTATGTACGTTCTGAACAACTGTGTTGAGAAGATCTTGTACATATTAGAAAACAGAAATCAAATATAGTCACTTTAAGTGTTCAATATAACTTGCACATTTCCTCCCTCTCTCCCCCTTCTTTTTCTTCATCGTCTTCTTTTCTCGGGGGATATTACAAAGCCTTTCATTCTTTTTTTTTTTTTTATTGTTCTAAATGTTCATTTTTATGGACAGAAACTGATATGTACTGTTAACATGTCAATTGGCTTTGGTTTTTCTGGCAAATCTCTATAAAGCCCCATTTCCCCCCCCCCCCCCCCCCTCCCCATCATGCCCCCATCTGCATCTGGTCAATAGCTGTACTTGTAAACGCCATGCAAGGCATGGCAAAATTTCAATTTGTATTCAGGATTTAGCCATCAAAATAATTATACATGAACATTCAGCATGAATATGTTTGGATCTGTTCTTAAGATCAAGGTCAGGTTCAAAATCATGCTTAATACACATACAGTATCACTTTGGCAAACACTACTACTGGTCGTTTCATTGGGTCACCCATTTTCATTCACCAGGTCCAGTATTATGCTGGTACATATGCACGTACACCAACTACGCTCAAAATGATGTAATGAGTTAATGGGAAAGTGATATCAAATCTCAAGGCCAGGTTTGCATGCACCATGGTACTGTTCACAAACGAAGCATTCTGAGCATTAAAACTAACAGATTTTGTAATCTGTGGCGTATATGTGTACACTGAAGTAGCCTTACATGTACATCCAGGTTTTGAAATGCATAGGGTACATACGTGTACTATACATGTAATATCAATTTAACAATAACTACAATCTATTCATACCCTGGGCCCTTGCAAAATTTGATTTATTCTTTTTTTTGATTTAGTTTTGTGCAAATTGTCTTGGATTTTGTCTTGGTTTACATGTTACTTGAGCATGTGAAAAGCATTTGTAAGAATAGTACACAAGACAGTGGTTCAGGGGTATCTTATTTATTTTTTTTTATGAAAGGAGGGTCGTCCAGAGCTCTTTATACATCACCGACTATTTAACATGTTAAGAATGTTAGGAATGTTTGACATTTGCACCCCCCCCCCCCCCCCCCCGCAAAAAAAATAATAAAAATATGCAAGGATATAAATATTTCAAAAAAATGTCAGGAATTAATTTTCCATTGTAATGCAAATGTGGAGAAACCACAGCCATTATTCACCTACATGTATATGTACACATGTATGTACACTTGACAATTAAAAGTATGCAATCAAAGCTCTACAAATCCACCTTTTGTTCTTATAATGAAAAGGACAAAAGACTTAAAAATTAGAAGGGGTATGAATAATTTTGTTGTTAGGTGTATATTTCCAAGTAGGTCTGCACCCTATCCATGTCATGGGTGGCAAATCAAGCTCAAGAATCCAAGTGTTGAAGATCGAAAGGCTTCATGATTCTTTCAGAATTACAAACGGGAACTTTTTATCTTGATAGTTATATCTATTGGAAGATATTTATGCCTCTTTTAAATGAATCAAAGCTTTATGAATTTTACTCATGGAAGTTCCTCTTTTACTATTACCCCAGGGGCACGTTGCATAAAACTTACTATAATAGCAACTTTACTATTATAGTAAATTTTATGCAACGGGCCAAAAGGTTTCTGATTCATATGAGTGGTTTACTCCATACACAGCTTTAAGGACAGTCCTCTTCTTAAAATAAGTAAAAAATGTTAATAATGATAAGAATACAAATAAAAATTTCAATGATACCATGAATACACATTGTCCTTGCATACTGCAGGTGTGCATTACCTACATGAAAGCAATCCCTACCCCATTAAATCTGTGAAATGAATAAGACGGAATTTGAAGTTGCTTGCACTTTCATATCAAGTTCACTGCATTATTATTAAGTGCACCTGCACTCACAAACTTCAACTTAATTGATCTAGAGAATGCTTTCTTTTTTTCAATTCTGTGTATTACCACTATCCTTGCTGGAAAAAAAACAAAAAAACAAACAAAAAACAAGAGAGAGAGAGAGAGACCGTGCATAGTCGATATGCATTACTAAAAACTTTGTGACTTTTGCATTTCTTCACTTAAAATATCACACAACTTCCCTCCTACACATCCCCACACCCACACAATGCATGCACACATATATTCAGATGAGTGAAACTGAACTGTTCTATGACAAAAAGCTTTGTGAAATGTACATTTTGAAGAGGTTTGAGCATTGTTCATACAAAATATAATCTATCATCTGCCTGAAATTGACCTAGAGATTGGCTTTGAGAAATGCAAATTATGTGTAAAGGTTTAAGGGGAATAGAGAGAAATCAAAATTTATTGCAAAAACATTGTACAGACAAAGGTACACACTTCAGTGCACAGACAAAAGCCTCAAAAGGCGTCTTTGTGGTACTTCCGAGAAGAAAAGAACTCGAGTGGCCCACTTTAAACCAGTTAATACCTCTGCAAATAGAAGATGTCATTTATCAAAATTGTACTCTGCAGCTTGAAGACCCACATCCACTTGCAACTTGCAAGGTTTAATCAACGATGCCCCAAATCATGCATGGCCAGCGATATACTTGTATATTGCTTGCTCAGAGTTCCCCCTTAAGCGGTAGGTATGGCTACATCGGCTAGGATAATATGTAGCCACAAATAACTGCAGGATGAGAGGAGTGGGACTGGTTCATCTGCAACATATCCTGGCGAAAGATTGCTGTGCATACTCTAAAAACACCTTGAAAATACCGTGAATAGTGCCAAAACAAAAAACAACACACAAGCAAACACAAAACAAAGCAAATAAATTGTCTATGAAGCTTGTAAAACACATCATTCAATCTTGATATGTACTTTGACGCAAGGTATTCTCAATGTTTTGATTTCCAGTTTGGGGAATTATTTCCTTTACTACGAGAAATGAAAATCAACACTTATCTCTTGAGCTCTTTCAATTGTTTTCAGCCTAAAACTTTTTTTAAAGAATTAACTGCACCAAATATCCAATTAAAACCTGGGTTGGGACCAATGCAGACGAAATGCCTTGTCTAAGAACATACACACCATGCTGAGATTTGAACCCCATACCTTTTGACAGAGGGTCTTCTGAATGAACCACATATTCATTCCATAATGTTCCTCCAGAAAAGAATAATCTGAGTTACCTCTCTTGACTTGGTCGACTGGTTGACTGGATAGTCCTAGAACAGTCACTTGAGCCACCTTGTCCCTGGCCATGCCGTGTTCCTTCCCATAGAGACTCAGTTCATTGTCTTTTGATTGTTGTAGCACCTAAAAATCAAAATTTTTCAAAAATGAATTAAAAAGAGAGAAAGAAAAGAAAAGAGAAAGATATGCATTGTAGTTCATGATCTTACAGTTATCACACAACCCAGAAAGCATTAGACAGAGAGGAGGCTGCATGTTGATTAGTCATCTTAGAATATTCTTTTGGCTTTAAAAAACTCAAACAGTGGATGTGTCGATCTCATAAACTATTTGTCTTATGGGCCTTCAGCACACTGATAGGTTCAAACTAGAATCAATAAAAGATTTGTCCTTTGATGCTTTCACCACCTTTTGTTCGGAAAGGTTGGTTGAGAAATTAAGCAGGATATATCAGTGTTTCACAAACTGATTTCTTCCACTAGTTTATCCAGTATGAATAGAATCAATAAAAGATTTGTCCTTTGATGCTTTCACCACCTTTTGTTCTGAAAGGTTGGTTGAGAAATTAAGCAGGATATATCAGTTTCACAATCTGATTTCTTCCACTAGTTTATCCAGTATGAAAGGGCATACTGGTATTAAAGACTCTGTTGCATTTGACCAAACAGGAAGAAATGGGTCACTACACGGCTGAGCACCTGGTTGTCCCATTTACACGGATAATCTTTGTGTCCTGTTAACAATTTAAAATATATCTCAATGGAATACAGCTCAACTATTAATGTACTACTAATCATACCCACTATCTGCCAAATGATTCTGACAGATAATGTGTCATCACTCAATAATAGCAAAATAAACAAGGCATTCAATGCTTACCAATGCTGCCAACTTTTAATATGCATTTCCTCTTACTGTAAATATTTTGATTTTATGTTTCAGAAGAATTACTGAATGTGCTCTGCATGAAATGATGTATGAAAGCACATTAGTGCTACTTCAGGATCTTATATTTTTATGAGGGTTATCATCTAAAGGTTAATTACTTGGTTTTTTAGGAACAAGTTCTAGACACATGTTTGACCCTACATGTAGAATGAAGTACAGCAAAATGAGAAATGAGAAAATTAGCCAAAATTCATTGATTTCGATTGAAAATCATCAAATTTTTAATGTTAATCTTCTTAAAATTCTATTCTCGATCATATATCAAAAAAAAAATTACCATTATGTAATCACTTTAAGATGTTGAACACTAAGCCTGAGATACATGTACATTGTATCTCAGGCTAGTCTATGGAAAATGCTTGTTATACTGAAATCGAATCATACTCAGTGGGTTAATATTTACAGATTATTATGAATCATGAAAAACCAGTCAAGAACTCAACATCCAAAAATGTCCTCCTGTATTCAATCTCTCAACAGCCTTCTTTATTTCACCATGTCCTAATTAGAGTGCAGACATACAGACCTGTATATTCACAGCAAATTGTGCTTGCAAGCAGGAAATAAATTGGTCTAGCTGTAGCAAGTTGAAAAGTTCATTTTAACATAATACTGTGAAGGAAAGACCTACAGGGAAGGGATTATACTTATTTTAGCTTATAAAGGGTTGATGTCCTAGTTTACCAGTAAAACTGGACATGACTGGATCTTTTGGTACATCAATTATCAGATGTCACAATATGCAATTCATAACATAACATAGTTTCTAGATGGGTCAGCTCGAGCTTCAGAACAGCCAGCTATTTGGGGGATCAGGGGTATTGGTCCTAACTCCGCTAAAGCATGCAATCGCGTCCGTATAAGCTTGAGCTCCAATACATACTGTATACAGTATGTATCGGGCTTACAGCTCAATCTATGTTGTACATCGTGCATGATGAAATGGATGAACTGGCTCCTGAAGCTCAGACTGATGAAGGAGCATTGAAAATAACCAGCTATTCTGCAAATACGTCCAAGATTTGAGTGGTTTACTTTTCAAGCAAAACAGCCGGCTAATTTCATTTTTATCTGAGAATTAGCTGGCAATTCTCTGATCAGGCTAATTCATGGGAATTGAGATCAGAAATAGCCGGCTATTCTCTAAGCTCCAGCTGATGAAAACACACCTTTTGTGACTTATTCCCATTTCCTTGTAATCTGATGCTGTTTTTTGTACATGACAGTAGGACTTTGTACATGTCAATGTCACAGCTATTGCTGATTATGTACTGTCAGTATTCAATTAAAGATACAAGTACATGTATGTCTGCAAGAACCACTTAAAGAAAAGAACAAATCCTTATTATTCTTATTGTAGCAAAAAGAAAATTGGTATGAAACTGGTCAAATATAGCAATGTGCGCCTTGCATCAAAAGATACATGTGCGCACTCACACGGTATCTGGTGAATTTTAGTGTTAATACTGTATATATAAATATAAAGAAATGCAAAGAATTGGCTGCACTGCATGTATGCCCTACGCTAGAACCCTGGGTTTTAAACGTGTACAGGCACTACATGCACATGTACATGTATGTGATGCAGTTGAAGATGTGGCCTAGGGATCTAAACTATTTTTCCCTTTTCATTTGTTTGATATTCAATTTGAGGTGGAAAAACTCTACATCATTGTAGTTTTGTTGTTTTTTTTCTTACTACTCAACTATCTGCAAGCAAAGAAATCTGGGCCCCACTGCATAAAACTTTATCATTGATGGTAACTTCCATGGAAACCTTGAATTTGATTGTTGAGCAATGTTACCATGGTAGTTACCATTGATGGCAGAGTTACCATCAATGGTAAATTTTATGCAATGGGGTCCAGATGAAATTTCTTTTTAAGGTTTACCAAAATTGTATAAAAACCTTCAAAGCCATGTGTTATGACAAAAGACTGTACCAATTTAAGTTGTCAAACTTCATTCTGTTCTGGTTTGGGACTACAGGCAACACAGTTTAACCTGGGTGTATAAAGACTGCCCAAGAGAGACAAGACAGGTGGTCTTTATGTACAGGTTCATTTTATACATGTTTCAATGTGAAGCACAATCCACGGGAAACAAAAATAGTGGTCTCTATAGACAGGTTATCTTTCTATACACGTGGTCGGTAAAGCAAGTTTGATTATATAAACAACATGTCTAGGGATATTGCTCTTACATCCCTTCAAAAATATAATATATATATTTTTCCTTCACTCAGTTTTACAGCGATCAGAGATTTAAAGAACATCTCCCCCCCCCCCCCCCCCTAGCTCTGACAATGTCCCTGAGCTACATGTATACTATAAGTACAATGTAATCAATCCTGCATGCTGTATACACACATCTACCACTTTCTGGGGGTTTTTTTTCCAAGGAAAATGCAACCCTACTGCAAAATAATAAAATGCAATTTCGCACAGCTTTGAAAACAGAAGAGTGGTCTAAATTGCAAAATCAAAAGCAACCATACACCACAACTGATTACAGTAATCTATATTCATGACAGCATTTTCTGTCTGACAGCTAAAACCGCTCACCGCAGCGCACAAAACTGAGTCATTTTGACAAATTACCGTTGGAATACTGATGAGTGAATTACCAATGATTATTGATCAGTGTCTCGGATTAATGTATCATATATGAATCACGTGTATCAACTGACTGCCAATTAGCCAAAATGGCAGTGCATGACATTGGGGTTGCATGTCTATAATGAACCATGCCTTACTTTTAGAATGAAAGTAACTTGAACTGCATGTACTCTTTTGTAGAGGGCTCGTGGTCTAGTGGATATGTCACTGGACTAGATCACAAGGTTGGCAGTTCGTGTCCCGACATTAATCTAAGGTTGCCACTCTCCACCCAGGTGCAGTAAATTGGTACAAGAAGAATTTCCTTGAAATGCTAGAGCGCCCAAGTTTGGCGAATTTTCGAAGCATACAATTTTTTCGATTTTCGCATCCTTCACAAAACATTCGCGTGCCCATGAAAACCGCACTAAAGGAATTACACGTATTCTAAGACATGTGTGGCATCACACTACCTACATGTAATGTACATGTAGCTCATACTTTTTATTGACAATTAGCAACTGAATGTGAAAGGCCCATAATATCTCTCCAGCTTTCATTTCTGATGGTGTCATGCCATTACTTAAAGCACTAATTTGTTTCAATGGAAAAAAAATGAAAGTTGGTAATAAGTGATGTATAGAATAACCTTGAAGTGCTTGAGAAAGCTTTTTGGAAGGTGCAGGCAAAATACATGTACCATATTTTTTCTAAGTACTGAAAATACACTTGAAGGAAAGGCCCAAAAATGTTTTGAAACAAAACTTTTCTTTTGCAATTATAACCCTATCCAAGTATTACCTTGCATTGATTCCACACTCTTTGGATATTTATGTTGACATACATGCATGTTGCTCTTGACATAAAAAAGGCAGATTTATAGATGTTGGGATAAAATATAGTACACATATTTGAAGTAGTCTAGCTTTTCCAAACACAGTTACTGTGTTGTGAGAAAGCCATTTTGTAAGTACTGACAAATGAACGGTTAAGTACAATGTACATTTTGCAAGATGAAATGATTCACAAGGGAAAAATGTCAAACAAAAAATTATATAGAAGGAAGATAATCTGTACTGACCTTACATTGAGAGATCTATGTGTACCCTGCAGGGTGTTAATCTAAGGGTGTGAATTACCATATGAAACTAAACGTGTGAATACATGTACAACCTCATGTCATGGACAAGCAGGAAAGGGCTTCCTGTTGTTTGTTTGCGGAAAGCTTGAAATAAAATCACAAGTAAACTAGATCGCAATACAGCAACTTGACAATGCAGAGAGCTCTGCGATGACATGGCCCTGACATGATACATACAGTAGTTCACTAGTGTTCATGTTTAAAGCCATTGGCTAACTTTGTGAGTAGCTGATTTTAAAAATTCTCAAACTAAGATGAAACATGTGTATGAGTACTTGTATCTGTAATAAAAAACCCTGAAACCAACCATAATTTGGAATGAAAAAGTGTAAGTTTGACGCAAACGGCAATTTTATTATCCTTCGTCTCACGGGACAATCACTAAGAGGACCACTTTGCTTGAATTTGAAAATGCTGTTATGTGCCTCCCGCCATGTAATACACCAATACACGCAGTATACGGTCTGGTGAGCCATGTACGCATGTGCACTCCTTACGTCTAGTCTCAGACCTGCCAACCCTGAAACCCAAGAAACAGGGACAAATGACAAGGCAGAGGCTGAAAATAGGGACATTTCTGAATTTCCTATACATTACTACAGACAGGTTTTTGCAAAAAGAGGGACACAGTGGTAGAAGTGGCTCTTTCTTTTACCAAAAATCTGGATTGTCCCTACTAAATATGGACAGTTGGCAGGTATGTAGTCTGTGCAACCGACCCTCGTATATTTTTCAAACATTGCTTCTCATTTCTAATATTTAAAAATACTTCCTGTGGATATTATACTTTGAAACTTTCAGACTGGTATTTTTATACTATAACCCTTATGTTTATCCCATTTTCAAGTAACAAAACAAGATTTTTTTAAATCATAACAATGCTAACCAATGTCTTTAAGAAATTCACTACAGGGAAAGCTGAAATCTGAATGCCAGTATTGGTAGTCAGTTAGGGAGCTACATGTACCCACTTCATATGGATGTAGTGGCACAGCCTACACCTACATGTACTGCAGCTCACCGCTGTAACTCTATATGTAGCAATGAAATATGATATGCAATGCTCTTGAAAGTGCTTTAGTTCTTTCAAATACACAGTAACATGTAGGTCCGTACCAATTTTTTCGAAACAGGCTAGGATACAGAATGCCTGTTTGCAGTACTGCTTTTCATTGTCTACTAGAAACCATGACATTGACGAAAACTCTCACATTTAATTCAGACATTCATGACTCAAATCTGCAATACAGTGTACAAACAATAACTCAAATGCTGAATAATCAAAGTTCTGCAAACAAGTTCTAAACCACATTAAACTGCAATTTCATCATGAGAACTTGGAAAACAAACAGTGACGTCCAATGTACAATTTGACTATTAGAACAAGCACCCATTGTTTGTGAGGAATACATTGGTTACTAAGGTTGATGATTCAGTGCATTATGTTTCATCATAAGCCAGATAAAACAGGCTTTTACTAAACACTCGGGTCGCAGTGCGCTGGAAAACACTCGGGTCGTAGCATGCTGGCTATGGGACGCCAAGCGTTAACTAAGTTATTTAGTCCAAGACTACACAGTTTCGGTGTCAAAAGTGCACTAAAAACACTATTTCTTTATAGAATTCACGAAGAGTGAATCATTTCGTCACAAAATGAAATGCAACAGACAATTTTGCAACAAAAATTTCCTACTAGTATGAATAAACAGAAATGATTTATATAGTTCTCAAGCCACTAGTATTCAATTCGCCAGGGCCGTTGACTTTGTTTCGTTACAAACATTGCACATTGCACAACACTGCATACATGTAGCAGACGGCGGATGGATCAGTTTGCCAGAGTATGCTTGCTGGCGTGGCTATATGTTAGCGGTTTACTGCAGGGCGGATCCAGGAGGTAGTGAAAGAGGGGCACACTAAATTTCGACAAGCAAAGATAAATAGATAAATAAGTAAATAAATGAATAACAAAAAATACTCACTTCGAAAGGGGGCACTCTTGAAAAAAGAGAGGGCACAAGGCATACTTTTGGCTCGAAGGCGCCCCCCCCCCCCCCCGATCCACGCTTGGTTTACTGTACACAGACTAGTTCTGGACCAAATAACCTAGTTAACACTTGGCGCACCATACCCAGCGAGCCACGACCTGAGTGTTTTCCAGCGCGTCGCGACCCGAGTGTTTAGTAAAAGCCAATAAAACATAGCCATATACATTAAATGTGATACAGACAACTTTTGTAAAAATGTGGAGTTGTGGAGACATGATGTACAAATATATATGTACATGTATGTACAGGAGCATGTATACACTGTTGCCACACTTCTGTGTACCATGCAAATTGGCAATGCAACATTCTTCTGATTTCCTCACAGTAGGTGTTATACCTACTTGCTTGCTCCGAATGTGTCTACAGGGAGGCTCACTCAAATGTCCAGGAATCAAATTGGTTCCTTTTGTGTATTAAAGATTGCATTGCGTACGGCAGTATGTACATGTACAATATGATGCTATTCCTTGATGTCCACTATACAATCAACTGGTATATAATACAGTCCAACAGATATACGTAAACTTATTATCATTTTCAAATCTAGACTCTCAGCAGCTTCAAAATGTTTTGCAGTGGCTCCATCATTGACTTGGAACAACATCCCTCTTTACATACATGTATGTACCAGTATACTATAAGAAAAATTGTTTTTCCACCTTCTAAAGATCCGTAAAACCCCAATCGATCCACTTATTTTTTTCTGTTTTCTTTCGGGGTTTTGTGTAAGTGCTGTAGTACTTATTGTGTTTAGTGCTCCAAAATATTCATTACTATTATTATCATCATTATTATCATCATCATCATCGTCATCATCATCATCATCATCATTATTATCATATTGAGATTCTCAGACAAAACATGTGCATAACCAAGGAGACAAATGCACATAGTAGACGACTCTAACTGCTGCAATACAATGTATGAACCGTAGCTTGATTTTAAATCTAAAGTTGTTACATGTAGGTGCAGACTTAATATCCTGTGGCAGTGACTATTAAGACGCTACAGGACACACAAGACAAGGTTCTAACCATGTCAAGTCCTTTGTTTGTCTCTACCTACAGTATAGCCTACATGCAGTGGCCCAGAAATTGGAGATGCCAATACTGAACAGGGAGATTAGTATTACCATACTACTACTGTTGCCTTGTATTAGATTCATAAGCACACAACATGAGGTCCCCTCATTTTACATTTCTACATGTACATACTTGGAACAGTTATCCTATATTTTCTTCCAGCTCCTTCAAGCCCCGTTGACACTTGCACACATTTTGGTCCCGCATAGTTTGCGCAATAATACGAACTCATGCGTGCTAATTCATGGATAATGTGGGACAACTTGAGGAGAGGTGCAGGAGGAGACAGGACAATGCGTGAAATGCATGGAAAATTTTTCAACATGCTGAAAAATTTGGCACGACAAAATTTTTTTTTCGACATTCATAAAATATGCACCCCATCCCCGGGAGAGTAGCACACAATTCACGATCATTTCACGACATATTCGCTCATAATTTGCGCGTTGGCTGCGCTTACTTCCCGTACTGTTTTGGCATGATATGCGCATAGGTTGCACATGCAGACCATGTGCTCAATGCAAGTCGCATTCGGTCTGTTCTAGCCTCAGCACTGCAATGATCGTAGTACAATGAGTCATAGCTCCGAAAAGAGCAAGGTCATTATCGTCATCATCCTCCTCTAACGACAGTGAGAATTGAGAGCAGGTATTCAAGGCTCTCAATGAGTCAAATTCAAATAACCATGTAAAAAAAGAAGAGAACTTGGGGGTCCAAAAAGGACATATTCCAGATTATTCCTGGACCCAGCAGGCGACCCATGCAGTCGCAGACTTTATTAAGGAAAATCCAATGCTGTATGATAAAAGACAAAAAGAATGGCTAAATCTAGCTTTCTCACCTTTCTACTCCGTCTCCCTAATTCTCACTTCACCTCTAAATTAGCTACTTCGGTATTCAAGATCTTAATGAGTGTCTGATTCCTGTTGAATCTGAAATGAATTGGAAGCCCTTGGAATGGATAAGAACCACCGAGATCTCTGAAACAACAGTGCGCAAAAGGGGCGTAAACATTACGTAACAATGCATGCCCTAGCGTCCACGTATGGCGTTAATCATTCATAAAGTATACATGCCAGTGCATGGCATTTGGTCCCGCACTTGCACGCATTTAAAGCGGGCCAGTGCGGGACAAAAATGCATGAAAGTGTCAACAGGGCTTTACCATAAACCTCTAGAATGCCAGGAAATATATTGGGAAGGGGATGGGGTATTTCATAATTTATACCACATGTACACAGATTTTTTTTTTTTCTTCTGATCACTGGTACCCTTGATAAGACCTAAATGTCCATTTGTGCATAAAAGCCTATTTATGTGTACACTGTAGGCAAGGATGAAGACATTGTGACATCGGGAGAAAAGGTGGTCTATCCTTAGTGTAAGTGCGCGCGAAATTTACAAAATAATCACGTCTGAGAAGTTAAGACTAGAAATGAATCCTGGTATGAAATGAATCCGGGTATAAATGAATAAAGTGCACCGTCAAATTCGTCAACTACTCGTGGCGGAGTGGTTAAAGCCATTGTCAGAGTTCGATATATTACTAGCCATGCTAGTCAAGGGTTCGAATCCCCATGATGCTGGTAATTTTTTTGTTATTATGAAATTGATGACAATGGTGTTTATTCTGCTGATGGAATAGTTAAAGTATGATAGATATTCTTCGATCAAGTGCCTACCATTCCATGCCTGCTTACAATAAGGATCGACCAAAAAGGTAAACTGAAATTCAAACATGTAACCTTTGTACATGTACATGAGCGCAGTACACATACCTACTGTATTCTGCACCATAAAGCCCTAGGCATTCTATGAACGATGTTTTGTTTTAGCCCACAGGAGGAAAGAAGTGGAAGGTCACATACCAGACAGGGGTCACCTCTTCACCCATAGTTCACACCAGGTCATGTTGTAAACCAGTGTTTGTAAATACATGTATTTGACCCTTTGCTCTACATTCCAGGAAGCTTAGAGTTGTGTGTGAAAGGGTGTAATATTGAACACCCTGAGGGCTTAATGGGAAAACTTTTACTGCTGTAGGAAAAATACCTGGTATTTTCTGATCAGGTTTTCTCCCCCCCCCCCACCCCAATCAGAAAATACCAGGTATTTTGCCAGCGTGAATCAGAAGTACTCGTAATATCCCCTAAGAAAAATACCCATAGTTTAGTAAGTATGTGTACTTTCTCAAATTATGTGTACTTTCTCCAAGGTCGCATGGATATTTGCAATGTGAAAGCAAATTACGAGAACTTCTATCCCATCGAACACTGGCGCATGAACCGTAATGCACATGCTCATAACTACAAGAAGTTTCCTTTAGAGGTCTGGTTCGGGGAGGTGTCAATGCACGAAATAATTATCAGGTATTTGGGGGCCTGAAAAGGTTCTCGTAATTTATGGGTATTTTTCCTGATCGGGTGGATGTGAAACCGCCTATATGTAATGTCAATTGACACCAAAATGTTTCATTCCTCAAAAGGATTTCTTAAAAGCCTGAGGCCCTCATACGTGTACATGCACTCATAGCACCTTTAGTTGAGCAATGTGATAAAACCTTGATACAGAATTGTTAAACTGGTATCAGATGTCTCAGACACCACATTCATGAAAGTATGACTGGATTTACTGCAAAATACAGTAAAAAGAGGTCTATGTTAGAATTTGTTTTAAATTAGTTGTAACATGTCGGCAGTTATGAAGAAACTACTGTAGTACAAGTTTCAGAAATATAAAAGTCTTACGGTATTTACATATCATGCAGTCCAGTCTTAGGAGGAATGCCTACAGTATGATGTATTTTATCATTCTTTTAAATAAATTCATATCTGCCACATAGGCAGAAGACAAAATAGATCATTATTTGGGGGGGGGGGGCAAGGGAGGGGGGGAACAGTAAATGACCCCATTCAGACACATGCTGAAGTTTGATGCTTTAAAAAATACAGCAACAAAAGCAAAACTTGGAAAAGCATATTGCGCTTCCCATTTTATCATCATCTACAAACACAGATCTGAAAGTATGATGACATGTAGCTACTAGAATCAGTATCAAGCAATTATTGTGCAGTTGTTGTTTTCTTTAACTCCCCCAGTAAACACTGACCCCATTCTCATTACAGGGTAGACTGTGGGTCATGCAAACGAAGCGTGACTCATGGCGCAAGCTAGAGAGGACCACAAGCACTCACTGCATTCACACCTGCCTTCAGTTGGAGTGATCAATCAGAGGACCCCCTTTTTGAGAGGTCTTGTTGCTATGAAACCCTCTCTCTGTAGCGTGCACATTTCCCTGTGTTATTGCATACATGTAGCCCCTACTCGATTTTACACATGAAAGAAGATCGAGGGAAAAACACTTCTGGGGTGCTCTAGGGCAGTCTGCTCTAGACGACTGTTTTCATTCCCAGAGATAGCAGACCGACTAACATTTCTAGGGGCTTTTACTAAACACTCGGGTCGCGTCGCGCTGGAAAACACTCGGGTCGCGGCTCGCTGGGTATGGTGCGCCAAATGTTAACAAGGCAAACGCCAAGCGTTGTCTCGCCTGCATATTGCAGTCATGAAGAGACTGCATGTCAAAACTATGCTATATGACTTCTGAGGGTGTCAGCAGTTTAGGGGGTGAATTGTGGTTCTGACAGTTTACATATGCAATAATGGTATAGGCCTACTTTATCCCTAGGAAATCAGATAACACTAAGAATGCTGTTAATACTATGAAGCTATAATTATTTCCATGCAAGTAAGGAAATGAATGTTAGTGAAAAAGAATGTAACTGATAATAATGTGAGTAAAATTGTAATTGTAATAATAAGTGAAAGGGAGTTCACAAATTATCATTGCACAGGCCTGGTTATGGATAAATTAAGTAAATAAATTTTAAAAAATGCACAATCATATTGTAATAATAAGTGAAAGGGAGTTCACAAATTATCATTACATAGGCTTGGTTATGGATAAATTAAATAAATAAATAAATAAATAAATAAATAAATAAATAAATAAACAAATATATGAAAAACAGTAACAAGTAAAATACAAAATCTGGTTCAGGTATAGAGAGTAGTGAGTTCACTGCTATTATACAGTAAACTGTAGAATGAACTCTGTTGAACTGAAGTAAAATGTTAGTGTTAAAAAGTATCAAATTATCAAAGTTCATGTCATTACAGGAACAAAGTGGTGTAAATCATAGCACAGTGCCAGTCATGGAAAGTTCATTGACCTTTAACCTTAATCAAATTCAATTCACATTCAAACTTGACCTGCACCTTCAAGAGATGGACCTCTGGTATGAATTTGGTGATTCCACGTCAAAGCTATAGAAAGTTATTAGGTGTACAACATAGCACAGTGCCAGTTATGAAAAGTTCATTGACCTTTGACCTTTGACCTTAATCAAATTCAACTCACATTCGAACTTGACCTGCACCTTCAAGAGATGGACCTCTCATATGAATTTGGCAATCCTACCTCGAAGGTATAGAAAGTTATTGTGTGTACAACATAGCACAGTGCCAGTCATGGAAAGTTCATTGACCTTTGACCTCTGACCTTATTCAAATTCAACTCATACTCAAACTTGACCTGTGCCTTCAAGAGATGTACCTCTGGTATAAATTTGGTGATCCCACCTCGAAGCTATAGAAAGTTATTGTGTGTACAACACAGCACAGTGCCAGTCATGGAAAGTTCATTGACCTTTGACCTTTGACCTTAATCAAATTCAACTCACATTCGAACTTGACCTGCACCTTCAAGAGATGGACCTCTTGTATGAATTTGGCAATCCTACCTCGAAGGTATAAAAAGTTATTGTGTGTACAATATAGCACAGTGCCAGTCATGGAAAGTTCATTGACCTTTGACCTTTGACCTTATTCAAATTCGACTCATATTCGAACTTGACCTGCGCCTTCAAGAGATGGACCTCTGGTATGAATTTGGTGATCCCACCTTAAAGCTATAGAAAGTTATTGGGTGTACAACACAATTGTTGACGACGACGCCGACACCGACGACGACGCCTACGCCGACACCGGAAATAGTGATACCTATGTCTCGCTCCGCTACGCAGGCGAGACAACTAGGTTATTCGGTCCAAAACTAGTCAGTGTACAGTAAACCACTAACATATTCATAGCCACGCCCATGCATACTCTGGCAAATTGATCCTCCCGCCCTCTGCTACGCACAAAGTGTTTCTAAGGAAACAAAGTCAATGGCCCGGACGAATTGAATATAACAGGCTTAATGCCGGCTTAATGAGATATCATAATTATAAATCCTTTCTGTTTAATTATTGGTAGGAGGTTTTTGTTGCAAAATTGTCTATTGCATTTCACTTTGTAACAAAATGGTTCACTGTTTGTGAATTCTATAAAGATGTAGAGTTTTGAGTGAACTTTTGACACTAAATTGTGTAGTTTTGGACCAAATAACTTAGATAACACTTGGCGCACCATACCCAGCGAGCCGTGACGTGACCTGAGTGTTTAGTAAAAGCCTTTCTAGGAGGCTTTTACATGTATCTCTCTTTTTCTGTGTCACATCTGAATGGGGCCTACATGTACTAGGAATCCCAAACAGAATTATTATGTGTCATACTATATTTTGATAGGAGATCTAGACACATGTACCCCCACCGTCATAGAAGTAACCCGCATTGCATGTGATCCTAGAGGCGGTGAAATAGTAGGTGGTTAAACTTTACTGAGAAAACAGATCATCTCAGATCACATCAGCTTATGTCAATATTTGAGTCTTTGAAAGACTGAGGGCCTATTGTTCTTCTTACACAGAAGTTCAACTAAGGATTAAAGATACTCCAAAGTGCTTCATCATGTAGTCTTTTGGAGTGCAGTATGCAAACATGAAGTTAACACTTAATCTACTTGTAGATATTACACTTGTGTAATTCTTCCACAAAAATGGAATAAATGTCTTGTGGGAAATTCAAAACAGCCATTTTTAGAGTAGTTTTATCTCTCTCCTAAACACTACACTGAACATCATTTTTTGGAGAAGATGCATGCATCCCTTTCTTCAGAGAATTGGGACAAGACACAAGACTTAATGACTATGCAATCCATTTAAAAACCTCTTTTTCAACCCCTTTATGGCCTGAGCCCTGAATAGCCTTTAGTTTTACAGAACTTTTTCACTAAAGAAAACGAGTACATTTTGATGAGGTTATTTCAAAGCAAACAGTTTACATACAATCTTCCTCTTGTAGCGACATACCTCTAGAAAGATACAGGGTTTTGATATATTTTCTTAATCGGCCTTTACCAAAATACACATGGCAATATTGAAAGCAAGAATTGGTGAACAAGTTGCAGCTCAGAGTATTGTACTTGCTCTCAAGTTGCAGCTCAGAGTATTGTACTTGCTCTCAAGTTGCAGCTCAGAGTATTCTACTTGTTCTCATGTTGCAGCTCAGAGTATTTCACTAGCTCTAAAGATGCAGCTCAAGAGTATTGTACTTGCTCTCAAGTAGTTGCAGCTCAGACCATCGTACTTGGTCTCAAGTTGCAGCTCAGAGTATTGTACTTGCTCTCAAGTTGCAGTTCAGAGTATTGTGCTTGCTGTCCAGAATGTTCAACTGCTTGATAGAGACTGAGAAAGGGTTGGATCCAGCCGCATTCAAAGACAAAAAAATTAAAAATTTAAGAAAAAACAAAATACAAAATGTATCTGATAATGATATCATTTCCTTACCTCTGACATATTGATGAGTCCCACAGCAAGTGTCTTGTAGCCTAGTATAGTCCTGTTCTTGTAGCGCTTCCGCCTTTGAAGCATGATACGTAGCTTGTTTCCATCACGCTTCAGAAAATGTGGATACTGCAAAGCACAAATATAAAGAAAGTTTTATTTCCCTACGCAGAAAATAGAGCGCGGATTGATATTTTTTCGAGTAGTAAGAGTGATCCGCCGCCTAGTATTCCACGTAGCTTCAAAAGGTTATAGGAAGTTATAGGAAGTTCAAGTCGTTTGAACCTGGAATTTTCTGGTTTTATTTTAAGCCCAAATTAAAGGATTGCCCCAAGGGTTTTGATGTTTGAGAGAATAGTTATTAGTATGAAAAATACAATGCAACGTTGATGTTTGTCAACATATTTCTTCTTTTATTATGCATGAAAGGGATAAGTCTTATCGCTTGTATTAAGGAAACAAAAGCTGTATGAAGTTGTAGATTGCAAAGCAAATTTAGATTTGTTGGTTTATAGTATGCAAGCTATATATACTTATTTTTTGTTTATCTCTTTTTCATCTTTATATGCAGAAATCATCACACAGTTGTTGAATATATTTTCTATGTGAAACAAGAGAGTTGATACTGCAGAGATTAAATTACATAAAGAAAAAAACAAACAAACAAACAAACAAACAAACAAACAAAAAACACACACACACAAAAAAAGAAAGTTTTATTTCAAGGCTACTATCAGACATACATGTACAGATGTATCATGTACTGTACTACTCTTCATATTTCAACAAATTTATGAATGTAATCAAACCTATTTGATGAAAATATAAATTTTTTTAAAATCCTGAAAATTTCTGACAAATTCAAAGAGGATATCACCATTCATTAGTCTTTCTTCAAATCACTACCGGTAATTGGAATAAACTGGCAAAATGTGTGTTCATGGTTGCCCTCTTAACCCATTTGTGACAGGAATTATTTAAAGCCTAATTTGATCAGCATTTATTCTTCAAATTGGCAACACCAACATTTTTATTTTATTGCTACATTTTTCTTATAAAACGCCATGTGTCTGAAATGAATATAAATTGACAGAAATTATGATGAGAAGTCAAAAAGTTGCCAATTTGCAGGGGAAAACGGAGATTTTAAACTTTCTATCACATTGCCAATTTAAGGATTTTAATGCTTATTTTCCTTTTAAAAAATTTCAGCATCAAACAAAGAACATTGACGCAACCAAAATGGGCACAGTTTGTGTAGATTTTTTTGCTCTTTCTGCTCATGTATTTGGTATGATTTTTAGGCTTTGCCTCAAAAGATATTAGGCCAAACCACAAAATGTGGACCTTTGTCACGAATGGGTTAAGCTGGGTTTTATTTGTTCTGGTTTTGTTTTGGTTTGTAATGTATTGCCTTCAGCCTTATCTCCTTGTATTCACTTCAACGTGAATTTTGCAGCAAAACACACATGTACATAAAGCCTTGGATATGTTTACATGAATCTAGTTGTTTTTGTTGTTGGAGTAGATTTTTGGTATGTCATGTAATGATGTACGGAGCATAATTTTACCTGTAAAGAAAATGACAGATCCAGTACTGTGTCCAAGAGTTTTCCTTGCTGTAAAAATATTTCATTAGATCGCAATGTCCTCTTGGAGCTCTGCAAAAAGAAGAAGAGATAATATAAGATATTTTCTTGACAATGCTTATGGAAGTCTTCCATTTTGTGCAGGAACTGAATCCCAAGAACAATAGTTCCAAAGACCTGCATATATCTGTAACACGAATAAGCACTAAAGAGGCTGGAGTACCCGGACCAATATCAACACAAAAGAAAAAACTTGTTACTTTTTATTTTAGCATAAAATTCAGGGTCAAGACCAAGTAAAGAAAAAAAAAATTCTCTATTCTGGGCTCACTCTGTTTATAGTAACAGCTTTGTTTGATACAGAGAAGCTTGAATTTCTGAATTTGTAAATTTGGATTCAACTGGTTGTCACTTTGGGGTAATACTTCAGAATGTCGAAAGCAACTTATCTTTAACCCATTAGTGACAGGAATTATTTAAAGCCTAATTTGATCAGCTTTTATTCTTCAAATTGGCAACACCAACACTTTTATTTTATTGCTACATTTTATTTAAAAATGTCATGTATCAGAAATGAATATAAATTGACAGAAACTATGATAAGTCAAAAAGCTGCCAATTTGCAGGGGAAAATGGTGATTTTAAACTTTCTATCACATTGCCAATTTAGGGATTTTAATGCTTAATTTCCTTTAAAAAATTTTCAGCATCAAACAATGAATATTGATTCACCCAAAATGGGCACAGTTTGTGTAGAATTTTTTGCTCTTTCTGCTCATGTATTTGGTATGATTTTTTAGGGCTTTGCATTAAAAGATATTAGGCCAAACCACAAAATGTGAATCTCTGTTCACGAATGGGTTAAAGATCATGCATACATGTACACTGTATGTACATGTAGAATTTGAATTCATCAGGAAACTGGGTCTATCTTTTATGAACCAGTACCACACACACACACACCGTGTCATACATGTAACACTTGCTGGTACAAATTTACAGGTTGAAATACATGTAGGTTCAATGCAACACTACATGTACATCAAGATGACCCACTTTTCATATGACCTCTAAAAGAATCGTTTTTGAAAATAAATGTAGGAAGATAAATCGAAATTGTGTTATGATATGATATGCCACATTACAATGAAGTCTCTCCTTTTGTATGTAGATGAATGATATATGAGGAGGGGAAAACGGATAAAGGAAAGAGGATCTTGTTTGCCTCCTGGCGGCAAAACAGTAAAACGAATCAAAACTTTTATAAAATTAGTGTAAAATATGAGATTACGAGGCCAAACTTTTGGCAAATCTCTCTTTTATTTGGACATGAACTATCAGTGATATGTTCATGTGCATTTCATATTTTCATTATCAGAAGTATTGTGATAAAACAAAAACAAAAACAAAAAATCCAACATATTACTCAAATGTGAACTATTGACATTTGGATCAAACACAAAATGGTTGAACTTCTGAGACTGTGACCTTATGACGACCTCTCTCTACAATCATTCATCCTTCACAATAACAATGCCTCCATGTCATGAATCACTCCTTGCCGAGCCCTTTGCTACACTAACACTGTACTTTAGACAGTGTGAAGAGCCGTCATGTGTGTACATGTCTGCATGCATGCAAGGTAATTGAAATGAAAGTCATGGTCATTAAATGCTGCACATGATTTCAGAAAACAGACCTTGTATAGCCTCCACATTCTGCAATACATTGTACTCGACTGTCTTTCATGTACATGTACATGAACACAGAGTATGCAGATGCAGAGTATTATTACAAAGAGCAGATCAGTAGAGACATACATGTACATGTAATAGTGTCAATAAATTATGATACTCAACTTTATCTACCTAAATGCAGGGCTGCACACTTTCTATTTTTTTTTCCTGGGGTACAGGGTGAAAATCAGAGAACCCCTTGTACACCAAGCTATTGTTTACATTTTGAAATGGGGGGGGGGGGGGACTATTTTTAACTAGGTTGATTTTGCCACAAGAGCTTCAATAAGTACGTGGATGTCGGAGTAAATAAGCACACTTTCTAGACTAATAAAAAAGCATGCATATGTAAAATACTGTATGCTCTGCTAGGATGTACATAACTTACAATGTATATGTATGCTGTTGGAATCTGTCCATTATTCTCAAAATATGATTTTAAATCATAAAGTACAATAATCAACCTTTTTGAGTTGAACTCGTTTTTTGTTTTAAGATAGGAAAACAATAGCTGGACAAAACCCTTCAACAGGGCCTCTCTGTGTCACTGTTGAGTTCTGATGTAACACAGTACACATATATAAGAGGGGAGGAAATTTCAATCTAAATACAGAGTTCAATCAATGTATTTACTGTTGGTGCAGTGTATGGTACACTGTAGGTACATGTACAGCTTTTTAGTAAAGTTACGGATGACTTTACAAAAAAATGGAATATAAAGTGCTAAGTGGGATGCCCAAAGTTTTTCCCAACATTTTAACAAAGTGTGACTGCCTTTCCCTTTATCTCAATTAAATTGTGGATAAAAATATACTTGGCAATAAAATTGTTTGTAAACAATGGTAATATCAGTCTTTGTTTGCATATTTTTTCTTTTCACTGATGCGATTTATAATGACTGAGAATCCCATTTGGCTTGGCATATTCCAGTTGGTTCATGCATGTAGTCATTTGTAACTTTACGAACAGCTTTATGAAACACCCTCCAGGTGTAGTATCTTGTGTGATTAAAATAAAATATAACTGGCTCCTCAAATTTCATCTTTATTTCAATTCCAGCACAAGAAAAAAATAAGACTAAAAATCGACATAATTGACAGACTTTGTATCTCACGTGACTTGTTAGATACCTGTACATATATAAATACAAAAATTAAAAGTCTACATTGCATGTACAGTGTACACTGTACAAGAAATTCTTTAAAGGGTTAATTTTCATTTGGCAAACATAGGAAGGCAATCTTTGGATTAGAATGTACATGTAGCTTACAAGTTCATTTAAGGGTAAAATGTACAAAATCATGACAATGTAATTTAATACAGAAAACACTGTAGTAGAGAAGCAGTCAAAACAGAAGATTCATTGCAGAAACCATTTAGAAAAGGGCTAGATTATCTAAGGTCCATGAGAAATAAACTGAAAATAAGTAATATGGTGACTCTATAATACTCACTTGCATTCTGACAGCAATAATAATAGAATTAAGATCACTCTCTAAAGCTTTGTGAACCACGAGTCGTGTCAGCCGCAAGCTGCACAACCTGCAATATATGAAAAGCAAATGAATACTTGAGAATGCATTACTGGTAATTCCATACAAGAAAATGAAGAAAATTTAAATAAACAAACAAATCACCAATACATGTACCGGTATGTACATGTAATAAAAATTGCATGTTTGGTTCCTTTTTTATAATATTAAGAATCATTTTCTCATTAAGGCTCAATGGCTGATTCCATGAAGACATCATCTACACATTATGCAATTCACTTGATTTTGAACAATTTTTTTTCTGATCAACACACAATATTCAAACCAAAAAGAAATGAATTTTTTTATTTGTGCACGTAATAGACACCTGTACACGTATCACACACACAGGAGCATATGTATATGTACATGTAGGAGATGGTCTAGTGGTAATGTCCACAGTCAGCTCTTTGTCTTCACCTACAAACTGATTGATCAGACCCAGGTTCAAGTCTGAGTCACATCTTTCAGATGGTGATGTTTAAGGCCCGGGGGGGCACTCGACCCCAAAAGTGGTAGGTATGTGCCGCGGGCAAAACAAAAAACGGGGGCTTTGGAACGGGCTTATTGTGAAAAGGAGGGGGGGGCACTCGACCCCAAAAGTGGTAGGCATGTGCCGCAGGCGAGACGAAAAACGGGGGCTTTGGAACGGGCTTATTGTGAAAAAGAGGGTCTTCGGAACGGGCTTCGGAACTGGCTTCGGAACTACAAATGTTTGTGAAAACGGGGGTCTTTGGAACGGTTCGCCTGCGTGTGAGTGCATATGTAACTGAGCCTTGAATTGTGTTTGGATAATTATTAATTGACAATAGACTAAATCAAGTGGGTTTATGATATAATAAAGGCCATGTTTTTGACGTAGCCGGTACATGTATAATATGTGGCCATATGGTTTAGGAAACCACTCGTTCATTTGACGCACGCACTTGTGTACAGAGAATGGAGGTGGAAATAGGTAACCAATGCGTGTGACTAAATAAAGCGCTGCTGTACAAAGTGAACGGTGGTTTCCTATTTCACGATAATATGTATTATCAATATAACAAATTTGTCGTGAAAGTGTAATGAGTGTCATGGTTGAAACACCCCCTCCCCGCCCAGCCAGGTCTAACGTTAACAGTTACTTAGTTTTTGTAACATTGCAAATAAAAATAAAATGTCTGATGATGAGATCCATTCGCTTTTGCATGTTACTAGATCTAGTCTAAATTAGATCTAGTCTAGATCTAGAATCTATTTCTAATCTAACCTTCAAGTGTTTCCCAATCAAAGCTTGCAGATCTACAATAATAATTGGCATTCAAGAAATCATGGTGCATAATAAAGGTTTAATGTGCTTTCCAACAGTGACTAGAGAACATTACACACTGCACTGCACTGGCTAAATACACAGCGGGTTGCAGCGTAATTCGGTTAGCCTACCTCGGGATGCAGTTGGGCGAGGTCCGTTCGACTTCCCATGTCGCGAACAACTTCATGGGCACGGGTTTCCCTGCGGCATTCCCAACTTTGATCATTTTCTCCGCCATAATAAATCCACTTAAGCAATTGTAAGGAAATTCCAGATGAATTTCAGGGCGTCATGGTAGTATCAGTCCACAATGCATGATTTAAATCACAAAAACGGGCTCACATCTCGCTCCAGAACGTCGCCTTGTCACAAAAAAAAATTATCACATCGTTAAGAGCTAGCTGAGTTTGTGTACAATATTCAGGTAGCAGCGCACATGCACGCACCAACTTCATGCATTGTGCATATATTGCACGTGAAGAAGAAAAAAGAACTGGATCAACGAACGCGTACGCGTACGTACCTCGGAGGTGAGATGAGATGAGCTGGAGAATGGGGGTGGGGCAAGCTTTTTCATACAGATTTTTTTTTAAATTCCGATTCTCACTTCTTGATACTGTTCTTGTAATATCTACATGATTTATATAACTATTTACAGCAAGAGGAGGGAAATAAGAAACATAATTATTGTAGTAAATCTTCAAAACTGAACATAACATTACGCAAAATTAAAATGGAGTTGCGAGTTTTTCTTACAGTAATAAAAACTCGCAACTCCCTTTTTAATTTTGCAACTTAAGAGGATACAGAATACTATTCTTATAATAGATTTTACAATATATTCATTTTAGGAGAAAAATAAACAAGCAAACACCCAGAGCAAAACAAGACTATGGAAATATATTGTTTTCTTATCCCACATCTCGTTATTTCTTGTTGGCTTGCACACTCCATTCACAGAATATAATAACATGCCGGCTGCATGTTACAAGTCTTACAACCAAATTCATACCAGTAAAAATCTCAATTGCTTATTGGTATGAAGAAAAAACAAAAACAAAACAAAAAACAGTAGCATATTAAGCTGATAGAATACAATAGAATACAAGGAATTTAAAAAAATAGCCCTACTTGTTTTAATAACATGACTGATAATACAAAAATAATGTTACCTGGTAATATGCATGCTGATCACTGAGCTCCATACAGGATACCACACCAACTACAAATCAAATCAAATCACATCAAATTTATTAATATATAATCTACAATTTTGATAAGAAGGTATAGGAAGTGCAGATTATGACCACTTTAATAACAAGATGTTGTTGTTGTTTTTTCACGGTTGAATCCACCCCAACCCTTATTCAATATGTACCACTGATCATTATATGGCAGACTCAAATAATCTATTTATCATCTGTGTAGTTATTTGCTTATCTATCTAACCATCTATCTATTTATTTATGCATCTATCTATCTATCTATCTATCTATCTATCTATCTATCTATCATTTTTTTAAAATTTATGTAGCTCATTAATTCATTCATTCACTCATTCATTTATGCATTGAGGTGTGGAAACAGCACTGGCAGAAGTAATCCATTTACAAAGAAGTAACATAATATTTACATGCGTTATAAACGAAATATCTGACATTATTATATTAAACGAAAATAATGATAGCGCCCCTCGTTAAAAAGACGCCTGCAGTCGCTTCACCGACACCACAGAATGATAGATTTTTCTCAGTCCGTATTTCTGTGGTCCGTATAGGTTTTTAAAAAGGAAACCTAACTTCGAAAAATTCATGTAAATGTATTATGTATTTACCGATGCTAAATTTAAAATCAATAGTAATTCATATGCTTTCCAATGGTCAGTGGTTCTAGGGGTGTTGCATAAATTAATGTTACGCTTGACTTTACGAACGACTGGAAAATGAAGTGTTAAATGGGCCGGGATGACCAAAATTTTTCCTGACGTTTTAACAAAATGTGACTGGCTTTCCCATTACCTCAAGTAAATTGTAAAAAATATCCTTCGCAATAAAAATGTTTGTAAATAATGATAATATCAATTTACGTCTGCATATTTTACTCTGCGCTGATAAGATTTATAATGATTAAGAATCCCACTTGGCTGGCATATTTCAGTTGTTCGTAAAGTCGTTCGTAACTTTACGAACAGCTTTATGAAACACCCCCAGGTTTTCAGGGCCATGAATCACTGAACACCTTTGTTTTCAAAAGTTTGTGCAGAATCTGTAGGTGGTTCACTTTCTTGTTCAACAGGATATAGGCAGGGTTTGCCAGTTGAATGGCTCTGTCAGCTGGCTTGGTACTACAATGTATAGTTGGCAACTCTTCATAATTATATCCTTCAGTAGGCACATCTCATTTTTATGACTGAATTTAGGCTCCTTATAAAAACACGAAATAAGATGACAGACATGATATAATTGATCAATAAGAAGTGACATCTTCAGAGATTAAAGCACAGAGAGAAAGTTTGTTTATCTGCAGTGTTTCAGGCATCTTCCACCAATTTTCAACAAAAAACAAAATTTGTAAAACTCAGTTAAGTCAAATATTCACACATGATTATATATATATATATATATATATTTTTTTTTTTTTTTTGGGGGGGGGGGGTCCCTTTTCCTCTTTGTGATCTTTGGGATCTTGCTATTCCTTTGGATTCCCCAGTTTCAATATTTGCTATATAGACAAAAGTTAAGATTCAGCCAAATTGCCTTCTTGCAAGTGTCTCATCTAAACAGGCTTTACAAAATAATAATAATAATAATAATAATAATAATAATTTCTGAAGCAAATAAGGGAAGATTATAGATGATACCTCTTTAACACATATTGATTTGAAAAAGAAAGTCATAGAAAACTGGAGCACTATGGCCGTGTAAAAAAAGGTTTTTCATTAAATCATGCCTATTATGTTTTGCAAAAAAAACTTCAACCACCTGCGATTCTGCGCATAAAGCGACGGTGCTCAGTGATGCGTGACCTTGGAAAACTAAATTCGATTTGAATTTATTTTTTCTACTCTTGTTTTTCTTTTTTTTTTCTTAAAGGAAAATAGAAGTTTTTTTCTCTTGTTTTTATTAAAGAAAAAACAAAGGTAGTAATTTTTCTAGTCTTGATTTTCTTTAATAAATTTTGATTTATTTTTTTCCAGTCTTGATTTTGAATCAAGAGTGGAAAAAATAAATCACAATAAATCATACATAATAAATAATAAATACCACCGAAATACAAACAATAATAGGAAATAAACATGAGTATAATGCAAGAATTCAATGAACCGATGAAAGTGACCGGTAAAGAATTTGTAATAAAACAAAAGTGGTAGAACGTAATTCAAAAGCATTGCTTGTAGGTCCTAAAGATACGAATACGAAATTTATTTATTAGAGAGCATATAAGTTACTCTTTCATATCGCATGAAATTCAGTACCGGTAAATACATAATCCATGCATGTACAGGAATTGTCCTAAGTTGCAATGGGTGTCTTTTTTGAACGCCCAGTTCTACATTGTATAGTTTTTTCTTGATTAACACGATAATTATTTGTGCGACATCATTATCATCGTCGTCGTCATCATCTTCACACTTATCGACGGCACCGAGCCTTATCAACAGAGTAGGCCTATCATCATCATCATCATCATCATCATCATCATCATCATCATGGTCATTATTTGCAATAATTATTTGACTTTTATTTCTTTCTTTTTTTCGTTTATAGGCAAGCAGATCGTCGTAATTTCTTATGATAAGCAAGACAGGCTGCAGACTGAAATACAATGTCGCCCTCTGTCTTGTAAAGCTCATGTAAAGTATGTGCCGTGTACTGAGGGGATTGAATCGTTGAACACAGGGGCGGCGTACAGGGAGCAGGGGGCGAGGGAGGAGAGCGACCGCCCCTGTGATTTTTTCAAATGATAAAAAAAAAAGAGAAATAAAAAAGAGGAGGAAAAAAAAAGAAAAAAAGAGAAGGATGAAGAAAGAAGAGTATATGGGGAAACAGAGGGCTGGGTCCGGTCATGCAACTATAATACCCCTATTTTTCATATATGGGTCATCTCCCCCCTCCCCCTATCAAAATGCCCTGGCGCCGCCCTGATTTCACACCATTGTTATAGGCACTTATAAAGAATAATACTTGATTGATACAACGAGGTACAGCAGTTTTCGGAGTACCGCCCATGCAGGTCATAACATTTGCCAACTGTGGAATGGTGTTGTTCTTCTTTATGTTCAACTGCTTATGTAAAGTCATCGTTTTTGTACTAATTCAAATAATCAAACTCGTTTTTAAGTGCATGTATACTCGCCTCATAGTATTACTTTGTCATGGTGGTAACTACTGAGCTCCGAAGGTCTATTACAAAAAGTAACACTGGATCATTGTAGTGTTTGGAGGAGGGGCTAAAGGGATTGGTGCCCCCTCCCGATAATTTTTCGACCAACAGACCAAGAAAAGAAAAGAAAAGAAAAGAAAAGAAAAGAAAAGAAAGAAAAGAAAAGAAAAGAAAAGAAAAGAAAAGAAAAGAAAAGAAAAGAAAAGAAAAGAAAAGAAAAGAAAAGAAAAGAAAAGAAAAGAAAGAAAAGAAAAGAAAAGAAAAGAAAAGAAAAGAAAAGAAAAGAAAAGAAAAGAAAAGAAAAGAAAAGAAAAGAAAAGAAAAGAAAAGAAAAGAAAAGAAAAGAAAACAAAGCAAAGCAAAGCAAAGCAAAACAAAACAAAACAAAAAACAACAACAACAATAACAACAAGACACAGCCGCCTATAATTATGCGAATAGATATATTAACAGATTGAGAAAATCATTTAGTAAGTCAGTGTTTGTAAGACTGTGGAACACGCAAAGTGCAGACTCATCTGGTTGCAAAACACTTTCCCCCAAACCAGTACCAGGCCCTTCAAAAAGGGGTCCTATATGAATCTCCTTATGAGGGCAAGTCTGGATACACCACTGTTTGAATGATGACGTCACAATATCTGACTCAATCATGCTGCTTATTAGAATATACATCGTTAAAAATCATATTTTTAAATTTCTATTCTTGCATGACATCCGTTTTCTTTGGCTAAATTTCATCTAATCATCATAATCCGACCCCTTAGCATTATTTTTTAAAAAGTGGAATCATACTTTGGTTGATTAAAAGGGCATACCACTGAACATTTTAAAAAGTAGAATCAATTTCTTTACTGTTACTATCAAATCCTCTTTTTTTTTTTTGCTTTGTGTGTCTGTTTGTGATCGAGAACGCTCAAAGGTACACATAATCAGCGGTGTGCTGAGCCAAAGATGAGTATGTGCCCCTGGGGGGGGGGGGGGGTAGTGGGAAGCAAAGGAAAGCCTGTAGATTCTTTGCTGTCTTCTTTTTCTTTGCATTTCATTTTGCTGTTGTATACTTTCCTGAAGAAAATAAGAACCCTTTTCTTTTTTATCATTATCCTTTTTATAGATATTTTAAAGAACAACCGTTGTGTCAGACCTCGACTGTGTGCGTAAATGCTCCTCAAAAAGAAAAAAAAAAAAAAAAAGCAGGAAAAAAAGAAAGAAAAAAAAAAAAAAGACCAAGATCATGAAACAGAGGGGGCGCTGTGGCATGTTGATAACAGGGGGCTGAAACTCCGCTTCTGCATCCGTCCAGCCATGGAGGGGGGGTACGGAGGGTCAAATTGATCCCGCGTTTTATGTACAAAATTTTATAAACCTATGGCGCAGACCATTTTTCCGAGTATCAGCGAAAATCAGGCTTGTTTTGCCTTGCGCGCAGCGCGTATCACATTTTCATGAATATTTATGAATATGTATTAGATTTTTGTGACTTATTAACATAATAACGCATGCGCACTGAATTATTCATTCATTCATTCATTTACCGTACCGTCGCCCAGACTCGTGAGAATTTCCCTAATTTCCTCTCTCATTTCAATCATTTTACCCCAATAGCTTACACCCACTTCTATTTATCTGATGCCGATGCTGTCAGTAAGACATGCATTTCTGATTTTGACTTTATTTTGTGTTGATCACTTGCAGACTAAATTCAACAAAAGCTGTGTTTACAATATCATTATTTGAGGAATCCACACTCTACAAGCTTTTTTTAATAGTGGATCACCTCCATTTCCATAACATAAGAGCTTATAGGCTACTGTATTATTCTTTTGTAGATTAACTTTGTTTCATATTTCAAATTATGTAAACGTATCCTGTAAACAGTAACATGCATGTCTCCTGGCCCCCTCCATCAAACAGATAAATTCCTCTCACATATGGCTGCTGCAATCATGGGCATCGATGTGGGGAGGGGGGGGGGGGGGAGAAGGGGCATGGCGGTATGCGTCCCTAATATTTTAAGAGTGGGTTGACACAATAGGGTATGTCCCCCACATTCTGGAACAAAGCACACCTAGTCAAACCAAATTTCTAGCGTAAGCCCCCCCCCCCACCCCCTATACTTAAAGCTGTGAGCTCTTTCTCTTCTCAGCAAAGTTTAACGTTAATTTTTGCTCGTTGACATTTTGGGGAGGGGATCATCATAGACATATAATAAATGTATCCCCCTAAAGAATTTGATCCAAGGATTTTTTTTTTATCATTTCTGCAAACCCACTAAGGTGTATGCCCCCAAAGAAAAAATTATGAGGAGCATTTTTTTTTACTCGCTAGTCAGTGAATTTTAGGACAGTACACCCCCCCCCCTCCTGTATGCACTGCAATCATACCTCAATTACAAAGTAACTTCATGATTTTGTGCCTGCATTATCGTCAACAACGCTTTTTTTTTCTTTCTTTTGCTAGTCCCTGAATTTTTGGACAGCCCCTTCCCCCCCCCCCCACCATATGGCTACAATCACACCTCTGTCACAAAACAACTTCATATGATCTTATGCCTGCATCATGCATCATCTTCAACCTCATCATCGTCTTTTCTTCTTTCTTTTGCTAGTCAGTGAATTTTTGAACAGAGCCCCCCCCCCCCCCCATCACACCTCAATTACAAAGCAACTTCATATGATCTTTGGCCTGAATCATCATCCTCAACCTCGTCATCATCATCATCATCATCATCATCATCATCAACACTATCTTTCTTTCGCTATTCAGTGATTTTTCGGACAGTGCCCCCCCCCCCCTCCATATGGCTGCAATCAACCTCAATTACAAAGCAACTTCATATGATCTTGTGCCAGCATCATCATCCTCATCATCATTAACAACACTGACAAAAGCAACATCAACATCAGATTTCACTCAAGGTGAAGAGAAATTGAAAGACAGTAAGAATATAGAGAGAAGAAAACTATTTTATTAGCAAAAAAGTGTAACTCTAATTTCAATGCAGCAAGAGATCAGCAAACATTTCTGGAGGCAGAAAGCTCTTGTGGGAATACTTATAATAGGCCTACTATTCAAACATTCTTGCAGTGTGAATCCATGTAGCCTATCAATGTAATTACATAATAATAACAACAATGATAATGATGATAATAATAAAAATGTAAAAAAGAATAATGATAAGTTTGACAAATTTCTGAAACAATTCAGTCAAAAACTTAGATATTGGTTCATATGGTTCCCCACCTACCTGCATAGGTAGTTTTGTAAATTCAGGTAACAGCATGAAGCAACCCATCCCTAATAATTGACTAGACTTGCTCCAGAACTACCCTCCAAACAATCACCCCCCCCCCCCCCCCCCTCAGTGTCTACCCCTGGACAATCAACCCAAGCCAAGTACAATGCCCATCCCATCCCCTAACTTGGAAATGTTACTTACTGTAATTGACCTCAGGATTATTTCTTGGGGGGGGGGACAGTTTTACTGGAGGTAATTACCCGAGGATTAAATAGTCCTAGAACTGTTGATTTTGAAGGCACAACTTCTATATACAGTTTTTGTGTTCCCTGGTTTTTTTTATTTCTTTTTAATAGTTGTTAAAATGGTTTTGGTCCATGTTTCAATTGAATTCACAGATTTATACATTTTATTAGCCTGTCATGAAATAAGGCTCAAATTTGAATCTAGGTATACATCTTTAGGCAAAATGCAAATGAAGTTTCAAAATAAGGGCTTGGGGAAGGGTGCAATTCCTTAGTCTTCAAGCAGCTGGATACTCTACAATCCTTGTACTTGAACTTCTTAGACAACCTGCAAGTAGAAAACAAAAGAAAAGAGAAAAATTTGTAAACATGCTGCAGAGTCGCGAGAGAGAGAGAGAGAGAGAGAGAAAGAAAGAAGGCTCCTCTCTAAGTACATGATAAATGACGTGATGAACCTGCCTGAAACTTTATTCTAAGTAGTTCAGTACATTATACTAGGAGGTCTGCACATAAGACTGCAAGCTTCAGTCTGTGATAATAAAGATATTGGTTGTTGTTATTAGGCTAAGACTCGTTAGTCTTCACTTTGTATGGCTACTCTGTAGTAAGATACGTTGGGTTTTTTTTTTAAACATCCACGGCACATGGATATTTCTGTCTAGAATTTAGCTTAAATAACCTACTACATAAATGAAAAACTTTAAAAATCTACACTTTTTAACAGTGTTCAAAGCTACAAACACTATGAACATGGCAGACAAAGAAAGTGGACAAAATAAACAACCTCTCATAATGCCCTTCACAATGGTTCTGGTAGTCAAAAGAACATCCCTTCACAGCTATTATGTTTAATCATGTAGTTCCAGGTGAATATGCATGTGGCTCCTGTTCCACATATTTTTGACAATAGCAGTGAAGGGATGTTCTTTTGACTACCAGAACCATTGTGAAGGGTGAATGAGGGGTTGTTTATTTTGTCCACTTTCTTTGTCCGTCATGTTCATAGTGAAATCATAATGGGCTTATTTCATACCTTGCCAGTAGTAGATTTTTCTAGAGCAAGTGGAGTTGACTTGATAACCAAATCTGCCTGTATTGTACCATCTGAAGACTACATCAGGTTCAGGTCCCCTTTAAAAATTAAAAAGAGAAAGAGGTTTATATCATAATTATTTTAAAATCATTGTGGTGATAACAGGTCTATGAATGATGTCTAGCCCATACATAGCCAGGCTTGGTCTAACTGTGCCAGGCCTAGGTCTACCGTCTACTAGACCTAGATCTAGTCCGATGATGGGTGATTTTCATGACAAAGAAAACATCAACTTCAACTAGTCAAAGGAAGGTCCAATATAGGAGTATCATGAATTCAAATCAGGGTATAGCTTAACATGAACAATCATGGCTAAAGTTTTACTTAGAGTCTAGAGTTAGTCGGGATCAATGTTCCCAGCAAGGCCCGGCCCCAGGGGCACAGGGACACTCACTCCAGCCGGCCAGTAACGGCTTAATCATAATTAACATTACGCTTGGGAATATCGTAGCCGTCCGTCTTGCAGTGCACTCAGCCTCGACTCCAGTTTCTAACAGGTCAACATCTACCGCTGATTATCGCTGATTTAGCTAGCTTCAGTACTTCATCCACCTGAGAAAATTCTACAAACAGTTCTCTACGGAAAAAGTTTAATCTCTTTGAAAAATATCGCCATTACATTATTTTTCTCTCATGATTTAGAGTTCAATTGTATACAAGAATAGTTTCCTAATGTTGGGCTTTGGAGGTGATGCCCCATGCACTTTGTACAGGTAGCCTACGCACTGCTTGACGGACGATTAACAACTACAATGAAGACTGGTTAACAAAATGTCGCTTTACTTACTTTTTAGGTCATCTTATAATCTCTTTCCATTCTGAATGCTCCTTTTAAGAATTTCTGCTTCCTTGGGGTTTACTCTGAATTCTTTTCACAACACGCAGATTTCCTGAAACAAATTTCTTGAGCGGTTTGTGCTGAAATGGTCAAAAAGTTGCACTCCTCTGCCAGCCGCCATTTATCCGAATTGTTGCCTCAAATCGTAGGGAATTGTGGGAAGGCAAAAATGTTTAATGTATGAGCTTATGCATTAAACATGAAGGCAATTACCCAATCATCGAACGGTATTTGAGAGTTTTATCTCATGAATAATAATTGACCCTCCGAAGTCGTCTTCAATTTTGCCGTGGCCGCCATTTTGGCCCAATGCAAAAGCCTATGGTATGTCAAAGGTCAAATTTTAGTTGCCTCTCTAGCCTTCCTTCGGAAGGCATACTGTGTATGCATCGTATCTCTGTGGTTGATAAAAACACTTTACTCGGATATGAGAAGTTCTGGCTTCGATCTTTACTCCTTAAACAAGCAGAGGCGGCCCTAAGGGGGAGGGGGGGGGGGGGAATCGCCCCTATGATTTTTCAAGTGACCCCCCCCCCAAAAAAAAAAACAAAACAAAACAAAACAAAACAAAACAAACAAAACAAAAACGGAAGAAATAAGAGGCGGAAAAAAGAAGAAAAAAGGAGGAAGAAGAAAGAAGAGCATGGGAAAAGAGAGGGCTGGGTCATTCAACTATATAATATCCCTTTTTGTTCACTTAAAACGTAAATAAACTCACCTGTAGGTCATCTTGCCCCCCCCCCCTATCAAAATACCGGCTCCGCCCCCGTAAACAAGTACAGTAAGTGTTTTGACGCCATTTGACCCTTAACCGAGGTGTATTGAATGGGTGCCTGGCAGTGCAGGGGTAATAATAGGAGGGCCCTCAGGAAGAGTATATACTGCAAATTCAAATTTATTGATATTTATTGATTTACTGCATGATGAGCTCTATTTACGATGCATGAGTACAATAAAATAATCGGGAGCATTTCTACTGTTTTATCTAAATTATTTCTGTTTGCGAGACATTAATCCACACGCGTTCTGTTCCCAACTTCCTGGTGTAAATATGCGTTCTCGATCGATATGATAGAGCGCCATATTTTTGGCCGCTCAGCCAACATTGTATGAGACCCTTCCTTCCACCGGGGTATAGCTCTAGGTGCGTCACCGTCACGGAATGGCGAAGGATGAGAGCTATATAAAAAGTTGCAATCGTTATCAATATTATCATTAACATTGTCTATAGGTACAATATTTTTGTCAGGTATCTAAGGAATAACGGTTCATCAACTTCCTCAGCTTCTTTCTTCTCTTCCTCTTTCTTTCTTCTTCTTCATGTCCCTCTTTTGTGCACGGATAACCACTTCATATTGCGAATTATTTCTGTGTCATATTTTGTTAATTTCCATTTCATTCTTAAATACTTATTTTACAGTTCATCAGATTCTTTTCTGTTCTTTCCCTCTATATCTTTCGGTCCATGTCCAGGTGAATTTCTTGAATCCCTGACTGGAGAGGGATTGGAGACAGCGTGGAAAGAATAGGAGTTTTCAACTTTGGACCACTGCATTGTGTAACAGCATGGGACCGGCCAGGCATTGGCGTTGGAGGGGAGGGGGACACTCATCTAGCCTTACAATGTGCATGAAATGCAAAAGAACATGGGCGTCGAATTCTGTCATTGAGTGCCCCCGTCAGGCTATACTCCGGCACCTGTAGGGTTTCGGGTAGTAATATACTGTCAACATTACCATCTGAAGTACAGTAAATATGATTTGTCCGACGTATATTCACATCATTTTGAATTTGAACCCTTTTCCTGTACAAATATTTTTCCGCAAGAGTAAAGAAACATTATCAGATTCTTTCCCAAGCCCTTCTGCTATATGTTTGCAGAAGCCATAGTCCAAATCATGAAACATCGAACGTCTTTCTGGTGACTTTCCGCCTATACTGCTCGGTGATTGTTCATTCCCCAGATTTTCCCTAAGCAAATTGCGACAAAGGGGAAACAGAAAGAGAGAAATGGAAAGAAGGAAACATGAAAGGATGATGCCAGAGACCCCCTCCCACATACTTCCATTGAATGTCTTGATGACCTCATTTTCTCGCATTTCAGCCACCGAGCAACAGGTACGGTTCTATGTACAGCAAAAACTGGGAAGGGGGGGGGGGGGGAGGGGCTACTTTGGCTTGGAGGGTTGCCTATTAGAAAATAAATGAAATTAAAATTGCACCTATATCGTCCAAAATATTTTGGGGGGCTTGAGTATTTTTTTTGGGGGGGGGGGGCTTGAGCCCCAAGCCCCCCCCCCCCCCAGAACCGCGCCTGCCGAGCAAGACTCGTGCCTATCCCCTGACATGTCTCATCAATGGCCGAATCCGTGCACGCTCTATACACGCCAATGATGAACTAATGCAGGTGGGAATATGAGGTCCGGAACCCCCTTTTCTTGTTTGCTTGTCAAGGATAGTTCTATTGTTCATTGAAAACATATTTATCCACCACTTTGTAAAATATCAAAACTATGAACCCAGTACATCTTTTCTTCGTAAAATACTTCTTTTGTACTATATTCTTTAAAGTGCATACTGACATACAAAAATTTCATCATTATTATTCTATCCCCCATTTTCGTTTCAGTTTATATATCTTTAATCAGGGTACCTCTTTCACAAAATTATGGAGCCGCCTCCGAAATGGCAACCAACGGAAGGAGATCAAAATGGAATATCGTCACTCTGTTTAACAATTACTCAATTTTTCGTAATCTGGTAGATTTCGCTGACATAGAAGATATTGCATGCAGCATCGACATCTGCCGCTATGGTTTGAAGCTCTTGAGTTTCGATATAGTTTCAAGGGTTTGAAGTTGACAATAATCTTGGCTGTGTTTACATTACCAATATTTTCATTTGATTCGTGCATTTTATTTCAAATCGTTCTTCTTTTGAACTGTTATTACGCAAATACTTTGTATTCTTCCTGTACCTCTTCAAGAGCACTTGTATCAGATATAGTTGTTAAACGTTACAAATAAATAGCATTTGATTGATTTGACCTGAAGTGTTACTGTTATCTTAAAGTTCATTTTCTGCGATACCATTAATCATATTTGTTCCAGAATATTATAATTGCAAATGCTTTTTGAATGTTGCGCTCTCATATCTCAGATGTGTCTGTTTATGTTTTGTTTTTGTTATTGTAAACCATTTTGATGTGAAATCTATACCCTATGGTTGCGACAGACGAATATTAACAAGAACAACAAAAAGTTCTACATGTATGTCAAGATAACAGAGTAATGATTGTATTTCAAGTGCCATTCTGCTAGATTTAACATTAATGTTGAATATCACAAAATATCAGTGAACAAATTTACTTGGGTTGGGCGAAGCCCTCATTAAGTAATACTTTGTTATATCAAATACTCATCTTATTACCTCTATAAAGTCAAGTTTTATAAAGTTGTTAATGACATGAGAGTAATTAAGTCTTAATAAAACGTGTTACATTGGATCTATTAAAGAGAGAATACTGATATGTAACTACATTCGATACCTTATAAAATATAAATTGCAAATAATTATTACCTTGGTAAAATTTAAGACTTTTCTTTTACATGTACAGTCAGGGTGATGTCTGTCTGATACATTTGAAAGCCAATCTAGACCCAGTGAGGTCTATTTAATCAATCAAACAATCAAATTAACACATTGTGAAGTTTGAACCCGCATGGTTTTACGAAAGAAAGACAAACGATTGATAAGGGATCACCACAACGTTTAAATCGTGTTTTTTTTTCTACACATGTTTTTCCACGTGCTTGGCTCAACTTGGTTAATTCAATTTGCATTTAATTGCATACTGCAGAAAATACAATAATAACAATAAGTATGTTTACAATGATCTGAATTCCTTCTGTAAATCAAATTTGTTTCCCACTGTTATTTGCATGTCCTCCAAGTGAACCGCTGCACTAGGTGCATATCGAAGGGGAATAAAGTTGTTGAAATAGGTTCATCAATATATCTGCGAGGTTTTTTTTTTGTTGTTGTTTTTGCTTTGCAAAATTGAATCAGTACGCATAGCCTGCTTTTATTATTGATGGAACACGCTATGAACAACGTTTTAGCTGTATTTACTGGCATTTAATTTGCATGTTCTGCAAACAAAATAATAATAATAATAATTTAAATTTAAAAAAAATCTTTTTATGCATGCCCTTCAGCTCTTTTATTCTTGTTATAATGCTACTGCTCAACATTCCTTAGTAGACTCACATTCTGATTAACATTTTTCATTTCATTCTTGTCTGAAAAGGATTAGAATAAATTAATAAAAACATGTCCCTATACCTCATGAAACACGATGACTTTCGAAAAATCAACTCAAGTGCAATTTTAAAAGCCTAATGTACTGCCTATATAGGATTACGTAATAAGCCATTGTAAAGTCCGCAGATTTCTAAAGGTGATAGACATGCAAGGCTACTGAAGTTGCCTTAAGTTGATTTTTCGAAAGTAGGTTTTATCGTTTTGAGGTTTTTAAGAATTGAGCCCCCCCCCCCCCCCATGTTTTAAAAAAGTACCATAGTACCCAGAGTCAGGATAAGCTGGTTTGTGTTCGAATTACCGTGCTGAACCATGGATACAAGTTGGTACTTTTTTATACGCCTGATACAAGGCTTATTCTCTATGTATTACCCTTTCCCTGTTCTTCTCTCTTTATCCCTTTACTTCTCAAAGTTGTCATCCTCATTATATCTCAGTTGGCTAAAATATGATCATGTCTATCATGTCTGTACACAGTTTTGTACTTTGTTCGCTATGTAACCTGGATATATTCAGTATTGCCCTTTGTTTTCACTCGAATAGAGGTGTCAGTGATAAAAACACCATGACTCTTAACAAATTTTTATTATTAATCCAACCGGCTATGGCCGTCTCACTAAGTTGGAATTTGGTTGGGGTATATAGCAGAGGCGTCGATCCTGGGGGGGGGGGGGGGGGGGGGCAGGGGGGCAGTTGCCCCCCCCCAAGAAAATTTCGGGGGGGGGCAAAGATATCATTTTGCCCCCCCCCCCCAATAATTTCCCAACCAAAAAAAAAAGAAAAAAGAAAAAAGAAAAAGAAAGAGAAAAGAAAGGAAAAGGAAGGAAGGAAGTTAAATGAAAGCGTAAAACAAGAAAAAAGAAAGAAAATGGGACACTGGAAAGCGCTCGCTCGCTTCGCTCGCTCGCATTTATTGTATCTTAACCAATGCCGATGATAATTACTATTCTTATGAAAGGAAATCGGTTTGCGTCTTGTGTTTCTATCTAATGTTATACTTTTCCTCTATTCATATGAAGTAATATAACCAAACAAGATATCATTCCTAGAAATCGAGCGGCCAGTTGACCTAAACATAGATAAAATTTCAGGAGATAACGGCCTGGATAAAAGGAAACGCAAAACAAAAACATTTTTCGTTAACTCGCTCGCTACTCCACTGTACTCTCGCTGGTAAAAGCTAGATACAAGATGATTTCGGGCAGCAAGTAGCTTATTATAGCAGTGAGATTCCAAAGTATCATTATATTTGGGCAGCAAGGTGGTTGACAAAGATTTTGGGACGAATCCATATAATTTTGCCGGGATCGGTCGTTGACTTTGCTCGCTATAGTAGAAACAGAATGGATTCGGACTGCAAGCGAGGTAGCTAAAACAGTGTCATATTCGGCACACAGGTGATCGGATGTATCATTTAGATATCATACAGGCATGACAGGTTTATAGTGTATTCTGATGATAATGATAACAATAATATTCCGTTCTTGTATACCGCATATCACATTTTTATCACATTAGTATGATGACGAAATAACACTTCTATCATATGGAAAAGGGTATATTTTTCCTCGCTCGCTGCGCTCGCTCGTTTCATATTAATGGTTTTGAAAAGCAAATGAATTCGGTGAGATGAGACCGAATAGATAATGTAGATGTTTCATTGGCTCACAGCGTAATTTGCCGAAGGGTTTACTATATCTATCATGAAAAACAGTGTGTGCTTCCTCGCTCGCTTCGCTCGCTCGTAATATTAAAAAAACAGAGTGGTGGGGGGGGGGGCAGCAACAACGGACCAGCGATGTGACAAAATAGAGTTCATATTTGGCAGGTATCATTTATGCCTATATGATAACTAAACTCTTCTCTCATAACAAGAAATTTGTTATTTTTTGCTCGCTCGCTTCGCTCGCTCGCAAAATTGAAAAAGAAAAAAAAAAGCAGGATGGTTCATTTAGCAATTTGCTTAATTTCCCCAATTTGGAAATGCTTCACGTTGATATAGGCCTATGTTATATATATATATATATATATATATATATATACATACATACATATGTGTGAGGGTGTGTCTGTGTGTGTGTGTGTGTCTGTGTACAAATAGTAGCCGTGGGTTCATCTCCGCTTGGTCGTCTTGCCCCCCCCCCCCCAATCCGGAAAATGGATCGACGCCTCTGGTATATAGGTAGAATTAAAGAATAATCTAACATAGCTGTTTTCCAGATCGCTTTCTCCATTTCTCTCTCGCTCTCTCTCTTTTTTAAAGAAAATTCAAGGAGGGGCGGCTATCTCGGCCTCGGCCATCTGGATCTGCCATTTCACATGGTACTTCTCAATAAAAGCTCGAGTTACAGGCAAGATTTTTGGTATTAGCAAGGTAGTGCAGAGTTAAATTTCATCAACTTGCATCCTGAAGTATGGAGATGAACAAGCATGCAATCACTCGTACTCTTGAAACGTTAACCGAAATTTCTTTATGTTGGTGATCAAGGTGAAAGATGAATGAAATCTATATGATATATCTATTTATTTTCATTTCAGCCGTTATAACAATTCATTTTACATAATTTGATTCCAGTCCCTCTAAATTCCTAAATTCATCAGCCCTATCAATGACCATTCTTACAAAATATCGAAAATGATTATTCTAACAAGTTGCTCCATAATGGTCATACCCATCCAAACCATAATTTTCTTTTAGGAACAATGTCCACAATGAATCGGTACAGACTAACCTACCTATTAAGGACGAGTTTTCTCGTTTAGTTAACATTCATGTATCCTCGAAGAACGAATTGTAGGGAAGACTGCAAAATGAATTATGACAGAAAATTCAAGAGTGCAGTACTCTACTTTTGTGGATTTGGCCTGTAAACTTAAGTTTTCTTTTCAGAAATTTCTCGAGTTTAACCCATGGGTCGTTATCTCAATAACGACAAAGTTTGTTTGATAAGATGTCAACATACAAGGTAGCTGTAGTTTGGGCATGTTTATTCGGGCAACTCCCCCTCCTGAATGTCAACAGTGTTTTATCATTATGCAACGTATCCGATATAAAAGCTCAAAGCTGTATCAAACCTAATCCACAACCCCATTTTAGTCTACCCAGGGCTTCTTCAAGGTAATTTCAATCAACTTATATGGTTTGCGGAGTAATCAAACATGGCAAAAAGTAATAAAATGGCAAAGAGCAGCCTCTTCATCATCTTAACTCTAATTTCTCTGCATCTCGCCAGCGGGCAATATTCTTACCCTGACGTATTCAACGACCCCGATCGCGATACTTTGATTACGGGGAAGTTCCCAGACGACTTCGCATGGGGATCGGCGACCTCGGCCTACCAGGTCGAAGGCGGTTGGGACGAGGACGGCAAGGGCGAGAGCATCTGGGACAGGTTTTCTCACAATGGCCGGATCTACAATAACCAAAATGGCGATGTGGCATGTGATAGCTACCACAAGTACCCCGAAGACGTCCAGATGGTGAAGGCAATCGGGCTTTCGCATTACCGCTTCTCCATTTCTTGGCCTCGCATCTTACCCCTGGGGACCCTCGCCGGCGGAATCAACCAGGCCGGCCTGGACTACTATACAAACCTGATCGATGAACTCCTAGCCAACGACATCGAGCCTGTGGTCACGCTCTATCACTGGGATCTTCCACAGGTCTTGCAAGACGACTACCGCGGATGGGAGAACGACACATTGGCCGATTTGTTCAACGACTACGCTAACATTTGCTTTCAGGAGTATGCCTCTAAGGTAACATATAAAAATGGATGTAGGCCTATATACGCTATCCATATAACTAAATTATTTTTACCGTCATATTTCTTTCGGGGGGGGGGGATGATAATTAATAAAAAAGAACTTGATGATGTCGGCACTTTTCAATTTTGGACATGCTCTACCTTCTGCCTTCTCGACACTTTCCCTCCTGATAAAGAGTAGAAGACCATTTGGGGGTTAATTTCATTTTGAATAAAATTGAAACTTGATTAGTTTGAAAAACTTTATTTTATTGTATTTCATTTCTTTCTATCTTTCTTTCTTTGTTGGGAGGGTGGTTAAACCTTTGGGAAATTGAGGTCCGACGTTCCCATGAAAATAAAAAATAATGTAGCCATTTCTTGGACTAAAATCAGTTGATTTTTAATTCCCTTCCAAACGCATCTCCAACAACTGTGTACATGCAAGGAGGATAGCTAATGTTTCAGCAGCTTACTATTTAAAGTAACTGAATTAGGAATATATTTTTCTACCGTACATGTTTAAGCTGGACATATTCCATTGAATAAAACCAAATGGATATATTTAATGCCTTAATCTTTTCTAGGTTGCCATATTGAGGGTAACATATATCATACCAAACTTAAAGTTTTCAACCTATTGTATATAAAATTCATAAGCATAACAAATATAAATCGTTGGATAATAATAATAATAATAATAATAACACGTATCCACCAAACAGGGCTCAGTTAGGCTATAGCTACCAACTCAAGTTCTCACAGTATTCAAGGAATTCTTTCCCGCCGGTACCCATTTAAACTTCTTGTGCGGAGAGTGGAAAATGTAGATTAATGTCTTGCCAAAGGACATTAATGCTGCGGTGGTTTTCCAACCCCGGAGTGTGAACCACGAGGTCCACTGATCCACAACACCTCTACAACACCTTATTATTATATTACTATAAGTATTATTATTACTATTATTATTTATATTGACAATGTAGTGAACATAATAGACGACACTGATCTCAGTAATATCAAAACTTTATGTAGAGATGGAGGAAGAAAGAGATAGATAGAGAGATAGATAGAGAGAGAGAGAGAGAGATATAGATGGAGAGGGAAAGAGGGGAAATCTAGGAATTGAGAGGTAGAAATAAAGAGAGAGAGAGGGAGAGAGAGGGAGAGAGAGGGATAGAGAGACAGAGAGATAGAAGAGAGAGAGAACTAAGGGGAAGGTGAGAGGAAATGAGTAAATTTATGCTTCAAACTTCCTGTCAGTGACTGGCCGCTTGGGAGATGTTTAGCAAACACCATCAACTTATTTGTATTGTCGACGAAGCATTGTTGATTTATGGGAGCGAGGATGCTAAGGCATGTTAAACTATATCCTTCAAAGATATATCAGAAAGAAAGATTTTTCATTAAAAGTCGAATTTGCAATAAATCAACATTGCTCTTCAGAGGATTATGCTCCTCTCATGAAAATAAAATGTTCGACATTACCGTTTTTGTTTGTTTTCGTTTTTACATAAGACAATACAAAACAAGTCTAATACAATGTAACCTTTCATGTCTCGTATTTTTTCATACAGATAAATCCCATTACACTAGTCTGACGTGTTATCAAGTTCAAGGTTTAAGTTTGCACCTTCATAAAAGCATTATCATCAATGATAATGCGAACGTGCCACTGAAATTTTCCTGATTTTTTTATTGCTTTTGTGCCAGGTTAAAATCTGGATCACATTCAACGAGCCTTACGTGGTGACCTGGCTTGGTTACGGGATAGGGGTGTTCGCCCCTGGTGTGTATAGCCCTGGCTACGCCCCTTACCGTGCCGCCCACACCATAATCAAAGCCCATGCCAAGGCCTACAACACCTACCGGGCCAACTACTACCCGCAGTATGGCGGAAAAGTCTCCATTACCCTCAGTACCGACTTTGGAATGCCAGAGTTCCCCGACAAAGAAGTGGACGTAGCAGCTGCCGATAGATACATGCAGTTCACCGCGGGATGGTGTGTATTTGATCCCTATTCCCGAAGCCGAAATCCCCCCCCCCCCGCCATAATCAGGACAAAGGACTTTTTTTTTTTCTTCTTCTGTCTAAGCGAACTTGTACCCCTGCTTTTCACAGTGGCGAGGTATAATGAGTTATGACCGTCGAACTGGCTCCGAAATCGTAGGGAAAGGGGAATCGTTCTTGCTAGATTGATGATAATAATGGATGAAGAAAACCACAAATATGATATGGGGGCGGTCATGAAAGGTTCGCATAATCTCTTTTCACATTCCCTTCCCCTGCACTCTTCTCTTTTTAAAGTTGTATATATGTTTTCTTTTCCTCCTTTTCCTCTCTTTATCTTACGTAAATAGAGGCCAGGAGGTAGAGAGGGCACGTACTAGTACCCCATGGTCCCCGTAGCTACGCCATCGTTCAAATATGTTCATGCTCTTGTTTATTATTTTTCATGTGACCATTGTTTCCAAGGTTTGCCCACCCGATCCTCAAGAACGGCGATTACCCCGATGTGATGAAGTGGCAGGTCGGCAACAAGAGTCAGGAGCAGGGTCTGGCCGAGTCCCGCCTGCCAGTGTTCACGGAGGAGGAGAAGCAATACATCAAGGGAACCGGAGACTTCTTTGGACTGAACAGCTACACCACGACAGTGTGCAGGCACCGCGTTGAGGATGCAGGAGACCCCAACTACGAGGGTGACCAGGTAAGTCAGGGAATCGGTTCTAATTATTTAGTAATTATGCCCACTGAGCATGGTGCCTCATCAACTTACCAACACAGGGATGCATCAGCAACTGGTGGTTTTATGATGCCATGACCGTGTGCCACGGGCTTAAGAGACTCACTGGCCTAAGGCCATATTAACAAATGTTGATAAACTAATACATTAGTCATTAGTCGAGTTGTTAATCATTTATTAGCTACACTGTGGTGCAGGATTATCGTTTTACAAAAGTATCAGCAAAAGTCTCAAGAAAGTGACTTCGAGATAGTCTTCGAGAATGTCTTTGCCGCATTATAGAAGATAAAAGGACAATCTTCCCAAACTCTTCCGTGTACCAAACTGCCTTGCATGTTGTACTTTTTTCCTTACTCTTGTAGGACGTTTACCGCTACCAACCCGACAACTGGCCCACATCTGGTTCTGACTGGCTCCGACCCGTTCCATGGGGTTTGAGAGGCCTCTTAAACTGGTTGAAGAACGAGTACGACAACATTCCCATCTACATCACCGAGAACGGTGTTTCTACTCCTGATGAATTCAACCTGGACGATGACACCAGGACAACCTTTTACAACGCTTACCTCAATGAAGCCCTGAAAGGTAACTGCTAGAGGATTGCCCAGGAAACAGTTCCAGGATCATCTGGCTCTGCATTTGTTTAATTTTAAGAAATGAAAACTTGTCTGGACGCACAAACGATGTGCTCAGCATTGCAGATGATATATTTTGAAACAGAAATTATGTTATGAAATGTTGATGCTCTCAGGTAACCGAACAAATTTTGGATAATTCCTAATAAGTCAAACACGAAGAAACATTGGGTTGACCGTGACAAGCAACTTCTTTACACGTGCCCGGCCCCGATATATTGATTAAGAGCAGGGGGCAGGAGGAAGGGCTACCGTCCCCCTATGATTTTTCAAGTGACTAAAAAAGAGAGAGAGAGAGAAAAAAAAAGAGGAGAAGGAAGAAAGAATAATATGGGAAAAGAGAGGGTTGGATCATGTAACTATATAATACTCCTTTTTTTCATTTAAAACGTAAATAAACTCACCTATATGAGTCATCTTGCCCGCCTATCAAAATACCCTGGCGCCGCCCCTGATTAAGAGACCTCGAGGACGCAGTTGCTATCACCGTGTTTCATAGCACCTTCGGACAAATTTGGTTATGAATAATGTGCGGTTTTAAAAAGTCTCTTTATGTTTGTCATTCAGTAGGCTCGACGATATTCCCCCAATGGCTGCTTTTAATTTGGCAAAATGGGCGTGGCATTGCATAAAGGGTTTCCTCACGAAAAACTACAAGCAAAGCACGCTCTATGCTTGTTTTCACAACTATGAACATTCTTATTGTCCTATCGAAATGAGGCAATCATTTCTCTTCCCAGTAAATGATAAGAATATTTTATAAATTGGAAGATTCGGTGTCTTTCTTGTTTGTAAGAAATGCTCGTCACCCCTCTCGGCAAATCTCATAAGGGCTCTTTTCAACATTTTTGTCGGCAGTTAGAAATATATGAGAATTTCGTTTTTCTTTTCTTTAAAAAAAAACAAACCCTTTTTGACAAATACTGTGTGGCAAATCTAACGTTACGCTGTCACTTTCTCCATTAAGCAGAATTACACGCGTCTCTTTCACACGAACATAAATTTCTTTCTGTATGTCTCTTTAACGTCATATTTTTTCTCTGTTTCCCTTTGCTAGCTTACAAGGAAGACGGTGTGAACCTTGTCGGCTACTTCGCCTGGTCACTGATGGACAACTTTGAGTGGACTTCGGGTTACAGCCAGCGCTTTGGGCTCCATTACGTAGACTTCGACGACCCCGACAGACCCCGAACGCAGAAAAACTCTGCCAAGTGGCTGACGGGAATCGTAGCCGATAACGGATTTTCGGCGGCGCCGCGCCTTCAAGGCGCAACGTTTGTCGTCTGTCTGTTTGCATTGGTTTATAAATTGTTCGTTTGAATAATATCAATGTACTTTCGTAATAAAGTAAATTATAGTAATGTACTCCTGTAGATTTCTGCCACGTTTTAGTTAAAAGAATGCATGCAAATCCTAACTTATAAAGTATTGACCAAAATAATAAATGTCACTTTTATTTTTCATCCCAGTGCCTATCTTTTAAAGAGTTGCAATAAAATTTAGACTGATTGCAAGTCCAAGATTCAATTACAAAATTACTTTCACCCTTCTCTTTAGTACGGAGTTGCCACTTAATTCAAGTTGCAATAAAATGACCTAGTACAACTGTTAAGAAGACAATGCTCTGAGTCCCCGACCTATATATTCACATGAAGCCATTTTCTGAGAAACATGCGGACGTTAACTCATATACACAAAGTTAACGCCCACTTTGCTGCAGGAAGAAAAATGCATTCAAGCAGTTTATGTACATTATGCCGTCATTAATAATAATGATAATTAAGAGGTGATCTGTCGTAGATAACAGACCACCTAATAATACATGCATATACGGTATTATCAAGATGTTTACACTCCAAGATGTTTTTATTTATCCGCTTTAACAAAGGAAATGAAATATGCCGTTTATAGTCATACTGCATTAGTTCATCTCGCCATCGCCTTTGACAACAGGCAACTGGAAATTGCCGCTCTACGGGGGAGGGGGAAGAAGGTATGATTGCTCCGTATCCTTCTATTTACCAATAGCGCAACTACATAAATTTGGTAGTCGTGGGAAAATTAAAATGTATATAATGTTTCCAGTACGTTATTTTGTCATGGAATCTGTTGTTTTAATTGCAGTCAATAATCTAATCAAGTCATTTCTCGTCAGGGGGGAGATCGACAAAGATGCTGAGGAAAAGGAGAGAGAGAGAGAGAGAGAGAGAGAGAGAGAGAGAGAGAGAGAGAGAGAGGGAGGGAGAGGAGAGAGAGAGAGGAGAGGAGAGAGAGAGAGAGAGAGAGAAAAAGAGAGAGAGAGAGAGAGAGAGCGAAAACAGAAAGGGGAGGGGAGAATAAGCTATCTGTAACTAATAAGCTACTAGATAAATTCATTTGCCACAACATCACACCTAGAGAGTACAGAAGTCCAGGGCGGCGCTAGAGAAGTAAATGTCAACGAAAAAAATGTTTTGAAATGTAGAAAATGTGCATATGAGACCACAAGAAAGCTTATAGGCCTGCAAGATGTTCCTGGAAATAAGAAAGAAAGAAACAAAGTTAATATCTATAGTGCAGAAGCGAAACATTAATTAATAATAGAGTAAAGTACCTGAACGAGAAAATGTTGAAACCAGCGTTTCGCAGACCAGCAGAAAGCTCATTATACTGAAGTATGAATTTATGGGTAAATTGCTTTAAGAACTAACATTATAATGACAGAAGGCTCATTTCTTGTCTCTCACATGCCATCGAAAACGTGATAAATGTCACATACATGACCGATTTCAGACAGCTTGAATAATAATTTCCGGAAATCAACTGCCGTTTGAAAAGAGACGGCTGTTTCACGACAGGGTTCATACACGATTTAAGAAGAGAAGTAATGTCATTATTTAAAGCTGAACGATAACAACATCTTGAAGTATTTCATTTTCAAGTACGTTGCGCTTGTGGTCTTTGCGATGCTACTCCCAATTTAAGGGTGCATTTGTTAACAATAAAGCTAATTTACATCTATTAATATAAGAGTGAAAAAGAAAATGTTGAAAGCTTGTATCGTGAATCAGCAAAGAGCTTACAGGCTGTCCCTGAAAAAATGAGAAATCCAAGTTTATGTAAAACTGTTCAGCAATTCAAAACCGATAGTTTATGGAAGTGCATGTTTATATTTTTCAACATTGCACCGTATACAAAATTTCAAAGTATGTACAGAGCCCCACCCCGCTCTGCACCGTAATGGACTACCTCGAATGAACAAATATTCCATCTCCGAATATCTGGAAATAAGTCCAACTCACATGAATGTGAAAAAAGCTCAGGAGTTTGCAGGGCATGCTTTTAATGATTTTTTTTTTATCATCCTATTTTGGGGGGCGCGTTTGCTATCGATCACCTGCAAGCGTGCACTGAAACATTGAGTAGATTATTGTTTTTAAAACAGAAGTGTTTATATACTTCAGAACTGCAAAGTATTTGTTTGTAATATGTACAGAGCCCCAACCCGCTCTGCACCGTGATGGACTACCTTCGATTGAACGATTATTGCATCTCCGAACATCTGGAAATAAGTGTAACTTTCATGAATGTGAAAAAAGCTCAGGAGTTTGCAGGGCATGCTTTTAATGTTTTTTTTTTTTTTTATCATACTATTTTGGGGGGCGCGTTTGTTATCGATCACCTGCAAGCGTGCACTGAAACATTTAGTAGATTATTGTTTTTAAAAACAGAAGTGTTTATATACTTCGGAAATGACAAAGTATTTGTTTGTAATATGTACAGAGCCCCCACCTCGCTCTGCACCGTGATGGACTACCTTCGAATGAACGATTATTCCACCTCCGAATATCTGGAAATAAGTGTAACTTTCATGAATGTGAAAAAGCTCATTGAGCAAGCTTTTTATCATGCTATATGCAGTTTGGGGTGCGTTTGCTATTAACTGATAGTTTGAAAGCGTGCGCTGAAACGTTGAATTGATTATTGTTTAAAAACAGAAGTGCATTTATCACCAAAAAAAAAAAAAAAAAAGTTCGGAACTGACAAAGTATTTTTTGTGATATGTACAGAGCCCTACCCCGCTCTGCACCGTGATGGACTACCTTCCATTTTATGGCGATTGTTCCATCTCCGAATGTTTGAAATTAACATGATTTGTATACTTTAAAATCTTTCGGTTTTAAGCTTGCCGTGTTTGTGCTCAGTTACTATGCTACTTCTGTTTTAAGGTGGCTCCTGCTATATAGAAATCGAGTTAATTTCTTCTATAGTGCAGAAGCAATGCATCTATATAAGAGAGAGAAGTAACTGAACGACAGAATGCAGAAAGCTTGTATCGTACACCAGCAGAAAGCTCATTATACAGGCTATGCCTGGAAAAGAAAAAGAAGAAAAATCCAAGTTTATGAGGGAGCTTACAGAGCTCCTTCCCACACTGCACCTTCGATTGAACGATTATTCCATCTCCGAATATCTGAAAATAAGTGTAACTTTCATGAATGTGAAAAAATATCATTCAAAGCTTGCAGGTTGCAGGGAATGTGCTCTTTATCATGTTATATACCATTTGGGGTGTGTTTGCTGTCGTTCACTTGCAAGCACTGAAACATCGAGTTGATTATTGTTTTTTTTTTTAATAATAGAAAAGTGTTTCTAGTGTTCGCATAAACTGCCACAATTTTTTTTTTGTAATATGTACAGAGCCCCACCCCGCTCTGCACCGTGATGGACTACCTTCGATTAAGCGTAACTTATTTCCATTATACAGGCTATGCCTGGAAAAGAAAAAGAAGAAGAATCCAAGTTTATGAGTAAGCTTACAGAGCTCCATCCCGCACTGCACCTTCGATTGAACGATTATTCCATCTCCGAATGTCTGAAAATAAGTGTAACTTTCATGAATGTGAAAAAATATCATTCAAAGCTTGCAGGTTGCAGGGAATGTGCTCTTTATCATGTTATATACCATTCGGGTGTGTTTGCTGTCGTTCACTTGCAAGCACTGAAACATCGAGTTGATTATTGTTTTTGTTTTTGTTTTTGTTTTTGTTTGTTTTGTTTGTTTTCTTTACAGAAAAATTGTTTCTATTGTTCGCATAAGCTGCCAAAATATTTTTTTGTTATATGTACAGAGCCCCACCCCGCTCTGCACCGTGATGGACTACCTTCGATTAAGCGATTGTTCCATCTCCGAATGTGAAATAAACATAATTTGTATGCTTCAAAATCACTTCAGATTTAAGCTTGCCGTGTTTGTGCTCATCATGAGAGTGCATTTGCCAGCAATCACTTTAATTTTTTTTCTTTGCCGACACCAAAAACGGTAATACACATGTACTACTAACTTATGGCTTTCATTTTGAAAGAAATAGGTTTATTGTTTTCACGACGGATCAAAACTGATTGAATGTAGGTTTGTTGAAGTTTTTCTCGGTGCTTATGATACCAAACTTTGGGTTACATCTTACATTTTTCAAAAAAAATAAATCCGTGTAAAAGTTTTGTTGTCCTTTTAAAATCAAATGTTATCGGTGCTTTGTATCTTCCACATTCAAAATAACATATTCACAAACATCTTGAATAAGATGCAAAAGATTAAGAACTATTTATAAATACTTACCTAGACACTGTATTTCGAAAAGATGTTATTAAACGCCATCTCTATTTCAAAAACATATACTGATAGAATAATCGAAAGTTTAGAAGAATGATCAGTTTTAGAATGATGAGTGATTTTCCGCAATTTTTTTTTCATAGTTGCTAACCCATGATAAAGAAAAAAAATTACTTAACCTCAAAAGAATGTAATGAATGTTTGTATTTCTTTTAATGATTTTGCCTCCCCACTTTTTTTTTGGGAGAGGGGGTGGTAATGAGAGAAAGAGAGTGCGACATGTAACATCTTTTCGAATACAGTGCCTTTCTAGGTCAGAAGTTCCAACACGTCAACGAGTTCCTTGATGGTAGGTCGACTGAAGGGAACGCTGTCACAACACAATTCGCCAAAGAAATTGAGCTCGCCATTGTTGACAGCAATCCCCATCAGTCTTAGAAGTCGTCCAAGCTGGAAGATATCACTCCTGACCGTTGTACCCTGGTCATCTAGGGCACACTCGGGAGCGATATGGACGTACACCTCCTGTTGATTAAAAAAAGAAGATCAAAGTTTACATATCTTGTTTATTACTAGAACAACAAATATGTGAATAAGAACCGAATTACAGATGGTGAATTCTTGTATAGTTTATTCATTTTGTCAAATGCACGATCAATCAATTAAACAGTTGGCCTGTCAGATCAAACCTACCCTTCTTCGGTATTTCTCTTTGTCCTCATCAGAAAACCCACAGAAGAAAGGCGTAGTCCTGGGAAACACCAGACCGAAGTCAACAATCACTGCCTGCCAGCGACCCGTCTGAGTCTTCTGAAGGAGACAGTTGTCCTCCTTCAAGTCGTTCATGAGATATCCCATCTCATGAATTCGACCCAGAGACTTGGTTATATCTAGAGCTAGCTGAAGCCTGAAATGAAGAGAAAGCGAATAAATCACATTATTATCAGAATAGTCGAGAATACAAAAGATGCAGACATGTACATATTATATGTTTATCAGAATTTTATTCAACCATAAGTATACTCACCATTCCTTAGTAGTAAGGAAAAGTTCTCGCATGCCTCGCTCCAGAGTCCACGACTCTCCGGTCGTTGGGTCGCCGATGAAGTCCATTGCAAGACCGACAAAGCCTGGGCTGGTCTCTAGGCAACCCATGTAACTCGGGAAGCACTCATTCCTACCCAAGATGTCAAGGAGGCTGGCTTCCGCGAGGATCTGCTGCATCTGTCAAATAAAACAAGAATTGGTTGTTTTCTTTTCTGTCTGAAATGAAATAGAAACTGATAGTAGCAATGCCGCCCATATTTTCAGTAATGTAAACGAATTTGGTGATGTCGAGTCACTGATAACATATCAACTAACCTTCAAGTTCATTTCCTGGATGTCATTAGGGAGCTTGAAGATCTTTACAGCTATGGGCTTATCAGTCAGGCGATGGCGGAACAGGTGGACAGTAGCACTCACTCCACTGCCCAGGATGACATCGCCCCCTCCCTGATGGAATGACTTCAAGTCATCCCTACTCCAGACATAATGGCAGGGGGCAGGGGCAGCTGCACTGCTCGAGATGACGGTGGCAACAGCACCACCCACTGATGGTGGTCTAGAGAAATACAGAAAGACAGGGAATGACAGATGTTAAAGTGCAAACGAATAAAGTTATTCCTCTGTTTCTTGTTTTTTTGTTTCTTCACAATATTAGACTAAAGGGTACCCTTTTGAAAAGAGTGAAACTGTCTTACCGTGAGTTTGGGCTTGGTGAACGGTGGATAGCCACAATGCTCTGGGCAGAGGTGAGAACTGCTGAAGGAGTGTTGACTTTTGGCACCAAACCACTATTCACCGGACTTGTACTTGATTGTCTTAAATGAAAATAGGAAAGATGGAAATTGTGCTCATAATTATTGTTGTGCCAACTTTACATGAAAATTACTAAGAAATGAATGTAAACAAATGCAGCAATCAATTTGATGAATTTACATATATCTTTAATGAGTTCGGGTTTTTTCTTATAAAAAAAATCCGAGCCCTATTTTCAAAGATACGAGTTAATAGATAGTGATTTCTTCCCATTTTCATTGCTCTATATTTCTTACCCAGTAGGCACAGCTAAGGTGTCAATGGGTGCTGAGTCTGGGGTAGTGGTGGGATATGGTGCTGTCTCTGGTGTAGATGGATTGTAGGGTGTTAACGGTGGAGAGGGAAGGTTGGAAACTGCTCGAGTGTCTGATGGTCCCGAGGAAGGTGTTTGGGGATTATCCTCGGAGACCCTAAAATATTCATGAATGAAATAATAATGATCAGTTTTCATGATATACTTTCTGTTCAATCTTTGTTTTGATTTAGTTTTCCAGAAACTTTTTTAAGGAGATTTTACCGCCACCCCCCCCCCCAGAAAAATTGGGGAAATCGACATACTTCAGTGTTTAAATATGTATTTATTTCAAATGTCTTCCTTTTTTTTTTTTATTCAGAGATGAATTCTTACCAAGGGACACTTGCAGTCTGACTGGCGGCAGGAGAAATGATGGGGGCGGGTTGCCAACTCAAGTCCTGAAAATATACGAAAATATGAGAAAATAATTAAGATTCAGAAGAAGAAAAAAATCCCATAACTAACACATTGCTGCAAGTTATTATTATCATTACAATTAGACGTCGGCGTTTTCTTTAGAACAAAATTTTTAATTATGAGTGAACAATCAGTGTTTTTATTTAGCTGAAGATGAAAATATTAACCTGGAGATCTTTCAGAGCAGCATCTCTCTGTCTTCTGGCCTCAGCCAGCTCCATCTCTAAGACTTGAACCTTCATGGCAGAGTCAAGATGTTTCTGCTCGATTGCCCTAGCCCTCTTCTCAGCAGCCTGCCTTTTCTCCTCGGACTCACGAACTCGACAGCGAATGTCATCCACGAGTTCGTTGATGTCTCCTCCAGCCCCAACTCCAAGCTCTGATGCCAGGCCCTGCCATGATTATGATGAAATATTCCGGGGAAATACTTATCACATTATATACCGAGTCAGATTAAAAGCTCCGTTATACTTCTTGTCTAATGATAGATGAACTATCGAATATGAGATAAGTCAGTATCATTGAAATAAAGCAATTATTGTCATAAACAGATACATTTCTAGAACTTAATTCTAATCTAGAATGAAGACTTACATTTAGCCGTTCCTCGAGTTGCTGTTTTTCGGAGGAAGTCTTGAGGCATTGAAGCAGAAGCTTGCCTGTGAATTGGTCAGCTGGTAGGGGTGGGTTAGATGACAAGGAGTATGTCGGGTCTCCGTAAGACCAACACAGCTTCTGTGAATTTTAAATCATGAAAATGTGATCATGATATTGATATAAAGATAACAAAGACATCATGTTAACAATCATTATAAAGTTGATAATATTGTGATCGTTACGATGATGATGATAACAGAAATTACATTATAATAATTTATATAAATCATGATAATCATAGTAATAGTGATAAAATTACTGGAGAGGAAGAATTAGAAGAAGAAAAACAAGGAATCAAGAAGAAGAAAGGGGGAAAATAGAATATTTGACGGGAGAGTTGTTTTATGCACGTTGCTGAGTTGAAATATAATTGTCTGATTTTCATTCAAAATTATGTTTGTGAATATTTAGCTTTTGATTTTCTCTTAGGTTTACTTTTTTCCCCCTCATAATCATAGTTAGTAATACATTGCTTACATCCAGGGAGCTAGCCATTGGCTGTTTGATGGCAGGAGGAGAAACTGATCCGATACAGGGTAAAGGTCTTCCCAGGACCCATGGATGTGGGGAACGAAGACGTCCGATACAATACATCGCCAAATGTTTGTTTCAAAAGATAGAAGTTCGAAACTATGATCTAAAGAAAGAGGACACGAAGGGGAGAGGAAGAAGAAATGAAATGGAATTAGGCCTACCAACTGAAGGGGGAGGGGAGAGGACCGTGAATTTAGAACTGATAATAGCAAACGCACTACTATAGACTGTGTAATTTGTATCGTAGCTAGCGTTAACGAGTTTTAGTGGAAAAGCTGAACACGTTTTGCTTCATAATAGGAAAAGTATTACATCATTCCTATTCAAACTTGCTCGTTTTATTTATTGTTATCTAATGATAAGATACTAACCTGGCAGGTTTGAAAGAAGAGGTTTTGATAGGTTAGAGATAGTCGAAAATTGCCAAAAAGTTTGACAGATAGTTCTCAAAACGCAAAGTTGCAAGAGAATGTGGTTTGTTGACATTTCTGTTACCAGGGCCAACGAAATAGAATGGTGCGTTAAACTATGCAGGCGTTGTCACAAACTAATGCGCTAACGCTATTCCTGAAAATTAACCCAAATTAAACCCGCCCAAACTACATTTCTTCAAGGGCGCTTTTAACGCTTACACGGCGCCTAGTGACCACGCCCTTGCATTGCGCGATGACCAAATCTTACGTCATAATCTGTGACGTGACGTCTTCCGTTTTTTTTTTTGTTTTTTTTTGCTTGCTTTTTTGTTTGTTTTTTCCCGACGTCAGAGGATTCAGGTGGCTTGTAATATACATGTACTGTCATAAAAAGAAGTAAAAACTGTTATTGTTGTCTTCCTCATCATAATTAAGTAAAGTATCTCTTTTGCAAATAAACCCATGATTTCAATTTAAGGGTGCATTTGTTAGCAATAAAGCTAATTTCTATAATGAAGAATCAGAACATCTATTAATATAAGAGTGAAAAAGAAAATGTTGACAGCTGTATCGTGAACCAGCAAAAAGCTTACAGGCTGTCCCTGAAAAAAGGGAGAAATCCAAGTTTATGTAAAACTGTTCAGCAATTCAAAACCGATAGTTTATGGATGTGCATGTTTATATTTTTTTCAACATTGCACCCTATACAAGAATTTAAAGTATGTACAGAGCCCCGCCCCGCTCTGCACCGTAATGGACTACCTCGATTGAACAATTATTCCATCTCCGAATATCTGGAAATAAGTCCAACTCACATGAATGTGAAAAAAGCTCAGGAGTTTGCAGGGCATGCTTTTAATGTTTTTTTTTTTTATCATGCTATTTTGGGGGGCGCGGTTGCTATCGATCACCTGCAAGCGTGCACTGAAACATTGAGTAGATTATTGTTTTTAAAAACAGAAGTGTTTATATACTTCGGAAATGAGTAAATGACAAAGTATTTGTTTGTAATATGTACAGAGCCCCCACCCCGCTCTGCACCGTGATGGACTACCTTCGAATGAACGATTATTCCATCTCCGAATATCTGGAAATAAGTGTAACTTTCATGAATGTGAAAAAGCTCATTGAGCAAGCTTTTGATCATTCTATATGCAGTTTGGGGTGCGTTTGCTATTAACTGATAGTTTGCAAGCGTGCGCTGAAACGTTGAATTGATTATTGTTTTAAAACAGAAGTGCATTTATTACACAAAAAAAAAAAGTTCGGAACTGACAAAGTATTTTTTGTAATATGTACAGAGCCCCACCCCGCTCTGCACCGTGATGGACTACCTTCCATTTTATGGCGATTGTTCCATCTCCGAATGTTTGAAATTAACATGATTTGTATACTTCAAAATCTTTCGATTTTAAGCTTGCCGTGTTTGTGCTCAGTTACTATGCTACTTCTGGTTTAACCCATTCGTGACAGAGGTCCACATTTTGTGGTTTGGCCTAATATCTTTTGATGCAAAGCCCTTAAAAATCATACCAAATACATGAGCAGAAAGAGCAAAAAATTCTACACAAACTGTGCCCATTTTGGTTGCATCAGTATTCGTTGTTTGATGCTGAAATTTTTTTAAAGGAAAATAAGCATTAAAATCCTTAAATTGGCAATGTGATAGAAAGTTTAAAATCACTGTTTTCCCCTGCAAATTGGCAACTTTTTGGCTTCTCATCATAATTTTTGTCAATTTATATTCATTTTAGATACATGACATTTTAAAGGAAAAATGTAGCAATAAAATAAAAATGTTGGTGTTGCCAATTTGAAGAATAAAAGCTGATCAAATTAGGCTTTATTACAGTGTTCTCGCTAGAAAAAATTCCACACATGTCGGCACATGTCAAGGACATGTGCTGCCACTCCTGAGGATGAGGGCGGGTGGGGGGATTCCCCCTCCCGCGCGAATCGCGGGATATGGGAGCGTGACCCAAAGCGGAGACTTATAGTGGAGATACTTGCACCACTAGGAGCTCTGAAGCCCTTTATCAGTAAATACAACTTACAAGATATTGGAGAGCAGGAGAGTGGAAATTAAATAAGCCTGTGCATTCACAAGTATTTTTCTACCCATGTACACTTTTACCCATATGGATGGATGTGGTACCTGTTCAGAATTTGTAAGCAATCTGGTCACTACATCAAGTGACCACATCACATTCTCTCCCTCTCTCACTCTCTCTCTTCCCCTCTCACTACCTTCCTCTCTCTCTCTCTCTCTCTCTCTCTCTCTCTTTCTCTTCTCTGTATGACCATGAGGGAAAATCCTACTCATAAAATTTTACAGCTTCTTTCAGCCTTCAACCTATTACCAACTACACTTTAGCTATTTAATGGGGAGTACATTGGTCTGTCCCTGGAAACTTCACAGGCTTACAGTAGTTGAACTATATTGCCAAAAGTAAAAAAAAAAATCTCTGGCATTTTTTATTACTGTTAGGAATGTATACTCAATTTCTTTTTTTACCCTTGCCGCCACGCATGTCGGGGCAATTTCACACATGGTTTTACTTTGTCTTAAATCCTGCACACATGGTATTCGAACCATGGGTATTATGTACTGCCGAGAACAATGGGCTTTAAATAATTCCTGTCACGAATGGGTTAAGGTGGCCCCTGCTATATAGAAATCGAGTTAATTTCTTCTATAGTGCAGAAGCAATGCATCTATATAAGAGAGAAGTAACTGAACGAGAGAATGCAGAAAGCTTGTATCGTACACCAGCAGAAAGCTCATTATACAGGCTATGCCTGGAAAAGAAAAAGAAGAAAAATCCAAGTTTATGAGTAAGCTTACAGAGCTCCATCCCGCACTGCACCTTCGATTGAACGATTATTCCATCTCCGAATGTCTGAAAATAAGTGTAACTTTCATGAATGTGAAAAAATATCATTCAAAGCTTGCAGGTTGCATGGAATGTGCTCTTTATCATGTTATATACCGTTTGAGGTGTGTTTGCTGTCGTTCACTTGCAAGCACTGAAACATCGAGTTGATTATTGTTTGTTTGTTTTTTTATAATAGAAAAAGTGTTTCTAGTGTTCGCATAAACTGCCACAATTTTTTTTTGTAATATGTACAGAGCCCCACCCCGCTCTGCACCGTGATGGACTACCTTCGATTAAGCGATTGTTCCATCTCCGAATGTTTGAAATAAACATAATTTGTATGCTTCAAAATCACTTCAGATTTAAGTTTGCCGTGTTCGTGCTCATCATGAGAGTGCATTTGCCAGCAATCACTTTAATTTGTTTTTCTTTGCCGACACCAAAACGGTAATACACATGTACTGGTAACTTATGGCTTTCATTTTGAAAGAAATAGGTTTATTGTTTCCACAACGGATCAAAAGTGATTGAATGTAGGTCTGTTGTAGTTTTTCTCGGTGCTTATGATACCAAACTTTGGGTTACATCTTACATTTTGCAAAAAAAAAAAAAAAAAAAAATTCCCTGTAAAAGTTTTGCTGTCCTTTTAAAATCAAATGTTATCGGTGCTTTGTATCTTCCACATTCAAAATAACATATTCACAAACATCTTAAATAAGATGCAAAAGATTAAGAACTATTTACAAATACTTACCTAGACACTCTATTTCGAAAAGATGTTATTAAACGCCATCTCTATTTCAAAAACATATACTGATAGAATAATCGAAAGTTTAGAAGAATGATCAGTTTTAGAATGATGAGTGATTTTCCGCAATTTTTTTTTTCATAGTTGCTTACCCATGATAAAGAAAAAAAATACTTAATCTCAAAAGAATGTAATGAATGTTTGTATTTCTTTTAATGATTTTGCCTCCCCACTTTTTTTTGGGGGGGGGGGGGAGAGGGGGTGGTAATGAGAGAAAGAGAGTGTGACATGTAACATCTTTTCGAATACAGTGCCTTTCTAGGTCAGAAGTTCCAACACGTCAACGAGTTCCTTGATGGTAGGTCGACTGAAGGGAACGCTGTCACAACACAATTCGCCAAAGAAATTGAGCTCGCCATTGTTGACAGCAATCCCCATCAGTCTTAGAAGTCGTCCAAGCTGGAAGATATCACTCCTGACCGTTGTACCCTGGTCATCTAGGGCACACTCGGGAGCGATATGGACGTACACCTCCTGTTGATTAAAAAAAGAAGATCAAAGTTTACATATCTTGTTTATTACTAGAACAACAAATATGTGAATAAGAACCGAATTACTGATGGTGAATTCTTATATAGTTTATTTATTTTGTCAAATGCACGATCAATCAATTAAACAGTTGGCCTGTGAAATCAAACCTACCCTTCTTCGGTATTTCTCTTTGTCCTCATCAGAAAACCCACAGAAGAAAGGCGTAGTCCTGGGAAACACCAGACCGAAGTCAACAATCACTGCCTGCCAGCGACCCGTCTGAGTCTTCTGAAGGAGACAGTTGTCCTCCTTCAAGTCGTTCATGAGATATCCCATCTCATGAATTCGACCCAGAGACTTGGTTATATCGAGAGCTAGCTGAAGCCTGAAATGAAGAGAAAGCGAATAAATCACATTATTATCAGAATAGTCGAGAAAACAAAAGATGCATACATATACATATTATATGTTTATCAGAATTTTATTCAACCATAAGTATACTCACCATTCCTTAGTAGTAAGGAAAAGTTCTCGCATGCCTCGCTCCAGAGTCCACGACTCTCCGGTCGTTGGGTCGCCGATGAAGTCCATTGCAAGACCGACAAAGCCTGGGCTGGTCTCTAGGCAACCCATGTAACTTGGGAAGCACTCATTCCTACCCAAGATGTCAAGGAGGCTGGCTTCCGCGAGGATCTGCTGCATCTATCAAATAAAACAAGAATGGGTTGTAGCTTTCTTTTTCTGTCTGAAATGAGATAGAAACTGATAGTAGCAATGCCGCCCATATTTTCAATAATGTAAACGAATTTGGTGATGTCGAGTCACTGATAACATATCAACTAACCTTCAAGTTCATTTCCTGGATGTCATTAGGGAGCTTGAAGATCTTTACAGCTATGGGCTTATCAGTCAGGCGATGGCGGAACAGGTGGACAGTAGCACTCACTCCGCTGCCCAGGATGACATCACCCCCTCCCTGATGGAATGACTTCAAGTCATCCCTACTCCAGACATAATGGCAGGGGGCAGGGGCAGCTGCACTGCTCGAGATGACGGTGGCAACAGCACCACCCACTGATGGTGGTCTAGAGAAATACAGAAAGACAGAGAATGACAGATGTTAAAGTGCAAACGAATAAAGTTATTCCTCTGTTTTTTGTTTTTGTTTTTTCTTCACAATATTAGACTAAAGGGTACCCTTTTGAAAAGACTGAAACTGTCTTACCGTGAGTTTGGGCTAGGTGAACGATGGATAGCCACAATGCTCTGAGCAGAGGTGAGAACTGCTGAAGGAATGCTGACTTCTGGCACCAAACCACTAGTCACTGGACTAGGACTTGATTGTCTTAAATGAAAATAGGAAAGATGGAAATTGTGCTTATAATTATTGTTATGCCAACTTCACATAAAAATTACTAAGAAATGAATGTAAACAAAGGCAGCAATTAATTTGATGAATTTACATATATCATTAATGAGTTCGGGGTTTTTTTTTTTCTTATAAAAAAACCCGAGCCCTATTTTCAACGATACGAGTTAATAGATAGTGATTTCTTCCCATTTTCATTGCTCTTTATTTCTTACCCAGTAGGCACAGCTAAGGTGTTAATGGGTGCTGTGTCTGGGGTAGTGGTGGGATATGGTGCATATGGATATGGAGAGGGAAGGTTGGACACTGCTCGAGTGTCTGATGGTCCCGAGGAAGATGTTTGGGGATTATCCTCGGAGACCCTAAAATATTCATGAATGAAATAATACTAATCAGTTTTCATGATATACTTTCTCTTCAATCTTTGTTTTGATTTAGTCTTCCAGAAACTTTGTAAAGGAGGTTTTACCGCTCCCCTCCCCTCAAAAGGGGGGAAATCGACATACTTCAGTGTTTAAATATGTATTTATTTCAAATGTCTTCCATTTTTTATTCAGAGATGAATTCTTACCAAGGGACACTTGCAGTCTGATTGGCGGCAGGAGAAATGATGGGGGCGGGTTGCCAACTCAAGTCCTGAAAATATACGAAAATATGAGAAAATAATTAAGATTCAGAAGGAAAAAAAATCCCATAACTAACACATTGCTGCAAGTAATTATTATCATTACAATTACACGTCGGCGTTTTCTTTAGAACAAAATTTTTAATTATGAGTGAACAATCAGTGTTTTTATTTAACTGAAGATGAAAATATTAACCTGGAGATCTTTCAGAGCAGCATCTCTCTGTCTTCTGGCCTCAGCCAGCTCCATCTCTAGGACTTGAACCTTCATGGCAGAGTCAAGATGTTTCTGCTCGATTGCCCTAGCCCTCTTCTCAGCAGCCTGCCTTTTCTCCTCGGACTCGCAAACTCGACAGCGAATGTCATCCACGAGTTCGTTGATGTCTCCTCCAGCCCCAACTCCAAGCTCTGATGCCAGGCCCTGCCATGATTATGATGAAATATTCCGGGGAAATATTTATCACATTATATAGTGAGTCATATTAAAAGCTCCATTATGCTTCTTGTCGAATGATAGATTAACTGTCGAATATGAGATAAGTCAATATCATTGAAATAAAGCAATTGTTGTCATAAACAGATACATTTCTAGAACTTAATTCTAATCTGGAATGAAGACTTACATTTAGCCGTTCCTCGAGTTGCTGTTTTTCGGAGGAAGTCTTGAGGCATTGAAGCAGAAGCTTGCCTGTGAGTTGGTCAGCTGGTGGGGGTGGGTTAGATGACAAGGAGTATGTCGGGTCTCCGTAAGACCAACACAGCTTCTGTGAATTTTAAATCATGAAAATGTGATCATGATATTGATATAAAGATAACAAAGACATCATGTTAACAATCATTATAAAGTTGATAATATTGTGATTGTTACGATGATGATGATAATAGAAATGACATTATAATAATAATTTATATAAATCATGATAATCATAGTAATAGTGATAAAATTACTGAATAGAAAGAATTAGAAAAAGAAAAACAAGGGATCAAGAAGAAGAAAGGGGGGGGGGAAATAGAATATTTGACGGGAGAGTTGTTTTATGCACGTTGCTGAGTTGAAATATAATTGTCTAATTTTCGTTCAACACTATGTGAATATTAAGCTTTTGATGTTCTTTTAGGTTTACTTTTTCCCCCCTCATAATCATAGTTAGTAATACATTGCTTACATCCACGGAGCTAGCCATTGGTTGTTTGATGGCAGGAGGAGAAGCTGATCCAATACAGGGTAAAGGTCTTCCCAGGACCCATGGATGTGGGGAACGAAGACGTCCGATACAATACATCGCCAAATGTTTGTTTCGAAAGATAGAAGTTCGAAACTATGATCTAAAGAAAGAGGACAGGAAGGGGAGAGGAAGAAGAAATGAAATGGAATTAGGCCTACCAACTGAAGGGGGAGGGGAGAGGACTGTGAATTTAGAACTGATAATAGCAAACGCACTACTATAGCCCGGTACTATAGACTGTGTAATTTGTATCGTAGCTAGCGTTAACGATTTTTAGTGGAAAAGCTGAACACGTTTTGATTCATAATAGGAAACGTATTACTTCATTCCTATTCAAACTTGCTCGGTTTATTTATTGTTATGTAATGATAAGATACTAACCTGGCAGGTTTGAAAGAAGAGGTTTTGATAGGTTAGAGATAGTCGAAAATTGCCAAAAAGTTTGACAGATAGTTCTCAAAACGCAAAGTTGCAAGAGAATGTGGTTTGTTGACATTTCTGTTACCAGGGCCAACGAAATAGAAAGGTGCGTTAAACTATGCAGGCGTTGTCACAAACTAATGCGCTAACGCTATTCCTGAAAATTAACCCAAATTAAACCCGCCCAAACTACATCTCTTTTAACGCTTACACGGCGCCTAGTGACCACGCCCTTGCATTGCGCGATGACCAAATCTTACGTCATAATCTGTGACGTGACGTCTCCGTTTTTTTTTTTTTTTTTTTTTTTTCCCCCGACGTCAGACCATTCAGGTGGCTTGTAATATACTGTCATAAAAAGAAGTAAAAATATTATCTTCCTCATCATAATTAAGTAAAGTATCTCTTTTGCAAATAAACCCATGATTTCAATGTTGGTCCCCCTGATTTTCCGTTTCACATTAAACGAAAAAATACTGGTCACATACTACTTTTCAGAAGCCAATCACCATTATAATGTCCTACTTACATCGCAGATACTGGTATGATGGTATCTAACCATATTATCTAACTTTTAAGCAATCACGTTCAAGTTACATAAACCCCATTTGAGGAAACTTGTGCAGAATGGCTGATTGCGACGTACCAGCTGCGTTGACAGGACCATGTCTCGCAACATATGAAAATGGACAGATAGATGGAGAAAGAGAGGGGGGGGGGGGGGCGTTAAGTATTTTGATATCGGAAGCATACATTTTCAAAATTATCCTTATCACGTGAGGGGGCGTTCATTCTCCACATAAATATCCATGACTGTTCAAAATTTTGCGGAGAAAGGCTTCTTCAACCTTCCTAATTATCGGGGGGGGGGGGAATCTGCTTTTGTCAGCTGTTCACCTCAATTGTTAGAAAGGGGGTCTTTTGTGGCTAAACCGCCTGGGAAATCGTTTCCTTTGCGAGTACATTCTCTACGATTTGGAGATTAAGGGTCTATATTGTCAAATTCGTTGCGTTCAGAATTGATTGGAGTACTTTACCGAGGAGCCTCCTCGTTGAATCACTCCCTTTGACAACTACTGTCGACTATCATCACAATTGTACAATTAAATTAAACAATCGTAATAGTAAGTTTTCTCCTTTACTTCGTTTACCATGCATGGAACCTAAAAATGGCTAGGATACTTGAGCTATTATAGCAAGGCCGCGCTATGGAAGAAGGGGGGGGCAGCCGCCCCATGATTTTTCAAGTGATAAAAAAGGAGAAGTAGTAGTAATAGTAGTAGTAGTAGTAGTAGTAGTAGTAGTAGTAGTAGTAGTAGTAGTAGTAGTAGTAGTAGTAGTAGTAGTAGTAGTAGTAGTAGAAGAAGAAGTAGAAGAAGAAGAAGAAGAAGAAGAAAGGGTAGGGTCATGCAATTTGATTAATTTGTTCATTTAAAATGTTATTAACATACATGTGGGTCATCTTGCTCTCCCCCCCCCCCCCCCAAGCAAAATAACCCTGGCCCCGCCCCTGATCTATAGAATAAATATCAGCATCAATGAATGCACAATACAAAAGCTATGATTTAAAGAAAATATACAAAAAGGTTTTTCATCATTATTTTCCCCTTTAAAAAAAATTCAGCAGGCAAAGTGTTAAAATGGTACGTACTTGAAGAGAAATAATGTCAATCATTGTGTTTTTCATGTTAGATGGAGAAATAATGTAAAAATATGCCCAATTTTTACAAGATGTTGGAGAATTTTAAATCTTGGAATGGTTGTTACTAGTACTTCTTCCAATCCATGATAAACACTGGGGAAGGTGGGGGGGGGGGGGGGGAGGGGCAATCTCATTGCACCCAACCAATGCCCCTTTTATTGAATTTTATGTAGAAAAAATATTAACAGATAGAGAAAAGAGAAGAGAAAAATGCAGATGGAACATAGTATGAAGTTAGAGCATATGAGAGAGCATGAAAGAGAGAGAGAGAGAGAGAGAGAGAGAGAGAGAGAGAGGCAGAGGGACGGAGACAGAGACAGACAGACAGATTAAATGAGTGCAGTAGAGAAGATAGGAATAAGACACCATCGAATGACAAGCTGAAATTTGTTGATATTTACCGTGGATTATGGGAATCAGAATTGTATGAACTGTTGTAAACAAACAACAAACAAATGAACAAAACAACATATAAACAAATGAACAAAAACAAATAGACAAACAACAAACCAAGACAACTAAAAGAATACACACCTGTGTAGTCATATATATTGTTTTTTCTTCCTAGTCACTGCAATGTTGGAGGTATTTGTAATCAGATCAAGTATGAGAAGAAACACAGGTCTTAGTTCATACATTGTTTTAAAAATGCAGCTTAAAAAGAAGATGGGAATAGTGAATTAGGTGGTTTATACCCACTTTGTCTAATTCAACACCACTATGGCTAAACCCATTTGCTCTACTATCAATTTGGTCTAATTGCTGTTTGGTCCAATCATCACTTGGTCTAATACCCACTTGGGCTAATCATTTCGTCTAATGATCAACTGATGTAATTGCCACTTCATCTACTTAATTTTCCTCATTTCGTCTAAAGACAATTTGGTCTATTACCAGCTCATCTAATCAGATAGACCAAGTGGTGTTAGACCAAGTGGGTATTAGATGAATGAGCATAGTCTAACTGGAAATTAGACAAAGTGGTAAATGGGCTAAGTGGTAATTAGACCAAATGGTTATTCGACGAACTGGATGTAGACGAAATGGGATTAGACCATGTGGGATAAGACCAAACAGGCATTAGACATAGTGGGATTAGACAAAGTGGCAATGCACCAATTAGGAAGCACAGTGGACATCCTTTATAATGAGGACATTGGACAATGAAAATTGCCTTGTTATTCAAAGTACATGTATCTTGTTATATCAGTATAGACCCCGTTACCCCCCCCCCCCCCCAAGAATATGAAGAGGGATCGACAAAATTACTTGTTATGTTAGGTGTATCATTAAATCGGAGTTCTTCATGAGTATCCACTGTGCATGATAAACTCATAAAGTAGACTTGGAAACATTCCAATTACAAATGTACAACACACCAGCTGTTTATAACAAAAGAAATGCATTAAACAATTCTCAAAAGTTATCAAAACATAACAATTGTCATGCACTTTATTGAACTGCCCTAAATGGAACTCATCAATGCTTAATACTAAAACATATTTCAAAGCAGATTTCACAAATTTAAAACAAAGTATTTCAATTTATGATCCTCAACATTTTGACTGATGGGGCAAATATTACCGGTAAAGATATTCTACATGTACAACAATACCAGTTCGAAAAAGGAATAGTCGTGAGGGAGCTTCAGAATTAATGTTGAGCAAGAATGTTCTTTCAAATAGCACATACTCTTAACAGTGATTTGATTTGTTGAATATTCTCATTTATAATAACATTTCTGTCAGGGATAGATGCACTTTGAATGCAGAACAAATCTAAAAATGCTAAAGTTTTTAAAAAGAAATCACACAAGTTTAGCCCAATTGTATTGATTTTTTTTCTTTACATTTCCTTTTTAGGGAAATGGGGGACCCAATTTCCGATGATAGTCTAGAGATGCTTGCTTATGAAAATCTCATGGACAAAAGTACTTCTCAGCTAATATATAGATTATTTCCTATTTATGTTAAATAATAACCAAAAATAAAATAACAGTAATTCAAAAACAATCAAGCAAACAAACACTGAATTCAAAGAAAATTTCATATCTCTTTGTCTCATTTGACATATCTGTCCCACAAATTGTAGCTTTCAATTCTACAAAGGGATTTGTCTTGGTTTAAAACCATCTCTATACTTATTGAAAAATGTGTATCTGGTAGTAAATCTGCATTACCTTTAAGATTTCATAAGTCAAGTCTCACCGCCGGACATAATATTGGACGGGATGGTATTGGATCTTACTTCTGGCCAATAGAGGTGAAAGAATTCGTCTGGAGAAAAAACTTTAATTCTACACTGAATATAGTGATTCCAGACACACATTGCCAGTATCTTCGTTCAACTGATCTCTAGGCAGAAGATGGGAAGAAACTGTGGAGAGAAATCCTTCGGCCTGACAAAATCCACGCAAGTAAACGACAGCTTGCATGCTACATTTGGAGGATAGCAGCAGCTCAAACCACAGAACACAGTATGGGTAGGAAAAGTGCGAAAATTTCTGTGAATCCTGCATTTCTTGAGGTTTTTGGACAACCCTCTGCATCTAGAGATAAGTCTTTGCACACAGAGCTCCACTGCCTCTGTATTTTTCAATGACATCAAGGTTTGGACAAAGTCCTTTCCATAGCATCCCGGTAGAAATCAAACACCTTCTCACATGCCTTCTGACATACTGACATCAGCTTGTGGTACTGCAGTAGGTGCGAAAAAGAAATGCAAGTACGAGAAAATTAAAAAAAAAAACAACATAAAAAACCGAGCATAATGTTAGAACACTGTAAAGGTGCGTTCACACATGATGCAACAGTGTGGTAACACGCTGTGTCACCACACTTTTTTGTGTACAAGCCTATGGGGTATAGTGCGACAAAAAAATGTCGCCGAGGCAGGACACACTTTTTTTTGCTGCCTTGATACATAAAAAATGCGCACCAATCAAATTTCTAAAAAGTTAGCGCAAAAATTGTTGCCATGAGATTGCTTGCGCAAGTTTTGACGATATGCTCTCTTACCGGTATTGAGAGTTGACGCGTTAATGCGCGTTCATTAGCATATGTGGTGACACAAAGTCCCGCCACGTGTGAAGACGAAACAGTGTGGCGCCACAGCGTGGTACCACACTGTCGCATCATGTGTGGGAATGCACCTTTAAGCTTGTTCACAATATTATGAAGCAGGTTTTCTATGCATAATGAATGGTATATGAGGAGGCATGAAAGAAACGCTGAGGCAAAAGCGTCTTTTTGTCTCCTGGCTGCAAAAAGGAGAGGACCAAGCAAATTCTTATCAAGTTGGTGCAAAATATGAAATTACAAGTTTTTCTGTGGAACTTTTGGCAGAACTCTCTTTTATTTGAGCAAGAAACTGTGGGGGGGGGGGGGGGGGGGTTTGCCACTGCATATCTGAATGAGCTTTTAGTTACAACTCTCATATTATCATGCATACCATAATGTTTTAATATACAAATAATGCACAGATGTGAGTGTGTTAGTGGCGATGCAGCGCACTCGAGGGTATTTACAATGTGCGACTAGCACGAGGCGCTTGCGCCGAGTGCTTTTACATAATATTGTAAATACCCGAGATGCCTGCATCGCCACTAACATCACAAATTTAAATCTGTGCATTATTTGTTTTATAAACGGGTCGGCAGTATGACTTTGTAGTGGAAAATTTGTTAAAAATGCTACAAATTTCCTCAGATCGTACAGACAAGGAGGCAACATCTGCTTTCTCTTATGACATCACAAGCGTAGCCTGTGTGATGCGCCCCAGGTGCGCCCCTGAGTAAGCGCATCAAAATCCTTGTGATAACTAGAAAGACCGCGTATTTCATGGCGCGCGTGTCAGTTTTTACGCGCTAGAAGTAAAGTGATGCATCCAAATTGCACAGTGCTGCACAAAAAATGCACGGCTGGAAGGTTGCGTAGAATTAAAGCATGAACACGTGACATGCATACGCACTCGCTATTGGCTACATCCTTGAACCCGTTTTATAATAATTAATAAAGTGCCATGATTTATAGAATAGGTGATAGGAAAGTGGACAACAAGGTTACAATCTTTCCCACATCATTAACATCAATTGGCAAAACATACATGTAAATCTGCCAGTAAAATGGATACCTGGTAGGGGGAAAAAAATCATTTAAGAAGCTGTGCTGCATAAATGCATATTCTTCTTCTTCTTTTTTTATTACTATTATCATTACAAAAAGATGATAATGTATTATCGAGCAATAATGCACAAAAGTAGACAGTAAAAGAGACACACAATGTCTTTTAAGATGTAGTCCACAAAGGAGTATTTTATTTTCAATATTTTTATCACATTAGAACCCACAATACAGCTGATCTTCTGTTTTTATATATTAACCATTTTCATTGCATTGATATTGACTTAAATTTCAATGTACAATTTACGAACAATCAGCTGAACGTCATTCAAATATTTATGAAATATATTTAAGTTATAACAGAGGCAATTCATAACATACCACGATAAAATGATCAATCTTCAATTTTCAAAAGCAAATTGCAATCTTGGCATAATCAGACAAAGAAACAATTCCCCCCTGACTCTGATTGTTAATTCCTTTAAAGAATTGACAGAAATAAACGACAGGCTCTAATGGTACTCACTTGTTCTACAGTACAGCTGCCTTGCATGCTTGATGTGATGAGACTATGACCCAGGCTATCAATGGCCGCTGTCAGTACACATTTAGCATCCTGTATAAACCAAAAGAATACCATGACAGAAAAAAAGACAACTCAATAAATAAGAGAGCAAGGGACATGTTCAAGCAACTAGAAGTCCCATTTTACTTATCACTGAAGAAGAATACCTCTTCTTTTAATAGGAAAAGTCTGGATTTCCAGCATCAGTAACAATATCAATGAGTATTTATCATTTTTTTTCAGAAAGTGTATGGAGCAAAATAATGGCTTGCCTCAAATGAAAAAAAAAGGCCCAGTGAAATAACTTTAAAAGAGGATTTAAAGAAATAATTTTAAAAAAATATACAAGGGCACTTATGAAAAGATTTATTTCTACAATGAGATACAATGGTGGAACTAAGCAGCACAACCAGTCCATATAGCATATGCTCCCTTTATAAGCCCAACTGACTTTAATATTATACTTACCTTATATACCAGTAATCTAAAAATACATGCCCCCCATATCAATCATTTAACCCAAAAGCACCTGAAAATGAAAGTGTAAACTTAACTTTTGATCAGAGCTTTGGAATATCTTAACACCAGAAAAAAGAATGCATCAACTATTTAACAATGTTGTTGCTATTCAAATAAAAAGGAAAAAAAAAACTTATCCAAATACCTCCTAGAATAGTGCTTTACCTCTTAACAATGTCCTGGGTCTACCCCACATGGAACATACCTTTGTTTGCTCCTTGGTAGGATCTACGATGAACTCTTCATCTTTACCCATCATGCAACAGGATGCTGCAGCATTGCATTTCATTGGGATGCCGGCATTGATCATGGCTAGGCATGCAGCATTGACACTACAAGCCAATAGCTTCAAATAATTCATGGTCAAGGCTAATAACAATACTCTGAGTGAAATGTTCAAAGTTGAAAGTCAACAGCCTGACTCATAAGGTATTGTGCAAGGTGACAAAAGGGGAATTAGCGGTCAATAGAACTTTATTTGAATGGATTATCAGTTTGTCCTTAAACTTGGCAGCCACTTCAGGCACATCCTGTTCATTATCAAGTGGCCTAATATCAATGTGATAGCTTGATCACTTTTATAGAAGATTAAAATGAGGCAAGTGGCAACTGATGTAAAGAAATGAAAACTAATACAACAAACTCAAGGTCAGACAAGAGGGGTCTGCATAAAGTGCCAACAATACATCAGGGCCCCTTCTTAAAAAAAGTTGCAACTGATTTAAACCAATCGTAACTTTGAGATTGACCTCAACCACTATCTCTTAAGTACACAGTTGAGATCAATCTCACACTTGCGATCGATATGAATCAATCACAACTCTTTGTAAGACAGGGTCCAGATTGTTTTCTGTCAAATTTTGGAAGTATACTCTATAAAGAGTATCCATGGTCACTTGACAGATTTTACTAACCTGAAAAAAAAAAACTATTCTCCTATTTCTGAGCTACAAGATTATAATCCTTTTTCTTCAGAATTACAGACTCTTCATTTTAAAACCACGGAATTGTGAAATCATTAATGTGGAGGAAAAATCCATTGGTAGAGACTATATTACTGGCGTCAACTGAACCACTTAAAGCTTGTTCAGATATCAGGTGCCATGTCCCTGCAACAATGCAGACCAACTACACCTTTACTGAGCTCTTATTAAAACCAAGCCACCTTTACTTTTAGGTGGTTTTGTTGTACATGGTCACAGATGTTCAAAATAAAACAACTTGAAACACAATTCTAAGGATACGGCTCCTGCATCTTGTATCTCCTGCACAATGATGTCAACAGAAGAGCGTGGGAAGAGGGTAGTTAATAGGACAGTCTCACATGTATTCCTGATCATCCTCTCCAGGGCCTTCTCCCTTACACCTAACATAGAAATACATGTAAAGGAAACTGGAAATTATAAAGGACATTAATTGCTGGGGAAAAAATGTTACCAGTACTATTTCACATCTCCAATTTTAAACTTCTTTAGGAAAATTTCTCTAAGGGTGCCTTACCTTATCATGACCTGAAGATACAAATTTTTTAAATTTCAAATTTGTGATATTTGATCATTTACTTTAAATGGGACAAATTTTGACATGAACAAGCACAATAATATACTGTGCCCCTGGCCAATCAGACTAGATTGAATTAGTGGCAAACATATAAAGGGTAATAATGAACTTACAGGTATTTTAATCATTCATTCTAAGAAATAAAATATGTTATGATGTATACCTTTTTTACATGGTATAGTCTGGTTATAAACAAAATATAAACATTCATATTTACCTGCTATTCCCACCTTTGGTTTGTATGTGACTGTAACCGTTGCCTTGTCCATGAGTGCTTTATTAGGTTTAACATCCCCAGGGCCATACACAGCAGCCATCACAGATGTGTCACCTAAATGCATGAAGTATGTCAGAGAAATTTAGAATAAAGTCACAGATGAGATTGTCATGACAGAGTTGAAATAGGGCAAAACTGTGCCTGCTAGTTTTAAGCGCTGCTGTAATTAATGTAACAACAACAACAACAAAAAAATGCTTGTAATCACTGTTCATCACTGATGGAACCCTGACAGCAGAGAGATATCAGGACAACATCCTTCGGCCAGAGGTCATCCCATACTTGTGCAATCTTGCACCAAGATGACAATGCCCACCCACATAGAGCGAGGATCTCATGGAATACCTGCAGGAGGAAGGAGTGACGAGGATGGATTGGCCTGCAAACAGCCCTGACCTGAACCCGACAGAGCATTGTGGACCAGCTTGGCCATGCTGTACGCCCAAGAGTGATGGATCAAACAACACTGGCTGAACTGGGACAGACCTTTGTCAATGAGTGGAACGTCATCCAACTGCAACGTGTGACCAGACTGGTGGCCAGCATGAGGAGGTGGCAGGCTGCTGTGGATGTTCCACTTACGAATGGCCTTTTGATCCATTGATCTGACACTGTTGATGTGCATGTTGTTCAATAGAAAGTGCCGAAGAAAAATATGACTTTGTCACTTGTAAATTTGTGTATTTTTTTGCTTGTTTTGTTCTTTTTAGAGAGAGGGGGGGGGGGAGAGAGAACATGATTCCACATCAAGAAAAGAGAATGTCTGTTGTTAAGGTGAAAAGCAATTCAAGAGAAGGAGTGAGTCTGTGTTGCTTATGTTTGTCTGCTAGGGTTGAATACGGCTGAAAGTGATATTTGTTGAGGAGTGAATTCTTTTCCACTGCCACAGACCTATATTGTGGGTTAAAAGACATGGCTGGCAACAAGCATGATAGAGCCACCCTTGGACCTATTACATTGGAACACATCAAACAAGGCAATACCATAATAATTGATTGTTGGAAAGCATACAATGAACTTGGAGCTGTTGTTTCAAACATCTCACAATCAAACATTTCATACATTTGTAAATCCATTAACTGGAGCAAACACGAAGAATACAGGGGTCTGTGGTGGCAGGTCAAACAGCAACTCAGTTCTACCCACACAAGGACAGACAAGTGGCACCTCCATCTGATGGAGTACAGGTACCAGCAGCACCACAGACAAAGCCAACGCCTCTTCAGAACATCTTTGGGCGAGGCTGGAGAACTATACAATCCCAACAAGTAAATGGCACAAGAGTACTTCACATAACATTTTTTTTCTGCTTGAGTATTCTATTCTATCTTATGTTAATTTTTTTTTTTAAAGTTTGCTTTTGTATTATGCTTATTGTGATTTCATTTCTATAATTACTGTTGATCTCTTTATGTATTTCAATTTAGTGGCCCCTTTTTATAAGCTCTGCTCTCTCTAGGGTCACCAAAACATCATTGCATTTAAAATATGAATCTATTTTTTTTGTGTATGTTTTGATGCTAAAATAAATAAATGAATTGAATTGAATTGAAATAATTATCATGAACAACGTGCACTTCCTGCATTGTAAAATCTCTTCTTGCAGAGACGATTCCTTGCGTGATACAGCAAAAGCTGTCATCCACCTGCGAGCACTTCAATCTCGTACATGTTTAAAGAAACATCTGAAATATCTGACACATGATAAACCTTTTGGGGGCTCAGTATATGTCTTCAATGAATCTATCACGTTTACCCTCCATGCAGACTCTTGTATACACCATCATATTCGTGAATGTAAATGTTCATGCGGGAACCCACCATGTTCACTCAACGCATAGGCTCTTTACAACATTTGAAGCATTCTGAGTCGCAATTCTGTGTGTATATTCATACTAGGACAAAAATAACATCAAAGAAGTGGTTACGTGTCTAGGGTGTTGTGTAAACCAGACTAAATCAATAAGGAATTAATTTTGCAAATGTTTAACAAACTGAATGGTGGGTACATGTATCTATGTTATGAATATTAATGTGTTTGCTTCATAATGATTGATATACTTTAGTCATACATGTGTTAAAAATTCAAATGCATACAGGAATGCACCTCTTACATATGTACAGGTATGTCATGATATTCGGCTCATTCCATGTGAGGTTGTTAGATTGAGCTAGTTGAGCTCGGCATGAAGACCAACTGAACATGGATGGAATCTTTTGCAGAATAAAGGTGGCTGTCTTTGCCAGCAAAGCCTTTTAGACCCAGAGTCTGTGACATGGGAGAGTTTAGTAAATCCGTGGACTTCCATAACTTTTTCCGACAGGACTTGGCCATATGGATCCAATGGCTGAATCAGTCAATATCTTTTGACCGAGAATGACGGGTTTGCATCATGCCACAAAGTTATCTCTGGATCGCTGAAGGATGGAACAGCTATGTACTGCAATGCTCCATGTGAGTTGAGGCGCAGAAAAGGAATTGATGGGATGGTAAGCCGTAGGCTGCACAAAGAATGCAAGTCATGAAACATCAGTTAGGTATGCATCTGTCTTCTCCCGCATGCACCACACCGTTCCAGACATCCTTGCATTCATTGTTCATTTTCCGGACGAACACCTTTCGAAGAGATGTATTGAAAAACATGGAATAGCATACTCCACTAGATGTACATGGGCTCAGTATGTACAGGATTTATTTATTCAGTGTGTGTGGGAAGATGTGATCTTCAACGAATACAAGTTTGATGGTTATTGTTGAAATTAATGAGTCTCTCTTTTGAAAGAAAAATCCTTCATGTCAAACAAGTGTCGAAACTCGAAATGGCTTTTTTTTTTTAGTGGGGCCGAGAGGTACATATGGAACTCTACCCGAAACTGGCAACAATATGTATGAAACCCAAATACAACTGTCTCACAATCAGCTGCTGATTAAAACACAGCTCTTCTTAAAAACAAAAGAACCATTAACACCTCAAAATGATTGAAAACAGTATCCTGGTACCTAAAAATTGTTATTTTGGAAAAGGCAAAAAAAAAGAAGTGCCCTCATCCTCCTTTTTTCAAAAAGTTAGGATGAGAAACTAATAATTCTTTTTTTACTTGCCCTTATAGTTATACCAGTAAAGAACTCGACGATTTGAGGATTCCATGCCCGGATCCCATGTTTGTAGACCTAATTTGTATATTTAGCAACTTTTCACATTACATAATACATGTTCAATGACAATGACAATGATTACCAATGCAAATGAGGCATCATTGTAAAGGGGAATATACAAGCTTTCCATAACATCAAACTTAATAATGATTATAAAGCTACTTGAGAGATATAAGAACTTTAATTCAAATAGCAGAACTTTTTGGAGGGGAGCTGCAGCAATATTCACCCGTCCACATCCCTAAACCTAACAGCCCCCCCCCCCCCCCCCGGGAGCTCCGGGGACGAGGAGGGTGGGCGCCGCTCGTCAGCCAGACGCGCGACAAAACATAATATTATAAACTGAAGTTCTTCCTAGCTTATCTGTTTATTCGAATGAATTTCTCACCCTGAGTAAATACTGCCGATCCATCTGGTTTGGAAATACAACTCTGTGACGATCCAATGGGTCGAATTTCGACAGAAGAATTATTTTCTTGCATTGAAGTCATGCTCTTTCGATTTTCACGTGCTCTCGAGCTCCAGTATGGAACGCTACTTGGGACATCGACACAGGCAATAAAATAATGACGCTGTACGTGATATCTTGTACACTATCTTGTATCGAGTTGTTTCTATTTTACCTACATATAACTTATGGAAAAACTTACAGATTTTAGGTTTAATTTTGTATTTTTACAAATACATTTTTTTTTATGTCTATAAAGTACATCTAAGATCATTCAATCTTTTCCTTTTTCTTTTTTCATTTTGCAATTAACTTCAATTCATATTCACTAATACTATGAGCTCACAGAGATGGCGCCATGGTATTTTGATTGGGGGGGGGGGGGGAGGGGGGCACGGTGACCCATAGGTGAGTTAATTTATGTTTTAAACGTATAGGGGTATCATGTAGTTGCATCACCCAGCCCTTTCCTTTCCAAAACTCTTCTTTCTTTTTCCTCCTCTCTTTTTCAAACTTCAAATCATGGGGGGGGGGGGGGGGGGGGGTGGATGGTTGCCCCCCCCCCCAAGCTCACATTTGTTATTCAAAAAAATTCATAAAAATATGAGTACTATTGTAAGGAATAGAAGTTAAATCTCATAAAGAAGACTGTTTTAGGTACAGTGATATATTAATGCTTGGGATGTAAAAGATATATACACTTTACTAAAATGATTTAAAATGAAACCAAAAAAAAAAAAAAAATCTCCAAATCCTTGTTAGCTTACACTTTATGGCTTACACTTTACTAAAATGATTTTTGTTTAAAAATATAAAAAATATCAAATATTCATCAGCTTAATTTGAGGGCAGATCAGAAGAGTGCATAATGCATTGATATTGTCTCAGTTTGTGATGTCCCAAACTAGGGGCAATTAAGATACCATTGGTCAACTCTGTGTTTCTACAATGTTGTCAATTAAAAATGGGAAAGGAAGAAAAAAGAAAAGAAATGTTTGGCAGTGACTTGACTGATGTGATAGATATAGGATACAAGGACTGACATCAGTAGAAACAGTATTCATGGAAAGGGTACTGAACATATAAAGGCTCTGAATACAATGAAACTTTGAATGAGACATTACATGCATGTTCCATTTATTTATTTTATTTCATTTTTTTTTGCATCTGACACTAGGTGATTTATTACTTGTCCATACACAATCATTCACAGAAGAAATCTGGATTACTAGATTTAGACAATGTTACAAATATCACACCAAGAAAACAACCCAGGAACAAAAATAGTACAAATTAAATCACAGAAACATTTTGTACAATATTTACAATATTGTGGTCTCGTTAAGCTCTACATAGACAGATCTGCATTCACATCAACATGCAAATGGGCTCTCAATCTTCAGCAAAAATAAATCAACATATTTTTCCAAGGATAATTTTCTGCAAAAGATGAGGTAAACTTGTGTAGATAGATAGCATTACCTAACAAAATGAAAGATAACAAGCAATAAATATTCTCTTCATCACCTATCACTTGCACAATTACAATAATTCCATATGCAATAACTGGGAAAAGATACAACAGCAAATACTACTATTATAATACACACTCATTACAAAGAGTTAATTTTGCCAGTCCCACTTCTCTGTGTTTTATCTTTCTCACTGCTGATAGAATCGCTCATGACGACGGTCTCCTGCGTTCTGAAATTCAGTTAAATAATATTTTTCATATACTTTTTTTATATTCAGAAAGAGATTGTAAATGATACGTGTATCTAAAATGTATATATATGAAAATCTATGTAATAATTGATTATGTTGTACTGTGTTGAACATGTGGAACGCAGAAATAAATTTCAAGCAAACAAACAAAAAGAATAGATAATTATGAAAGTTAGTGCCAAAAAGCTGTCCTAATAATAAGCTAATCTTGTCAGCCTAAGTTCCCTGTATTCTTGTTTTCTAGTAAACTTAAGGTGTGTTCAGATATGATGCGACTTTGTGCAGGTCTATGAGGTATGGGGCGACATAAAAATATCGCCGAGGCAGGACACATTTTGGTTGCTGCTTGGCTGCAAAAAAACGAGCACCAATCAAATTCCTGAAAAGTTAGCACAAAAAATGTTGTCATGAGATTGTTTGCGCAAGTTTTGACAAAATTCTCTCTCATTTGAGAGTTGATGCGTTAATGCACGCTCATTAGCATAAGTGGCGGCACAAAGTGGCATCATATCTGAACACAAAAAATGTGGCGGCACAAAGTGGCATCACATCTGAACGCACCTTTACACACATAAACACATATCAGAATAGAGCTTTTATCCTGGTTCTACTGCCACACTATGGCAAATTTGTGTATAAACTTTCCAAAGCTCAAAAGGTTTCCAATACCATTCCTCTTACCACTCAGGAAAGCAAAACAAATCAAAATCAAACCAAACAAACAAAACAAGAAACTTAAACAACAAAACAAAAATGTCTTACAAATGCATAGTCAATGAGTGGTTCATGTTGAACATGATATGAATGAATTACCAACAAAATATTTATCACAATATTCATTTCACAATCATGGACCCTAAAGATCCATAAAACAACTTTTTGCGCCATGAAATATAATGTACCAACATAAGAACAAGTTTGAATAGAAAAAGAAACTTTCACAAACCACTATCATATTCCGTAACACAAAGTCTATTGCCAAAAACTTATGATGAATAAAAAACAAACAAAAATCATATTCGTAGGATCACATTTATGTAATTCCAGGATACATATTTGAGCACTTAATTCATTTTTTTCCTCGCTGTTAAATCAACAAATGCATTTAATCATACTAGTATCAAAGAAAACCTGGTATCACTGGTATTTAACAATGCTTCAATTATATATTTACATATATATTTACACCCTGGATGAATTACTAGAAAGTGTTTGAACTTTGAAAGATTATTAATTTTACATTAAGTGAAAAAAGTTGAAATCTGAGGCAGTATGTAAACACAACATAAAGACAACTTCCCTTATGGAAATATATATTTGATGATGATGATGATGATGATGATGATGATGATGATGATTCACTACAATTATTTGGTGCCATTATCTCTTAACATTAAAGGCACGTACAGGTTATGATTTTGATATTGAAAGACTTACAAATACCCATTACATCATAATTCCAGAAATAACCATTTCAAAGCTGAAAGATAAATAAAAAGGAATGTTTCAGTGATAGACTGGATGAATCCTCGACCATGCGCGGTCGAAATTTATGCCTCCGCAATTGCTAGATCGGAAATATATGGCACATTTAAGTTGATTTTTTTATTTTCATGTATAAAATGACATCTTTGACCTTGTGACCCCCAAATCTAATGAGACAATTATGAGACTTCCATATGCATACATGAGCCAAGTTTGGAGATGAACCGTCACAGAGTTGTTAAGTTATCGCAAGAACAAGCAATTTTCATGTATATAATGACCTCTATGACCTTTGACCTTTAACCTTGAGACCTAAAAATCTAATCACATCATTGTCCCTCCCAGATGCATACATGAATCAAGTTTGAAGTTGATCCATCAAGTGGTTGTTGAGTTATCGCGAGAAAGAACCATTTCTATGTACATAATGATCTCTATGACCTTTGACCTTGAGACCCCAAAATCTAATCAGATCATTGTCCCTCCCTTATGCATACATGTGCTAAGTTTGAGGTTGATCGGTCAAATGGTTGTTGAGCTATGGTGAAAACTAACCATTTCTATGTACAAAATGACCTCTATGACCTTTGACCTTTGACCTTGTGACCCCGAAATCTAATCAAATCATTGTCCCTTCCATGTGCATACATGAGCCAAGTTTGAAGCCAATCTGTCACTTGGTTCTAAGTTATCATGAGAACGAGCCATTTTTATGTGTATTATTACCTCTATGACCTTAAACTTTGACCTTGACACTCCAAAATCTAATCAGATCATTGTCCCTCCCTTATGCATACACGAGCCAAGTTTGAAGTTGATCCGTCAAACGGTTCTTAAGTTATCGCGAGAACGAAAACGGGACGGACAGATGGACGGACGGACGGACGGACGGACGGACAGACAACCCGAAAACATAATGCCTCCGGCAACCACCTTCGGTGGGCGGAGGCATAAAAAGGGGACAGAGCTGTATGAAATCAAGAAATATTAGAATATTAAGAAACACTTCAAAGAAATCATAAATCATCAATCATCATCCAGCAGTGGATAAGGAAGTCTTTTGCTCATAAACCTCTTTCATCCCCTTCAAAATAATAAATGATAATGATGAATAATATAGTGGAATACAAAAATGTCACACTAAAATCCCTGTATGGAAAATATGGAGCACAGAAAAAAAAAGAACTTTTACATTTCATTAACAAAGAAAGAAAGTAAGAAACATTAATGAGAAAATAAGAAATAATAAAATAACAGGAGAAACATGAATAACTGATTAAAGTAGTATATAAGAGTAGCTAAGGAGAAATACTCACAAGAATTACAGGGATAACATTAAAAATAATAGGAAAACTACAGACAGAACTTAAAAATCCAGGAAATTTGAGTATGTCCAGCTGAATGGGACTAGATCCCTAAAGAAATTGTCCTCATTATCACCCCCTCCAAAGATAGCTAGAGACTCCGCCATTGGAATGTTTTCCTTATCATCTTTCGATGCAGTCTTGTTGCCATGGTAACTGGTAATGGCATGACCAGCTCTGATACCGACTGGTACGTGGGAATGCAGCTCCACCTGACTCCAAGTAAAGGTATCTTGAATGAAGAAAAAACAAACAACAAAAACAGGAAAATTAATTCAGGATTTCAACATTACACACAGCAGTGATGCCATCCTTTAATTAAGTTTTGCAGTATATTATATCTTAAAAGAATTATTATGAGTGGAAAAAGAGAATATCCTACTTTAAAGCCATAAAACTGGAGAGTAATTAAAGTTCAGGAAAAACAGTATTTTGCTTGAAATCTGCAGTATTCCCCCCCCCCCCCAAAAAAAAAAAAACCCAGTACAAGATACTGCAAAAAAGAACAGTTGACACATAGAAAGAAGTAGGTATATGCAGAACTGCTTCAGTCAATTAATCATTTAAAGAACTACAAACTATTAAATGAAATCTTCCTGCATTGTGTGTTTCTTTTCACTCCCAAAGAAGCTTTGGAAATCATCATCCCACCTAAACTGGTTTTCATTACTAGTGGATTTCAAGAAATACTTCCAGGTAATCATTTACCTCTTCTGGGTCATGTGTGGCAAATGTAGATAAAATGTCTTGTCAAAGAATATTAGTGCCATCATGATCATGGCAGGGATATGAACTGAGCACCTTGTGGTTCACAGTCTAGTGATGACTTATCTACTAGACTAATGAACCATATGACCACTATGGATGAGACTGGAATTTAGTTAGAGCTGTCATGAGGATATGAACTGTGTACCTCGAGGCTCACAGTCTGGTGACCAAAAGACCGCATCACTTCTTATGGATGAGACAAGAATTTAAATGTGCTCCTTACCAAGGTGGAAGATGAATGCATCCGACAGGGCCTCGTTTCCATTGTATCCTCCATGGATGAGGACTTTATTACCAGGCAAAGCAATGGAGGCATGCCAACTATGGAGAAAACAATTCACAATTGTAATTCGTCAAGAGACCCGTTTACTGATGTATTCAAATTTATGCACATTTCTCTCCCAAACCATTGGTTACCAAATATTCAGTATACCTGTTGTGTATAATGGCACCTGACTAGATGAAATCTAGTTTGCATATCTGTTGCTATGTCAGGTAAACCCTTGGCAATCTTCTTTGTTGTCAAGTTGTCAAGGGAAACTTTTGTTCAGCAATTATTAACAGGTTTAAAAATGCTATTAATTTGACTGTTCTCAACATGGAATATTTACTCCTCTGCATCTCAGAACTTAAAGATCAAACATATTATAAACTAATCCTCAAGTTAGATCTGATGGAAGAGATCATATACTTACCTTCTTGGCGAGGGTGGTGTCCCCATCATCTTAGGGGAAGTGAATTCCATTAGACCTGCAACAGAAAATGTATGTTTGTAAATGCATAGGAAAAATTTGATCATGCATGTAGTTCACAAAATTTGATGTGTATAAAAAAGACCAAAACCATTATAAATCTTCCTGCTTGGTCATATATTGCAGAGTAAAAATATATATTTGATAGAAAAGCAGCAACAAAAATAAAGAAGGACACAGAGGGATTTGCTCCTCCTTCCTCCATCCCTCTTTAGTTACCGAAAATCCACCCCCCCCCAATGTGATCAGCTAATGCATTGAATTCATCAAGGACTTGTCTTTTCCATTCTTATTTCCAGAAAAAGAAAGATAGATAGAAATAATATGCGAGTTATTGAAGGTAGTGAACACACCCCTTCCCCCGTATCAGATAAATGCATGGAGATCTGTTTTCAAACGGCACATCTTTCTTTAAAACTCATGACATCTACCACTTGTGTTGAGTTTTCAGGATTGTTTGTGGTAAAGCTACTTACATAGGTCCAATATATGAAGGTCATTGTAACAGACAGGAGCATCCCATCCTCCAAAGATAACCAACTGATCTCCAAGGAGTGTTGCAGAATGGCTGAAATTGCAGAGAAAATTAATGCTTTTAGAAATACATTTCACATATAAAGTGCCTTTTTCATGAAACACAAAGTTCAAATGGCAATAAAAGGAAAATATCCGTCTTAAACAGCCTGATGTCCATGGAAAATGATGCTTCCATCCCTTGACTAGCAATGGAAATTGGTTCAAAAACTACCATTCTCCCCAGAAAATACATACATCTGTGGCCTTTTTATTTTGCATGTATTACACAATGTAATATATACCATCCAAAATTGCCACTTAAAGAAATTTTGAAGTTCACAGTTTAACTGGTCACCTCACAAAAATGAAACTGCAGGCGCCTAGATTGGATTACTGGTACATATATTGCTTTGAAGAATCACTTTAATAGCCTGGCAGATCAATATTGCGGATTAGCTAGATGGTAACTTTGAATGAAGTTTGCAAAAACCCAACTTAATTCTGCTTTGTGACTTTGGAATGGAAAATTCAGCTAGCTCCATTCTGTCCTTGCAAGTGCAGACATACAAGGGTGTGTTAGAGATAGATTCAATAAAAAAAAAATTATGCAATTGATGACTGTGGTCTTACAAAACCACATTCTAATATCTGCCTATAAAGTGCCAGGTATGATAAACTTACCCCGATCTTGGTTTTGGTTTGGTTCCCATGGTGACAGGCTTATACCAACTCTTAGATTCTGGAGGAAGGAGGTGAAACAGAGCAAAGAAATAGTTGAATACCAACCAACACTGACTGTGTTGGTGATGAGATATGATAACTTAAGGGATGGAACTTATGTGCCTATCACGCTCATACTTATTTATATTATTCATCACGATTGTAGTTGACAGGAGCAAAATAACAACAAAAGGCAAGCAATACCATATCTGTAATCTTGCAATGAACATCACCAAAGGGAACTGCACTGGAGTTTCAAACGATCCCTAGCTGCACCTTGCAGAAAACAAAGGGAACTCTGATTTCATGTCTAATACTACTAATGAAATTTTTATATACTACGTCTGATATCACAATACCATTCAAAGAAGGGAAATGTATCAGAGAAAATGCCTGGTATAATAATCAGTGTTCATTTCGACAGTTTGTATTACGGGCAATTCCACAGTAATGGAATTACAATTTTTAATTCTTTTACTCACATTTTTGGAGTTTGTGTACCTATTTTGTACCCTGCCTTCTTTCTTACCATTCAGTACTCTGAAAATATGCCCATTTTTTCACCTGAACTCTTTCATACCAACAATTTTCTTCTTACATTCATGATACTGTGGTATATGTACCTTGGTAACAGAATTACCCGAAAATGGTGCTACATGTACTTTCAAATAACAAAAATGTCTTGTAAAATCAAACATGCATTATACCAATACTGAATAGTATGGTGGAATTCCTTTTTGTTTTTAGCTTCTTTGAATTCAAAGATTTGGCTATTTGGGACTGTCAAAGTGTTTGTTTCTACTATATTCTGAAGTTAGCTGATTGTGCTTCCCATGTGGAATTGCCCTTATTAAAGTTTACCTGGATTGAAGATGAAGACATCGTTACTGCACCCATCTGGCTGTGGATCAGGGTTGGGGTAAACTCCACCAAATACATAGAGCTCTTTGCGGAAGAAGGTCGCAGAGTGATACGCTCGGGTAGGGGCTATGCCAGCAGCCTGTACACATGTAGGGCAAAGTGGGCAAGCGGGTACAAAAAATATGAGTCAAATGCAATAGCATATAAGCTGCAAAAAGTATAGAATGCATAATTTGCACTGCATGGAAGACAAAAACATAGAATGCACAGAGCTTGAGGCAAATGAGCCCTGAAATAAAATGGTGTGTATGAACATATTTCATACAAAGAAATTCAAACATGATTAGCAGAATACGACATGGACATCATACAAAGTCAATACAGACATCACACAAACTAATGTGAACATCAAATTCATCAATATACTTTTAGCACCTACATGATATAATCTATGTTTGTAAGAGTAGCATTTGTAAAGTTTTGTTTTCTATTCAATGCCACTGTAAGGTTACTTTTGAATCATTTTTATTGTACAAATTTTTAATGAATGCTCTGAAATACATACATGTAAACTTGAGTTGGTAAACAATCATATACGATGTCTATACTGTGATATCAAAAATGCTACAAAACTGTGGTTCTTGAATTCATACCTCAACAAGTGACCACTTCATACTTCCAAGGTCCAAGATGTGCATATCACTGAACCAACGCAAGTTCTTGGAACCTCCGAAGACAAACACACTGTTGAGATCACGGTCAAAGGTCGCGGTGTGACCCATGCGGGAAGGAAACTTGTCAGAGGAGGTTTCAATAGATGGCACACTCCAGACACCAGTTTCTGTGAGGAATTGCAAAAAAAAAATGTAATTTAAAAAAAAAATATGTGGGGGATGCATGTAGCACTTGTACAATTATTTCTTCAAAGGAAACAAGTTTGATTCCACTAAACAATATTCAAAATATGATTTTCTAACTGTACTTTTCAGAGATGTTGCCAGTTTGAATACCCTCTAAATACACGTCATAACAACTTATAAGTAAACTGGCTCCAGTTCAAACCAGTACTGAAAAGGGGACGTATGGAACCGAGTCCCCCCTCCCCCTCTTTTTAAAAAAAATATTTCTGGGTGCAAGATCTTTGTGTTACTTTGGTTTTTTTTCACACTTCAACCATTAACAAAACGAAAGCCAAGTAAGTTTGGGCGTATGATTTTATACATTTAGCTTCGCAAACAATGCTTATGAGAAGACTGATGCCATTCAACTTCAGAACAACTCGAAACATTAGTAATGTTGGTCTCAATCAAAACCAGTTATCAATAGGTCTATCAAGCAGGTGATATCATGCAAAGCTAAGAAATTTTTTTTTCTAAATTAATAGGATACTATTTCACTTTGGTATAACACTTTCAAACGGCTCAATCCTTAGATATGCTGTGCCTAGAATTCAACAGTATAACCCGAGAAGATGATCACTGAACAAACGATAGAACAATTCTCCCTACTGCAAATATGAGATTTATCAGTAGAGGGCGACATTTCCCGCATACCATGCAGGTCAACACTTGTGCAGATACAAATCCAGTACCGACAATTTGACAAGATTTCTTCCGGCTTCAAATAGAAAATGTACAGACAGGATAACAAATCCTTCATTTGACAAAAATCTTGTTCAGGTTTCATAAAATTTCCTGATAATTTTATGCAGATCTATGCAGGTAGCATCAGAATTTGTTGCTTGCATTTTCTACACTCAAAAACTAAAATTTTTATGGGACTTGTTAAGACCTGACCCATTATGTTTGCATGGAAACCGGAAGTGCCTTTGTCTGCGCTGTGTGTGAAAAATATCGCTCTTTACTGTTGAATATCATATTTGCAGTAAGGAGAACTGGCCATAAAATTTTGATGAACAACATGTTACCGGTGTTGAGCATCCAGATAGCATCTCTGCTGATAGTCTGCTTGTGTCCCTGTCCACCAAGCAACAGGCATTTACGGTTGCCAACATCGCAGAGAGTATGGCCCCACCTGGCACTTGGTTCTGAACGAGAACAACCTTCATTAATCCACATCTCACATGATGACACTTAAACAACAGCACAGGATATAAAACAAGTACATGTTGCAACCAGATCAGGGGTATGTTTCACAAAGATAACACTTAAATCCAGTCAAACATAATGTCAGTCTGATTCATGTTGCCTGGCTAAGTCTGTTACACAAAGCCGCTTTTTGGGTAAGAAGTTACGCATGATTTGGTACTTAATGGTATGCATGATTTAGGAATTTACGCACGATTTTAAGTCAAACTTAAATCTTTGTAAGACACCCCCAATTCTTACTCTGCCCTTTAGTGGAAAACGTAATGTAAAAGAAGGATAGAAGGTTAATCTACTATGCCACTCAAACTAATACAGAATCTAATCCGACTGCTTGTCTTGTGCATATACCTTTTCATAAAAAAGTAGAATCTGAATATGCTTGCTGAATATGCGGTAAAAGAGATTTGCTGTCTTTCTCTGTGCATTTAGCAAGCAGTAAAGTAAGTTTGGAAAGTAAACAAATGTTTCATATGATTTGTAATTAGAACTTCTGCCTTTTTAATACCTGCATCACTTTCCTTCTTTGCTGCTGGGTTCAGCAAGCGTTTCTGGTTTGCAGGACTCTGCTTGTAGGAGGTGACCACCTTCGATGATAAAGGTGATGACAGGGTTGGTGATGGCCTCTGTCTTGACTGCCTCTTCCTGGTGCTCTGGGGCGTACCCTCATCGTTATCCTCTCCATGCTTGGCTTTTCTCTTCTTGCTTGCTGAGTGGGAGAGAGAAGGAGGGCGATGGGGCGTGCCTTGGACTTGTAGCTGTAGGCATTGATAGAAAAGGAGAGCTGCTTTTAATACAGAAATACTTGTGAGAGTTACAAACTAGAGTGCAAGACTGGCTGTAAAACATGTTAAACTTTTTATCTTCACTAATCACCACAGCTCCAAATTTTGATTTGGATCACAGATCTATTCTTCTGAACAAGCTCTGCTCTCCATTAAAGACAGTGTCGATAAGGATGAAAAACTACGCTTTGTCGGCAGTCAAAGGAAAATGCCATATGCTTTACAGCCCTAATGGTTTTAAACAGATAATTCTCATGAATTAGGAGCAAGCTGTTTAAGTTCAATAGCAATTTTCTTCTTTACAAGTCACCAACTTCTCAAGACCAGTTAGTGTTAACAGCCAGGATGGTGGTATTGGACATCATTTAACACAAGAGAAACAAAGAGTATCGGTTGTCATTTTTAACATAGCAGGCAGGCTAGTCTTGGTAACCAAATTTATAGGCAATGAGCACTTAGCAGAGGCAGATACTGGTACTATAATACCAGAAGCCATCATCACCCTCACCATCACATTTTCTATCTCTCAGCTCAAGGAAGTGGCTTTGAATTCATTACAAGCATACCACTTGAGCTGTTCTCTCATTACCTGAGGTGTCTCCTCATTTTCTTTTGCCTCCTTCATTGATCTTCCAAGGGATGGGCTTGACAAAGTTGTAGAACACAGTCTGTCTGCTTCAGGTTGTGCATCTACGATTTCCTGAGATTCTGTCTGGGAAGATTCCATCACGACTTCTTCCTGATCGATGTGAAGATGGTAGTTATGGCTATTAACTGGAATGGTGAAGTCTTTGTTTAGGTGTGGCTGCCAGCAGAATGCCCTGAATTGAGTGAAGAAAATTTCAAAAAGTGAAATGAAAAGTCTTTCTTTCCTTGACAAAATTATGAATTCACATGCTTTGCAAGCACATTTACAACTATTACATGTAGCTAAATTTCCTTATTTTTCTTTGATCATCATTCTGATCATAGACACAGCATTTTGATTTATTTTTACTTTACAATTTTTTCCAATACTGAATATCTTTTCCCTTCTTAGAATTAGAATTAAATATGTGCTGTGTACTTAAAGACATCAGATTGCATCCAGGCATCTACATGCTGTAAGATATGAATTAGAATAGAGAGTTGCCTAATGATAACATAAATTTGCATTACTACTTCTTGCAGTTTACATGATTTTTCTTTACAATTTTCATCCAGACTTTTCCTTATACAATGTATTCCATTTCCCTATTTCTTCCCCACTGACACATACTGGGCTCCCCTTGCATGAACACAAGATCTTTATAAATTTACAATAATGACAGTTAGGAAATTACCTTATTTTGATAGTATTTACTACCTTAGGCTTTTTTTTTCTCTTCATTTACCTGCTTTCAGGTGTAATCAATCCTATGTTGAAACACTGTGCATTGTTATCATGATTCACGATGGTTGCCTTCAGGGAAACATCCTTGTCGGTTGATTCTGAAGAAACAGCAAACACTGCTACCATATCAGGGAAAGGGCAGGGAAGTAAATGTGTTGATCTGTGAAAAATGGGAGGGGGAAATATTGTTCAGTCATTGTTAAAAGAAAAAAATATAAAGCTATCCAATCATGCACGTTCCTTTGTTATAAAATTCACATCAATTTTGCATGCAAGGCTTGACATTAAACTGGGCTGGAGTCTAGTTTGATTAGGCTCCAAAATTTACAAATTATGTTTCACATGGGCATATGCATTATGCATATTATATGGTAGCTCTACTACTACTCGTCGACCACCTTTTTTTAAACCGACCACCTTCGCGCAATGCTTTCCTCCTGGCTTTCCTGCACATGAAATCAAAAAGTACGCGTGGAACTTGGCGCAATATCCCACAGTAATCAAACAGGCTATCGTAACCAAATTCCAAGAGAAATTAGGAAGAAATAACAGAATTTGATTATCTTTTTAAAAACTTTGATAATGAAAATGATAAATACGTGCTTAATCAATACAGAGGACGGGCAGTCCAGTTTAAATAATGAGCTCACACAGGCGCCGAGTGAAAAACATCACATGCGTTTGTCACCGAGATTTCCGTGCGTATTGTATGAGTCAACAATCTGAACATGAGATGTTAATCTGCTGCATTTTCTGCACAAGTGAGATGAAATTAAGGGAAAACCAACGAATATTTTCCGAGATACAACGTAACCAATTAAAGGCGGTCGATGAGTAGTAGGTCCAACCATACAGACTTTTTTTCTATTTTTTGGTCTTTGGTTTATTTAGTAATAGTATTCATGCAGTTTTTGAGTGATTGATCTAGACTCTATTTCACATTCCACAAAACAGTGGTTTTCAATTATAGTTCAACATGACTCAGAGAACGCATACTGACGAAAATTAAAAAAAAACAATAGTAGGAAAGATAGACAAAATAATGTAAAATATGAGGAACCTAATGCTACAAGCTACATGTATTAAAAAGCAAAGCCAAAGGCTAAACTTTGTATAACATAGGTTCTCAGTTTATATTATTGTAGAAATCTAGAATAGTAGTAGAATCTAGAATAGATATAAACATTGGAATAGGATCTACATGTACCTTATATTCACAGGGACTGGCAAGCTTGATGATGAATACACTGCGTAGCACTTGATACTTAAACTGGTCTTGCTGGTTGTTTTACTTTCAGTTTCCAGCTCCATTGTTTGCGTTTCCAAGGAATGAACACTGTCACTGAACATGCTGAAGCTAAAGTCGACTGACAGTGACAGTCTGCATCCAGTGGCATCTATGATCTAGACTACTCCTGTCCTGGTTTCGATCAGCTAGATTTAGACCTAACAATGTTACACAGGATGAGTGGGTTCCTTATCAGTATCACTATCAGTTTATGTCTTGATGCCTGTATTAGCTGCAACACTGCCAACAACAGTTACATGCAAAGAACAGTGTTTTTTAATTTTCTTTAGTTAAACTTCGTAGTAGGCTTAACGTTAGAAGGAAGCTCTTCTCAATGTCACTCATCAGTTGTAATCATCAGACAAAAAACTAAAAGGGACAATCATGTCATGACGTGAGACATGACTGTCTTGATTTGTGAACTGAAGTTGAGTGAGTGAAGCTATTTAGCCTAATGTACTTAGATAGACTCTGTCTCTATCATCTCTTTTTGTTTGGCTGTCTGGTTATGCCATGGATATGGATATGGGCTGTGGCCGCCTGTGCTCCTGATCCTGCTCAGCTCAGGCCTCAGCCTTCCAGTCTGCTACTACTAGATTTGTCGGGTTAATTTCAACTCGTTCTTAACCTGTTGACAAATATTTCAAAAATTATATCTCAAGTTATTCCAGTAGATAAGTTAATATCGGAAAAGCAGCTGTCAGCAAAGAGAAGCAGAGCGCAGTGCCAGTAGTACAGTCACAGCTAACTGTTAGTCGAGTCGAGTCTAGTCTCGATCTTTCTCGTCAAAATACCGGTAAAATTGAATGGCGCGCGCTTCTTGAAACGTATGTTTAAATTTAGTAAAGGTAAAGGTTATTTTTATTACATTTATAATATCTAAATCATTTTAAATATTTGTCAAAATAATTTAAAGTTATTTTAATAGTAAAAAAAATAGTTATATTATGAATCCTCTTTCAAGTTAAACTATTTCATATCGTTTCACAAAACTGGCAACATTAGGCCCTACGGTCCCACATGTTTCTTTTTACGTAGGTTTAACGCTAGATCAGTCTGCTCCCTGCATGCATGCACGTGTGCGATCGAACTTTCAACGCGAGCACAGCCGAATCTTCGGGGAACCGACATAGGGCATAGTGTTGCATGCCATGGTATGGTTTAATCTCCGTGCATGCAAATATACGTCGTTACATTGCACCACATGCACGTAATCATAAACAGTGAAAATTTATATCATCGATTATTCACAGACGGGATCTCGTCAGGTAGGAAGCAAACGTTAAATAAGTTAGATTTAACTGTTAGATTTGTCTGGCTTAATGCATGATTTATTTTAAAGTTGACAAGGTGATTGTGATCGTGCAACACAATTTCGTCATTTTATAACAGTTTCTTGCAACGTATCCATGCTGCATGACCGCACAACAACAAGTCTTGCTGAAGTGTAACTTCAGGGAGCTCCGGCCGCCGCTGCCGCGCCGGTGGCGGAGCTGCCTGGAGTTATTCTTGCTGATGCTTATACTATACTTAGATCTATAGGACTCTAGTCTTAGGAGTAATTAGTACACACAGCGCTGTACAAGCCAGCCATTATTAGATAGTGTTGAGAACTCATGACAAAAATTGCGATTACATCATGTGATGCAGCCATAGGGTCACTTAATATGCTTGACAAAAATTTACATTAACTTAAAATTAAATAATTACTTGTTGTGCCAGTAACAAAATTTAGAATCTATAATAAAAAAAAATACAAAACATTTGTTTGGCACTTAAAAATACAGGCGTTTCTAAGTGCACTGTTTTCATTTTATAATTTAATACCAGGAATTAAAATCAAAGACAAATACAAAAATTATATAAAGAACCTTAATTAGATCTAGCTCAAAACAATAGACATATAAATTGGCAAAACCGGAGAATAGGGGACCGGTCCCCTATTCTCTGGGTTTGGCCTATAAATTAGACATATAAATTTAGTTTAAAAACTTAAAACTTACCAAAAAGGCAGTGTATACAGCCATACGCGTGCATCTTTTCCTTACGGCCACACGCGTGTAGTTGTATCCACAGCATCGACATGAGGATACAGCCACACTCGTCTGAATTCCTACTTGTTCCCTGTGCTGCGACAGCTATCGCTAGTGTATGCATTGCACAAGCGATGTGTATTCATGCAACGGTAGGTCTATACATGTGTTGCAACTTGCAAAACTTTGATTGTCACAAAGGTTTTATCTCTCGATTTCACTTTATTGTACAAACAATATTTTCACTTCATTCTCACCTGATCGGCAAGCAGGTGACAGTAAACAAGTAAAAATATTTTTTGTATGTCAGTGAATTTCAAGAGATAAAACCTTTGTGACGATCCAAGTTTTGGGGTTTTGCAACATTGCTTGTTAGCTGCAGCACAGAGTATAAGTCGGAATTCAGATGAATGTGGCTGTATCCTCGTGTGGATGCTGTGGCTACAGCGGCACGCGTGTGGCCGTAAGGTAAAGACCCATGCATGTGGCCTACCAAAAAATGATGATTTCTTACGTCATCTGCCCGCTGTACTTCAATTTTCCGCTCCGTAATGACCTGGAAGGTAATCGCTGCACTTGAAAAGGTCACAATGGGTCATACCCTGTGGTGCGTAATCTGTGCCTAATCAAGCAGCAGCGCAAGCTCATGCACATGCACTGAAACAAAAACGAAACAGCTTCGAAAATGGACTTGATAGATTCTGGAGAAATGAACTATATGTAGTAAAGTTTCGCTTTGATGCTTACCCACCTGGTCATGATCCTGCCAACCTAAAGTAAAGAGACGACAGAATTTGGATCTGAATACAGAGGCTTGAGCCTGCATTCAGAAGCATCCATAAGTCTCCAAAAGTAAGTAACAATTGCTGTAGCAGACGAAGTTGTGGAGGTTTTCGCAGAAAAAATATTTGGCCCTGTGGACATTGTCCGACGGCTTGTTTGGGATTGATCTTGAATACGTCCACCCAAACAATTGATTTCATAGGAGTATAACGTGAAATTGTAAGTTTAAGAAATAAAAAATTAACAAAAAATTAAAATGTTTCATTGATACTTAAGGTGTCTAAATGAAAGTCTATGGGCCTTTATGAAAATGATTAATTTGATTTTAAGGCAAAGTCCACCCCAGAAATTTGACTATTTCAATAAAAGGAGTTAAATTTGAACACCATTTTGAAAAAGAAATGAACAAAATTGGTCAAAGAATAAGAAAATTGCACTCATTAACATTTTCTAGTAAATTACTCTCGGCTCTGCACATGCGAGCAGCTCTCCATTCACTTTGTACATAAAATTTCAAATTTTCTCAATTTTCTTGGAAGTTACACATTTTCTAACCCCCATGGTCAGTGTATGTTCAGAAGAATTGCTTTTTACATAACATACTTTGACTATGGGGTGAGAAAATATGTAACGTGAAGTTTCATGTACAAATTGAATGGAGAGCTGCTCGCATATGATGTCATCAGTGTTGCCAATTTGTAGAGCCAAGAGTGATTTACTAGAAAATGTAAATGAGTGTAATTTTATCACTCTTTGACCGATTTCGCTCATTTCTTTTTTAAAATGCTGTTCAAATTTATCTCCTTTTATTGAAACAGTGAAACTTGTAGGGTGGACTTTCCCTTTAATTCCAGCCAAGAATAGAATTATCTTTAAGTACTACCGCTACTAAACTACTAACTAGTATTAGTGCTACTTCTACTACTCTACTACTACTACTACTGCTGGTTACAGTTCGTTGTTCCAAAGAATGCGTTTATTCCCGAGGTTCGTTTATTCCCGAGGTTCGTTTATTCCCATGGTTCGTTTATTCCCAAGGTTCATTATTTCCAAGGTTCATTATTCCGAAGGCTCATTATTCCGAAGGTTTGTTAGTCCGAAAATGAAATAAGGTTCGTTATTTCGAAGGTTCGTTAATCCGAAAATGAAATAAAGGTTTGTTAGTTCATTAGTTCTTTTCGGACTGAGACATGTCAAGTCTCACGCATTAGGCGTGAGACTTTTACATCGGGGGCTCTTGCTCATCCCCCAAAATCTCTTTCTTACGCCTACATCACAGCCTATCCCCATATATATTATATATATTATATATTGGTGATCTCACGCATTGCCTGCCTAAAACCTTTCGCATTACTGCTCTATGACCTTGGCATCTCTGTGGACTAACGACCTTATTTCATTTTCGGACTATCAAATCTTCGGAATAACGAACCTTATTTCATTTTCGGATTAACGAACCTTCAGAATAACAAACCTTATTTCATTTTCGGATTAACGAACCTTCGGAATAATGAACACTTTTTCATTTTTAGAATAACGCACATCTACCGTTAGGTATACACAATTTGCGTGTTTCGGAATAACGACCTTCAGAATAACAAACGTCACCCCTACTACTACTCTACTACTACCACTACTACTACCACTACTACTACCACTACTACTACCACTATCACTACTACTGCCACTACTACTACTACTACTACTACTACTACCACCACTACCACCACTACTACGACTACTACCACGACGAAGACCACTACGACAATACCACTACCACTACTACCACTACGACCACTGACTACCACTACTACTACTACCACTACCACTACTACCAGTACTACCACTACTACCACTACCACTACTACCACTACCACTACTACTTCTACTACTACGACTACTACTACTACTACGACGACTGCCACCACCACCACCACCACAACCACCCACCACTAGCTACCACCCCCACCACCACCACCACCACCACCAAACCACCACCCACCACTACTACTACTACTACTGCTACTACTACTACTACTACTACTACTACCACTACCACTACCACTACTACCACTACTACCACTACTACCACTACCACTACTACTACTGCTACTACTGCTACTACTGCTACTACTACCACTACTACCACTACCACCACTACCACTACTACCACTGCTACTACTACTACTACTGCTACTACTACTACTACTACTACTACTACTACTACTACTACTACCACCACCACCACCACCACCACCACCACCACCACCACTACCACTACTACTACTACCACTACTACCACTACCACTACTACCACTACTACCACTACCACTACTACCACTATTACCACTACTACCACTACTACTACTACTACTACTAGTCTACTACTACTCCTCTTCTTCTTCTTCCTCTTCCTCCTCTCCTCTTCCTCCTCTTCTTCTCCATTACCATTCTTATTTTTTCCATGTAAATTTTTTCATTCATTGAGTTCTCTTTTGCAATTTTTCAGTACAGAATGCTCATGCTCACAAGGCCAAGAAAGTAAGGAAAAAAATATTTTCTGGACTGGATCTTTCTGTAAAGTGTGAAAATACCCCTTAATTTTTATTAATGAAAAGAAGCAAATAGTATGAAAAGTTGAAAACATGCAACTTTGATTTGAATTTCATTTTTTTGTTCTTCTACCTAGGTAGAGATGACAATGCCTCCTAACCTATCTGTAGTGCTGTAAGAACATCAAGATTAACATGAGCCAGCCAACAGTAGTGAGGAGGGGTGGCAAACCAAATAGAGGAGGAGGCAGGGCCAATCGAGGAGGAGGAAGAGGAGGAGGAGGAGGAGGAGGGAGAGGGAGGGGAAGAGGACGTGGTGGTGGAAGAGGAGGGGGAGGAAGAGGGGGTGGAGGCCAGCAGCATGGGGCCAGTGCAAAACCCCATGGACCCTCGGCAGACACAGGAGCACGGAAGGGCAAGAGCGTATCCCAGATGTACGACTATGACGATGATGACTTTGTGCTCATGCCCAAACAAGACAAGCCCAAAACATCAAGGTAATATGGGTAATCCTGTTCCCATTTCACTCCATTCTATCAGTATCATGCCTTGTGGTACAGTTAAACCTGTGTATAGAGACCACTCAAGGGAGACAAGAAAAGTGGTCTTTATAGGCAGGTGGTCTTTATGGACAGGTTCCCTTCAGTGCATACTCCAATGAGAAATCACATTCAAGGGAAACAGAAAATGTGGCCTTTATAGACAGGTGATTGTTATAGACAGGTGGTCGCTAAAGCAGGTTTGACTGTATATCATTAACACCCTTTTTTTGCTATCATATTTCTGAAAAGTAGTGCACCTTAAACTTGCTTGTTATGGTAGGCAAGGGGTAGAATTGTAAATGAAATTATTGAATCTTTGTTGATTTGCTTTTTTCATTTACACCAACTCGGCCTGATAATTGTCTTATGATACTGAGCTTGATAGAATTTTTTTTCCTCTATGAATAAGACATGTCTTTATTTTAAAAATGTGTTTAGGTAGAGGAACTCTTGTGGATCTCATTCTGACAAGGTCTTTTTGGTTCAAGCTTTTTAGCCAGGATTTAAAAAACAAGGTGTCCACGATGAAAAATGGGTGTTAAGAAAAGAGGGAATCCATTGCAAGATGAGGATTGTAGGGAAAAGTATTCAGTCTCTTCTGTGAGAGACTCGCACCTTCTGACCAAAAGCCTGTTGTAGGTGATACTGTTCCAAACTGGAAATGCCACCTTGGTCATTTGCCTTTTTAAAAATTTCTGTATCAGCTACCAAGCCTCTCACTCTCAGCAGCCCAAGGCCTCCCAGTCCTACCAGCCTAAGGCTCCTCCTGGTCGTCGTAAGACTGGTCACCATCCAGCCTCCAAGGTCAAGATGCAGTCCCTCCACATGAGTGATGAGAACCAGGAACTAGTCAAGGATGTTCTGAGGGAGCTACATGGTGTAGACCTGGATCTTGACATGGGGTATGATAAGACAGAATTTTTGTCTTGAATTATGGCCAGCCATTATATCTCAGAGCCTCTATAGAGGTATGAATTTTTTGCAGTATTTCCTTCAGAGATGTCCTTAAATATGTTGTGGGAAGCATGTTGATATAGATCAACTCAAAAACAAAAGATCTTACATAGTTGTAAATTATGAAGAAAAAAAGATACAGTTTTATGGTGAAGTGAATGGGAGATTTGTGCTGTGCTACATGGCATAAAAATGACAGATTTTCCAAATTAGAATTTCGTTGTATTGTTTAGGAAATGTAATCTTTGAGAAGCCATTATCTATTACCTTTTCTCTGTGGCTTTCCTTCATAGCAATTTTCACTGAAGGTTTGATTTCTTAATAGGTATGAGAACATTTCCACCTTTCTTCATGTTAATTTGTTCTCAGGCTGGAAGACTACGAAGAGCTTGATTATGATACCCATCGTCACTACTGGACCGATGACAACTCCTTGAAGGTAGAGGCATCTGGTTCAAGCTTTGCCCCCCTCGGTGTATGGCGTGAGGAAGAGGAAGATGGAGAGACCAAAGATGACAAACAGAAAATCAGTAAATATGCTGTTGAGAAACTCATCAGGTATGTCAAAAGAATAGTTATGTTCTATAGTGATTCTCCTATATAAACTCTAGTGACAATTGCTCCAGGATTTATTTTGTCAAAAAATACATGTATAGGGTCAGAGGTACAGTTTCAGTGGGATATTGATTTAATTTCAGGCAAGCAGTAGTTTTGGGTGTTTTGTTTGCTTCAGTGTTTCATCGCTGGAGCTTGTGTAATGCAACAAATTTATTCAATAACAAGTTAATTATTGTAATGTATGAACAAAGTTATGTCTTTTCTTTAGGTCTAATCATTTGCGAAGGGTAAGCCGTATATTTTTTGAAAAGATATCCTAATGTCTATTACTTGTATATTTAATGCTGTATTATTTTGATGTCTGTTCCTTGCAGTTAATGTGAGTCACTGGCAAAATTTAGATAGCTTTATAAGAATACTGTTGAGTTTTACTGCACAGAAAGAGATTTATTACTCAGGATATAAGAGCTTGTATGGATATTTTGTTTATTTATTCATTTATTTTTTTTCTCTTAGATGTGGATACCCAAAGAAAGAAAGTCTTCAAGCACTAGAGGATAGTGGTGGTGATGCAGGGTTAGCACTAGAACAACTCTACAAGGATTTCTTGAAAAATTATGCAATATCTACTAGCCAAGGTAAGTTGGATTACCCTACTTTTTGTGAGCTATTATTGTTGTGAAATATTTCTTGTCGGTAATCTGTTAATTTTTTGGCTTGCTTGGTTTTTAAGGGCTTCTTAGAGCAGTGATGAGGGGTAAATGATAAAATTTAAATTTTATACACTCATAAATGCAGTCTTAATAACTATCATTCAGAAGTTTCTCTTTTAGTAGTTTGATTTTAAAGGTTCATGTTCCAGTCCAGTAATATAAATTCTGAAATCTGATAAAGTTCATTTTTTTGTGACTAGCTGTATAAGTGCACCATTGTTGCCTCAAAAAGTTTGTTTAGTTGCATTTACTGAACCTACCCTCCCAATAGGATATGTTATTCTTTGTTTACATTTTACCTCCATATCGTACATTTTGTTTTATAAAAGCTTCTTTATCCTCTATAACATTTTCAAATTTTGTCTTGTCTTTTCATGCTATTGTTTTCATGCTATTGCTTTTACATTTGTAATCATGACAATTGCAGAAGCTGTCGATGATAGCGTTACTGCAGAGTCTGTTAGGGAGCAGAGGCAAGAAGAAGCTTTTGCTCTGAGCTCGATATATGAATCAGACTTCTCTGAACGGATACCCAACCAGGTCTGGACACTGAGACTAAAGCTTTCTCACATCAACACATCCCTCAGAGAAGCTCACAAGAATGAAAAGAAGAAGTCTGCACAGAAAGCGAGAGAGGCTCGTCGGAAAAAACAGAATATCTGCCACTTTTACCAAGAGGGCAATTGCCGGTTTGGTTTGAGATGCAAGTTCCTTCATGAGGCTCCATGGGAGACTGAGGAGGATACAGAGTTTGACGAGATGATGGAGGATGACAACACAAAGTGGTATCAGTTGGAGGTGCGGTATCCAAGTGAAAACATGTATCCATGGCAACCGCCGGTGATTGCCTTTTCCTCCACCCATCCAGACTTTGATGTGGCGAAGTGTCTTAATGTGACAAAGCGGCTGGCTGAAGAGTCCACGGAGCATATATCGAGCGGGAGCCCAGCTGTGTTTAGCATGGTCAGTATCCTGGAAGATGAAGAGGAGATGAAGATGTTGCTTGATGGAAAGCCACTGCCCTTCCAGGCCAGGAGAGTGCCTGCAAGGACTAAACTTGTTGTGGATGATTCGAAGGAGGAGGAGGACCAGGATGAGGAGGTACCTGATGCAGAAGAACCCCCAGATGAACAGTTGGACAATGCTCAAGGATCTACGGCCGAAGAAGCAAAAGAGGCAGAGGTGCTGACAGGAAGAGAAGGAGCCAAAAACCTTGGCAAGACTTTGTATGTCCCACCTAAGAGGAGCAAACGAGATGAAGAAAGAGATAACAGGAGGTTGAAGGAGCAGTTCAAGAAGGTTCAGGTAAACAAAATATTTTTATGCTGTATAATTTTTTTGAAAATTTACTCAAGTATAGCTTTTCAGCTACTTTACTTTATTTTGTTTGGGACATCATCTGTTCTTACATTTATGCCATTGGACTTTGATCTGCTAGGACTTGGTTGAGCATTTTCATGGGATTTGGGGCCAGTGTTTTTTTTTGTTTTTTTTTGAGGGGTAGTTCCTTTTGGTCCCACATACCATTTAAAGTACTTAAGTGTGGGTTATGGTTATGGTTATGATTAGGTTTATTTGTAATGCTTTGTGAATGGTCACTTGAAAAGATGTTACATTGACATGTAGGTGTAAAAAACAAAACCTTTTCCTGTGTGTATCCCACTTCAACAACATTTAAGTTATTTTATTCAGGGATGTAGGAATTTCCTTCTAAAAAGTGTCCCTATATAGAACAGTTTTGAAATTATGTGGAGGCCATTGCTGATATGTAAGTTGAGGCAAAGCTACTATCATTTCCCCTCTGTCGATGTTAAGCATCATCCAACATCTGTTTTATCTGTAGACAAGCAATTCTTACAAGTCCATGTTGACAAGGAGAGAAATGCTGCCTGCCTGGAAGGAACAGGACAACATCCTGGAAACCTTGAGCAACTACCAGGTCCTTGTTGTCAGTGGGGCTACTGGGTAAGACTTAACCCATTGACTACTGAAATCCCATAGGCATACTCCATGGGCCAACCGGTCCCAGTAGCCAATGGGTTAATTTTAATCTATAAATGCGTGCCCCAATTTTTTGCCTCTTTTGGGCCACCAAGTTGATGTGGGCCATTATTAAAGCATAATTATGCATTTAGGATAACCAAGAAGAGTATGATGAAAGAAATACAATCAAACAACCTTGATGTAAAATGCATGCAACACATTTTAATTTGGCCCAGAGATCATCTGTCAGCCCTTCAGATATTTAGGTATGATATGTATTCTTTGGAGTAAACAACTACCTATGGCTTCCAGTCCTATCCCAGGGAAGTGGTGATGAGAATAAATGCCTTAGCAAATGGTGCTGGGGCATGGACTTGATTTCAAACCTGACACCCCTAAAGCACTGTTCTACCACTGAACCTAGCACATCCTCATTTAAATTCCAGATGTGGCAAGACAACCCAAGTGCCCCAGTTTATCCTGGATGCATCTCTGAAGGGTAAGGGTCTGAATGTGAGTAACATCATCTGCACCCAACCAAGGAGGATCTCGGCTACTGCAGTAGCAGACAGGGTGGCCAAGGAGAGAATAAGCAGGTTGGGAGATATTGTGGGTTACCAGATTAGGCTGGAAAATAAACAGGTATGTCCAGGCTTCTCTCTAGAAATTTTGTTTAGTCTTTATCCAAATAGTGTGGCCTTGAAGCATCCAGTGGTGATGGCTTGAGAATACCAAAGAAGTGCCAGGTTAGGTGATATCTTAGGAGATATCTTGAGTTACTTTTGTTTACCTTTTCTCATGTATATTGGTCTTTAGGTCTCTTGCTATTTTCTGTGCTGTCTATTGCTTATGAGAAAGCAAACATTGGTTAAGATTTCTACAAAGGGACATACTGAATGGAGGGAGTATGGCTTAATTAGAGAAAATTTTACTCTGATTGATGATAGAAATAAGATATTCCCTTTATCTGTTTCAGATCACCGCACCAGTAGCATAAGAGAAGACGTTAATTCTTAATCCCTCAGATAGGAGATGAAGCCTCAGGCCAATTGGAATATTTTTAGAGTGTAATTGCTCTCTACACTCTAATGAAAATATAATTGATCTGTTAACCCATTGGGCACGTTTTGATTTTGGTATAACATGCCATTCCACAGACCCCAGCCCTAGTTATCTTCAGCATTATATTAAACTTGTTAAATGTGGTAGTTTATGTTTTGTCTTTTCTTGTAGTCGTCTTCTTCGCGACTCATGTTCTGTACAACTGGAATCTTACTCAGAAGACTGGAGAGCGATCCTATCTTGGAGGGAGTCTCCCATGTCATAGTAGATGAAGTCCATGAGAGGAGTGAAGAAAGGTGAGATGATGGGTGTTCACAGGCCCCTAATGCTCCGCCATTTTGTCTAACGGTAGATCCATTAGAAGGCCGACTTAAGCATCCATCAATATTCATGATCAAAAATGAATAATTCATTTTGTAAGATGCTTCCAACTAGTAGCATTTGTTATATGTCTATGGGTGTTCATGAAGTTAGGAGCTATGCAGGAGGAAGAAGAGCAGGGGGAGGAGAGGGAGAGGGGAGAAGGGAGGGGAGAAGGGAGGGGAGGGGAGGGAAGTGAAGAGGTTAATTGGAAAGGGAAAGGGAAACAAAGAGGAGGAGGAGAAGAGAAGGGAGAGGGAGGGGAAGAGGTGGAGGAGCAGGAAGAGGAGGAAAAAAAAGAAGAAGAAGAGGAAGAGGAAGAAGAAGAAGAGGAGGAGGAAGAAGAAGATGAGGAAGAAGAAGAAGAAGAGGAGGAAGAAGAGGAAGAGGAAAAAGAGGAGGAAGAAGAGTATAAGAAGTAAGTGCAATGTTCGGACATGTAGCTAGAGATCTATCAATTGAAAAGTCAAAATGGTCAATATTTGTTTCTTTAGACAGGCCCACATTAACATCTGTAGTCATACCATTAACAGTGGTCAAATTGTGGCAAATAAGTGTATTAAGTGAAATATTTGTTGTACAGGTGTTTTGATTAGGACTAATGCTTCAGAAATTTGTAATGCTTTCATTTACCCTTTCATTCTTTTTTTGTTCGTGATAATATAGTGATTTCTTGATGATGGTCCTGAGGGACATGTTGCCACAGCGACCAGACCTGCGGGTGATTCTCATGAGTGCCACCCTGAATGCTGAACTCTTCTCTAGCTATTTCTTTGATTGTCCAGTCATCAACATCCCTGGTAAGTCGATGCAAATCATCATTTTGAATTACTGTCAAATATGCAGGGATCTGTGTGATTTTCATGATTTCAGGTCTAACTATTTTAGTTGAGGTGTACTTAGGCTTCATAGCAGAAAAATGTCTACACATGGTTGAGAGTGAAAGAATGTGGCTTTGCACATAAATTTCCACATAGATGTTTTCTAGTCAAAGAAATTTGGAATGATTTGAAAGAGGAGTATGTAAAGTGGTCCACTTCACTCCCATATGAATTTCACTCTTTAATCATTTGCATTTTTTCCCATTGACATTACCTCATCTTAGATTGTTACGAGAGTGAAAACTAAGTTTTGCCCTAATTGCGATGTATTTTTCTTCTGTATTATTGTTCCTGTATGCAGGTAAAACGTTTCCTGTGGATCAGTACTTCTTGGAAGATGCCATAGAATACACTGGGTAAGGAGGAGTTTTTAATCTCTATAGTGAAGAATATTTTTCATATTTGGAACTATTTTATTTGTCAGAAATGATGTAATTCAGTATTGAATTGTAAGTTGCCCACATCTGCAGTGTGTTCTGATGTTTGTTTCTACTGAAATTTTAAAAAGGAAATGAAAGATGAAAAAGCTTCATTGTTCCTCAATAAGAATCATTAACTCATTCTTGTGATTTTTTTTTTTTTTCATTCCTGATGTGAAATCTGTACAGATATGATTTCATTTGCTACACTTGCAAATATAAGAAACTTTTAAGAATACAATTTTTTGCACACGAAGAACTCAAACAGCAAATCAACATCACCAAAGAAATTTCTGAAAAAATTTGTCATTTTTTATGTGTCAACTACAAAATATTTCTAATTCCATATATTTTCTCTGTGAAAGCTTGCAAAGAAATTTCCATATCATATCTTTCTGTGTGAATTTTCTCACTAGATACGTTTTGGATGAGAACTCACCCCTAGCCAGACCCATTAAGAGGAGCAACGCCGTGCCTTCAGAAGCCTCAGCTAGGGCCATGAGTAAGGTCAAGTTTGATAATCTAGATGAGGAAATCGCTGATGCCTTCGCCAGCACGACCTTTGCCCCCGCCAAGGACAATGTGAGAGATGCCAATTTAACGTTGCAACAGATGGCCCTGAGATATAAAGGCAAGTGTCAGAATTGTCGCTTTTCTCTAGGCCCATCAGAAAAGCTTCTAAAGTATGAAAATTCAAAGAAATTGAAATATGCTTGAAGTTGAAATGTCACGATTTACATTCTATACATGTTTTTTAATATAAGAAAAATTCCCTTCAGTTCAATTCAGTCCTGAATATGAGCTGATACCTTTTAAACATTGGCTGCCACTGACCACGAGAAAATGAAAAATTGCTGGATGAAGTATTATGCCATTTTATTCAATTGAGTAGATTCAGTGCAGTTCAGTGCTGTTCAGTTCTGTTTAGTTCAATTCAGTGCAGTGCAGTGCAGTTCAGTTCATTTCATTTCAGTTCAGTTCAGTTCAGTTCAGTTCAGTTCAGTTCAGTTCAGTTCAGTGCAGTGCAGTACAGTGCATTGCAGTGCAGTTCATTTTATTTCAGTTCAGTTCAGTTCAGTTCAGTTCAGTTCAGTTCAGTTCAGTGCATTGCAGTGCAGTTCATTTTATTTCAGTTCAGTTCAGTTCAGTTCAGTTCAGTTCAGTTCAGTTCAGTACAGTGCATTGCAGTGCAGTTCATTTTATTTCAGTTCAGTTCAGTTCAGTACAGTGCATTGCAGTGCAGTTCATTTTATTTCAGTTCAGTTCAGTTCAGTTCAGTTCAGTTCAGTTCAGTTCAGTCCATTTCATTTGAATTCCATCCATTTCATTCCATCTATTCAGATTATGAGATGTCTACCATCAAGACGCTGGCTACCATTGACCCTGAGAAGATCAACAATGATCTGATAGAGGATCTTGTCAAGTGGGTGGTGGAAGGTGATCATGAGGTCAGTTCAGTGCTAACCGTTGTCTTGTTTTGTTTTATGAGTTTAAATTTTGTGTTTATTTTTCATACTCAGCTCAAATTGCTTGTAAAACTTGTACGTGAATTTGGGCAGAAATGTCCGATCACTTATGATTTACAGACAGCATAGACTTTCTTGCATCACCTCTGACCCATTGAGAAGCTCCAGAGCCACTGGAAGTCATTGAAATTTACATATTACTTCTGACCCATATCATTTGTTGTAGTACCCCAAGGATGGTGCCATCCTGATCTTTCTACCAGGACTTGGTGAAATCACTGACCTTTATGAGCAACTCCAAAGCTCTCTTTGTGGACCAAAGAAACCCAAAAAGTAAGTCTTTACTAATTGTAATCTTCTCCCTCAGAGATAGAAATTGCATGCATTAGCACATATGCCGATGGCAAACAATGAAATCAGAACAAAAGTAAGTCATAAAGGAGTATTCAGTAGTGCATTCATTTACCTTTATGTTTATACTTTGTTGCTCTGAGCTCATTGTAAACACTGATACTCTTTGCCTTGTGGCTGGAGGGGGAGATTGTAAGCTTTGCTTCCTAGTGTAAATGAATACATTGGAACTTGAAAAAATATCACCTTGCTCTGGGCCACGTTTCATAAAACTTATTATCAGTAACAACTGCCATATTTCTGTGGCAAATTTGCTCTCAGCCAATCAGATGCAAGGATTTCAGTAGCTTGTAACAGTTATTGCAATTTGTTATTAATAACAAATTTTATGAAACGGGGTCCTGATCTTTGATTCTACCAGGTACAAGCTCATACCGCTCCACTCCTCACTCTCAAGTGAAGACCAGAATGCAGCCTTTGACAAACCCAAAGAGGGCATCACCAAGATCGTCATAGCAACCAACATAGCTGAGACATCCATCACCATCGATGACATTGTGTTTGTTATTGATGCTGGCAGGATGAAAGAGAAAAGGTGGGGTAATTAGATGATGAAATATCAAAAATTAATGTTCACAGTTGCAGAATGATACAAGTACAAACTGGTGATTTGTTAAGTCTCAGTGAGCTGTGGGAATAATTGTATGGAGTAGCTTAATTGTAAATTTTTTGATAGTGCAATACAAGGAATAGTTTGAGACAGGTGTCCATTTACTACACTTGGGGAGGGGGGTTCACAACAAGTTAAAATTGATTTTAAAATCAATTCAATCCGTTTTAAGTAACATAAAATTGATATGATGAAACAGAATATCAGGAATCAATTTTAAGCTGTACAAATCCTTGCTTAATATCAGTCCTAAATCTAAAATCGACTTACTCTTTGTGAAACAACCCCAGGGTCAAGAGAAATAAGGTTACATGAGGCCTAGAGAAGTAAAATGGGGTTTGTGATAAGCATTCAAGACACATTTTCAAGTTTGTCTGGAAATGTGGAGTAGATGTCATAGGTTATATGACTGCTGGAGATAAAAGGTGTCCATTTTCAGTGATATAGGACCTGGGCCCCGTTTCATAAAACTTATCAGTACTAAACAACTGACACATTTCTATGACATATTTGCTCTCAGCCAGTCAGATGCTAGGATTTCAATAGCTTATAACAGTTATTGCAGCTTGTTATTGATAACAAGTTAAACAGGGCCCTGAAGTCTGCTTTAGTAACCACGACTGTATTTCACAAAACCGTCATAAGTCTCAGTTCATTGACATCCCATTGAAATGCGTGTTAATTCTGCAATACGTGTTTCAATGGGATGTCCAAGAAGTTAGACTTATGATGGTTTCGTGAAACACAGCCCACCTGTCTACAAAAAAAACCAACTTGAAACTTGAATACTCATACTCTTGTTTACTGAGATTGTCTAAACTGACATATTGACAGGTTTGTAAATTTGTTTGTATGTGTCAGATATGACCCAGGCAAGAGAATGGAGTCTTTGGAGACAGTATGGGTGTCTCGGGCCAACGCCATGCAGCGGAAAGGTCGAGCAGGTCGTGTAACGGCAGGAGTGTGCTTCCATCTCTTCTCCAATCACACCTTTGAGCATGTCCTGCGGGATCAGCAGTTACCAGGTACAGATGAGACTCATGGGCCAAAATTCACAAAAGAGGTTTAAACCATGGGGTGGTTTAAACTTCTGTAAAATAAGTGTAGACAGGCACATACTGCCCATGCGCACGCTTAAAGAAAACAGATAATTTGATTGAATTCAGTGTGCACATATGCTTAAAAAATCCCAGACCCATGTACGGCATCACCTGTATTGCTATAGAAACCAACTTAACTAATTCATCATCTTTCATCATTTTAACACTTATATTGACTGCTGAGAGCCAGATTGTTGTTATTGTAATATCATAATTATCATTTATTACAGTCAGCCTCTTCTCTGTTATGAGGGGTCACTGATCCTTGTGCCATGATTGCACTCCCTCACTCCACTTGTTCTTATCTTAAGCCCACCGCCCACTAAGCGATATATCTGCAATCCGACTTTGGATGAAATTGCTTTTTGCATTAAATTATGAAACTTCAAACAAGTAAAATCATCCTATTGGAGGTTCGAAATAATGATGAAAAACTCGAATTGAAATTTTGGTTTTCTGCGAGCCTTTTAGTCTGAATAAAGGCCAAATCGGCTTCAAATTGTAGGCAATCGAAGACTACTATGACATCACTGCGATTCACAATTTATTTTGCTTTTTTCTTGTATGAGGAGGCTCACAATAGCCCGGAATTTCAATTTCAGTAATCATATGAATATTCAGTACTGTGATCATAGAAATTGCATATGTTTGAATTTCATATCAAGTGCTATAACAAATTTTTTTTCCGAAATTGGATTGCAGACTGATCGAATAGTGTGTGGTGAGCTTTATATCATGGAATATGAGTTGACACTCTTCAAGTTCTAGGTCACAGCAGCATGTGATAATTGAACATACTGTGGCCACACCACCAACAAAGTTCAAAGCTGACCATTATTTCCTTTTGTTCTTTGCTCTGTCATCTTTGTAAATTGCGAATTCGAATTTTGCAGGCAAATATCAAACGAAAGTGTCTCTTGTTGTGATTGATTGATCTGTTTTCGGATATGTATTAATGTTTAGAACAACCCATGTCTCTATCTTTACTGATGTATCAGTAATGATATCTCATCATCTTTCATTCTGATGATATTTTTTTATCACCTACCCTGTTTTCCTTTACAATCTCTGACAATTTATGACAAACAGTAGTGTAAAGTAGAATGTTAGAGAGGTTCGATGACATTTGCTCCGGCGACAATTGCTCCCATTGAAATTCTGCATGTTAAGCCAAACATAAAATCTAACCCTAAACCTAACACTAACCTTAATGCTTATCCTCACATTAATCCTGAACCAACACTTCTATCACAACCCTAATACCCTAACCCTACATTTTCAGAAAAAATTTAGACAATTTAGCAATTGTCGTGGAAGCAAATGTCTTGGCACCGTTAGAGATTACATTTGACCATAATATTCTTTGCTTTCATATTTCTCAATGCACTGGTTTGTTTTGTCCTGTGAAGAGATTCAGCGTATTCCTCTGGAGCAGCTTGTGCTGAGGATCAAAATCTTGGATGTCTTTCAGGGATACCATGTCAAGGTATTCATTATTTTTCTTTGTATAATGATTACATCCACTATAACATTTCATCAGTTTTGAAAAAATGGTAGATTGTTAACCAGTTTGCTTAAATTTAAACTGCAAAATTTTTGTCAAATATCATACTGTGTTCAGTACAGAATCAGACTTGAAATGACATGCAGACAGTATTAGAAAGGGTAGATGTCATTGGATGGTAGCTTTAAGATGGTGTGATAACCCATAAGGTAATCTTTCTGATACTGTTTTTTTTCCACCACAGAAGTTCTTGTTTTGATGCCTTATCCAATTTCATATAATATGTAGAGGTATGTACTAAAACTTTTTCATTTTGCCTTTTTGTAGGATGTGTTGAACAAGTTGTTGGAGCCTCCCAAGGCTGAGAACATTGATGATGCCATCCAAAGACTACAAGACTTGGGAGCTCTTACAGTGGATCAGGTTCGTCAATCATTTAAAAAAAAAATTGTTATGATTATTATGTCTTGCTTTCTGCAAATACATAGTACAGGTAAGAGGGGTTTCTTTTCTCAAAGATGTTATTTGTTTCTTTTATCTCATTCAAGGGGCTGAGCAGCACTGTTTTGCGACCTTGGAAGCAGCATCTGCGATGTCACTATTTCATTATTCACTGAAGAGGTTCATGTGAATGGTGAAGTTCTTGCAAAACATTTTTTTTATCGCAATCAGTAAATGTTACATGCTTTTGGTAAGCTTTTGCTTGCTGGTCTGCTGCTTTATATGTGACTAAGACTTTGTTGTAGGACCTGATGTATGTTATTGATTTGCCATGCATTCTTTGATTTTGTAGGATCTTACATCTCTTGGCTACCATCTTGCCTCTCTTCCTGTCGATGTGAGGATCGGTAAACTGATGCTGTTTGGGGCCATCTTCCAGTGCTTAGATCCAGTCCTAACCATTGCAGCTAGTCTCAGCTTCAGGTCACCGTTCGTAAGTCATTTCATCATCATTTGCTTACTGTAATTTAGTTGTTAAAACTGAATGAATCTCCTGATGCTACTGCTTCTTTACATGTACTCTCGCACATTCAGTCGTCAGTTATTAATGTGTTTATTTTGTTTTCACTCATGTATACAGTAATCTGTTGTTTCTTATTTGTGCATTGGACCTTGTGGCAGACTAGCCTTGTGCTAAACAACTCATCCAATAAAGTCGTCTTCTACTACTACTACTAGTACTACTGCTGCTGCTACTACTACTACTACTACTACTACTACTACTACGACTACTGCTACTACTACTACTACTACTACTTCTTCTGTTTTGTAATGTGTATAAATCTTCTGATGCTACTGTTCTGCAGTGTGTATACTTATCTTTTGCTAGTGAGAAGACCATTACATTGGTTCAGGTCTCAAAATGTGTCAACAGCAGAAACTGAAAAACTCACATTTCGAACTATTTATGACAGTATACATTTTTATCTTGCATTCTTTCTTCACCTTGAATTTCTTCCTATGTATCCTGTAGATGGCGCCATTTGATAAGCGAGACCAGGCTGATAAGAAGCGACTGGAGTTTGCTGTGGGTAATAGTGACCATCTGACTCTCTTGAGAGCATACAAGGTAATAGTGTTTTGGGCACTGATAATACATCCCTGTAGACAATCTGAGTAAAAATAAGGTAAACAAATTGCCTTTGTTTGACGCTATGCATTTTGATAGTTTTGATGTTTCTTCTAGTTGTCGTATTTGATTTAAATTTGTTATCCATATTTACATTTGTTTGTTTGTTGTTGTCCTTTTATTTTACAATATGGAAATGAATTTCGTTTTTTTAAATGATTTGAAAATAACGTGGGTTATAGTTATGGGTGTTTGCATATAGCATATTATGAAATAATTTTGAGGGAAAATCAATCATGTCGAAGGGGTTTAGGATCTACTTTGCCATCATTCCTCAAACAATTTTTTCACAAACAACAAAATGAATGGGTAATGATTTTGAGCTGAAATTTCATTAATGAATATTCTTAATAACTGCTCTTTCTCAGGGTTGGACCACAGCTATTGAAAGGAGCAACTACTTTGGCTACAGATTCTGTCATGAAAATTTTCTCTCTGTGAAAACACTGCAGGTATGTTGCAGAGGAAGTGTGTATCAATTGTCTATACATGTATCTGTTTTTTAACATGGTCCTTTTTCTTTAGGACAGTGGAGTTTGGGTCTAGTTGACATCACCGGCTTGTATAGTGAGGTTTGGGGTTCAAATCCCTCCCTCAACACTTGCATCCTTAGGTATGTTGTTGATCTACATCAGCCAAGCTTGATTCGGGTAAATGGATACTGACACTAGAAGGTAGTTCTTTGAATGTCTCAACACCTTGAGCAATATAGCTAGGCTGGAATCTGGGTAATAATCCAAACCTCTTTGGAAGCTTACAGGGACAAAAAGATATTGGTTGGAAGTATGCACTGACTTCTGCCCTTGGCATTTTTCTGAAATCCCCCATGTGTAGTATTGGCACCAAGGGTATTCTTTTCATCTGCCTTTTTCCTGCTCTTTATTCTTCCACTCTCCTCTTTGTTATCTTTTGCATTTTTCATCCAACTCTGTGACCTCCTTTTTTGTCATTTCATCATCATCATTATCTTCTTCTTCTTCTTCTTCTTCTTCTTCTTCTTCTTCTTCTTCTTCTTCTTCTTCTTCTTCTTCTTCTTCTTCTTCTTCTTCTTCTTCTTCTTCTTCTATTCTCTTCTTCCTTCTTCTTCTTCTCTTCTTCTTTCTTCTTCTTCTTCTTCTTCTTCTTCTTCTTCTTCTTCTTCTTCTTCTTCTTCTTCTTCTTCTTCTTCTTCTTCTCCTTCTCCTTCTTCTTCTTCTTCTTCTTCTTCTTCTTCTTCTTCTTCTTCTTCTTCTTCTTCATCTTGCTTCATTATTTCTGTACATATATATTCTCATGTTTAAGTCATTGAAATTTATGTTTGTATTTCACATAGCATTTGCTTTTTATTTGTAGAAAAAAATTTACATTTC
>CM057152.1:28340895-28367621 GCA_029962745.1 Echinometra lucunter
AAAAAAAATTGTACATTTCAGCCTACTGGCTGCCATACAATTTTTCAGTAAATATACCACTACGTAATATTATGCATTTTTGAAAAAGCCAAGTCTAAAATGTCTTTCTCTGATCCTCATTCTACAGATGATAGCAAGCATGAAGCATCAGTTTGCAGAGCTCCTTGGGAGCATAGGCTTTGTGAGTCTGAACATGACTGGTCGTCAGATGGACCGGAAGGCCAGTGGTTATGGGGACATGATCATCAAGGCGTGTGACCCTCAGGTAAGATGAGAACAATAGTACCTCAGTGGTGACATCAAAAAGACTAGGAAATAGTCTGAACCTGGCTTGTATTACTTAGATGTTGTATCAGGACGTCTTTGGGCAGTTTGCCCTGCACAACTCCTATCGGGAGTATACCTCTTAAATGGTTATTTCTGTGACTGTTTTGACAAACTTATGCTCAATACAAAGATGTTGTTGTGTGTCTCCACTGAAGTGCAACATTGTCTGTATCATGGAATTTAGTGTAGAAAACCCCTACAGCAAATAACCAATCTCTTTTTCACCTCTAAGTTCATTTTCTTTCCTCACCTCACCTCACTGGGCTAAGTTCATCCACTGCTGGATGTAGTCCTCTTCATGATTCCTCCAAATCCTCCTGTTCTGGGCCAGTCTTGTCCACTTGCTACCCACATACACTGTAATATTGCCCCGCCATCAACGTTTCTGACTCCCTCTAGACATTTCCTTTCCATTACATTCATATTTTCTCTCTGCTTTCCAATAGATCAATGTAAATGCCAGCAATGACAGATTAGTGGTTGCAGTTCTCTGTGCTGCCCTCTATCCTAACGTAGTCCAGGTCCTGACTCCAGAAGCCAAGTACACACAGTCTAGTGCAGGAGCTGTCCCCATGAACCCTAAAGCCCAGGAACTTAAGTTCAAGACCAAAGATGATGGATATGTAAGTAATCTTTTAAATCATCTTCTTCCATCATTTTTAATGTGATAATGAAATACCCCCAAGGTGGCCTCCACCCTAGGTGGTAGCAGACTAAGGGTTAAGGACAAGATCTATAAAAGGCTTGTGTTACATTTAGCTAAAAAAATGTTTGATTTTCTTTCTGTTTTGCACAGGTGAGTGTCCATCCAAAGTCTGTCAACTTTCAAGTGAGGTACTTTGAGAGCCCATACCTTGTCTTCTTAGAGAAAGTCAAAACATCAAAGGTATGAATACATCCAGGCTTTATCAAAATGCTGTTTGATATTAATGTTGTACATATATGTTTACAATAGCAGAATGTCATTTTTGTGTCAGGCTGGGTACTAAGCCAGATACAATTTTAAGCATCCGTTCTCCGAAGTTGGTGCCATAGATCTGTTTCTCAATTTCAGGTTTTAGCCTTGTAATAATGTGATATCTCAAGAACTATCTGAGGTATGAACTTCATACTTGGTGCTTGTATGTATTAAGGAAGACAAATTGAATGTATTTTAGGATATGTACATGTAGGTCAGTGGTCAAAGGTCCCAAAGTTCAATTTGTGAAATTTCAGGTTCTAGCCTTGTTAACATGATGTCTCCAGAACCTTTTGAGGAATGACCTTCAAGCTTGGTGCTGGTATCATCACCATAGTGAGACATATTGAAAAGATTTGGGGTTTGGGGTTAGCTTAAAGGTCAAAGGTCATAGAGGTCAGTAGGCATGAAATAAAAGATTTTTTAGTTTTGTTATGACTATATTTCTTCTATTTTGTATGCATTATTATGAGGAGACAACATGATTCGACTTGGGTTGTTACATGTAGGTCAGAGGTTCGTGTTAGCACCATAATACAAGAACAGTTTGAGCCATGACGTTATCTAAATATAGGTGGAGACTCAGAGGATACACAGTTGTATTTATCGTTTCAGTCATTGATAATATTTTCACAATTTTCAAAATATATATGAAAATATAGTTGGTTGCAAACTAAATTTTTGCGAGTATGAAGAAAGATGTTCAAAAGTGACTAGCAAAATTGAGTTTGTGTTTAAAAGGAATTTACTTCATTTTCTACCTTTTTTCCTCTATGTTTTTTTTGTAAGAGTTTCATAGAGAAAATGGCAAAAAATGTCCTACTTTTAGGAATACTGTTTTGAAATCTGCAAGGTTACTTGTGTATAATGCTAAAGAATGATTTATAACACCATCCCAAAATTATCATTTAGTGTTTTTAATTTCTCTTCTTTTGGAATTACTCCACTTTCCAGTGTAACATTTTTAAATGTAGTAATGAGCATTTATCTTGATTTTTTTTTTCCTCAGGTCTACATCCGTGATTGTAGTATGGTGTCCGTCTACCCATTGCTTCTATTTGGAGGGTGTGAGCTGAATATTGATCTCAAGGCTGGAGAGTTCATCATCTCCCTTGACAATGGATGGATTCAGTTCCGGGTTAGATCTATTGAGGTATATATCGCATTACACATACCATTTGAACCAAACCTAGATATTTGATACAGTGGAACCTCATTATAAAGAACACTATTATAACAAACAAGGTAATTTTGCCGGTCCAGCTTCTTTGTATTTTGTATTTCAGCCCTGATATAACAAGGTTTCAATGTAAAGAGGTAATTTGCTTGGTCTGGAGGAGTTTGCTATAATGAGGTTCGCCTGTACCAAAACTTAACTTTTTATTTCTTGGATGTTGCATGCTTCCTTAGCTGTCTGTTCTCACCTGTCCTTAACCTGTTGAATACTATGCCAAAGAAAAATTGGGCTGGGGTCTATGGAAAAAGTGTGTTATACCAAAATCAAATCATGCTCGATGGGTTAAACACCTACATTGTTCCATTTTATTTGTGCTTTTGAAAGACGTTACAAAAGCTTTATAAAAGCAAGATTGTGCTTTTAATACATGATCAAGCACATGTATTTCATTTTACCATGATTTATTTACTCTTTGATATGAAATTAAAAAGTAGGAATAACTTACAGGCAAAATTTAAAATCCTTAAAAGCAGCTTCACTGCAAGTTTAAAATTGGCTTTCAAAGGCCTCTTTACAAGAAGCCTTGTACATGTAATTCTTGATATTATCATTTTTATGTAGGTTGGTGAGCTAATGAGGGAACTACGGAGGGAGCTAGATCAGCTCCTAGCTGATAAGATCCAGCAACCTGACATGGATCTGGGGACCTGCCCCAGAGGGAGCCGTATTATAGCAGCCATTGTACAGCTTATTAGTACACAGTAAGGATATACACTGGCTAGTCTACAACCACAGGCTTCAATTTGAGGGAGCTATGTAGGGAGGTTGATCAGCTCCTGGCTTATAAGATCCAACATGGATCTAGGGACCTGCTCCACAGGTAGCCGAATCATAGCAGCTATTTTTCAACTCAGCAGTACCCAGTGATTGTACTTGTAATTTCAAGCATGGACTAAAATTCAAGGTAGCCTCCCTGTAGCAGCCATAGCATACTGAGTATTAAAGATGTTGTGACACAAGCATATGAGAGTGGTCATAGGTTAATCACAGAGCTCCAAATATTTCCCTCCCACCTACTATCTCTACGGGAAGGAATTATTTCAAGCTCCACACCTTTTGGTGACATATCTGTCTCTAATAGCTGTAATGATACTACTACTAATGAAATTTATATAGCGTATTACGTGAATACTTTAATGCGCTTTACACTGTTTACTGTCATTACCCCTGATCACTGGATTTCTAGCCCACACACACAAGTATGCACCGACTCCACTCCTTAGGGAGCATTCCTACCATTTTATGCCGTTCACATGTCAACATGCAGGGCAGTGACAAAGGCAGTCACGTTGGCACTCAGTAATCCTGCTTCTGAAACGGGCTGCGTACTGACTGAATGTATGCACTGCAGGCGAAACCACCTTGTGCGTTTCACTAGTTATAATTTTGACAGCAAACATTCTTTATAACCTTGTCTGCTAATTATTATGCTAATCATGTAATATATTGTGACAGAAAATGTCATATATCTGAGCAAACTACATGTAAGCAGTTTTTGTATAGCACAGTAGATTTTAAACCTAGATCTAGTGTCCTAACACTAAAGGAAATGATCATATTAGGAAATATATGCAGAAGGAATTCTGTGCTGCCAGAAATAAGAACTTGAAGAACTTCAATGATTGTTAGCTGGATCTTTTGGTCTCTGAAAGAGGTCCTGTAACAAGAAAACAATGTTAAAAGAAATCAGAAGTTATCGAAACATAGTAATCGATTCTTGTCTGTGCGAAGACAGACTCTATGTGGAGTGTTAAACTGATAGTAGGCACATCATATTCAAAATGTTATCAAGTACTTAAATGGCCTTATTAGCTTATTAGATTAAAACATAGGAACATGTTGTATCGGAGCAAATCTGTTGGAACTGTGTTTGCATAGGCTGCACCTTTTGATATACAGTATTTCAAGAATTAAGGTGCTTTCACACATGATGCGACAGTATGGTACCACACTGTTTCGTCTTCACACATGTTGGGACTTTGTGTCACCACATATACTAATGAACGCGCATTAACGCATCAACTCTCAATAAGAGAGCATATTGTCAAAACTTGCGCAAGCAATCTCATGGCAACAATTTTTGCGCTAACTTTTTAGAAATTTGATTGGTGCGCATTTTTTATGTATCTAGGCAGCAAAAAAAAAGTGTGTCCTGCCTCGGCGACATTTTTTTGTCGCCCTATACCCCATAGGCTTGTACACAAAAAAGTGTGGGCGCCACACTGTCGCATCATGTGTGAAAGCACCTTTAATACCAAAGTACTGTGCATCATCTTTTGTCTTTTTGCAACTCATCAAGTAGTGATACATTATGTGTTTTGCAGTAAACATTTGATTTCTACCGTGTTGTAAATCTTTTAACATGAGACCATTTAGGTTCATACGACCTGTACTTGGACTGCCAGTCATGTGAAAAAGCTTTTGTACCTGTAAACAAAGGTGGAAATTTTGGTGCAACTTCATAACAGTTTTGTGGGTTTGTGTGTTCATGGCATTAGATTGACCTGAAATTAATGTTTGGTTCATGTACTTGCAAGGTGGTTGTAATTTCAGATACATGTGTAGAGTAGATATTTTCATAGGTCTTAGGAAATGCTTTAATAATGAAGATTATCTCTTTTAGCATAATTTAACTGATTATCAAATATGTTTCACCATATATGAAGACAGCAGCTACTATGCATGCAGCCCTGCAGGCATACTCATTGCTCTTGTTTTTATACAGAATTGGGGTTCAGAAACCATTTAAAAAAAAACATAACACTTCTGCTCAATATTTGTTGCTACTTCATGTGTGTAAGTGCAATATTTATCTGCCACTGTGCTAGCGTAGTATGGAATAATATATCCGAGATCATGTTGAGTATCTGCTCTTAATTATGTATGTCAGTAATATACAATGTATTTAGAAATGGATACTACATTTTGGCAAGTACTTATAGCCAGAGCAAACTGGCACCCTTGTATGGGATTTTGAAATAGCACCCTCTCAGTCCTAAACTACTGATTTTGTCCCCTTTTTGCTCCCAGCATGCTCTATTCTGATCAATGAGAGCTTTATTTTTTGAGTAACATCTGTTAAAATGTATTTGTATTCATACTAAGGAAATTCATGAGATGCCACAAAGGATATGATGTTTTTAAGAGTCTCTGGTTTTGAGTAGCCGTAAGTTGGCGCTGTTGTGAATACATCATAATAAGGGTCAGTTCACTGTTGCTTTAAATCATTGAATATGCTACCCAATATTGATGGGTAAAATGATACAAATTTTTTGTAACAGGACAAGTTCAAGGTACACACGTATGTGCCATATCTTTTGTTTTATGGCATTGTTATTGTCAAATTGTTATTACTATACATGAATTGACCTAAAATATAATTTCACTTGATATTGTGTTTGATCCTAAGTTTAGTAAGGCTTTCAGCTTTGCATAGTCATGAGATATACTGAAATGCTAGATGCAGTCGGTAATTTATTATACAACATAGCATGGACTTGCCCAATAATGGGAGTGCCAAGTCTTATAATGATCTCAGACTAAGTATTTAGTGCATTTACATGTAGCAAACAGGGCAGGCGTATATTGCAGGGACAGGTCCAATTCTTGTTGCTATCTCGGTTATTAGGTCACAAGGCTATCGGTACTCTTTTATACAGTTTATTTCGTGAAATATGCTCAAGAACTTGCTTGATGTGTAAAAACCTATTTAAATTTTACATGTGAAGGCTTTTGGTAGCGGTACATGTAGCTGTAGCCTCATTGAAAGGCTGTTGATGTATTCTTTCATCAAGAGAATCCACTTCTGGGGCATTTAGAAGAAGAAGAGACATTTGGAAGGAGAAAGAAATTAAAAACTAGATGAATCTTTGACCACGCGTGGTCGAACTTTATGCCTCCGCCATTACCAAATCAGAAATAAATGGCACTTCATGCTGATTCATTTTCATTAATACAATGACATCTTTGACCTTTGACCTTGTGACCCCCAAATCTAATGAGAGCATAGCCCTTTCCATATGCACACATGAGCCAAGTTTGTTGAACCATCAAATGGTTAGTGAGTTATCACAAGAACGAACCATGTCTATGTACATAATGACCTCTATGACCTTTGACCTTTGACCTTGAGACCCCAAAATCTAATCAGATCATTGTCCCTCCCATATGCATACCTGTGCCAAGTTTGAGGTTGATCGGTCAAATGGTTGAGTTATGGTGAAAACGAACCATTTCTATGTTTATAATGACCTCTATGACCTTTGACCTTGTGACCCCAAAATCTAATCAGATCATAGTCCCTTCCATGTGCATACATGAGCCAAGTTTGAAGCCAATCTGTCAAATGGTTCTTAAGTTATCGCGAGAACGAGCCATTTTTATGTGTATTATTAACTCTATGACCTTTACCTTTGACCTTGAGACTCCAAAATCTTATCAGATCATTGTCCCTCCCATATGCATACACGAGCCAAGTTTGAAGTTGATCTGTCTAACGGTTCTTAAGTTATCGCGAGAACCAAAACGGGATGGACAGACGGACGGACGACCCGAAAACATAATGCCTCCGGCAACCACCTACGGTGGGCGGAGGCATAAAAAGGAAAGAGATGGAATGTATTTTATAGGAGTAAGTTATACACAAGACTATTTTTTTTAAATGAAGAGTCTTTCATTAAGGCTGCCTACCACATGGTTGTATCACCAAAATCCTCAAATGGCAAATAATCGCCATCATGCCATGGTTATTCCGCAAAACATCCCGTTGTCAAGCATCAGGTCACAATGCAATGTCTTTTCTATGCATCATTTTCATCCTTGTCTGTGCTGCCAGAGTGTAGGAATCATCTTATCTTTGTAATGAATGTGAGATAGCTAAAATTTCAATTGCAGAAATAAATATTTTCTTGTTCATCCTAATCTGAAAATTATTTCACCATGGGATTATAGTGTACAAGATTAACTTAATAGAGTCATTATTTAGATGGAAATTGTTCTACAAGGGTAGAACAGGAACATGTAGCGGTTCACACTTAAGACTTCGACGTGATCAATCTTACTTTCTCTAATGCATCTAAATAAGAGTCCTGGGTTCAAATCATATTTATTAAAGATGCTTTGTGTCTTCCAAGACATAATAACAGTAACTATGAGGCACCTTATGAAGTCAAAGCCAATTTGGAAGGCGGCTTTTAGCATCTTTCCCGCTCAGTGTCTTTTTCCTTCCGATCCTCCCACTTCTCCATAGACAAACTACAGGAGATCAGGAAAGCCGATGTAAAAGAACGGTCGTGAAGAAGATGATCAAAGATGGGGGACAAGACTTTTGATAAGGTGCCTAAGTATCAATGTGCCTTTTATACATGCATTCACAATGCTTTTGTGATAGCAAAATGACTGTACATGTATCAGTGTCACTGTGGTGCAATATAAGCTTTATTTTTATTAATTAGCAAAATTTTATTTGGAATGAAACATCAGCTTCAATAATGTATTAATGAACTGCATGAAATAAAGTTGAGGCAGAAAAGTACACGGAATGTTAGTCATTTGCATTTGGTGCGTGTACACTTTACAGTAAATTTTTCCATTTATGAAATTTTTATTAATGTTTGATAAAACTGCTTCCTCACACATCTACATGTTTTGCCAACTTTGATGATACATGTAAAAAGGGAACTCTGAAAACTAAACACAGCAATTCAAAGGGATCATAAAACTACAAATGTATGATATTCTCAATATAACTGTAAATTTTATTACATGTAAGTGTATATACAAAAATCAGGATATGAGGCATGTTCTGGACAAAGTGATATTTTGAGTATAATTAATTGTTCACCTTAACCAAAATACAGGGGAATCTTGTTACTTTCATTATCACAATAGAACATCTGGATCCACATCTTTTAATCTTTGTGTTTTTAGAGCTGATGCAACATGGTTTCAATACAACCACGCAATTTCCTTTGTGTCTGGACAAATAATGTGATTAGCAATACTGTAAACATCAGTTCAGTTTCTTCTATAAAAAGCAAATTTACAGATATGAATTCATTCACATCATCGGTTACCAACATCTTTGATACACTAGGAAATTATCCTTTAAAAAATGTCATGTTGCATCTGCCATGTCCCTAACAAGCGCCTGCACTGCTTTCATTCACATCATCAGTTATCAACACCTTTGGTACACTAGGAAATCCTCAAACAAATGTCAGGTTGCATCTGCCATGTTCCTAATAAGCGCCTGCACACGAGCTAAGATGATCTCATTCTTGCAAAGGCAGTTTTCGGGTTTGTACGGAGGCTCAATCACGAGCACATCCGATATACTCAAGCTATCATTGTCTTCGCCACATTCTTTCACCGGCACCCTGTGAAGCTCAAGCCATTCCTTCAGTTTCTCTTTCTGGCTGGCCAGTTCAACCACTGACAGGGTCTGCGACTGGGTGTCCTCCTTGAAGAGTCTATCTAGCAGAGCTCTGTGTTTGGTTGTATCCTCATCCAGAATGGTGATGTCTGTGATGCTGTGTCCCATGATGAATGACAGAGGGAGCTGGCCATCTGGTGAGACAGTTTCACACTGAGCCAAGATAATGCTGTGATGCAGAGAGAGAGTGTGAGAAAATTAAATCACAGTATATTTACTATCAGGACTATCAAATAATGTTAATTTTAAACAGAAGGGGGAAAAATTTCAGCTCAATTCAGTTAACTTTCAGAGAGGCTTTCCACTTTATCAAAGTTAATTTTTTAAAATCGTCATTGAAATGAAAAGAAATGAAATATAAATGAAAGTAAAACGGGAAGAAAATAGAGAAACAATTCTCTGTAGACTAGACTAAGTTGTAGATTAAATCTAAACCTTGCATGTCAATTTTCACACAAATCACAATGTCATGACTACAGCAATACCATTATATTAGCTCGAAGTACTTGGCTAACTTTACTGCATTTAGTTCAACATATTGAACATCCCACTGCACACTGTAGATAGGTTGGATTTCACAATCCAACTCATATTTCGATATATGGGACTAAGAAATGTATTATTTTTCAACTTACCTTTGTGAAACTGGATCTATCGTGTAAATCCATCCCTCATATTGGTATTCCGTGGCAGCACATATTCTAACACGTTTATATGTCATATTTTTCAAAGTAATAGGGTCCATTTGTCTGAATGCACCTCCTGTTAGTACCACGCTCACATTTTCTTCCATGGGCGCCGCCATGTTTGAAAGTAAAATCCCGCCATCTATAGTTTGAAACATAATGGAAAGAGAAAAAAATAATATGCCGCCTTGCAAGATAAAAGTAATAGATCCACTTTCATAAGTTACACTTCAGATTTCATAGATTCAGATTCACAGACTTCATTGTCCAATTGTAAATTAAGAAATGGAAAGTTTCATTGTTCACATTGTAGAAGGAGTATACATAAAAAGTTGACAAATTAATATACTGAACAAAATTGAAGCAAACTATTTAATACAGAGAAAACGAAACAAATAACTACAAGAATGGTGTACCTTCAAAATCTTGGGTTGATGAGATTTATTAAAATAAGATAGGAACTAGGTGAAAACTATTCATTCACATTACTTTCATGGTGATCTCCGGGCTGATCTTCATAACAGATGACTGTTATTTTATATTCAGATTGAGGGTGAAACAAAATACAAGGCAGAGATATGATATGAGACGTTTGCCTGAGTCACATGAATATGTAGTTGTTTTTTTTTAACAGCGTGTGGTCTTGATTCGCTAGGATTTCATTCACTTTCTCTAGAATCCTATTTGCAAACTTATCACTCAGACTTATCCTTTCGATTAAGTCTATCATCCTATTAGCTTGTTTCGCTGTTCTTTCTAATTTCGTATTCTACCTCACTAAACAAAACCAAACTACTGAAAAGGAGAACACTCTGAAAAACTGCTTTGTAGATGAAAGATGAGTGAGAGAGAGAGAGAGTCATGTATAGGCCCTATCCATGTGCGTTGCCATCCAAAATATAACTCGCGTCCCTTTCTATTTAATTAGGCCTTTATCTTATAGTCTTTAGCTTCCCCTTTTAATATCTCTTCCCTCTTCTCTTTTAAATTCTCAATTCTCTTCTCTTCTCTTCTCAGGCTTTCTCTTTTCTTTTATTTTGTTTTCTGCTCTTCTCATATCTTCTCTTTTCATTCGGCTCTTTTCTTCTCATTCTCTTCTCATATCTTCTCTTTTTATCCGGCTCTTTTCTTCTCATTCTCTTCTCTTCTTCTCTTCTCTTCTCTTCTCTTCTCATCTCTTATTATCTCATTCTCTTCTCATGCCGTCTCTTTTTTTCTTATCTCTTCTCATCTCTTCCGCATTTCTTCTCTTCTCTTCTCAGACCCTCCACTCCCCCAAACACAAGACAAGTACAAAAACAAACAAAAACCAAAACCAAAAGCAAGAGAGAGAGAGAGAGAGAGGGGGGGGGGGGGGACAGAGAGAGAGAGAGAGAGATTAACAAGGAGGGAAAACTGGAAGGAATTATAACACCGCATCATCATTATAACATCCCAATCTGATGCGCATTATTAAAAGTGAAGTGTTCTTAAGGCTTATAATTCAAAGATTTCCATAATTTATGTTGCTCCGCTCCAAAGCATATTTTGCTTCAGGAATTTATGCTTTAATTCTTTATAACTTTGATATTATTAGTAAGTTTCATTATCCTCATGTGACTGCAGCCTTTATAGGTAATAATGTGTATCAAATAGCAATTGCAAAGGTAAAGAATCTTGCTGAATTAAGATATTGCCTTTTTTGTATTTTTTTCTTTGGAAATTTTTGCACCTCATTCGAAAGAGATATGAATGTATGAAAAACAGTGTATCAAAGTTTATGATATGAAATAGTTCAACTGAAGTGCTCCACTGCGAAGTTTCCATGAGGTAAATGCATAAGACATTGTGTTTCTAAGGGATGAAAATGGGGAGAGGAAAATTTACCGCTCGATTGCTGAATTTACTTCCTTGCTTATACAGTCAGAAGATGAGGGTGGGGGGTGGGGGGTGCGGGGGGGGGGGGGGGGGGGGGAGCAGCACTGGCAGGATCCCGTTTCCCTGGCATCTCCTTATTCATGGTTAAAAAATCATATTATGACCATATCTGTAACTCTTCCCTATTCTAAATATAAACGAAGAATTTCACATGAACGAAAAGCTGTCATTTCTACAACACTTCACAAGCAACCAACACAATGATACTAGAACATTCTGCAAAATCAATTGTTTTACTACGAGAAAAATAATATACTAAACACAAATCATCATCATTCAACAGATCATTATCTATTAAATTTATGAATCAGAAAGAATTTACATACAATGTGATACAATTTACATAATGTCACATATATTACAAGCTCTGCATTTCAACACATTTATCAATTATTTCCCGAAATACCTAATGATTGTTTCCATGTCTTAATAGCTCTTCCTATTGCATTTTTTTGTTGTTGTTATAAAACAAAATAAAATTATGCTTGTTGATGTATAACTAGCATGAGCTGTACCATATATTTTCAATAATACATACTGAAATAGTAAATAAATCAAGAACATTAACTTGAGAAGAGACAAATTTTGAAACAGCACTGTTGCTCACAACGAACAAGCAATTAATAATAAACATGCAATCTTTAAATGAATTCATATTATAGCCAATTCCCAAAATAACACCCGGCAAGTATTTTTATTTAATGACTTCAAGTCATAGTATACCTGTGATCTTTACAGCTAACAAGTGCTACAATGGTAATAAATAATATAAACATTAAAAATCTCCACTTTGATGCTCACATGCATCACTATAATTTTATCGGGCTATTCCACAAGGGAAATATCAGGTATTGCAAATGGATTTTATTACATTTTCAAGCATGGCATGCATACTACTCTCACTATGTATTTTTAACCATCGTCGATAGGCCTACATAAAACTCAAATTTGCAACAACAACAAAAAAGTGTACATGGAAGCCTCAAACTTCAAACAATATAAAATTAAATAATTTTAGTAGAGTTGGTCAGAGAAACTTTCAAAAGATCCAAATTCTGAACATCTAAGTCAATTTCAAGACAGTATTCAGCTCTTTGTGAGGAAAAAGTGAAGATTTATGAATACATTAAATCACCTTTTATCAACACCATGAGCTATTTCATACCCGAGTGGAATCGCCCATCATCTTTTACCTCATTAGATCAATCATCATAAAATTTTTCTTTCCAGGGCTTTCCAAAAATGATCAATTTTTTTCTCTGAACACACCTAGAATAGTTTCCAAACTTATATAGGTGAATATTTGTATATTTAATTTTTAAAAAGGTAAGAAGTAGAAAACTATTAAGGAGAATAAAGGCAAGGATAGTGCGATGTGCTGCAAGTCTAAAGTTGGATACTTCACACAAAAAGGTTCCTTTTGATAATTAATGTATAATTTCTTTAAAAATTAATGTAAACAAACAAAAATGTGAATGCTTTAAGCTAAATAACCTCAAAATCTGAACATATCACAACCATGGTTTATAGTCCCATAGGAATAATATTAAAAAACTAACTACAGGTGCACAATAATTTAGACCAGCTAAATATATTTGCTTGATACATCATTGTACAAAAAATACAAACCTTTTCCCAAAGGACAAATATTTCGAATGACAAAAGATCTATTCATAATTATCAGAATTTTAGATTATGGTTAAGTACTTGAGGTTCATGAACTGATGAGGCAGCCCTGGGCAAGAAAAAGTTCTTGAAAGTAGTAGTTACTACAACTACAAACTGGTTTGTTACTCAAAATAGGACTGGTACAAAGTAGATTTATATAAATATAATAAATAAGGAAAGGAAACCCTTATTTCACCACACTGGTTAAAAGTAATATGATCTATATGTTCCAGAGTGTCAAAACATTTAATGGGCAATTCCATGATCAGTAACGTTACATTTAAGTAAAATTTTGATACTTTTGATACAGCTAATCAATAGCTATGTCATCTGGGGGGTGTAACATAAAACATACAATCAATCTTACGATTAATATCAATCTTAAGTCTATGGCAAACCATGTACTAAAGAGATACAATTGATTGTAAGATTGATTGTATCTCTTTATGTTACACCCCCCAGAAGTCCTAATCTTGTAAATATATATTCACCCTTCCCAGGTCTACAATAAATTAAGAAATCAAAAGTAACTGAATAATATCAGAGATGTTATGAGAACGTTTGACCACAGTTAGTAACGTTACAAAAAAAGACATGAGAAAAAAAACCAAAGTTTTTGAAAAAATATTCCTCCTTACTGTGACATACCTCACACTTAGAGCTATATCAGTATTACTTCTTAAATGATGACAAATGTTTACCACAATTTTTTTAAAGAGTTTACCTCTCTACTTTTTAAAGTAGAGACTAAAATCTTGGTTAGTAACGTTACGGTTAGTCACGTTACAATTTGTCCAGCACAACATATTTGAGATTTTTATACCTTTTCAGCAACTTATTATTGAATACTTTCTTTTAATTTGGTGTGACTAAATGTCCTTCAGATTATCCAATAGAAAAATTCACAAAAGAAACAATATTTTTCCGTCCAGGTCTAAAAAATCGTGTATAGTCCCATATATCTAATTTTTTGTACGGTTCGGATTCTCCTATAAGGGGACATTTTAGACAAAAAAATTTTGGTGAGAATGAAACCCCTTTGTATCAACAATTTCTGTATGAATTTTAATTCCCCAAATTGACCTGAATTTGAGAAAGAGCAAAAATAAAGTTTGGGCCAATGTCCTCTTAATCATGGAATTGCCCTAATAGTCTTTACCAAAAAGAATTATGATATAAAGAAAACTATTCTGGAACTTTGTCAAATAATAACACAATTTTTAGTACTGCTTAATGCTATCTGCATGAATGCAATCAATGTAATATAGACAAGAATTAAAGTACGTAAAATTTGTGAGACATTGTGTTTAAAATATTCCCTGTACAAATTTGTCCTTTTAATGTTGTAACACAGGCATCAGACAGGGAAAAAACGGATTCTTGGCTGCAAACAGACAATAAATAATAAATAGGCAGATTCTAGAATTCTGCATAGTGTTTTAATCTGAAACAAATCTAAATTCATACTATAAATCGTGCTTCATTCAGTTGAATATCTTCAGGTACATCCAACAGAAAAAATGAAGCAAATTAAGTTCAAACAGTCCAATATCATTAATAATATTTGCTTGAAGAGTTGTTTGTACACAACCTTGTGTATAAACAAAGATGTAATTCAGGTACTTATCGCAGTTATGTTAGATTTGTGGTGCTGTACCTTCCATAATTAAAACTAGTCTACCTGTCTCCCTTAAAGAACTTTATGGAATAAATAAACATCTATAGTATTCAATTTTTGTCTTTGACAATCAGTCAAATTTGTATCATGACATTTAAATCTGCAAAAAAAGGAAATATTCAATATCTTTTGGATTCGTCAACTCCATGACTGACGCTGAATACGTCAGCTAATAGAAATGCCCATTGCACATGACACATCATTCCACTTGGGTTTCTTATTACCTACTACTAGTAATTAAGTCTGAAAACGGCAATTATATGCAGTGCACACACCAATAACTAAACACATCAAATGCATTATTCATTCTGCATTTATATTTTGTACAGTTTTGCTCTTGTGTAGCATATGTCAAAGGAGCCACCAGCCATCAATGTCCGCAAAAGTCTGGAAAAATGATGCTATGTGTGCAATGGGCATAATTCACATCAAATATTGTTTCCTTTAGATGTCCAAGAGTTCTGCCTCGCTATCTCTTCTTCCACTTTCCAATAAGCCTGCATCACTAAACCGCCTTTCACTGTGCTGATCCTACATTACAGAATACAGAGCAACAGAGAGAAAAATGGTAAATCATTAATCAATATTTTCTTAAAATCATGATGGTCAAAAACTGCTCGTTGACATGAACCAAAAGTGTACTGTGGGCACCAATGACCAAAATGTTACAATTTATATTGTTAATCTGCACAAAGATGAGAGGTTCATGCAATAAGTAAATTTCTTTATAGTGTTTAAACCTTAATCAAACCATCAGACAATATGAGAGTAGCCCATAGAAACCTACAATAATGAAAAAATTTAAAGATTTCTACCTAAGCCCCCACCAAAAAAAAACCACATGCAAATAAAAAATATCCATACCCACACACAAAAAGACTATGAATGATTTTCACATTTCTTCAGTTACTCAACAAATGAAATGTGCAGATATGAATGATAATGACTCTCTGTGTACCTACTATCTCAATCAAATTAATTTCACGAACAGAGTGAAAAAAAACCATATTATTCTCAGTCACACCACTAAATCTGACTTGAAACTGATTCTTGAAAGGACCAAATCCCAGCCATTTTGGGTAACGTAGTTCTTTAGTTTGGTCTGTTGCAATTGGTGTGACTATGGTTATGACTTACATCATTATCATGTGTTCCTTCGTAGACGTGTTCATAGCTAGATGGTCTGAAGTTAATCGTTGCATTCCTCCCATAGACGTCATATCTCTCTGAATGCCTTTTCTTAATCCTCACATAGATGAAAGCGATGACGACCACAAGGAAGACACATAGGGCAATAATGGTGCCAACAATGGCTGACATGGGTGATGATAGACCTCTTTTGTCCTGAACTGTAAGGCAATGATGATGAGGGGAAGAGGTTTACCTGATAAGCCTTGAAACCATGAGAAAACTGTTACTGATTACTGGGACACACATGAACAAGTCTTAATTCAAAGCTTTGTTTGATCTGTTTTCAAGATATTTCTCTCCCTTCATTGGTTACATGCAATACTAAATGCTCATACATCATGGTCTTGTGAACATTCGCATAATGCTGCACTCTATTGTATGAGGGAATGCTTTTACTACTGTGGTTCCCAAGAAAGATATTGTGGGCTTTTCAAACTTCACTTAAAATCTTTCTGGTGTATTTTTGTGACTATAAAAATGGTGGCAGCGGTGGGATGCAATCCACAACCGAAAGATTTTAAGTGAAGGGAAATCAGTCTACTTACAATCATATAATTTCTGGGTAGTAATTGGAACTGTCTTGGATCGGACTTCTCGAGTGACAGTTTCGTTGTCCCAGAGACCTAGCAGCTGAATGTGGTATGTTTGTCCCTCTGTCAGGTTGCGTATCATATACGACAGAGCTGAACGCTCTACTATCTCAGATTCTAGTACTCGGCTCTCGTCCTAAGGGGGGTCAGATGAAGATGAACATGAAAACAAACAAATAACAAAACAAACAAATGAAGGTTGTGAAAATTAGCATAATCATATACAAACTGGGAGAAGAAAAGCAGAGTGACACACATTGATAAAAATGAAGAGGATAGTTTGAATGATGATGGAAAAAAGATAAATGAAAAACAAGGATAATGAAGAAAAAGAAGATACGACAATAACAAGAAGAAAGGGAACAGGAAACTGAGGAGGTAAAAGGTAGCAAAGGGTAAAGGGGATAGCAGTACATAAAGAAAAAGAAGATAATAAAGAACAAGATAGGAAGAATGAATCGAATAAGAAAATACAAAATAGAGAGAAGCAATTCAGACAAATCATAAAACTGTCTGCATATATACATGTAAGCTTTATTGTTTTAAATCATCAATAAATAGAGAGTTACAATAAGTTATGTCATGCTAATTACACAATTAACTAACTACAGAAACATTCATGTTACCTTAGTTACCACCATGAGTCTCCAGCCAACAATGTGAGAGACAATCTCTTGTGGCAATGCTGACCATCGGATAGATGCTGTGGTTGTAGTGACTTCATAGATCTCAATGTCAAATGGGTCTCCAGGATATGGAATAGCTGTTAAAAAACAACATTTCAATTTCAAGGTGAAATGGAGGATAGAAAAATATGAAATCAATGACATACAATAAGATACAAGAACAAAATCTACGGGAAGGTTACATAAAGCTGTGGGTAAAGTATTTCTTTGTTTGTTATGTTGTTGGTCTCGCCAATGTAATGGGCATTTCATAAGGACTTACATGGTAACCAAAGTGTGTCCACCTCAATCTTGCTGGTCTGTAGATGAATGCCAACCTGAGCTTTGGAAGAACCAACCAGGACAACAAGTTGAACAACGTAGCTCCGAGCTGGGCGCAGGTCCAGGATTGTATACTTTCGAAGTTCAGGCCTAGAGAGGAGAAAAATTAAATTAGAGCAAATTAATATTTTTCCAGGATTATGTGTTTCATCTCTCACATCTTCCTGATCTTACCAGTATTTTCTGACAGTGTAAGGTACAAGTACTAGGCTTCTTCAGCAAGTTTTGTTACATTTTCGTACCTGAAAGACACAGTACTGTTCCAAGGTTTCCCGCTGTATGTAAGCTCCCTGTATTTGAGACGGAATTGTCCGATGTACTGTCTCTGTACGTCAGTAAGACTGGGCCATCTAATGGTTGCACTCCTTGCTGAAGTGTTAGTGGCCGAGATGTTGATTAGGAAGAATGACATGGGAAGTGGAAGAGGTTTGCTTGCTAAGTTGGTGCTTGGTGGAACTGAGAGTAAAAAATCCAAAAACAGAGAGTCATGAATAACATATTGTTACTCTTCTATACTATGACAGGTTGATATAGCTTTAAACAAGGCATAAAAACATTTCCAATGACAACTCTCTTGAGTCTTGAATGAATTACTTGAAAACCTTAATGATGAGGTGGGCAAATTTAGTAACATCAACAGAAATAACAGCTTGAAACATTCAAACAAAACGTAATTCTCCACTTCTACATTAAAGACACCCAGCTACCTGATCATCATTGTATGTTACTGTAGGTTATAATGTATTTTCCACATTTAAGTGTGTATGAATGAACACCATATATATATTTTTCAGTAACATATAAAAGATACATAACTTTTGTACAAAATATACTTACAATCATAGCAGACCCACTCCAAACAGCAGGTATCGGCAACACGAACCTGTACGGGGTAGGCACACTCCAGCTGCTGGGGTGTGGCAGTCGTACTGTTACATACGTTACGACAAGATACTGTCCCATCGTCACAGCGGCAACGCAGGTCACAGCCCTCCCTCCATTCCATTCCATTCTGGTAGATCCTATTACTATGGCTACAGTCACCATCTGCAAAAATGAAACCCAAATTTGATAATGAATACAGCAACATGAAGCAGTCAAATGTCACAATACCATTGTCACATATTATCAAATTACACCCCTTTTTGCTTGTGTTTAACATAACACATTACTTTAACTGAATCTGTCCCCTCCCAAGAGACTGTCATCTTTTTGATGAAGATACTACTATACATCAAATGCAGATGTCTAGAATATCTAGCATATCTATTAAATCTATTGCACATGGTTCTTTAAGGAGAAACTCACCAAGAGGTTGCCAAATGGAAGCTTGTCTTAAGCGGACTGAATTTCTATTATGAATTTCTATTATTAATACACGTATTACCAGCTCAATTTTTTTCTTTTTACTAGTAATTCTGACTATGCATGTCTCAAGTGGAGGGACTAGTTGAAAACCTATGGCATTTTCGGCCTACCATTTGGAAAACAACGCCACTCCGGACAGCATTCGCCCTTGATGATGACCTGTCGAGGATTGGGGCAAAGGTCAGATGCAACCACTTCCGTCTTGGGGCAAAGTTCACGACAGATGGTCCTACCAGCTCGACACTCACAAGCTGACTCACAGCCTTCATTGAAATGCTCACCATGTTGGTAAACAGTATCCTTGTAGGTACATGGTTGCGCTGTAATCAGGATGAGGAAAGCAAGGAAACACTAACATTTCTAGAGGTGTTGTGGTCCATTGGACAAGTCTCCGGACTGTTAACCACAGGTCCGGGGTTTGAATCCCTGCCACAGCACTATCATCCTTTGGCAAGACATTAATCTACATTTGCCACACTCGACCCAGGTGTAGTAAGTGGGTACCTGGTAGGATTTATTCCCTGAATGCAGGAAACACTACGGTTGCTCGAGTTAAAGCTGGGGTAATAATATCCAAAGTCCTTTGAAAGCGCACAGAGACGTTATATCATAATGTGATATGCACTATACAAGAACTGAATATATTATTTTTATGATGATGATGATGATGATTATTGTTATTATTTACATTTGGTTGTTTTTCTTCTTGCAGAATAAAGGTAAGACAGACTGAATAAATACGTGCTATCCTGATTTCCTTGAAAAATTATCAACAAAGTACCTTCATTTGCACCTTGGCACTTCAAATGTTTACTAGAATAAATATGGTAGCTATCAAGAATTAACAAATTATAGGGGGCTTGAGAAGACAAAGTGATTGTCATTTGGCAAGACAATGAGGTGATGATGCCAGTGGTGGGTAGACAGGATCAATTTCGTATACAGATACACACACGCACACGCACACCCACACAGGGCCATACGCAGAAATTTTTTCTTGTGGGGGCCAAGATGCGAAAAAATTTTCGAAGAAACTCGAAAGCGTGGGAGTGAAGTGACCGAGCTTGTCATGGGGCACTTTTGCATTTTTAAAAATGATATCGAAGGATTTGGTGCAGTTTTGTTGAATTTTGTAAAAATTTTCAGTAAAAAGTGTAAGTTTTCAAAATTTCGGGGGGGGGGGGGGGGGGGGGGCCGCTGCGTACAGCCATGCACCCACACACCCCCCCACACACATACACCCGAATGCACAGACGTAAATAGAAGATGTATGCACCGTGACAAACTAATATAGAATATGGACTGACACACATTATTGCATTTGCGTCGCACTATTTATCTTTTTAAAAAAAATTTTTGTTGTTACACCACTTCAGAAAAACTGCGATGGCGCCGAAATTACCCTAAAGTAATATAAATAACTACATAAATCAGAATAATGATCGATATAGTTACGATAGTAATCGGCATTTCAGTCACATTAACGATGATGATGATGATGATGATAACTATCATTATTATCATAAGCATAATAATAATAATACATTACTAACTACTATTATTATTATTATTATTATTATTATTATTATTATTATTATTATTATTATTATTACTACTAAACATGTTAATTCAGTTTAATTGTAAGCAAACATCCTTCCCTAAAACCTGGGGGGATGATTGTACATGTCATCCCCCCACCTTGTGAGGTGGGGGGATGCATACCCCTCATCCCCCCCCCCCCCCTGTCTACGCCCCTGGATGATGCATCGACATCCAATTGCTCAGTCTGAAATTTTGACAAATGAAAACAGAAGGCCAAAACCTGGATCAAGCTAATATAACAGAATTTGCAGGAAGTTAAATATATGTCCAGAATTCTCCCCTCAAATACTTTTGTTCGAAAAACAAAAGTAAACTTGATGTGATCCAGCAACCTGTTGTCATGCAAGAAAACCAAGACCAGATATTGGATCCAGAATTTTATCTCTTTTTCTTGGTACAGATTTGGAATAACTTTTACGGAAGTTCTGCTTTACCATAGGTCAATGCTACTTCAGGAAACTGAGCAGAACAGCCTAACAGCAACTGAAATCTGAATGTAACATGATTTGGAAAACAAAAAGGGGAGGATATACTTACGTTCATTTTCAGATGTGGTGACAAGGAAAATATCTGTACTGGGAAGAGTGTTAGGCCATCGCGGGGCAAGCTGAGAGTCCATGTCGTCTGGTATACTGACCCGGATTTTCAGGTAATATGTTGTCTCTTGCATGAGGTTGTTTATTTCCATCATGATGTGGCCGCGGATCTCCACACCAAGTGGGAAATCCTTAAAAACAGAACATAACAAGGAAATTAGCATTGTGATTGACACCGACTAAAGCTATTTCACTCTGTCATGACACCATGAACATCAAACATGCACAGACTTTTGTTATCTGTTCTAAACAAATTGAATAACAATCTACACACACTGGCCATAAAGCCTCTCAGTAGATATTGCACTATAATAGAGGGACAGAAAAATGTTTGAGTCCTGTGGAAAGATGGTCTTGATAACTCTACTGTTTAACAACAAACCTATGCTCACCTTTCGTAGTACTCGCCAGTCATCAAGCGTTACATTTTCTGACCTGTTGGTGTAGTATATGATGTAGCCATTGGTCATTGCTCTTAGGTCAGTGTTTTGTGGTGGAGTGAACCCAACAGTTATAGCTGTCGTGTTGAATGCTAGAACAGAGACATCCTGGACCACATTCGGACTATCTGTATGATATGATGGTTAAAAAAAGACATATCAAAAGAAGCTCATCAGTGGAATTACAAACTGATTATCTAAACATGTTCTAAGTCTTTCTGAGCAGTTGAGGTCATGTGCAACTATCATGAGTCACTTTTCGAGCATTCTCTGAGTTGTTAAATATCTTAGCTAAATATCATCTAAATATATTCTGAAAGTTGTCATCAGTTGAGTCTACACACAGCTTTTGCAATTCAATTTCCAGGCATTCTCTGAGTTGTAATTCTTAGCTGAATATCATCTAAATATATTCAAAATCTTACAAATAGCAACTCAATTTCCATGCATTTCTCCGAGTTGTTAAATATCTCAGCTGGCACCCCACTCAAAATAGCTGAAGAGGCTTCACAGCCAGAAGTATGGTATTACAGCACAATTACTTCGAAAATTGCAAACTCAACCAGATACTCAGCGAGAACAAAACAATTTACAAACATTCATTCAACTTTCTGGTGTAATATGTAGAGTTATGCAATGAACAAGCAAGAGTCCACCTATGTCTTATTATGTTTTGGGGCATTCTTTGGTTGAGAGGTACAATGTTTGACCCTAAACATACCTGACTTAGGGTCATGACATGCAATGACACGGCAGCAGTCTGTTTCCCTCAACTTGGTGACCACAGGGTGTGGACAGAGTGGGGTTGGTGATGGCGTGGATGGTTCAGCACACATAGGCATGCACATCAGGGTACCTCTGTCACAGAGGCAGCGTTTATCACAGTTTTCATCTATCCAGTCCCCGTCGGCCATGCTGATGTTGCCTGAGGCACCACGGTACATGCAACCAGGAGCCGCTGGATTCAAATGAGGAAACTTGACATTAGGAGAACTGATAAAGAATGCTCATTAAAATAAATTGGAAATGACCCTCTATGGCTATGAATTTTTGTGCAGAAGGTCTTTGATTTAGCCATAAAGTTCAGATATATGGACAAGATTGCACTGAAAGCAAACACCTCTTTACTTTTCTTACACAAATTTGTGAGAAATCTATCACTAAACTATGCAAAACATTGGGTGGCCTTAGGTTTCTTCATATAAGAAACAGTTAAACTTCCACATCCAACAATCCAAGATATCAGTGGCTCTGTTATAGCTAGCTTTATACTATCATGGCACTTTCAAGTTTTAATTTGGCATCTGGTTTGATTCCTGCCTTTGTTGTTCAATTTATATATTTCAACAGGAGGACTTAATGCATCACTAACACTGCCACATACAATCCAAACTGACTCAAAGCCGACTTATTTTGGCCACTTTGTGTAATGCATTTTAATTTGTTGACTTTCATTTTGGTTTCCTGTCTCTCTCGTTAGTGTGACTGGGGCATATCAGCTAGGTAAATTCCTCTTACCGGGCTGTTCACACTCCCACTGCAAACAGCACTCGCCAGGTAGCTGCACCTGTTTTGGGTTAGGACAGTTCACATTGGACACTGCAATGCTGACTGGGCATCTTGGGATGCAGCGAACACCACCGGCATTGCACTGGCATCGCATGCTGCAATCCACTTCGAAATACTCGCCATCTTCATATGTGTTGCCATTTAGCTCACATGAGTTTGCTTTATGTTAGGAAAAAGAAGAGATTAAGGTTTAAGGTTCTCTTTTGATTCTGCTAATAAGTTGGCCAACAGAATGGCAACCACAATTGTATGGTTGTTGGCAAAATATTTGAAAAGGGCCTGGAAACGTCATGTTAATTCAAGATGATGTTGGAGATTTTCTTGCTAACAAACTAGGTGATGATGGTGTTAAATCCACATTTCATTTACCAAACAGATGAATCTGAAGTATTATGAAGAACTATCAATACTAAGCCAACATTATGTTAAGTTACAGGAAGCTATATATGAGAAATCCATCCAATATTGGGAGTGACACAATACTCTACTAAAATTGACAGGATTGGCAATAAATGCAGATCTTTTAATTATATATGAGCTACTAAATGATATATTGAGAAATTCCACTTACGAGGAGGAGGGCACGACCAATGGGGGCAGCACTCCCCCTCTGGTGGTTCAAGGAGTATGGGATGGGGGCATGTCTGGAGGTCTGGAATCATTTGGCCTGGGTCAGGACACCTTCGGGTGCAGTCGGATACCCCATTGTCACAGAAGCACACCTCATCACAGCTGTGGTAGTATGTCTCTCCATGGGCATGGATAACACCACCATCATTGCAATCAGCTGCCATAGTGAAATATTGAAATATTGAAATATCAAGTGGATTATTAAAAGATAATTTCATGTATCACATTGATACAATACTACAACTCACACCTACTTATATCAGCAAGATATTCTCTTCTTTCAATCTTTGATGAATACAGGTTTAGATATAACTTTGGGGGACCACTGCTAAGTAATCTTAAAATACTTCTTGCAATGACAACACGGCTGTATAGACAACTATAAAATGGCTTTCAACATAACTGGAAGATTGCTTAGGACTTCGCAGAAATAATACTGGTAAGTGTAATTAAGCAGACCTAAAGGATAGTGTTATATTACTACAGTTAAAGATGGTAAACATTCCAAGAATGCAAAAGTAATAATATAGGAAGATTTGTAAAATGACAGGACACCATATCTTCAGTAGATTGCACAATGTCCTACCTGGGTGGATGGAGTCATTCGAGCCTTCATCACACTTGATCATGGTACAGCACTCCGGATCGTCAGGGTGTGGTTCCTCTCGGCAGTTCGTGGGGTTGATACGGACATCGGGTGCAGGGGGACAACCTCTCGGTCGGCAGATCCAGGAACCAAGCAGACAGTCACAGACAGAGTCACAGGACTGGTGGATGGTCATTCCTTCATCGTAATGTCTGTTTTCGTGTTCACAACCACCTAATGGAGCTGCAAATGTGAAATATTTGAGGGAGGAGTAGAATAACAAAGAATATGTCAATTTTGATGAGCCTCATCTGTTTGCCACGGAGGGACATTTGACCAATTCTAAAAGTTTGAAGGCCTGTAAAACGTAAGTATGGTATTTGTTGAGCTATTTCATGTTTCGAGCTACTTCATGTGTTATTGTGAAAGGCATCACTGAAGGAGCTGAAATGAGATAAAAGCTTGTTGCCTTGATTGTCTACTGAATTTAGATTCCATAAAATGATCAGTGTCAGGGACAGATATAAAAGTCATTGCCCCTCTAGACCAATTAGGCTTGCATATAGAATGTGAAGGGAAAGCTGTGTCTCAAATACCAGCTAGTCTTCAAAACCGATTATGTTACTATCTTGATGAAATACCTATTAAGATTTTCTGGTTGGACTTACAGGGCTAACAAATAACTATAAATTAATGCAGATGACAAAGTGGTATAAGTTTTGTGGGGAAGGGAACTGGGTGCCGATCACAGAGCCATAACTCAGTGAGACGATCTCTTCAATCTGTATACACTGTTTCGAGGAGTGGGGATGTGCGAAATCTCTTTTTTTTTTTTTTACCGTCATGTTTTATTCTAATTTCATCAAAACAAAACGAACATTTCAATCTAAACAATTACCATTTGAAATCAAACAATGTGCATTTCAAATTTCAAATTGTTCTTCATCTTCAATAACTTAATATGAGTGATATACATAACTTATAACTTAAAACAAAAATAAATAAACACACGAGTACACACCCACACCCTCGCCCACACACCCACACCCTCGCATCTCCTACCTCTGGTTTTAATAGCATTTGAAATACTGTAACCGTCGTTTCTGATAGATTTATCAAAAATTTCAAATAATTGAATAAAATACTATTTCTTCTTTGAAAGTGGGTATAATTGCAGGCACCATCCCCCACTCTAAAAAGTGGGAGGGGGATATATACCCCATCCCCCGGGATGTACGCCAGTGCTTCTGAAAGAGAGAGAGATACATATATAAGCGGAAGAAATGGACTACAAAACGGGTAGTAACTTCTCGATTCCTCTTGATTGTGCCAAGCTTTCGATTAACATGTAATCTTCTTCAGGGCCATCTACAAATAAATCATAAGAAATATACAAATACAAAGTTTGCCAAAGTTTTCGAGTCCATTTCTTCCGCTTAGGCCTATCTATTAATATGAAACACCAACGACGTTTTGTCCAGGAAAATTTCTTTCCCTGTATAAGTGTATATATATATATTTGTGATCAATTAACATATACTACAGCTTTGGCAACTCTCGTGGAAATGTACATGTGAGATCAATTGAGAGAATAATAGCGTAGCATGAATGATTCATTTTATATATATATATATATATATATATATATATATATATATATATATATATATATATATATATATATATTACAGTTAGGGTACTGCAGACCTTCGGAGTTTTTGCTGTTTTCGTTTCTCCCCCGTAATAAAAAATATTAAAGAAAATATATTAAGGAAAAAAATAAAAGGGGTGTATCAAAAGGGTCAGTCTGATGTGTCAATCCTTTAATACTAGTACAGTAGCACTTTTACTTTTGAAATTTTAAACACTGAGATCGTCACTGGACGAGGTGACGAAAAGCTTCATATAGATAATTCACAAATGTGTCACAATAGTATTTTCATGAAATAAGGTAAACTAAAAATCAAATGATATCAATGTAAAAATTATGATAGATCAGTACTATAAAGTCGGGTATAATAATGAGAAAAATTTATTTATGAGTTCGGTGTGTGTAAGTGTGTGGGGCAGGGAGGGGAAGGGACAGGTGGCTACTATTCTCGTACTCGGATCATTCAAGTTTGGGACAAGTTTTGTCGGTGCATGTGGTGTTAACTTTTTTGCTGTAAGTAGGTCAATATCATTTCTTGAAAAAAAACTTGCTACAAAATTTAATTTCAGAAAGAGAAGATTATGTTTTCGTT
>CM057152.1:28368121-28378204 GCA_029962745.1 Echinometra lucunter
ATTCATATTTGGCATGATGATATTCATATCAATCTGAACAATTCCAACTTTTAAACGCGCGCGTACGCGTACGTCCGCGCGTCAGTGCGCGCGCAAAATTTAAAAAATGCTCAAAATCACTCATGGATCAAACCAAAATCCATTTCAGGTCATTTTAAGCATTTCAAAAATTCCGCGCGTAAGCGCCCGCGCGGCGCGTTTTGCGCGGTGCGCAACTCGTAAAATAACGTAAAAACACCGTTTTTTCACTTGAATTGCAATTCTGAGACATTTCTTGACCATTCCTCATCAGTTTAGAATCGATTTCAACTTACCAAAACGCCGCACGCACGCGTCAAAGTTTAAAATCCGTGCGCGCGTCTATGGGCAAATAACGTAAAAACATGCAAAAACATGCCCCTTTAAATCCGCCATAGCTCGTTAAAAAGCATGGGGACCCCCTTTTTTTTACATTTTCTGAAGCCTTGAATTGAAGATTTGAATTCATGAAAAAAATTGGGGGTCGAACGGTCGGAACGTTACCATATTCTCATGTGAACTCAAAATTTCATTTTTTCAATTATGACGTAATGTTTTTTACCTTTAATCAAGACTATCTCGCTTATGTTGGCCGATTTTCGCCAGGATTTCAGTATGTTGTAGCTGAGACAATGCTCTATATACCAATTGCCTTTATTTTTCATTTGAGAACCGCATCATGGTCTAATCTTACGATAAACGGAGGCATGTCATTTTTCACATTTTGCGTGTATTGTCTATGGGACATGACCTTTTTCTAATTCTTGATTCTACATTCCCGTCTTTTTTGAGCAACCGCTCCGTTATTTCTACTTGATTTTCGCCAGCTTCGAGTATGTTGTAGCTGAGAAAATTCTCTATCGTAAGTGTGCATTTATTTTTAATCAGATGTCAGGAACATATCGAAATTTGAACTGGAAGATATGATTTAGGAATCCCATTTCCATCTACGTGTTATCTCTATGGACTATATTCTGGTCCATCGGTAAAAGCATGGTCTCACATCCTCATGGTCCCTGGTTCGACTCCCGGCGACGGCGGTGTCAATTTTTTTTTTTTTTTTTTTTTTTTTACATTTTTTGCCCTTTCATATTACCATCTTCATCGACTACGTTACACATACAATACAAACAATGCCATAACTGCCTTATTTTGCCTGTTATGTCTATTGCAATGCAGTGTACATTAGTTTATGTACAACCCTATTGCAAATATGATTCATGAACGTGTATTGAACCTTTAGGGTTAACTTTGCATAATACTAAAAATCAAATCGTCCTGTGTCTGTGATGCTAGTCTCCTCTCAGACCTGAATATTTTTCAAGTTCATCAAGTCATCGAACATTAGATAAACTGGTGATTAGACGGCAAATAGATTATCCAACACAAAACGTTTCAGAACGTTCTTAGAACACATTTATAGGTCTGATACATCTTCGTCTTTAAACAATGTTACAAAACATTTATTAGATCCGTTTCGTCTCGACTTTAATAAACGTTCACAAAACGTTTTATTAGGTCCGCTACGTCTTCGTCTTATATAAACGTTCAAAAAACGTTTTCAGAACGTTTCCAAAACGTTTACAAAACGTTTTTTATTAGTCCGCTACGTCTTCGTCTTGAATAAACGTTCACAAATATTTTCAGAACGTTCACAAAAATGTTTACAAAAACGTTTTATTAGGTCTGCTGCGTCTTCGTCTTTAATAAACGTTCACAAAACGTTGTCAGACGTTTCCAAAACCTTGTCAGAACGTTTCCAAAACGTTACAAAACGTTTTTTATTAGGTCCGCTACGTCTTCGTCTTGAATAAACGTTCACAAAAATTTTCAGGACGTTCACAAAATGTTTACAAAACATTTTTATTAGGTCTGCTACGTCTTCGTCTTTAATAAACGTTCACAAAACGTTTTCAGAAACCTTCACAAAACATTACAAAACGTTTTTACTAGGTCGGCTATGTCTTCTCTTTAATGAACGTTCGCTATGTCTTTGTCTTTTAATAAACGTTCGCAAAACATTTTCAGAAGTTCATAAAAAGTTTACAAAAGTCTTTATTAGGTCCGCTACGTTTTAGTCCTTAGTAAAAGTTCACAAAACGTTTTCAGAACGTTCACAAAAGTTTTTTTTTTATTCCGCTACGTCTTCGTCTTTAAAAACATTCGGAACATTTTCAGAAGGTTCATAAATAGTTCACAAAACATTTTTTTTAGGTCCGCTACGTCTTTGTCTCAATAAACGTTCAAAAAACGTTTTCAGAACATTTTTCAGAACGTTTTTTATCAGGGCTGCTTCCTCTTCGTAAATTTCTCTGAATGGGGATTTTAATTGGGAATGACTATAATCTTCTTGATGACCATGATAATGAGAAAGTAATGTTGCTGACGGGATACAAACCCTGATGAAAATGATGAATAAAAGGCCGACTGTCATATACCTTTTATAATCATAGATATCATATCCATATCAAAAAGACGACAGACCACCTAATTCGTCTGATCGAATGACGAATTAAATCTCGTTATTATTATTATTATGCTTGAAAATCATTTCAGACAGGGCGGCGGAGCGTCTTTCAAAGTGGGGGGGGGGGGGGGCACTACCGAAAAGGCGCTTTGGGGGAAAAAAAAGGGACACTTATAAGAAAAGCTGAACACAAGAAGGAAAATATACCCTCACATTCTATTTTAACACACTTTTAAGGTGCATTTTGACATACTGTTTTTATCTTTACATGATAAAATTACTTTGTAATATTATTGCATACTTCGCTGTCTTACTCAATTGTGAGCGAGCGAAGCAAGCAAGCTAAGTATTTTTGCTGACGAAGGCATGGTATTTGCAGTATATTTCGACTGGCCTATAATGATAAAAGCTACCGGGAAATTCACTTTATGGGCGTTCCATAATTATCATTGTAAATTTCTTCCATTTGCTCTGTATATAGTTTTCCTTATAGTGACCAAGCTATAATGTTTTCAATGCATTTGAAAGGTCTCATAGCTACCGATCATTTATTAGAGAAAATATTCAAATTGAATGGGATTTTAAGCACCAGTACCATCAGGAACCTAGGAGACAGATAAGACTGTATGTTTCAACACATTTGAAGTGCCTTGCGTGAGTATATCATAAGTAGTGCGAGCGAGGGTAGGGAGCGAGCTTCGGAAAGAAAAAGTAGAAAAATACTCCCCAATTTAGGGGCACCGTTTCCTTCTGATTAAAGTTGTGGGAGGCACTTGCCTGAATGGAAAAGGGACACTATCAGAAAACAAAAAGGGCGCTAAATGCCCTTATCTTACATTAACAGTGATGCAGAAATTTCAGATACTATAAAGGAAAAGGGCACTTATCAGAAGTGAATGAGGGCTTGTATCAGATTTCAAATGGGGCACTTATCAGAGGTGAAAAGGGGCACTCTGCAAGAAGAGAAATTGCACTGTGAGGTAGTCAAAGGGGATAATAATCTTCTCAGAAGGGAACAGAGCGCTATTAAAAAGGGAAAGGCATAAAGAGTGCATTTCTATAGATTTTAAGAAGGGTAACTTATCTGAAACGAAAAGGGGCACTTATTAGAAGGCGAAAGGGCACTTATCAACAAAGAAAATGGGCCCTTCTAAGATCATAAAAGAATGGTACTGAACAGGTTTGAAAAGGGGGCATTTGGGGGGGGTAAAAAGGGGCACTTATTAGAAGGCGAAAGGGCACTTATCACCAGAAAATGGGCCTTCTAAGATCATAAAAGAAGGGCTCTGAACGGGTTTGAAAGGGGGCATTTTTGTGGGGTAAAAAAAGGGGCACTTTTGGGGTGCTTCGAAAAGTGGGGGGGGGCACTGGCCCCCCCCCCCCCCCCCCCCCCCCGGGGAGCGCCCGCCTCTGATTTCAGATTTAAGCTGCTATCTTTGTGCTCATTACTGTGCTATACTTCCAGTTAATCTAAAGGTGCACCTGCTAGAAATGAAGTTAATTTTATTTATAATACAGAAGCAATACGTCTATTGTATAAGAGAGAAGATAACTGAACGAGAGAACCCGGAAAGTTTGTATCGTACACCAGCAGAGAGCACAAGGCTGTCACTGGAAAGGGAAAAGAGAAAAATTCAAGTTTATGAGTAGGTTACTCAATAATTCAAAATCCCCTTTTTGTTTAATCCACAAATTGTGCATGAAAGGGTTCATTTCTTGCCTTCATGATATGAAATAAAAACATGACAAATACTAGTAATCACGCAGGTTGCTGTATTATAGATGCGAAGTTGAGTTCAGTATTGTTTTGAAAACAGGAATGCTTATAATGTTCACAATCGCACGATACTATAAGATTTGTATGTACAGAGCCCCACCCCGCTCTGCACCGTGATGGACTACCTTCGAATGAACGATTATCCCATCTCCGAATAATTATCTGGAAATAACTTTCATGAATGTAAAAAAAAAAAAAAAAAAAAAAAAAAAAAAAGCTCAATGTAAGGCTTGCATGCATGCAGTGGCGGCACCAAGGGGGGGGGGGGGGGGGCATTTGCCCCCCCCACTCAGAAGCCCCCCAGTTGCCCCCCCCCCCCCCAGACATTTTGAGGACTGAAAAGAAAAATTATACAGTAATTTGTAAATAAGTAGATGTTGTCATAAGCATCATATTCAAGCTGTGAAGTGCTCTAAAATACCATTTTCCGCTCTTCAAAACTTCGATTGAAAACCCAAAAAGTGGTATTTTGGCTCGCTCGCTTTGCTCGCTCGTCATATTTTTAAATTTCTTTCTAAATGAGATTAAAAACAAGAAAGTAGCAATTTGGCTCGCTCGCTTCGCTCGCTCGGCATATTTCAGAATATTTATTCGAAAATGCGATAAAAAATAAAAGCGGTTTATTTTGTTCGCTCGCTCGCAAAATTGATATCAAAATGTGTGGGTAAGAGGAAAAAAAAAAATAGTCCAAAAATTCAATTATCCCCCCACTCTCAGAGTGGATTTACGCCGGCGACTAAAACTCGCGCTTCACGCTCGATTTTCCATACACGCAAAAAAAAATTGACTGCCCTGCCCCCCCCAACATTTCTTTGCCCTCCATTTGCCCCCCTCCCCCCCCCCCCCCACTTTAACAATCCTGGTGCCGCCACTGCATGCATGCAGGGTCGGCTTTAATCTTGAGCTTTTTATCATGCTATATATACTTTGGGGTGCGTTTGCTATATATTTTAAACGTCTTTGCGTTTGCTTCGATATAGTTTGCAAGCGTTCACTGAAACGTTGAGTTGATTATTGTTTTAAAAACAAACTGTGTTTATAGTTCGGAAGTGACACAATATTTTTCGTTAATATGTACAGAGCCCTACCCCGCTCTGCACCGTGATGGACTACCTTCGATTGAACGATTATTCCATCTCCGAATGTTGGAAATAAACAGGCTTAAAATCATTTCAGATTTAAGCTTGCCGTGTTTGTGCTCATAATAATTATGAGAGTGCATTTGCCAGCAATCATTTCAATTTTCATTGCCGGCATCGATAATGGAATAACTTACGTTTTTCATTTTTAAAGAAATAAATTTACTATTTCTCAACGGATCGTAAATGACCGAATGCATGTTTGATTTGGTTTTCCCTCTACTTATGATACTAAACTTTGGGTTATATCTTGCATTTTACAAAATTCCTTGTGAAGGTTTTGTTGTCCTTTGAAAGTCAAATGTAATCGGTACTTTAATTCTTCCACATTCAGAGTAATATATGCACAAACATTCTCAATAAGATGTAAAAGATTAAGAACTATTTACAAATATACTTACCCAGACACTGTATTTCGGAAAGATGTTATCAAATACCATCACTGCTTTGAAAAATACCGATAGAATGATCAAAAGTTATGAAAGATAACTGAATTATTTCCCGTTTTTATTGAGTGTTTTCAGTTACTAACCCATATTAAAGAAAGTGAACAAAATATTATAACCCCGACAAATTAATGAACGATTTCATTTCTTTTAGTGATGTTACCTCCTCGATCCCCCCCCCTTTTTTTTTTGGGGGGGGGGGGGGGTAATGAGACAGAGAAAGAAATGTGACACGTAACATCTTTTCGAATACAGTATCCGTCTAGATCAGAAGTTCCAACACGTCAACGAGTTCTTTGATGGTAGGTCGACTGAAGGGAACGCTGTTGCAGCACAATTCGCCAAAGAAATTGAGCTCGCCATTGTTGACAGCAACCCCCATCAGTCTTAGAAGTCGTCCCAGCTGGAAGATATCACATCATGACCGTGGTACCCTGGTCATCTAAGGCACACTCGGGAGCGATATGGACGTACACCTCCTGTCGGTTGAAAAAAAAAGGTGTTGTAGTAAAACAAAACAAAATGAATAAAAACCTAGTTACAAAATATTGAATTTTTGTATGGTTCACTTAATTATTTTGTCAACTATGAAATGTACGGTCAATAAATTTAACAATTGGCCTGTGAGATCAAACCTACCCTTCTTCGGTATTTCTCCTTATCCTCATCAGAAAATCCGCAGAAGAAAGGCGTAGTCCGGGGAAACAGTAGACCAAAGTCAACAATCACTGCTTGCCATCGGCCAGTCTGAGTCTTCCGAAGGAGGCAGTTGTCCTCCTTCAAGTCGTTCATGAGATATCCCATCACATGAATACGACCCAGAGACTTGGTTATATCGAGAGCTAGCTGAAGCCTGAAATGAAGAGAAAGCGAATTAATCAAATGATATCAGAAAGTCGAGAAAACAAAAGATGCAGACATGATTATACGTATTATGTTTATCAGAATTTTATTCAACCATAAGTATACTCACCATTCTTTAGTAGTAAGGAATAGCTCTCGCATTCCTCGCTCCAGAGTCCACGACTCTCCGGTCGTCGGGTCGCCGATGAAGTCCATGGCAAGACCGACAAAGCCTGGGTTGGTCTCCAGGCAACCCAAGTAACTCGGGAAGCACTCATTCCTACCCATGATGTCAAGGAGGCTGGTTTCCGCGAGGATCTGCTGCATCTGTCAAATAAAATAAGAATGGATTGTAGCTTTTTTTTCTGTCTCAAATGAAATAAGAACTGATAGTAGCAATGCCGCCCATATTTTCAGTAATGCAAATGAATTTGGTGATTGTCAAGTCACTCATATCAACTAACCTTCAAGTTCATTTCCTGGATGTCATTGGGAAGCTTGAAGACCTTCACAGCTATGGGCTTATCAGTCAGGCGATGGCGGAACAGGTGGACAGTAGCGCTCACCCCGCTGCCTAGGATGACGTCGCCCCTCCCTGATGGAATGACTTCAAGTCATTCATACTCCAGACATAATGGGAGGGGGCAAGGGCAGCTGCACTGCTGGAGCCTACGGCGGCAACAGCCCCAGTCACTGATGGTGATCTAGAGAAATAGAGAAGGACAGAGAATGACAGATGTTTAAAGACGTGCAAACGAATAAAGATATTCCTTTTTTATTTACCATATTGAATAAAAATTAAGGTTACCGATCTGAAAAAGCTGAAACTGTCTTACCGTGAACTCGGGCTTGGTGAACGATGGATAGCCACAGTGCTCTGAGCAGAGGTGAGAACTGCTGAAGGAGTGTTGACTTCTGGCACCAAACCACTAGTCACTGGACTTGGACTGATTGTCTAATGAAAATCAAGCAAAGATTAATTATTGCTTATTGTTATTGTTGTGTCATCTTCACGGAGAGAAATTTCGGAAGAATGTTAAGCGTAGCCAGTTGCTATAATGAATTTAGATTTTCAATGAGTCGGGTTTTTTTTTTCCTTATCTTTTTTTTTTCTTCTTCTAAAAAACCTAGCCCCATTTTTGAAAGATATTATTATACAATTTTATAGATAGTGATTCTTCTCATTTTCATTGTTCCTTATTTCTTACCCAGGGGGCACAGCTAAGGTGTGAATTGGTGCTGTGACTGGGGTAGTGGTGGGATGTGTGGTGCTCTCTGGTGTAGATGGATTGTATGGTGTTAACGGTGCAGGAAGGAAGGTTGGGCTGCTCGAGTGTCTGATGGTTCCGAGGAAGGTGTTTGGGGATTATCCTCGGATCCCCTAAAATATTTATGAATAGAATAGTACTAATCAGTTTTACTGCAGGGTATATTTTCTTTTTAATCTTCGTTTTGTTTTGGTTCTGTAGAAACTTTGGAATAGAGAGCAAATCGCCGCCCCTCCCCCCCCCAAAAAAAAAAAATCGACACACTTAAGTGTTGAAATATGCATTTATTTCAAATGTCTTCGATTTTGTATTCAGGGATGAATTCTTACCAAGGGACACAAGCAGTCTGACTGGCGGCAGGAGAAGAGATGGGGGCGGGTTGCCAACTCAAGTCCTGAAAATATACGAAAGTGTGGCAAAATATTTATCACACGCCAATAAGATTCAAATAAGATTTTGATCAACTTTTTTTGTTATGATTAAACAATCTAATCAGTATTTTTAAATTTAAGATACAAATATTAACCTGGAGGTCTTTCAGAGCAGCATCTCTCTGTCTTCTGGCCTCAGCCAGCTCCATTTCTAGGACTTGAACCTTCATGGCAGAGTCTAGATGTTTCTGCTCGATTGCCCTAGCTCTCTTCTCAGCAACCTGCCTTTTCTCCTCGGACTCGCGTAGTCGACAGCGGATGTCATCCACGAGTTCGTTGATGTCTCCACCAGCCCCAACTCCAAGCTCTGATGCCAAGCTCTGCAATGATTATGATAGGATAGTTATCACATTTAGAATTTGTACTATACTGATGATATAGTAGAGCAAAATGTTTGTTTGTTTTTTTGTTTTGTTTTGTATTGACATGAGTTTGTACATTTTCTAATTTGAATTTCAATTTAAAAAAAAAATCAGATTAAAAATTTTGTTATATTGGCCCTATATCTTCTCTTATATTGGATGAAAGAACTGTCGAATATGAAATAAATCAATATATTACTAAAAATAAAGCAAAGTTATAGACGGATACATTTTTCGAGAACACAATTCAATTATAGGAAAGCAAAATGTATTTTCTTAACATAAGTTTGCCCATTTTCTAATTTGAATTTCAATTTTGAAAATCAGATAATAAAGTGCTGTTATAATGTCCTACATCTTGTCTTATATTATAAAACTAAACTTGAATATAGATTAAAGTGATTAATATCATTGAAATAGAGCAATTATTGCTTAATATAGACAGATGCATTTCGAGAACTCCAATCAAAATTCAGAATGAAGACTTACTTTAGCCGTTCCTCGAGTTGCTGTTTTTCGGAGGAAGTCTTGAGCCCGGGGGGGTCTCTCCACATGGCCCTGCTACGCACCCGCGTCCGGAAAAAGCGTCGAAAAGGGTCCCGTTTCAGGCACTCAGGCGTCGTCGATGTCTTTGGCAAAAAGGGTTGCTTTCAGCACCATTCGCTGGTAATCGCCTCTTGAGGTAGCTTTTTCCACTCTTCACGCCATTTAGGGTTGCTAATTTGGTTATGCAGATTACGCCATTAGGGTTGCAAATTTAGGCAAATTGAACATACCTACGCCATTAACCATAGGGATACAAATAATCCTCACACACGCCGGCGCGGCCAGCACTTATGAGAGTGACCCCCGTACAGTCCCCCAAGCTAGTCTCTTACACCGGCTCTATGCTAGGCAGCACGCGTTACCATACACAAGCCCATAGGTCGCAGAGGATGCTATGCTATGGCTAGATGCTAATGCAACCGTTCCGTGCCTGTTGAAGCGACTATGCTCTGCTGCACTGCATGCATTTGCACCATCGATATTTTAAAAAATGGCTAAAGCAACAGTGCCCTCGTTGGAAGCCGACCACAGAACCGGAAACACTTAAAAGTACTCTCAAGTGCCACAATTTCTTTTTTATATCTAGCATTTTCCAAACGTCTCAAAACACATTATTATGGCATCGTGAGTTTCATTTGACGGAAATTTTATTACCATAGAAGAGCGGTTATGGTGAGTAAATATCTAAAGTCTGAGAAAAAGTTGTACTCGTGTGTACTTTGTTCACTGGTTTTCTTTTGTGTTGTTATTCCTAGAGGCTAGCCCCATATACTGTTAATTGTGTTG
>CM057152.1:28378704-28614851 GCA_029962745.1 Echinometra lucunter
TGGGGTAATAATAATTGCAGAGCCCGCAGGCAGAACAAAAGATATACTAATGTGGCTGCCCTAGGAAAATAAAACCCAATTATCATCATCACTTAGTATTATTAATTCAGAATGGGCGAAAAGGACTAAAAATATCGCCATGGCAATAACACTAACAGCTGATTAGATTCCGACTTCTATTGGGGATAGCTGTAGATAAATTCTCACTGAAAATCAAATAAAGCTGAATAAAAGTACATTAAATAACAAAACATTCTATTATCACTGTATATAGATGTAATAGTAACTGCAGTTTAAAAATCCATTTTGTATTCCGAAGAACATCTCCATCAATCAGTAATGCCAAGTGCGACCGTCCATAAATCTATCAACCATACTTCCACGCTTCGTAAACTATGCGTAAAAATAATCTCATAAAAATTACGGTAAAGCAAAGCAGAAGTAATAATGTTTCCATGTTTCCATGTTTTCGCCCCGAAGAGTCACAAAATCGGTCAACGTCCTACTTGCGTAAAGTATCATAATACCAGCAAGGATTTCATTGCTCTGTTGTTCCCATTTGTCATCGGACACATTCTTTTATCTGGCTGTCTCAATGCACGTAATGCAGAATTTATTACCCTACAAGTGCACCACTCACAAACATTATACTTTCACCGGAAAGACGGTTCATCTTGCTGTAAACATGCTATCTTGCGAGTCAGATTTTTTTCTTTGCAGGCGATTATAAGATATTCAACATGCATACCTCAGAAATTTCGAGTACAACAAAATTGCCAATTTCAAATGGGCATTTATTAGATATATAGCAAACCAACACAAATTCTTGGAGAAATATGCATTTTGTCATCGGACACATTTCTTTTATCTGGCTGTCTCAATGCACGTAATGCAGAATTTATTACCCTACAAGTGCATCATTCACAAACATTATACTTTCACCGGAAAGACGGTTCATCTTGCTGTAAACGTGCTATCTTGCGAGTCAGATTTTTTTCTTCGCAGGCGATTATAAGATATTCAACATGCATACCTCAGAAATTTCGAGTACAACAAAATTGCCAATTTCAAATGGACATTTATTAGATGTATAGAAAAACAACACAAATTCTTGGAGAAATATGAAATATTACTAAGCTGTCCCTCCAGACGGGGTTGGGGGATTCCTTATGTAAAGAAGACCGAATCATATAGATGAATGAAAAAATAAGACAGCATCGCATCGTTAACCACGTTTATCCGGAAACATGTGCAAATCCTCTTTTCATCATCAGCCCACGTAATCATGCTCTGTTTTCACCCCCCCCAAAAAAAAAAAAAAACAAAAACAAAACTTTTTGAATGCATTTGTGAGGAAAACATTCAAAGATTCTAAATTTTCATATTTGGGCGCTCGGGCTAGACTAAATATTGCACTTTTGGCATGAAATTCGCTTAAGCAAAATAATAAAGAAGAGAGAAGCAGATCAGAAAAAAATTGAATACTGTATAATGTACACACCCTTCAATAAAAAGGTCTCCTTTTTCAGCACCAACCATAAAAATTAAAGTCCATATAATTTTCAGCTGAATGAGTGCATGGGATAGTTAATTGATTAAAGGGTATGTGACAATTTTGACAAATAACAATAAATAACTAACAAGTCTTCATTTTTTAAAATTTTCTTTTTACTTTCACTTATGTCCTTAACTCAGATTTCTGCTGTTTAACCAAGTCATTTTCAGGGTGGACTCCCCCTTTAAGGATCAAGAACGTAATGTTCTTAAGGAAGCCTTATAGGTATCTCGTTCCAAGGAAACACCCTAAGATTAATCCAGGGAGACAATGACGTTAGGGGAAAGGTATTTTGAAAAATAAAACCGGATTTGCATACACAAACAGGATGAATTTTCACTTCCGAACTCTGTCTTAGCGTATACAGAAGATGGCAGAGGAAAGGGTCAGTTGAGAAACTGCATGCACATCCATGCACAATGATTGCATGAAAAAATGAAAAAATGGAAATAAAGTCTCAATGCTTAAATGCAAAGCCTCTTTGCAAAGCTCCAATGCAGACATCAGAATTACACGACTAATGATTCTTGCTTTTAAAAGCTCAAACTCTCAACGCATCAACAAAATGTTCCGTATCACATAATTACCAAACTTACGTAAAACTTTGGCATTCTCGGTATAGAGTTCTCTGGATTTAACTCTATGGTATATCTTTCATAAATTACATTTTTTTTTTACATTCCCAAGCAACGCCTTGCGTCTATCATGATCATGACAGTGACTTGTAATATTTCGATTTGACCTCTCGAAGGTTACTGACACACAGACATACCTGACTAGCTACGGAATGTCGACATGAAGCAGGGCGAGATAATAGACAGTTTATGATCACAAAAAGATGACAATGCATCAACCTGCGCATTTTGATCTTGTCAAAAATTCTAGAGAAAAAAATTAATCGAAGCTGGACTTTTGAACCTCATGAAAGCTGATACAGGTGATTTTTCAAAAGTATTAAAGTGTATCAAATTGAATGTACATTCCATCCCGTTGTTTGGTATTTAGCAATTTAAATTTCTCCCTTTCCCTGTCTATTTCTAACATCTCTGTTTATTCTCTTCCAAAGTGCTTTTCTTTATTGTCCGAGATATCAAAGAAATAAAATGGAGTCGGTTCACAAACCTTGAGTTTATTGAAAATGGAATGCGAGTATCATATCGTGTATAGATCTGCAACAAAAGAAGATATTCCAAGAATGAAAAGACGACCATCTGCATTGAAAGAAGAGTCAGACGTAATAGATCATTTTGGGTCCACCATCTTGCCTCAAATGACAAGGGTTCGCATCAAAGTTGTAGCCATACGAAGCTGAATCAAAGTTTTCAACTGTGAATAAAATGCTGGGATTGATTATATCATTACGGTAATAAATATTAATGAAAAAGCCTGATTTCATGACATTCACTAAAAAAAAAATCATGTGAAAGTGGACTAATTGTCTTTTAAGTTTTGCTGTTGTGGTATGCGACACAACAACGGAAATTGATATGGTAAAAATTATTGTCACAGCTAAAAATAAAACAGAAATATGATATTATCGGTTTCTATCGCACTTTATATACAATGGAAATGTTTGTATGCAAGGTAATGAGCAAACGGCAGGTGCACTGATTCTCAATGCGTAATACTTCGAATACCAGGGAACCAGTGGACCGACAAAACACTCACTCGTAACAAATCACTCATAACATCACGAACAACATGTGAGCTTACTTCTTGAATATAGGTATGGTATATGCATATCGAGTATTTTTGAACGACTTCATCTTCTGTCAGTAGGAGCACTGTGGTGTATTGGGTAAGGCTCTTGACTCTCATAAGAGAGGTTCGATCTTCCATCGATGCACAAGTCCGTGGACAAGGCGTTTGCTCATAATGTTCCTCTCGACCCAGGTGTAAACGAGGTCCCGGGACTACCGGCATGCAGTGCTGGGGTAATGATGAATGAAGAGCCAGCATGCTGGCAGAGCAGTATTAATGCTGATGTGGTTATTTCGGATAACAAGACCCAATTATCAATATCATTAACTATACAGGTGCTGTATCCAAAAGGGTGTATCCTGTGGACTACCCACCTTCCCCCGTATGAAAGCCGAGACGAAAAACACATTAAATTGCAACGGGGCAATATTTAGCAAGGGATGGGGCTCCCGTTCAATACTCAAAGATTCCTGCCTTCTTATTTAACGATTTATGGTGAGCTAAGGTGAAAAAAATACTAACCAAACCAGTCCACTGCTGCAGGCAAAATAAAAACAAAAAATGTATGATATATCTTATTCCTCCTTTCTCGCTTAAAATAACACGTCAAGCAAAGTCTAATAGACGACCAGTGAAAGAAGATTGTTCCACGGTCCAGCGAAGGTCTACAAAATACAATACCGATTCCAGCGGGTCGACCTCAGAACTGGCCACAGTTTGGTGTCAACTCTTCCAACACAAATAAAGACGTCGCCACTGATTGCTGGGATATTGAAAGGACAATGCAGTAGTAGTCCCAAATTGAATCCTCTCTGTTCTAGAGATATAACTTGTGCATTGATTTCTCTTTACTTTCTGTGATTCGTCTTTATTTTTATAAATATTGGATGGGAATGGAACTAGTGATTTCTTAAAAGCTATAACCACCAATTTGGCGGGGTGCGTGGTCAGTGGAGTGGGGAGGAAGTCAACGAAATATGGGGTTGATTGTTTGGTGGTGACGCGAGTTTGTGAAATATAAATATGGACGTGAAATTAATCAGGAGTTTAGCCTTGAAGCGTGGGAATGCCGAAACAGGTTGAATGAATACCACATTTAGAGCTCGATAATGACATTGGGTCTCTTGCATCTCTTACGTTGCATTGGCTAAATCGCATAGCAAGTAGTCAAAAGTGGTGGTGGTGGTGGTGGTGGTGATGATGGTGGTGGTAGTAGTAATTGCGGTGATATTATTTCAGAAAGGGTGGGGGCGGCGGGATGATGAGCCGGGGGAAAAGGAGAAGAAGAATGGGATAAGTAGTACTAGTAGTTTGGTAGTACTGGTCGTAGAGGTAAATAGAAATGGAATTGGTAAAGCAAAATGGTTTCTCATTACTTAATCCGATAAAACTGGCAGTCCTTTAAAGTTCATTTTTCAGAGTTTCACAGCCACTTCAAGATGCAATGAATATGATTTTCATATGACATAAAAATGTATTTGGTAAGACATATCTTGTGGATAGGATTAGGCAACCATATAGCCTCGCCTCTCAAGTCTCAAGTTCAACCAGCTTCAGAGCGACAGGTCCAAGCATCCTTCACATCAGTTTGCAATACGAAATACACGAATATCTGTAAGAAGACACAATCTCTCCTCGTGATGCATTTCTTTCGGGCTCTTAAGCGAAGATAAAGATGTGTATCACTTATACATGTCATATATCCACGGGCCAAATTTGATTTACGTGTTAAGGCTCTCTGAACCCACCGTGACATTGACCTACAAAATCCTCCAGGGAAGCTCTGTCTTACGGACCACCAAAAGACACTGGACATTGACCATGGAGCTTCGTGGTCAGTTCATGTCCATGGTCAAACTGCAGATATACTTATACCACGGTCATGACCGACTAGAAATTGGTTTGTTTTACACGACAGCTAAGAAAGCATGTATGCTTGTAAGAAGCCAGGGGACCGATGACAGTAAGTCCTTTCCGAGGGACCTGGTAATGAGGATTAATGCCTTATCAAAGGGCACCAGAGCAAGCACTTGGATTCGAACCCGGGTCACCAGATTACGATACCAGTACTCTACCAACTGAGCTATCGCGCCTCCTATGTATATACTCAGAAAAGCAGATGCTCACAAAAGCAGAAAAGCTGATTGGGGGGGGGGGGGGGAGGGGGATTGCGAAATTTGTACCTTTGTACATCAAAACCTTTCCAGTTTCGTTATTCCAAGATTGGATAAACAATCACTGGTCATCTTACCATTAAAGGATATATCTATCGGCAGTGATGACACTGACAAGAAACATTACCATTCAGAGAAAAATATTTGCATTTCACAAGAAGTTTGACACTTTTTGATTTATCGCCCAGAGGTCATGGTTCATCAGCATTTTGCATGGGGAATACGCAATTTGTTTGAGATTGTTATTTCATTTTTGGAATGTTTCCGGTCCCATAAGTCATCACGGACCTTGATCACTATAGATGCAGCCTGCAAACTTCTCTACAAAAAATTGCTTTCATTTAAAGGTTCACAAATTGTAAGGGCAGTAGGTACATCTCTTATAATTTTCAAAGGGTTTGTTTGTTGGGGTAGATTTTGTTGGTAGTTCTCTTTCGAATGATAGCTGATACGTCTCCACTTGAATGAAAGGATAAGAAATAATCTAGACTACTTAGTTTTTATGCATGAATATGATTGAGTCCGGACAAGTGTGCCTGGAAAAAGTTGATTATTCATGGAACCCATTCATATTGTCAAAAGTCATGTTCTTGACGTGTGGGTTCGTAGAAATCATTGTCTTACCAATCTTATTTCCGAAGTTCATGGCAGCTAGAATTCTACTTCACTGTATGAAAATGAAAATGAAAACGAGTACATTGCAATCATAAATTAAAAAGGGTGTTCTCATTTGGAACAAAGTTTGAATACAGAGCTAGAGTACACTGAAAACATTTGTTTTTCAACTTCGTTTTGCAAACCCACCTGTGTACCGCACCGTATTGCATACCTGTAATATTCCAAATTATCAACAGGTATATAATTTGCCACAAATGTGTTCCCTATTTCGTCCCCTGTGGGCTAACCACACTATTTGTCTGTCGTTACTTCTTACCGACCGCAGTGACTTCGCGCTCAATCTGGTCGCCACATTGTAGGGCGCTGTCGTCTGCATCCTGCTGTGCACTGGCGATGGCATAAATTACGTTGCTATGACGACTGACAATTTTTTTTGTTCCAATGTGTTGAAATTCCTTGAATCTGGATCAATATTTATGGTAAATTGTTATGATGGTTCAACGTTGTTTGAAAGCTTTATTACTAGTTCCATGTAACCTTGTATCTCTTGTTGAACTACAGCTAGAGGTCATTCGAACGAGAACTGGTTGTCACTTGATCATTGATTATTGCTTGCAATGAAGATTGACGTAAGTGAAGGCCATGTTGAATCAAGTTCACCCTCCAATATTCATGTCGTTTTAATTTTTTGGTAGAATCCTTCAACATATTTCATCCCGACTATAATGACATTACCATGTCTTCGACCCCAAAACTTAAATTGTTTTGATGGTTCAACGTTGTTTGAAAGCTTTATTAGTTCCATGTAACCTTGTATCTCTTGTTGAACTACATGCAGCTAGAGGTCATTCGAACGAAAACTGTTGTCACTTGATAAATTTTTTGAAATGAAGATTGACGTAAAATGAAGGCCATGTTAAATCAAGTTCATCGCCCAGTATTCATGTTATTTAAATTTCCTGGTAGAATCCATCTATCCATGATGTATCGTGTGAACTATGATGGCGTTTCCACGTCTGCGACCCCAAAACTGGCATCGATTGAATTTACAGTCGGTTCCAATACGGCATAGCTTATGAAGAAAGGGGACATGAAAACCACTTACTGAACTTATTGCAATATCAAAACTTAGTGGAAGATTTGAGAGACTAAGGACAAGAAAGGGAAAAGGAGAGAAGAGGCAAGGTGCAATCAAAATATGTGGAAGAGAAAGAACCGACAACCATTCTTTAACAGTCAATGTCACATCGTTTATTAGATTGGATTAGCATTTCTGCTTTGAAGAGTATCCTATATGTTTACAAGGGAACTTCGTGCTGTACATGTCCTTCCTCGATTTGCAACATGAAGGTTCTTTGACGATATTGACACGACTTTTAAATGGCTGAGAACATGGATGTTGATTTATCACCAACGATGTTTATTTAGCTGCACTGTTCTGGTCCATGATAGTTGGTGAAGAAAATGGACCAGGTTTGGGCGATGATGTGTCAGTATGAATGATTGACACGGCTTTTATGACAATATATGTACCCGATTAAGTTTTAACGTCAAATGCATATTCATTCCATCCTCACCATTTATCAAATCTCTTCTACCTGCATCATCTACAGATCATTGAAGGTTAGTTCTTTGTCACATCTACAATGTAATTGCCTGTGACAGTTTCGATGTTTCCGGTTCAGACACCTTCCCCAGACGTGTACTGGTAAATCTTCAATTATCAAAGTCCATCCTAATGAATATATTCAGCAATACAAATCTATATTACCTTTTCTCTCCATGAAATACCCTTTTATCAGAATGTATCAATTTCTGTTCTCCATTCATTTTGTGCAATTTCATTATTTAATTTTCACAAACCATAAATAATTAGCATACCGTCTATTTTTCGGTTTTATTCTACACTGTCACATGTCTTATCAATATCATAGCTTGAATGAATGAAAATATTACTCTGTCAACGAATATTATATCGTATAGACGAGATGCTGAAGATCATAACCATTAACCCTATGGGGTATAGGATTCAGTATATGGTCAATGGGTTGAAATGGGAACATATAAGCCAAATTATGGAGAAACAAAACAAGCACAGAAAGGGTGGAGGGTACTCTATATATAGATGTGATGGCTGAGTAGATCAGGTCTACATGATACCAATTCTTGAGGAAATGAATTTACATTTCATGGCCATCTGATTCAGACGGGTTCAAAAGATTTAGGTTAGGGATGTCGTCCTCAAAAAAAAAAAAAAAAAAAAAAAACTCGGAAGAATGCTTCTTCAAGAAGTTTCACTTGAAAGAATACATGAAATAAAATTGTAGACGATGTAAAGAAAAGGGAATAGAAGTGACACGGCGGGTACCAGTAGTTGCAAATATATTTTTTAAATTTTATTGTAGACAAAAATAAAGCATGTAGCTGCGAAACAAAATGACTTGTAGCGCAACATGTCGTAAGCTATACGAGACTTGTCTTCATGTGATCTAACAAGAAGGTTAGGTCCACTAAACGTATTCGATTAAGATGGGGGCGAAGGGAGGGGGATTCAGAAGGGAAAATGCATACTATTTTCAAAGGTACTGTAATTCAGTAAACTGTAAATTGCTCCAAGAACCCATGTAATGCTACGCATTCTCAAAAACAGCCCTCAAAGAAGTGTTTTGCCCCTCCAACCGATAGGGTCTATTAAATATGCCACTGCCCACTGGTTTGGTCGGCGAACCTGATAAAAGTGATTGCACTATTTTTCATAGTTAACTTTGTTCGTTCTGGTTTTTAAGTAGACAATACAAGAGAACCAGATGGTACCATTTATTCTGACGCCGCCTGATTAAAAAAAAGTTCGGTTATAGCTGCAGACCTTTGGCCAGGAAAGTGCTTCATACCGAGGTTCTGTCACAGGACGGGGCAGGTTCGTTACCTTCACTTTGACATGAAACATGGTACTTTTTAATTATGCTTTCAACTCGGAATGCAGTATACGCAAGAATCAAGGGGAGGGAAGAAGGGGTGCTGGGGGAGGGTGAGCGCGGGGGGGGGGGGGGATAAAAAGTAAGGGAGAGTAATACAAGCAGAAGAAAATTATGAAGAGAAGCAAAATGGGAAGGATGAATGAGGATGGGAGTCTTAAACTCCCATCTTTCTGTGGATGAAGGAAATAACCATAGAAATAATTTTAGAGCATTCTGAGTGGACTGCAGAATAAGACAGTTCTGAAGTAGGCATATAACTTGAAAGAGGACGAATATTAGAAAAGTGGGGGGAAAAAGAGAAAGGGGTCAACTAAGCGAAGACTGTATGATGTGATAGAAGTGTTTTGGGGTATTTAAGATGAATTCTGATAGAGTGTGCATAACAGAAGTAAAATGTGGAAAGATTATATGCTTTTGAAGGAGATTCCTCGAATAACATCCAAGTAAAGAGGAACCATTTACAGGTTTAGCAGATGGTTTCGGAAGGGAAAAGTGCCAGGGACAACACTAGGTGTAAAATATCGCACGTTGACAAAAAAGCGACGAGGCGACACGAAACTGTGGTGAAAATAAATCGGATAACGTGTTCTAAGCTGTTCTGTATTGATTAAATGGGTGAGCAGATTTCCATAGTGGAAGGTCTTGCTTTGCTGGTCAGTCCGTCTGGCCCAAAGTATAATTAATATATCCTTGCTACCAAATTCTTTGTTATTGTATCTACTATCTAGTATCCTAACAAAAATCTTAAAAAGCAGCAATTGCAGAGGACTATTGCGTTCTACTCGCATACAAAATAAAACCTGTACACTGTATTCATAGTGCTTTTAAGTTCAGCATTCATGCTTGTTTAACCTTGGCAGGAGTGTATTCTGCTCTTAAAACATTCTATAATTGTCTCATTGTGTACATGTTATTTCAAAAAGACGCACATTACTGCTAACTTGAAATAAATAACTATACCAAAATAATTACTGAAAATTTGGTATACATTAATCACCCCCCCCCCCCCGGCTAAAATTAATCCTTGATCTGCCACTGAAGTATGTTTGTGCATGCATTCATAACTATGAGTTTTTCTCCCAATTTCTTCTCCTTCTTGCCTGCCTGCCCGCCCTTATGTTCGATTCCATCACATACAACCATGAGACCGGGTTTTGCATGACATTCCATTGTGAGCACAATGGAATTCCAATCGCTATTATGCTTTTGTCCCCCAAATTACCATGTTTGTCGTTCGGGTTTTTTTTTTTTCCCCTCTTGTCCCCTCCCTGTCTCCACCTCTACCACCGCCTTATACCACTAGTGGAAAGGGGGACAAAGTGGTCCATGCCCGTCTTGAAACAAATCATTTGGGAACCTTAACTAATTACAAATCAGGGCAATTTTTATATATTGTGTACCGTTACTGTGTTTTTTTTTTTTTCAAAAGTATGTTCCCCCTTCGTATTTCAGTCCTGGATCCGCCTCTGCCCACCACCTCCACCGCCACCACTACCACAACCACCACCGCCGCCGCCACCGCCACCACCACCACCACCACTATCCTAATCACCACCACCTTCTCTCAGCGTGATTGCGCCATTCGCAGACTGCATGGTGTCAACGGGTGTAGACGTTCTCAGCTGGTCTGGGTTACATGTTGGAAGGGAAGTTTTGGAAAACATCGCAAATCGGAAATCATCGCATAAAAATTTAAGCACATGGGACCCATGATATGGAATTAGCATGGACGGAGGTCACATAGTATTGCAGCTTCTGGATAAACCCCACTAATTTTCTACTTCTTTTGCTTCACATCAGTGCATAATTTCAAGGTCTTACCATACCATGCCTATCTTTATCCTAAGTGGGTATACTGCATCCTTTAAAAGTATACAACCGTCGCTCTATTTGCAATAACCGTGAAAAACCTAGCTGGTAACTTTGCGAATATTGTCATTTACAACTTTTCTTTGAATGGAACATTTTAGTGCTCTACGTTGTTTTTGCTTATCATTTATGAGTGTAAAAGAGATCATGGCAGGAAGAGTTGAAGTTTTGTTTTGGGGGATAATATTTTCTTAAAGTGCAATACTGATTCAATAAATCATTCTTCTTATAAAATGTAAAAGTAAAGGAAAGAGAGTTGACTTTAGAAATTACACATACCTTTGCACCTCCCATTTACACAATTTAATTCGAAACCTGCATCGCATGGTCTTTTAGGATTACTGCACATTTCTCCAGCCTGTCTCATGCAAACAGTACAACAACCGCACGGGTCTGCTAAGTTTCTGTCGCCCGGGCATCTCTCGGGCAAGTTCGGGCACTCCCAGTTACAACTCTGGAACTCTGCGGGGCAAGCGTCACTGGCCCATGCCTGTTGCCCTGAGCCCACGAGTAGTACAGTTGTGAAGAGGGCATACACTATCATCACCGACATTGTGTGCAATCTGAAGTAATCCGAGAGAGTGGATTTTGATTGAAAATGTGACATGCGTGATGAAAATTTTGATTGTCTTCTCCTGATGCTTGCGCAACTCGAGAAACAACAAAAGGGAGTCATTCCTGATGCGATTCCAGTCTCCAATCCATGCATTGTTTACACTCTAACTCTTCAAACTTTCCTAGTTATTTTATTTGCAAGAAAATCTTCTGTATGAAGTCTACCAGTAGGCCACTCGATGTCTTGATCAACAGCAATTTTCACAACACAAAAACTAAAATTCAAACACTGATTGATGTACGAAGAAATCAACTTTTCCTAGAACGCAGTCACATTTTTGTCAAAGGTATTTTGAAATTGCTCACGGGCTCTTCAAACAATCATTCCATTTGCCCATTGTCTACAGCCGCGGCCATGTACCTTATACCAACTTCCCAAGTAGTGTATGCATGATGTGAGGACCGGGACCATTTATGAGAACAGCTAGCGGAGCAGACTCTCCGGTTGCTGGCTGTTCGATGACTCAAACTCAACACATGAAATCATATAGACCGTAACCATAGTAAGCTCGCTGTACGTCGTTTTTTATGGTTGGCCGTTCCCGCCAAAACGCATGCCAAAACCATACGGGTGCAAGTCAGAACGTACGCATGGTTCTTTCATAACGTACGCGTGGATCTGTCATAACGTACTTATGGTCTTGACAGAACGTACGTATGGACATTTTCTATTATACTTCTATGACATTCTTAACGTACGTATGGTTTTGGCATAACGTACGCGTGGTTCTGTCATTACGTACGCGTGGTTCTGTCATAACGTACGCGTGGTTCTGTCATAACGTACGCGTGGTTCTGTCATAACGTACGTATGGTTGTGTCATAACATACGTATGGTTGTGTCATAACGTACGTATGGTTGTGTCATAACGTACGCGTGGTTCTGTCATAACGTACGTATGGTTGTGTCATAACGTACGTATGGTTGTGTCATAACGTACGTATGGTTCTGTCATAACGTACGTATGGTTGTGTCATAACGTACGCAACGGTTCGTAACTTTTAACACAGATGTTGGAATGGCCAATCAAATTTCTCGTTATATATATATATATATGCGGGGTATAGCCATAGGTCCGATCGAGTGTGCGCTTGCATACGTGCATGCATACATATATATATATGCATGCATACATATATATATATATATGTATATATATATATATATATATATATATATATATATATATGCATGCCCATTATAACCACATGGAGCCTGGCAACCACGCTGCCTCACTCCGCTTGTTAACGTTCGACTCGAATTATTACGGTCTAATCTAACTGGTTCCATGACATTTGCTCCGGCGACAACTGCTCCGATAATGGCGACAAGTGCTCGGCGACAAGTGCTCCGCGACAAGTGCTCCGCCGACATATGCTCCGCCGACATATGCTCCGCCGACATTTGCTCCGCCGACAATTGCTCCGGCGATATTTGCTCTGCCGACAAGTGCTCCGGCGACATTTGCTCCGACACGACGACATTTGCTCCGGCGACATTTGCTCCGGCGACATTTGCTCCGCCGAATTATGCTGAAAAACGACATTTGCTCCGGCGACATTTGCTCCGCCGAATTATGCTAAAAAACGACATTTGCTCCGCCGACATTTGCTCCGCCGAATTGTGCTCCAAAACGACATTTGCTCCGCCGACATTTGCTCCACCGAATTGAGCTCCAACACGACGACATTTGCTCCGACGACATATGCTCCGACGAATTATGCTCCAAAACGACATTTGCTCCGCCGACATTTGCTCCGCCGAATTGAGCTCCAAAACGACGACATTTGCTCGGACGACATATCCTCGGCAGAATTATGCTCCAAAAGGACATTTGCTCCGCCGACATTTGCTCCGCGGAATTATGCTCAGCCGAATTATGCTCCAAAACGACGACATTTGCACCGCCGAATCATGTTCCAAAACGACGACATTTGCTCCGTCGAATTATTTATAATCATCAATAAATTGATAATAATTTTACTCTGCTCCGACAATTGATGATGGTTATGACAATTGCCTCGTCGCGATTTCTCCACCGAAATGTTTTGGAAACCACGACACTTGAACCTTGCCCCCACGACACCATTCCAGATTCTGTGAATTTGAGGGCATGCCTTTATCATGTTTATCATTACAGGTCACTCTATATAATCTACGTAATCTGAGTAATCATTGTAAATCAGAGTAGATCTAAACAAACTGCAAAGTAGTTTGCAAAGATAGAAAAACTGCCGTATTTCAAAATTGCCCCTGAAAGGTGTTTTTTAAAGAGAATGTAATGTATGTTTTTAAGCCTCCGCCCACCGAAGGTAGGTCCTTCCCGTTTTCCTTTCTCGCGAAGAACTGTTTGACGGATCAAATTCGAACTGGGCTCAAGATGCATATGGGAGGGACAATGATCCGAATAGATTTGGGGTTTCAAGGTCAAAGGTCATAGAGGTCATTGTATAATGAAAATGAAGCTTGTTCGTGCGATAACTTAACTCTGTGACAGTTTAGTTTCAAACTTTGATCATGTATGAATATGGAAGGGACAATGGTCTGATTAGTTTTGGGGTCACAAGGTTAAGATGTCATTGTTTCGGTGAAAATAATAAAAATAATAAATATGAATGTGAACTATACTTTCGATATGTTGATTAGATAATTTTCTCCAGTTTCAGGTAGGCTAATTTTCTACAAGCATTTGGATATTTCTGCCATTAAAGCGCTCTTCTCATATTTTTAAACATTGTAATCTCTTAATTAATCTAAATGCATGTTTACAAATATTTGATAACAACACACTAAATCTATCTTTTCTTAATATTCTTTGGATAATCTCAGAGGTTCGTTTAAGTTTGCAATTGCCAGTTTCTCAGCTTGTTTGTCACATTCATTTACAGTTTTTATGGCGATGCATCCCATCTATATTCATCGTATTGCTGTTTTTTTTTAAACTTTATTGCAAGTTGTTTAGCTTGTATTTTGCGAATTTAGTTATTACTGCAAAGATTTAATTCATCTACTCCCCCCCCCGGTTAAGTTTTCTCCAAAATGTTCACAAACTTGTTTGTTTGTTTGTTTATTCATATTTTTTTACTATTTTTTTTACCGGCATGTGCAATTAAATTCAATCTAACAATGTTCATAATTCATTTTTACATCTAGCACTGCTCCTTGCATGTATCTTATTTCAGTTTTCAGTCTTATCTTGTAAATACGATGAGTCTTCGGACTTTTGTCATGCACGATTTATTTCCTTTAAGCATAAAACCGAAACAGAATTGAATTAAATCGAATTTCAAATGAATTTATCTTGCAATGGCGGAGGCATAAAAACTTACAGGAGCAAACATGCACATACGATGACGCGACATGTGCTTCTGCGATAATAGCCCCTCTTTTAATTTTCCGAAGGATTAATTATATTAGTGTTATGTTTCCTCGGGAGCAATTGTCATGGAACCGCACATACACACACACGAGCGTACCCTCCCATTCACACCCGAAATAGATCGAACATCGTAAAGTTGAAATTACATGGCTCTATGATTATGCTCCGACGTTAATTGCTCCGCCGAAATATGCTTCGGAATAGACGACACTTGCTCGGCGGACAATATTTGCTCCATCGTCTTCTCATCCGGAATTCCCGAATTTTGATAACACCTCATCTCGTCTTCTTGTCTTCAAACAAGTCATTTTGCCGAGGTCCAAAATTTCGTTATATCGTTTTCTATTGGGTCTCCTCATAATCTCGGCCTGATTTTTCTCGCAATTTCGGTGGCACTTTTACGATCAACATTTTTTTGTTTCAGTATCTTAAAATATTGCATGAATTACAGTTTCAAGTAATTATCAGGTGAAATGTACGCACTGGGGTACTGCAGAGGGGGGGGGGGGGGGGCTTGTGGCGCCAGCCCCCCCCCCGAAATAAATTTCAACCATGGTTTATTTTCAATTTTATATAAGTGTTATCACACGAATTTCATTACTTCTCCCTAGACTCCCTTTCTACTGTTAAGTAACGCATTCACAATTTCCCAAATAGCATGCATAGCAAGGCAGAAAACACGCATAATATCAATACTAATGTGTTTTATGATATAACACTTGGTTTTATCTGCTTATCTTACAATGGATTCAAACTTTGATAATGAATATTCTTAGATTTACCAAATGTAGACACGGGCTTCAAATTTGCAGTTCCAAATAGTGTTCTTTTACAGAGTTGCAAACCATCAATACTGCAAAAAGACTCCTCTACCATGGGAGTGCACTTGTGTAGCCAGGGTGGGGGGGGGGGGGGTTCGATGGGGACAGTCACTCCTCCAAAACGCCAACGAAAAAGAATGAAAAAGTAGAAGGAAAAAAAAAGCAGAAGCGAGAAAAGAAAAAAAGGTAAGGGAACGTAAGAAGAACGGGAGCAGACAAGGAAGAATTCAAAGAAACGTCGGAGCTTCCGCGCTTCGCGCGGGAGGGGGAAAACTCCCCCCTTACTGGACCCTCCTCCCTCGGGAGCGCGCTTCGCGCCCTCACAACCGCCCCACTCAAATGAAATCCTAGCTACGCCACCGTGGGAGTGAAACCTTGGTACCCCACCGCTTCACACCCTCTCCATGTTCGTCCTTTTTATATCATAGTGTCTTTCTATTATTATCATAAGTAATAAAGTACTTTGTGTAACGCTGGCATTTGTTTGAAACTTAAGATTATTTGGGCTGCATGTTTTCATAATCATGTTTCCAAGTTCATGAAACAATATCCTTTTCTGGTCGGTAGATTCATGACACCTTTATCCATAACAGTACATGTCATCAAACGTCGGAGCTTAGCGCGCTCATTAAGTGATTCACACGCTTCGTGTGCTCACTACCGCCCCGCTGAAATGAAATCCCTTTGTTGGAAATGAGAGAAATAAAAATTGAACAGAACTCAAGTTATTGCAAATTTAAGGCGAAAAAATGAAAAAGCTCCGTATCGTGAAGGGAGGGGGGGGGGGGGGTACCCCGGCTCGGTCGCTACACTCCCTCAGGGTTGGTCGCTTCGCTCCTCGCAAAGATTGAGGCCCCCCAAATATTTTGGCTCATTACGCCACTGAATATACGACACTGGTGCTAATGTCGATGCAAAACAAAAAGAAAATAAAAGAAAAGCAATCCTTTAATGAGGATAATAAAGATTTCCACTTGTTCTTTTTCTTTGAGTCTACTCTTTATCAGGTTTATCAAATTGCAACTTTTCGACTTCTAGAAATTTGTTGTGCGTTAATCCTTCAATGAGAGCCTACTACACGCATTTTTCTCCGAAAATGATTAAGTCTTCCAGCACATAAGTTCTTGATTAATGAAATTGTGCAACATAAGAAACATAAATTTAAATGTATATTCGAAACGGAAGGTTCGACAAGAAATAGAACGTGTAAAAGAGAATTTAGATTAAGTTAAGGAATAATTTTATCCCACAGTCAGCATGGTGAGATAATATCATAGACACATTATAAATAAGATAGACGCTTCATCCCACTTTGAGAATACGTTGTCATATTTCTTCTTATTTTCTTTTTTTAATGTGTGGAGTACATCACTTCGTTCATTTGCTCATCTTCAGAGGCAGTGGTAGAAAAGTACAAAAGTACAATTTTCCTTTAAACACATCTACCCACGTAATACCCCATCTTGACCCTGATTTCGTGTAATAACGTAAACTCAACAGAATATGTAACGGATGCAAATGCTTCGAGCATTTAGGCCTAATCATCATTAAATAGTCTCCTCCTCTTTCATTAACTTACATTGCCTAATTTCACTGAAACTCCTATATCTTAATCATTAACTTTATTTATTTGATATATCTATTTTAAGGGTAATCTGTTTCATGATCTTGCGGATTTGATGTTTAATGTGAAAAAAAGAAATATACTGTAGAAATACATAAACATTGAACTTTCAACCTTAAATGTAGGGCAATTCTATTCTAGCAAAAAGGGATGTTTTTCTATTGAAGCAGAGCATTTTTAAAAAATAAACAAATTAGGTGAAAGTTCTAAAGAAAAGGAACGTAAATTTATTTATCACTAGAATTGATGTGCTGATTGAAATCAGTTTTCCTCCGGGAAGCTCGTCCGCGGGGGTATTGTGTTCCCCAGGAGCTGTCATCGTGGGAGCCATCCTCCGAAGGAAATGTCCTCTGAGGGACCCGTCCTCCGGGGAAGTTGTCTTCGGGGGCGGGGGGGGGGGGGGGATGGGCTTGTCCACCAGGAGAGTTGTTCTAGAACTGCCACTTCTCATGTAAGTCACTCCTTATGCTGATTTTTAGTGTGCAAGAAGTTCTGTTTTTATGCGCGAATTTACAAAGAATCTCTCTACCGTGGGTGGGGAATACCCCGTCATGCCCCCCCCCCCCCCGTTATATGCCACTTCTCATATCAGTTTCCCCTAATACTGCATTTTTACACGAATTTTACACGATCTTTTTTTTTTTTAAATCTTCCTACCGTGGAAGGGGGAATAACCCTCTCCAACAGCTTCCCCCCTCCGTCGCTTCGCTCCCTCGCCTTGCCTCCCTCTCCCGTTGTTGAAAATTCTTGCTACGTCAAAGAGTATGCTCTCCATTTCATTTTGTGGCATCGATGGAGCAATATTGTCACCAGTTCAAGTGTAGTGTCTTCGGAATTAATTTGGCAGAAATATGTCGGTGGGGCAGTTGCTACTTTATTGTCGAAATAATTCGGCGGAGCATATGTCGGCGGAGCATATGTCGTCGGAGCAAATGTCGTCGTTTATAGCATAATTCGGCTGAACATACGTCGGCGGAGCAAATGTCGTTTTTAGCATAATTCGGCGGAACATACGTCGGCGGAGCAAATGTCGTTTTTAAGCATAATTCGGCGGAGCAAATGTCGGCGGAGCAAATGTCGTTTTTTAGCATAATTCGGCGGAACATACGTCGGCGGAGCAAATGTCGTTTTGGAGCATAATTCGGCGGAGCAAATGTCGGCGGAGCAAATGTCGTTTTGGAACATAATTCGGCGGAGCAAATGTCGTTTTGGAGCACAATTCGGCGGAGCAAATGTCGTTTTTTAGCATAATTCGGCGGAGCAAATGTCGCCGGAGCAAATGTCGTTTTTTAGCATAATTCGGCGGAGCAAATGTCGCCGGAGCAAATGTTCTCGTGTCGGAGCAAATGTCGCCGGAGCAAATGTCGGCGGAGCACTTGTCGGCGGAGCAAATATCGCCGGAGCAATTGTCGGCGGAGCAAATGTCGGCGGAGCATATGTCGCCGGAGCACTTGTCGCGGAGCACTTGTCGCCATTATCGGAGCAGTTGTCTCCGGAGCAAATGTCGTCGGAGCAAATGTCGTGTCACCAACCTAACTACATGCAATCCAAGTCAAGTTAACTGTTAGAGAGTTGCAGTATACAACTTTACAAGGCAATTGAAAGAATGGCGGGATCGAATTCAGCTTCATACGTTCAATTATACAACAAGCTTTCTCATTGGTTGTACGACTGTTGTACTGAAATGTACTGAATTACGTACGCGTGGTCTTGTCATTACGCACGCATGGTTACGGCATAACGTACGCGTGTTTCTGTCATTACATACGCGTTGTTTTGGCATAACGTACGCGTGCTTCTGTCATTACGTACGCGTTGTTTTGGCATAACGTACGCGTGCTTCTGTCATTACGTACGCGTGGTTTGGTCTATGAGTTAATCATTTTTCCGGGAACCACGCGTATGTAATGACAGAACCACGCGTACGTAATGACAGAACCACGCGTACGTTATGCCAAAACCATACGTACGTTAAGAATGTCATAGAAGTATAATAGAAAATGTCCATACGTACGTTCTGTCAAGACCATACGTACGTTATGACAGATCCACGCGTACGTTATGAAAGAACCATGCGTACGTTCTGACTTGCACCCGTATGGTTTTGGCATGCGTTTTGGCGGGAACGGCCAACCATAGTATTTGCCCTCGTTCGCATGTAGCTCACTCAGTTGATGTCCAGAGCGCGTGCGTGTCCACTGGCGTGTAAAATCATATTCCGCATAAAAATATTATGAACAAAACTTTCACGATTAGATTCGCATGCTTGGCAGCATTGAGGTGTAAATCCTGCAGCAGTGGAGTTACATTTTAGAGATGAGTTTGTGAGTTTGGAGCCAAACGTGAAAGAGACTTATACCCGGACACTTACCCCCTGCAGGAATTAGCTTTGGGATAATGACCCCGGACATTATCTCCGGTCAATTAGCCCTAGGGTAATTACGCCAGGACAATATTATTACCCAAAGAAAAACTCCCAGAGCAAACCCATGCACAGAGAAATTTCAGCACAATTACCCCCCCCCCCCCCCTTCAAGACAACTACCCTCAATTTGAAAATGATCCCCTTCCCTATCCCAGAAATTTACCCTCTTTAAAATCTGAGGGAGTGATTGGCCAGGGAGTGATTGTCGGTTCCTCTATGCTGGGCACTGTCGAGGGTATGAAATTTGACATTGTCTGCTATTGGCTATTCCTTGTAACATTCCTATTTTTAAAAAAGTACCACGATACCTATGGTAAAACCATGGTAATTTTGATGGCGTAATAGTATGTTTGAATAGTAATTTGGTATTATCATGATTATGTTCAAAGTACCGTGTTCGTACCATAGGTACTTGATGGTGCTTAATGGCTTGTGGTTTGGAATCTCCTTATTTACCCCTTTTAATGGCTGCATTGTTTATCGAAGCACATTGCCTCACCTCTTTGCTCTTTACCCCCCCCCCATCTCTCTCTCTCTCTCTCTCTCTCTCTCTCTCTCTCTCTTTACATACCTGATCCCCTCCTTTCCATCTTCTTGGACAATAATCTATGAAAGTAGTCCCCCCCCCCCCCCCGGGGGGGGGGGGGGGACAAGAACTGCATGCATGGGTAAAATAATTTAGAGAGGTAATGACGTGTGCAAGATTTTTGCCTAATTATCAATATTGACTCCCCAGTAAATATGAGCAAGCCACATGTGCATATCCCTTCAAAAGTAGGGGGGGGGGGGCGTGAAACAGCCCTTGTCACTAGCACTGCATGCTAAGCCTAGGCTTTAGAAAGGCAATAATACTACTTGTGTTCACTCATATTTCATAATTATTTCCTGATTCTCCATTATTACTCTGTTGGCATTTATGAGTAGTGCCAACTACGTTGTGGTGGGCTGAAATGGGGGCACAACCGTCAGCCGGTCCTTGTATAGCATGAGAGAAATATGCACTTGATGATGCATTCTTTTTTTTTCCTTTTTTTTTTATTAACGTATATACAGGGTTTAACATTTTTAAACAAACACACAGGTAAATATTTACAAAATACACGTATATGTATCACCTTTCAAAAGAACCATATTAACGTATCAACACATGATGCATTATTACAATAAGTTCAGAGTATAAAGAGGCATAGCAATTTCATTACAAACACATAAAAAATGAATTACCTAAGCAGCAGTTAAGATTAATGAGGCCAGAAGGCGCACCTGAATGATCATTTCCTTATGACAGAGGGCGCGATAACAAATTACGTCTGCAGAGCTCTTGATTACAATCATCAAGGGCTCTGTACATCCGTTGTCTCGACTGCTTGCACTGGCTGCCCTTCCATCGCACTTGACTGATAAATAGGCAGCGAGCCTGTCCCGAAATAGTCACCCCATTTTACATATGAGATCTGACCCCTTAAAGTTACTTAAACCATCCATCTCATTCAAGAAATGCATGTCAGACTGAACATAGCCGGGGATAGCCCCAAGGCTCTCCCAAAAGGGCCTTAAAGTCGGGTGGATTTCACCCAATTATGCACTAAACTTTGTCAGAAGTTGTATGACTATACATTACCAAACACAAAAACTCACAAAATTTTCTGTCGGGATAGGTTGTCAGACGGCCCCTATTAAAACATGGGGCAAGTTTTCCCCATAAGGCCCGTGTACTAAATTTTGTCAGAAGGAAGCATAGGCTCCGGAAGCGGGGAGGGGGGAGGTGCTGCAGCCCCACACTTTTTCTGCCAATATATATATATATATATATATATATATTAATTGTAAAAACTTCATATCAGAATTGTAAATTGCTCATTTCATAGGCTTGTAAAACCATGAAAACCCAAAGGCTTTCGGGAGTTCAGGGACCCTAATACCATGGGTGTCGATTCCGGGATAGGGGATATATCCCCCCAATCTTTTGGGTAGGGCGATGACCTGTATTATCATACCCCCAGTAATTCACTATCAAAAAATGACATGGCCCCATGTTAATCCCCTAAAAACAAAGTAAAAGAAAGAAATGAAAAAAGTAAAAAGATTAAATCTTAGAATTTTAAAGAAAAAAGAAAAAAGAAAAAGAAAAAAGAAAAAAGAAAAAAAGAAAAAGAAAAAGAAAAAATGGAAGCACTCGCTCGCATTTTAAGTATTGAAACCAATGCCAGTTTAAGTACTATCCTTATTACAGGAAATTGGTATGCATCTAATTGTCTCTCTACCTAATGTTATACTCAGTGGCGGCACCAAGGGGGGGGGGGCACGGGGGGCATTTGTCTCCCCCCCCCCTCAGAAGCTTTGCCCCCCCCCCCAGTTGCCCCCCCCCCCCGCGAAAGTTTGAGGACTGAAAAGAAAAATTATACAGTAATTTGTAAATAAGTAGATGCTGTCATACGACATATTCAAGCTGTGAAGTGCTTTAAAATACCATTTTCCGCTCATCAAAACTTGAAAATTTTCTCACTCAGTCGCTGTTGGCTTCCTCGCACACTTTTAGTTCGTAATAAGTTTATATCGCTTGTTATATCTTATGGTAAGGCAGACATTTCAATGTGTAATACACAAGCTAATGTAATTCTTAAACTACAGTACATGGCATGTATTCTGTCGTCAGCAATGTGTGTATGGGGGGGGGGGGGGGGACGTGGAGAACAAATACTTTTAGTCTGCCCCCTCCCTTGAAATAAATATACACCTACTCATGTAAAGTTTGGATTAAACTCATCGATTTGTTTCATTAAGAATGCTTGAACTCTTCGTTCATAATTTGTCACCGTCATTATTTTGACTTAGTGAAACAGTAAGTATGTAAAGATGTGCAATCTGCGATGGGTGTTTTGTCCCCTCCTTCTTACATTTTCGATCTTTCCACGAGGGGAATGTCTGTATCTACTAGGCTGTATTCTCATAACAAGACACTCAACTATATTGCATGTAATCTTAAGGCGTAGACCTATTCTACTTTCACATTTCTGTATCACATCAGAAAAAATACATGAGGGGAATGTCTGTATCTACTAGGCTGTATTCTCATAACAAGACACTCAACTATATTGCATGTAATCTTAAGGCGTAGACCTATTCTACTTTCACATTTCTGTATCACATCAGAAAAAATACATGCAGCAAACAAACAGCATTGTCAGTGTATGCAAGGTAATAATGTAAAAAAAAAAATAAATAAATAAAAATGCTAACCAGCTAATTGCAAAACATAACTTGCCTGCATATTTTCCAAGCACATGTAAAGTTATTGACATCTGTAGGCTTACAGTTGGTTAGCATTTTTTATAATTTTTTTTTTTTTTTTACATTATTACCTTGCATACATTTTTAGGGTCTCAATTCGTATCACTCCTAATGTATTACCATGAGGGTGGGAATTATAATTCAATTTTCCCAATTCCTTTTCCTTGAATGAAATATCATTTTTAATGTGATCCATATCAGGTTTCTTTGACTATTCCTTTTTGACTTTAAAAAAATGAAAGAAAAGGATATTATTCTCTTTTTACTCCTTTACTACTGAATCATTATCATGTCATTATTTTGACGTGTCTGGGGAGGGGCCTTTTTGGAGAGAAAAATGTGTTTTGCTCCATTAAGCATTACCTAATTTTACGAAAAATTCTCTCTATATCAAGTGTAACAGAAAAATGTTTTAAAATGTTTATTGGGGCCACTAAAACTCGCGCTTCGCCCTCGATTTTTCTATTCACACACAAAAAAATGTGAATGCCCTGCCCCCCCCCCTCTTGTGCCGCCGCTGGTTATACTATTGTTCTACTCGCATTTTAAGTGTCTTAAACAATCTCAGTTATATTGCTTTTCTTACGAAAATAAATTGGTTTGTATCTTGTCTTTCTATATACTATTCTTCTAGTCATAAAATGTTAGTAATATAACTGCAAGAGTCGAACTGCAAGAAGACCTAAACTAGAAGAATTCGTAGGAGATATTGGCCTGTGACCAATAGCCTATATTCCTATCTTACCAAATATGAGAAAGGAAGACGCCAATAAAGTGTATCTTTGAGGCGTATCAAATAGTGTAATTTTTTCTCGCTCGCTACGCTCGCTTGTATAACATTGAGATACAGGATAATAAATTGGGTATGGAAGCGAATTGGCCGAATCAGTGATTTTTTTTAAAAATAGGCGTATAGTATACTTTGATGACGAAATAATACTCTATCGTCAAAAGAGTGTGTTTTCCTCGCTAGCTCGTATTATACAGAAACACCAGTTTGGAAGTAAACAGTTGGACCAGCGAGGTGCTAAAATAGTATTATTTGGAAGCAAGGTTGCCAAATATACCATTCAAATAATCTCATAGGCCTAGAGAATATGTTGATGAAAAATAACATTTCTGCCGGCTAGACCACTGGTTTGGGTGTCAGACCCCCTCCCCCCCCCCCCTCCCCCACTCCAGTAAACGTTCCGCGGCTCCTGGGAAGATGTATTGCTTTACATTCAAAAGGTATAAAAACTGACCAATATTTACTTCAGGAAGGGGGTCTAACACCTCCCTGAAAAAATCACCAATATATGGGCTTTGCTGCCCCAAAGTGCTCTGAATATCGAGAAAATCCATTTTATTACTTATATATTAAACTCAAAGTATCTAATTCAATTCAGGCCAAATTCAGGCAGAACAATTTTGAGTTTCCTTTGGGTACAATTTGGGTGTAAAATGATAATTTCAATAATAAGCTATTAAACTCCGCCCATTCAGTCTTGTTAATAGATCTCTCCATCTATCTATCCATATCTATCCATCTTTATATCTCGTGAGACTTTCTTAAGCACCCTGCCACTAAACGAAATCGGGGGGGGGGGGGGGGGGAGGGGTAGTGGCACTTCACAATATGCCCAATTTGTCCCGCAGCAGATATTATGTCCCAATCAGCCATTCTACCAAAGTTTCCTCCGACAGGGTTAAACTTGAACGTGATTGGTTGAAAGTTAGACAGTATCTGCGATGCATGTAAGACATAATAACTATGGTAATTGGTTTGTGAAAAGTAATATTCACTTATTATTATTATTATTATTATCAGCATTATTTTGTTTTTGTTCATCGTAAAACAGAAAATCAGGAGGACCAACATAAGAGCAATAGGTCTGTTCACATGATGAATTTGAAGAAGGGCTACTATAACATAACTATGATGAGAAAGGCGACTACAAGAACATCCCCTCTCCCCCATTTTGATGATGAAGTTGTCTTAAACAACAATAACAACAAAACTGGAAGACGTCATGTCACAGATTATGACGTAAGATTTGGTCATCGCACAATGCAAGGGCGTGGTCACAGGCACCGTATAAGCGTTAAAAGCGCCCTTAAAGAGGATATGCGCAAGGTAATAATGTAGTTTGGGTTGATATGTTAGGAGTAGCGTCGGCGCATTAGTTTGTGATAACGCCTGCATACTTTTACGCATTTTTCTATTCCGTTGGCCCTGGTAACAAAAATGTCAACAAACCACATTCTCTTGCAACTTTGCGTTTTGAGAACTATCTGTCAATTTTTTTGGCAATTTTCGACTATCTCTAACCTATCATAGCCTTTCTTTCAAACCCGCCAGGTTAGTATCTTATCATTAGATAGTAATAAATAAATTGAGCAAGTTTGAATCAGACTGAAGTAATAATATTTCTATTATGAAGCAAAATATGTTCAGCCTTTCAACTACAAAATCGTTCATGTTGTCTGCAATAAAGATTAAACGCAGGTACGGCGATATAGTGTTTGCCATTTTCAGTTCTAAATTAAATTCATGCCGCCCTTCCTTTCATTTAGTGGGGCTACTTTTATTTCAGTTCTTCTTCTTCTTCTTCCTCTTCCCTTTCTGTCATCTTTCTTTAATTAGATCATAGTTTCGAACTTCTATCTTTTGAAACAAATCTTTGGCGATGTATTGTGTCGGACGCATCCGATCCCCACACCCCTGGGTCCTGGGAAGACCTTTACCTTGCATCGGGTCAGCTTCTCCCGCCATCAAACCACCGATGGCTAGCTCCCTCAATGTAAGTGAGAAGAAGTTAATCCCAAAGTAAATCTAAAGATGAACACACAAAATATATATGACAAAAAATTAGACAGTATCAACTCAAAAACGTGCGTATTCAAGCAACCCTCCCTGAAGAATTGTATTTTTTTTTCTCTTTCCCCTTTCTTCCATTTCCCTCTTTTTGCTGCTTCTTATTCATCTTCTTAATTATCATCTATGATGATCATAATTCATGTAAATCACGATTTTAATGACATTACTATTATTACCACCATCATTCTAATCATCGACATTATCATCACCATCATCACCATCACCATCATCGTCATCATCATCATCATCATCATCATCATTTTCATCATCATCATCATCACGATCACCGTTATACAGTCATCAACATAATGATTGTTATCCTGATATCTTTATCATCGTTATAAATATCATCAGGGTAAATAAATTTTCATAATCAAACATTCACAGAAGCTGTGTTGGTCTTACGGAGACCCGACATTCTCCTTGTCATCTAACCCGCCCACACATGCAGCTGACCAACTCACGGGCAAGCTTCTGCTTCAATGCCTCAAGACTTCCTCCGAAAAACAGCAACTCGAGGAACGGCTAAATGTAAGTCTTCATTCTAAATTTTGATTGGAGCTCTCGAAATGCATCTGTTTATATTAAGCAATAATTGCTCTATTTCACTGATATTAAATCACTTTATTCTATATTCAAGTTTAGTTTTATAATATAAGACAAGATGTAGGACATTATAACAGCACTTTATTATCTGATTTTTAAAATTGAAATTCAAATTAGAAAACGGACAAACTTATGTTAAGAAAATACATTTTGCTTTCCTATAATTGAATTGTGTTCTCGAAAAATGTATCCGTCTATAACTTTGCTTTATTTTTAGTAATATATTGATTTATTTCATATTCGACAGTTCTTTCATCCAATATAAGAGAAGATATAGGGCCAATATAACAAAATTTTTAATCTGATTTTTTTTTAAATTGAAATTCAAATTAGAAAATGTACAAACTCATGTCAATACAAAACAAAAAAAAAACAAACAAAAAAAAAAACATTGTGCTCTACTATATCATCAGTATAGTACAAATTCTAAATGTGATAACTATCCTATCATAATCATTGCAGAGCTTGGCATCAGAGCTTGGAGTTGGGGCTGGTGGAGACATCAACGAACTCGTGGATGACATCCGCTGTCGACTACGCGAGTCCGAGGAGAAAAGGCAGGTTGCTGAGAAGAGAGCTAGGGCAATCGAGCAGAAACATCTAGACTCTGCCATGAAGGTTCAAGTCCTAGAAATGGAGCTGGCTGAGGCCAGAAGACAGAGAGATGCTGCTCTGAAAGACCTCCAGGTTAATATTTGTATCTTAAATTTAACAATACTGATTAGATTGTTTAATCATAACAAAAAAAGTTGATCAAAATCTTATTTGAATCTTATTGGCGTGTGATAAATATTTTGCCACACTTTCGTATATTTTCAGGACTTGAGTTGGCAACGCGCCCCCATCTCTTCTCCTGCCGCCAGTCAGACTGCTTGTGTCCCTTGGTAAGAATTCATCCCTGAATACAAAATCGAAGACATCTGAAATAAATGCATATTTCAACACTTAAGTGTGTCGATTTTTTTTCGGGGGGGGGGGGGGGCGGCGATTTGCTCTCTATTCCAAAGTTTCTACAGAACCAAAACAAAACGAAGATTAAAAAGAAAATATACCCTGCAGTAAAACTGATTAGTACTATTCTATTCATAAATATTTTAGGGGATCCGAGGATAATCCCCAAACACCTTCCTCGGAACCATCAGACACTCGAGCAGCACCCAACCTTCCCTCTGCACCGTTAACACCATACAATCCATCTACACCAGAGACAGCACCACATCCCACCACTACCCCAGTCACAGCACCAATTCACACCTTAGCTGTGCCCCCTGGGTAAGAAATAAGGAACAATGAAAATGAGAAGAATCACTATCTATAAAATTGTATAATAATATCTTTCAAAAATGTGGCTAGGTTTTTAGAAGAAGAAAAAAAAAAAGATAAGGAAAAAAAAAAAACCCGACTCACTGAAAATATAAATTCATTATAGCAACTGGCTACGCTTAACATTCTTTCGAAATTTCTCCGTGAAGATGACACAACAATAACAATAAGCAATAATTAATCTTTGCTTGATTTTCATTAGACAATCAAGTCCAAGTCCAGTGACTAGTGGTTTGGTGCCAGAAGTCAACACTCCTTCAGCAGTTCTCACCTCTGCTCAGAGCACTGTGGCTATCCATCGTTCACCAAGCCCGAGTTCACGGTAAGACAGTTTCAGCCTTTTCAGATCGGTAACCTTAATTTTTATTCAATATGGTAAATAAAAAAGGAATATCTTTATTCGTTTGCACGTCTTTAAACATCTGTAATTCTCTGTACTTCTCTATTTCTCTAGATCACCATCAGTGACTGGGGCTGTTGCCGCCGTAGGCTCCAGCAGTGCAGCTGCCCTTGCCCCCTCCCATTATGTCTGGAGTATGAATGACTTGAAGTCATTCCATCAGGGAGGGGGCGACGTCATCCTAGGCAGCGGGGTGAGCGCTACTGTCCACCTGTTCCGCCATCGCCTGACTGATAAGCCCATAGCTGTGAAGGTCTTCAAGCTTCCCAGTGACATCCAGGAAATGAACTTGAAGGTTAGTTGATATGAGTGGCTTGACTTCACCAAATTCATTTGCATTACTGAAAATATGGGCGGTATTGCTACTATCAGTTCCTATTTCATTTGAGACAGAAAAGAAAGCTACAATCCATTCTTATTTTATTTGACAGATGCAGCAGATCCTTGCGGAAGCCAGCCTCCTTGACATCATGGGTAGGAATGAGTGCTTCCCGAGTTACTTGGGTTGCCTGGAGACCAACCCAGGCTTTGTCGGTCTTGCCATGGACTTCATCGGCGACCCGACGACCGGAGAGTCGTGGACTCTGGATCGAGGAATGCGAGAGCTATTCCTTACTACTAAAGAATGGTGAGTATACTTATGGTTGAATAAAATTCTGATAAACATAATACATAATCATGTCTGCATCTTTTGTTTTCTCGACTTTTCTGATAATCATAATTATTTTGATTAATTCGCTTTCTCTTCATTTCAGGCTTCAGCTAGCTCTCGATATAACCAAGTCTCTAGGTCGTATTCATGAGATGGGATATCTCATGAACGACTTGAAGGAGGACAACTGCCTCCTTCGGAAAACTCAGACGGGCCGATGGCAAGCAGTGATTGTTGACTTTGGTCTAGTGTTTCCCCGGACTACGCCTTTCTTCTGCGGATTTTCTGATGAGGATAAGGAGAAATACCGAAGAAGGGTAGGTTTGATCTCACAGGCCAATTGTTAAATTTATTGACCGTACGTTTCTCATTTCACAGTTGACAAAATAATAAAGTGAACTATACAAAAATTCAATATTTTGTAACTAGGTTTTTATTCATGATTTGTTCCAGTTTACTAAACAACACCTATTTTTTTTTCAACCGACAGGAGGTGTACGTCCATATCGCTCCCGAGTGTGCCTTAGATGACGAGGGTACCACGGTCATGAGTGATATCTTCCAGCTTGGACGACTTCTAAGACTGATGGGGGTTGCTGTCAACAATGGCGAACTCAATTTCTTTGGCGAATTGTGCTGCAACAGCGTACCCTTCAGTCGACCTACCATCAAAGAACTCGTTGACGTGTTGGAACTTCTAATCTAGACGGATACTGTATTCGAAAAGATGTTACGTGTCACACTTTCTTTCTATGTCTCATTACACCCCCCCCCCCCCCCAAAAAAAAGAAAAAGATCGGGGAGGTAACATCACTAAAAGAAATGAAATCTTTCATAAATTTGTCGGGGTTATAATATTTTGTTCACTTTCTTTAATATGGGTTAGTAACTGAAAACTCAATAAAAAGGGGAAATAATTCAGTTATCTTTCATAACTTTTGATCATTCTATCGGTATGTTTTCAAAGCAGTGATGGTATTTGATAACATCTTTCCGAAATACAGTGTCTGATGGGTAAGTATATTGTAAATAGTTCTTAATCTGTTACATCTTATTGAGAATGTTTGTGCATATATTACTCTGACTGTGGAAGAATTAAAGCACCGATTACATTTGACTTTCAAAGGAGTACAAAACATTCACAAGGAATTTTGGTAAAATGCAATATATAACCCAAAGTTTAGTATGCATAAGTAGAGGGAAAACCAAATCAAACATGCATTCGGTCATTTACGATCCGTTGAGAAAATAGTAAATTTATTTCTTTAAAAATGAAAAACGTAAGTTATTCCAGTATTGATGCCGGCAATGAAAAATTGAAATGATTGCTGGCAAATGCACTCTCATAATTATTATGAGCACAAACACGGCAAGCTTAAATCTGAAATGATTTTCAAGCATGTTTATTTCTAACATTCGGAGATGGAATAATCGTTCAATCGAAGGTAGTCCATCACGGTGCAGAGCGGGGTGGGGCTCTGTACATATTAACGAAAAATATTGTGTCACTTCCGAACTATATATAAACACAGTTCTGTTTTAAAACAATAATCAACTCAACGTTTCAGTGCACGCTTGCAAACTATATCGATAGCAAACGCAAAGACGTTTAAAAAAATAATAGCAAACGCACCCCAAAGTATAACATAGCATGATAAAAAGCTCAAGTTTAAAGCCGACCCTGCATGCAGGCAAGCCCTACATTGAGCTTCTTTCCTTTTCTTTTCTTTTCTTTTTTTTTTAACACTCATGAACGTTATACGCTTATTTCCAGATAATTATTCGGAGATGGGATAATCGTTCATTCGAAGGTAGTCCATCACGGTGCAGAGCGGGGTGGGGCTCTGTACATAATAAAAATCTTATAGTATCGTGCGATTGTGAACATTATAAGCATTCCTGTTTTCAAAACAATACTGAACTCAACCTCGCATCTATAATACAGCAACCATGCGTGATTATAGTATTTGGTCATGTTTTTTATTTCATATCATGAAGGCAAGAAAATGAACCTTTTCATGCACAATTTTTGGATTAAAAAAAAAAGGGTTTTGAATTATTGAGTAACCTACTCATAAACTTGATTTTTTCTTCTTTTCCTTTTCCAGTGACAGCCTTGTGCTCTCTGCTGGTGTACGATACAAACTTTCAGCGTTCTCTCGTTCAATTATCTTCTCTCTTATACAATAGACGTATTGCTTCTGTATTATAAATAAAATTAACTTCATTTCTAGCAGGTGCACCTTTAGATTAATTGCAAGTATAGCACAGTAATGAGCACAAACATAGCAGCTTAAATCTGAAATCAGAGGCGGTGCTCCGGGGGGGGGGGGGCACAGTGCCCCCCCCCCCCACTTTTCGAAGCACCCAAAAAGTACTTCTTTTTACCCCACAAAAATGCCCCCTTTCAAACCTGTTCAGTGCCCTTCTTTTTTGATCTTAGAAGGGCCCATTTTCTTTGTTGATAAGTGCCCTTTCGTCTTCTAATAAGTGCCCCTTTTCGTTTCAGATAAGTTACCCTTCTTAAATCTATAGAAATGCACTCTTTTATGCCTTTCCCTTTTTAATAGCGCTCTGTTCCCTTCTGAGAAGTGCGCCTTTTACACTTCAAATGAATGTCCCTTCTAAAATGTGATTATTATCCCCTTTGACTACCTCTTTTCATTTTTCACGGTGCAATTTCTCTTCTGCAGAATGCCCCTTTTCACCTCTGATAAGTGCCCCATTTGAAATCTGATATATGCCCTCATTCACTTCTGATAAGTGCCCCTTTTCCTTTCTAGTAAGTCAAATTTCTGCATCACTGTTAATGTAAGATAAGGGCATTTAGCGCCCTTTTTGTTTTCTGATAGTGTCCCTTTTCCATTCAGGCAAGCGCCTCCCACAACTTTAATCAGAAGGAACGGTGCCCCTAAATTGGGGAGTATTATTCTACTTTTTCTTCTTTTTCTTTCCAAAGCTCGCTCGCTACGCTCGCTCGCACTTACATATGATATCTCACGCAAGGCACTTCAAATGTGTTGTAACCATAAAGTCTTATCTGTTCTCCTAGGTTCCAGATGGTACTGTGCTTAAAACCCCATTCAATTTGAATATTTTCTCCAATAAAAATGATCGGTAGCTTTGGCGCTCCCAATATTACCCCGGCTAAGCTAGGCTACCAATTTCAGTGCTCACAGCTTTCAAGGAATTCCTTCCTGCCACCTGGGTCGAGTGTGGCAAATGTAGATTAGTGTCTTGCCAAAGGACATTAGTGCTGCGGCAAGGATTCGAACCCCGTACCTTGTGGTTCAAAGCCCGGAGACTTATCCACTAGACCACAACACAACACATAATAATTATAAATCACGTTTATTTCTAACCTTCGGAGATGGAATAATCAATCAAAGGTATCCATCACGGTGCAGAGCGGGGTCGGGCGGCTCTCTATATGAGCAACAATGACGTAATATGAGCACAAAGAAAAAAAAAAAAAATGAGTGGGGCAGAAAAAAATTTGCATCACCACCGGGTGGCATAAATTACTAAATAAGCATTTTTTTGCCTAACTATAAATTTGGAATTTTGTCAATTTTTGACAAACGCATAAAAAAGTATGTTACAAAAAAAGTGAGGAAAAAAAAAAACCCTTGGAAAATTATGTCATTTCAACAACATTTTTAAATCACTGGTATCGAATTAGAAAATAAACCATGTTTGAATTTTATTTGGGGGTAGGCAACTGCCCCAAGCACCCCCCCCCCCCCCCCATCAGTCTACAGTGATGAGCATGTAATATAAACTTTTCTTATAAAACGATACTGAACTCAACCTCAGTCATCTACCTGAATCCGACATGTCGAGAGTCAATCGCGTGTGATTGGTTTATAGCCACTTGGTCTAATAAGTTGGTCTAATTCCCAGGTCATTTAATACCACTATGGTTAAACCCAAACCCATATGGTCTATTAATTTGGTCTTATTGCTGTTTGGTCCAATCATCACTAATACCCACTTGGGCTAAATGTCATTTTGTCTAATGATCAGTCTTCGTCCATTTAGTTTTCCTCATTTTTTCTAATGATTTTGGTCTATTACCAGTTCATCTGTAAGATAGACTAAGTGGTGTTAGACCAAGTGGGTATTATACGAAATGGGCATAGCCTAACTGAAAACTAGACGAAATTGTGAATGGGCTAAGTGGTAATTAGACCAAATGGTTATTAGACAAACTGGTTGTAGATGAAATAGGATTAGACCATGTGGGATGAGATCAAACGGGCATTAGACAAAGTGGGATTAGACCAAGTGGCAATTCACCTTGTGATTTATTGAATGTTTTCTGATAAAGGGCAAAATTCTCGCGGTGTGTATAATTATGTGAACAAAAATATATTGGCTTTGAATAACTGAGTATAGTTGCTTACATATTAATTTGATTTCTCTTTTTTTTCAGGAACAGCCTATGTGATAAGCTCTCTGCTGGTTTACGATGCAAGATTTTTGAACATTTTCTTGTTCGGTTACTTGACTTTATCATTATTATTTTTTTTATTTGCTTCTGCAACAGAAATTGATTATTAGCAAAAGCATCCTTAAAATTGGAAGTTGCATCGTTAAAGACACAAACGGGGCAAACTTAAATATGAAATACTTTTCAAGCATACAAATCACGTTGATTTCAGGCATTTTAGAGATTATTATTGTTCAGTCGAAGGTGCACTCCAAATTCCTTAGATTAGAAATTAATCCGAAAAATTACGATTATGATCAGGGGCGGCGCCAGCGTACTTTGATGACCCGCAGGTGAGCACTGGTGTAGCCAGGGGGGGGGGGGCACACAAGGGGGCCATGGCCCCCCTGTTGATCTTCTACCAAAAAATAATAAAATAAAAATAAATAAATAAAAAACCTTTCATGGAGTCCACTTCACAAAACTTACCCTTCCCCTTCCCTGCGAAATGAGAGTAAAACTTAAATATGCCACTTCTCATATAAGTTACCCCTAATACTGAATTCTAGCGTGCAGAAAATGCAATTTTCATGCACGAATTTCCAAAAAATCTACCTACCGTGGGAGGGGGAAATCCCCCTCCCACACCCTCCCCCCCCCCCCTATTTGCCACTTCTCATACCCTTAATACTATGAGACATTTGGCTTGCCATTACCGCGCACGGCAAGGGCTCTTTATTCTGATATCTTTCTACATTACTTCCGCATGCTGTATGTATATCATTTATCGTTTTTTTTTCGGGGGAGGGGGGCGGGGGCTAAATATTCCATTATTTTAATAGTACTAGCGTAAAATGCGGAATAAAACAGCGTCCCAAGGAAGGTCTTATACGGGGCGCGGAACATGGTTCAAATACGGGATGCCCGATCACCCCGGGCTATACCGTTTTCCTACCCTAAAAAAAAAATAGCCTCATCGAGATCCGCGCGAAAAAAAAATAGTCTCCTATCAAAATAATAATTTAGAGCTAATCTTTTATGCTTTATTAGAAGTTGTCCCCTACAGAGCCTGTTGTACGAAATACAAGACTTCCATTTTTTTAAAAATTAATTTATTTACTCATCTGTTTTATTTATATATATATATATATATATATTTTTTTTTTGGGGGGGGGGATGCCCTAGCTCTTTACTGTCCCCCATCCCAACAAATTTTGAGGGACATGTCCCCCGGTCAACACCCCCCCCCCCCCCGATTGACGCTCAATGCATTCATGCAGAAGGCGCGAAAACTCGGATGAGAAAATTTGACATAAATTTTGTGCAAATAATAAAAACATATGACGTAACAAAGGAATGATTATAAGCGCGCGCTGTCCGACCTATATACTAGTATGCGACCTATGTATGCGACTAGCTACTGCACTGCGCATACGCGCTTTTAACTTGCACTAAATTACGTCACAATCGATCAGCTGTGCTCGAGACGAGAGCAAGCCGCAGACCTCTAGGCCCGCGCGCCACATCCAAGATCCATCGGGGAAGCACTGCGATAACAGCCGACTCCTCCCCGGCCCCGGCCCGCGGAGAGGCCATCTGCGCGCAGCAGGACATCGACAGCGGCAAGCCAGCTGCCCCTGAAAATTTGATAAGCAAAATAAAAAGGAAGAACAAATCAAATGTGATTGTTAGGACAAGCTAACAGTTGTACGAGGTGCCCAAGTACATTCTTTAGAAAACCGTCTAAGGAAGGAGGATGAAAGGCGATCAACAGCCTATTAAACTACCAGGAATCCTGCAGAAAACGGCTAAAATGTTGTCCGTTCGAGGTGCAAGAACAGCCACAACTAACGTTAATTCTGCTCGCCCAGGGATCCTCACTGATGATGGTGAAGGGATTTCTTCATCAGAACGTTTTAGTTCCTGTTTTAGGAGGAAACAACAGCCCCAGAAAATGATCGTCACATCAGAAGAAATAACGGCGTTTTTCCGGCTTTTTGGTGAGTTAGATCTATTCATTCTCCAAAAGTCCAAGAAGTTCATCACTTTCAGACTTTTCAGTTCACTTCTTTCCATTTCGTTGCCGTTGGTCGGTGGATGGGTTATTAAGCAGAAGCTGCTAGACAAAGACTCTTGCAGAATAGATAAGGAGCTAAAAAAATCAGTTCAACCTAAACTTAAAGTGAGGTCTAAGCTAAGAGTCATGATGATGCGATATTGAAACGTAGGGTTTAATATTATTTGTCGATCTTGACAAAATGACATCTGTCAGTGTCAATGTCAACCCTCCCCGCAAAATCGCAAAATGACCTTTCACTGAATAACTTTGGTTTATAATAAATTATAGGCCTAGACAGACATTATGTTTCTCGGGGAACAACTAACAGTAGACTACTGGAGAATCAAAGAGTGTAGCTTAGTTTCAGCTAACGCAAGATAAACAGTTTCGATCCAACCTATGACCCGGGCCTATGACATGTTTTACGGTCTTGTATAACAGTCACAGGGTGTAACTTAGATCCAGGTACCGGTACCGGTAATAACATTTTTCTGTCCTAAGGCTAAGCCTAACGTTAGATCTAGATCTAAGACTAAGTCAGTTTTTTTTTTTTTTTCCATGATAGTCTCCACGACAGTTTTAAACAGTTCAACACTGCCACTGCTTTTGTTTGGGCAAGGGCCCCTGCCCTGGCCTGGGGTCTGGAGGATCTCAAATTATCTTCATGAAAAAAATACATTTTAATTTTTTAAATTTCAGTGGTACGGTACTACTTGTACTACTGCCACTGGTACTGGTAGGGTAGGGCCTACAATTAATGTAGAAGAGATAAATGAACTCTGACTCACTTAGTTGATAAACCATTATGACTCAAATTACAGATGATGATGTTATTCAAGACTTCCTCTGGCTGGACTGCTGTGCCAAAACTGCAGACAAGGTATGAACCATCTTAACTTATGTTTTTGTTTTTTTTTACATTAATTAATATTTGATCTTAATCTGGATCCACCCTAGGGAAATGATTTTGGATTATAAAAAAAAAAAAAAAAAAAAAAAAAAAATGCTACCGATGCTATGTCTGTCAGCTTGACATCTACAGTAGATGTTGACGTGTATGTATGGACTGTTTAAAATCAATCAATCTCAATAACAGAGTCTGCAGATTTCACCTGAGTTCTCTTTGTGGATCTTGAGCCAGTGGCGTAATGAGCCAAAACCTTTTTTTTTTGGGGGGGGGGGGAGGGGCAGAAAACTGCATCACCACCAGGTGGCATAAAGTGAGGAAAAATAACCCCAGAAAATGATGTTATTTCAGCAACATTTGTAAATCACTTGTATCGAATTAGAAATAAAACATGTTTGAATTTTATTTTGGGGGAAGGGTAACTTCAAGCATCCCCCACCCCAATCATTACACCAGTGTCTCAAGCTACACCATGAAATTGGATTTATATCTTACACTGACTGATTTAAAAAAGAAGCTAGGACTATCTTATGTCTAGTTATGATCACCTTGAAGTCTACTTTAGATCTTGACATAGTAAATCAACCAACCACAAAATACATAGATTTACACTTCATTGTATACTTCTCTATCTACTACATGCATTTAGTTTCTGGTACTTCTAATGCAAATGAATGCTATTCTCTGTCATTTTTACTTGGAAATCTATAGTAGATCTTGACCTATTCTCAATTTGCAAATGTATCGTAAACGAAATTTGTATGCCGTGATAGCCATGTACCTATACTTAATTTGAATTCATTTCTTAGATAATCATTTACATCTTATATGTATGGCAATAAGAACAGGCTCTTCTTGTTTTTTTGTACCCTAGTAGTGTTCTGTTGAACCATCTTAGGTTTAGGAACAAAGTAAGTTAATCTAGGATTGCAGACTTCAACCTCTTGTCTAATGAAGCTGTTGTACAGGATTAATTTCAGCTACAAAACTGTTCAGAAAGTTTCTTGAAGTACATGTTTCTGAAAAGACCTTTCCACAAAAAGAGAATACAACTTCTTAGAGAACTGCATGATTTTCTTTTGCAATGAAATGCACTGACTTTCTAATCAATCGAGTTCCCCCACTGTTCATTACAGTATCTTCTGGCCATGGTCTTTGCTTACTTCAAGAGGGCACATTACACTGTCAAGCAGTATACCAGAATGAACTTCTTTGTTGCACTGTAAGTATTTTTTAAACACTGTATCTCCTTTTCTACCTTCCACATACATTTCAATTCATGTACAATCATTTATGAAGAGTAATCTGATAGTCAACATTGAAACCTAGGGTAAACCTAGATATGAGATTTAAGAATTTTTCAAAATATGTCCTCAAGAAGACAAGAAAAAAAAAAAATGTACAAGATTATTTGGAAACAAATCTAGCACGTTTGGGAAGATATATGCCCCCCCCCCCCAAAAAAAAAATTGTAAGAGTGGGGGAAACAATAGGGTATGTTTCCCCCCCCCCCCCCCCCATTTTAAGCTGGTGACCTCTCTTTTTGTCAGCAATTTTTTTGTGTATGCCCTCCCCAAGAAAAATTATGCCCCCCAATACCTTATTTTTTCTTTCTTTGAGAGTGTACCCCCCCCCCCCCAAAAAAAAATAATAAAACAGATTGATGCCCCAGGTCTTGGGCAATTTCAGTGGCCTTTTTGGTATTCACCAGTTGAGCAGTCACCAATTCAAAATACCAGTTGATTAGTCACCAGTTGAAAAAAGAAAAACTTTTTGAAGAATTTATTACATAATCAGCAGGGAAAAAAAATTCACGAGGGCTCGGGGCAAATTCACCTCCGAAATGCCAAAAAGACCCCTGGAAAAACTTAAAAAGAGCCCCTGAAATTTTCTTAGGGTCCAATGTAAACTGTAATACAGTTTAGAAAATTTGGGTGGGTGGGCTCAAAAAGGAGCCCTGGAAAAAAATTAATTAATTTTTTCCCTGATAATCAGTAAACGATTTCTGGATCTGTGTATCTTAAGGTGCAAGCCCACTTTGGGAATGCAAAATCGAAATTGCTGCCAGCTTAGTTTTTGAAACTCTTTGCAAGTCTGTTATTGATATCAGTCAGTGATATCTAAACTTTAAAGTCTATTTCATTTCTTGATAATTTACAATGCACCACTGTACCCATATTGCTGTTATTCAGATATTTAGCAAGCGATATGGAAGAAGATGAAGAAGATGATAAATACAACATTTTCCCATGGGCGTTGGGAAGAAACTGGAGGAATACGTATCCTGGCTTTCTTCGTAAGCGAGACAGGCTTCTGAGGACTATTCAATACAGAGCTGCAGTCAGTAGGAAGTGCTGCGAAGAGGTACATGAGCAGATGCTGTTTTCATTGTGACTGCGTTTACTGATAGCACCTACCCTACTCCTTTACAAAAATTTAATTCATGTTTCTACACACTTTGTTCTAAAACATGAACAGGTCTTTATGTAGTCTTGAAAACAGTGAACAAAAATGTTTTAATTATTCAAACAACAACACCCCTCCCCCCCCAAAAAAAAGGTACAAGATCAACACAATGCAGTAATTCAATTTCAACTCCTTGAACCTCTCCTTTTTGATTGATGGGAAGGGTAGACATCTCCCCAAATTTGCATAATATGCATTGCCCACAGGGCTTGCCATTAAATTTGAAGTATTTTTGATGTCTGCAAATCGTGTGGTCCAACTAGTTTGTTGTGCACACAAATTGATTGCATTCTGTTTGGATTTTTTTCTAGCAAGATCTGTTACACATTTTCAAAACTGAATAGGAACTTGTGTCTGATGCTCTATGTGGGACTATATCTCTAATTGTAATGGGGAGAGCTCCGAGCTCTATGCTATCCTCTATATGTATTTCACTGCAGGTAATGAGCTTGGTTCCAGACCACGTGATCTGGAAACGTGAACGAATGCCTCACCATGCTGGAGCCGTCAGGAAATACCCTGAATACGATGAAGACAACGAAGCCGTACCTATGGGCCCCGATGCAACACCCATCCACTGCAGAGCATGCGAGAAGGCAGGGGGCTTTGCTTTTGATGTTGACATTCAGCAGAGTCCAGATAGTGGCTTCCTCTACCTGTCATCATGCACAGATAGCTCTACTGATGATTCCACTGAAAGTATGGAAGACATGGACAGCTCATCATATTCCAAGCTTGAAGTTCTTTCCAAAAAAGGTATTTCTTACATTGCAAAAGCCTGCATCTTCAAATACTTTGACCCATTGAGAACTAAGCCTGAGATAACTTGGAATGGGGTCTTTGGAAAATGCTTGCTTTACTAAAATCAAAATCGTACCCAATGGCTTCATAACCCGTCAGTTACTGTCGCACAGTAAAAAAAAAAAAAAAAAATGTTATTTAGGATCTACTAATAAGAAAATCTGTCCAAATGTTTCACAGTATGTTTGTATCATAAATGTCAAATAAAATGCATCAGTTTTACTTTTGTGACAAAACTGTAAATAATACACTACATGTAACTCACAAAGTTTGTGAAACAGCCTGATCATACAGTTAGGGAATGTGTCAAAAAATGAGATATTGTTATTGCCCATCTGGTTGCTTTCAGGTCTTGGCGATTTCAACTTTGAGGAAGCTTCCATCTGGGCAGCAAGAGACGAGTAACATGGGTTACACCACATTCATCATCGATTGGCTTTTGTCTAGATAGCAGAAATACCAGTAACTAATGTTTGCTCCTTGCATTTGATTTCAGCTTAATAAAAATGAATAGTGTCCATCTTTGAAGACATAGATTTGGGAAAACAGCCCCAGAATATGGCAGATATTCATGATGATGGGCTCCAAAGTGAGCAGTACATCACATGCTATACTACAAACTCAGTGACCAATGTGAAAGTAACGGGAAGAGACGATACATGTATTGCTAGTCTCTGCCAGTTTCTGAGTGGCTGATAGCCCAAATAATTAGCAGATGCGGCATTCACGAAGGAGAAAAGAGTTGTTTTTTGTTCATGTGAAGTAACCATTTTGTTCCTAACTGTAATGACAAAACTTGAAGAAAAAAACAACAACAAACAAACAAACAAGATTAGGGTGAGCAGCTTGAATGAAAACTCATGATTTTGCATTTGTTTCCACCATATTCAGATGCAGTGAATAAATGATAGGAAAGAATTTAAGTCCTTTTCTTTAAAAAAGAAAAAGGGTAACATGAATGAAAAATTAATTTCAAGAGAGGCCCAAAATCACCTTGCTGCTGGTAATCATTTCAAACACAAATGTAAAATATGTATGAAGTAACATGGTATGCCTATTTAAAACAAATGTATTCTGGTATTGCCAGGTTCCACATTCACTTTTTTGGTAGGGGGTTTGGGCTGAAATTCCAGCCCCTTTATTATTGAGCCCTGTGTTAAAAATTGTTCAGTTTTGGGGAACCTACATTTTTAAGGGCCCCTGTGGCCTTAGTGTCGAGCCTTGGGTATGGTATCCCTAGCACGTTGTAGCAGAGAAAATACAGACATATTTGTTTATCAGCAGTTCAGTTATGTTTAGTTACTTAGAGCTTCATTCCAAGATGTGGATTATGATGTTTCATTGTGTCTGAAGCATTAAAGTCTGGCATTAACGTAAACGTTGCACAATCAGGGTGGATCCTCGCCAGGAATTCTATGTTTAATGATTGGCATTATAAATTATATGAAAAAAAAAAAGACTACACACACCCAAAGAAAGGGTTGATGCATTTACCTGTATAGTAGAATGGAAACGAGACTGAAAAAATGTTTCCATACTTTTCTCTATATGCTATTCGTGTTATTTTGCTGTTGTAATTACACAATTATTTAAATCATATTTATATAGTATTTATGACATTTAGAGTAATATATTTATGAAATCTTATTTTAAGTAACTATTCACATATTTGATATGTTGTATTTATTATATAGAATGGCATATATGAAAGTGAAGTTTATATAATTATACATGTACATCTTTAGAATTAATCTGATGGAAGTTTGTTTTATTTTTATGAAGTACTGTAGCAATTTTGCTCAAACTGATTTATTAAAATATATTAACATTGTATTATAATAGTGTATTGTGGCAAAACTTCATTCTAATCTTTTTAATCGGCATTGAAAATGTTTAGAAATAGTAACTTGGGATCTCATAAGAAAAGGTTTATGTATTTCCAAATACCACAAACTGCATACATACAGTAACTACAAGCAATGACAAATAAATTGAAATGAAAAACTGCAATTTGTAAATTTCAATTTTATTTATTGAAAATTCACAATTTTCAAAGTAAAAAATTCTTGCAGGTCACTTGTATTGGTAAAGAAAAGAGTTAAAATATATCTCTGATGATCATACTAAGACTATGTAAATACTGAAATATTTGTTACGTTTCAATTTAAATTAATGCTGTCATTAAGAATATTTTTTTTCTGCTTTGTTGGAAATTTATTTCATAGATTGTTTCTTGCATTTATATCTTTTTTTTTTTTTAGAATGATACCCATGTGTCACAGTAATTCATCACATCATTAAAACTGTATGATTTCTATGTTTATTTATATCAAAGATTTAAATAAATTATATCTTAATTATGAAATACAACCAAAAGTTGACTGATGGTAGTTTTCCTTTGTCCTTTTAATCAAACCTTGAATGTCGAAGAAGGTGTCTGGGTTTTCCTAATTTTCACCAAGAATGCTGCAAGAAAGAAACAGTTATGAAAAAGAGAAAATACACCAATAAGAGTTTGACTAAAAAATTAACATGTTCATGTACACCTCCCCCCCCCCCCAAAAAAAAAAAAAAACAAAGGGAGGGAGTAGTAGGGAGGAGTTTGCTGCCATGCATGAATGAATATCAACAATATTAATACAATTAATGGGCTTAATGGCAACAGTTTGCACATAGAAGTATTGAGTAACGAAATTACATTTAATTACAATATCAAAATAATGATAAAGACAACAACAAAGATAAGTAAATGTTCCTTTTATTCATCAGTTGACAATTTGCAGTTTTGAAATGAAACCAGGCTCCATGTTTAGCCCCAAAGTCCTTTCACATGACCCCCTTCCCTTATCTCTCCATGCAAATAGAGCCAAAAAGAGGTTCACTGAATGTATGAATTGTGTTGATCACTATTCTTGTGCGCAAATCGAATTTGCTAGTTCAAATTAATGTAATTTGAACGTCTTACCCCACCTTCACGGGTATTGTGTCATATAAAATATGTTGACATTGCTTTTTTGTGATGTATTTTCATATAAGTAGTTAACTAGATAAGACATTGCTGGCGAAAGATGGATTTCCTTTTCTTTAAAAACACAATGTATATTATGTGTGCAAATGGTTTATATTTCATACTGGACCCTTTTGAGCATCACAGAATGTCAAACTTGTGTAGACAATAATTGCCAAAATTAATTCACTTAACAATTTAAGTCATCGCTTCAGGCCAGAAGTACATCATTCATTTGAACCATTTGAAAAATCACAACTTTAGATCATCCAGACGGTAAAACTATCCAGCCAAATAGGCATTACTGTGACAACTGTGCTATCTATTTCCAAGTATGTTCACGGGTGCCAGTGAGTGTCCACTTCATTCTATCATAACATTATATGTCATTCTATTTGTTCATACTCCATGGTCTTGCTGGCCTCAGACCCTCAGTCAAAGTCCAGTTGGTGTTGGTCTTAATGGTCCAGTGTTCAAATGGTCTTGCATTCCACTAGTATAGTAATACTGTATTACTAATTCAATAAAGACGTATTGCTGACCCTCACAAGTATGCTAGTTCTACTACTCATCGACCGCCTTCGCGCAGTGGCTTTATTGTGTGTAAAATCAAAAATACACATGGGACTAAGCAAAATATGTCACAGTAATCAAACAAGTCTATAACCCAAGAGAAATGAGGAAGAAACAGTTGAGAAATTAGCAATATTCATAAAAACTCCTTCCAGATACCATTCTTAATGTAAAAACTTTGGTTACCTTTAATACAAATCAGTTTTAGAACAGTAGAGAAAATATGAAATGGAGTCTAATATCAATGAGGAATGTAACAGAGAAATTATGATGGGGTGACGAGTGTGTCGATATGGGGGTGACGAGTGTGTTGAGATGGGATGACAGTGTGTGGAGAAAGGGTGATGGGGGGGGGGTGTCGTTGAATGTGCTGGAGGCATGAGGTTAATTCATGAAAACTAAAATAATTCTGATATAATCCAACCTTGAATTTAGATGCAACTGATTATGAAAACAACTCTTTTAAAAGGCTATTATTCAATCCACTGTAGGAAAATCCTCCACAGCTTGGCCAAAAAAAAATGACCCCAAAGAGAATTTCCAACGAGCTCTTGCACTTGTGAGAAATGGTGTCTCGGTGAGGAGAGCTGCCGTGCGGTGTGGGGTCCTAAAGACAACCCTGCTGGACAGGATAAGAGGACAAACGAAGTCCAGCATCGATCTCGGAAGAGGTTCGATTTTGACCCAGAATGATGAAAGGGCTTTAGTTGAACACCTTCACAAGCTTGCATCATATGGCTATGGACTTGCCAAAACGTAGGTATTTGAATTTTTTTCTTCAATTGAAACTGTAAGAAAATCATCTTCTTTTCATATCTCACATCAATAATCTGATGTACTTTAGTAGTGTAAAAGACAAAAATCAGTTGCAGTATTCTTAGTTTTTCTTGTCCTTTTATTATTTTTCTGTAGGTGATTCACCTAGCTACAGACATGGCAGATGAACTTGGACGACGACCGGCAGATGTGAAGGGAAAGCTTCTCCCCCCCCCCCCCTCCCCCCGACACTTGGTATCGCCTTTTCATGTGCAGGTGGCCGAATGTGTGTCTGACAACACCAAGCAAGCTTCAGATGAACTGTGCAAAAGCGACCATAGAGGAAGTCTTGTCAAAGTACTTCAGTGAGCTTCATTGGGTGATGGAAAAGTACAAGCTTCTGAACAAGCCCCACAATGTGTTTAACATTGATGAGACAAACCTCAATGCTAAACACAAACCTCCGGAGGTTGCCAGTGCAGCACACAAATCAAGAACAAACTCCATCACATTACAGAGAATTGCCACAACAGTTCTGGCTTGTGGAAATGCTGTAGGAAGGGCTTTGCCACCATACTACACATGTATGTCTTCAAAGGCAAGAGAACTCCTGGATGGATCACTATCGGGTTCCAAAATCATGATGTCGGAAACTGGTTGAAGCAATGGAGATATCTTTCGGAACTTCCTGACAGAGCACTTCCTGCCTTCATTCTCACAAAGCGAAGAAGATGAATTTGTAATGCTACTGTATGAAGGCCACGCATCCCACATCAGTACTCCAGAGATCGACTTCGCCAGGGCCAACCAGATCGTCCTCTTTGTGATGCTGGCACACACCTCACACATCACACAGCCCCCTCGATGTTGCTTGCTTTTCGGCCATGAAATCCTCCTACAACCAGGAATGTGCATGCTTCATACAAAGGAACCCTGGACAAGTGATCACCCGGTAAGACATCGCTAGACTATCTGCTCCAGCATACCTCCATGCCCTGAAATAGGAAAACCTGAAGTCAGCCTTCAGAAAGACAGGAATTCACCCCTTCGACCCAAATGCAGTGGGAACATCGGAAGTGTCAAGGACCAGTAGTGTTGTCACACCCCAGGCACCAGGAAAGTCCTCAACTCGAACTCCCCCATCTGAAGACAGAGACCATCAGACTGGACCTACATGTATGGGTGACATGCGTTTTTTATTTTTGTGTAAAATAATAACAATCGTGAAGTAACCCGAAAAAAGCAATTGTATTTCATTTAGCGACTGCGACCAAGATTAAACAAGGTCATTTAGGTAAAGGTCACAGCTACACCAGTTAGTGATTCGCTCAGCAAGCCGTCGAGTTAACACCTCAGATTTCTTTTAAATTCACAAGAAATATGCAACTGAAAGGTATGTTGGAATCATTTATGATATTTTGGATATAATTTGGATTCTATTTCTTACCCGTATGAGATGGCTGTATATGATGAGGCCTGGTTAGGTATTTAGGTACTTCATCTGCTATGTACTGCACACCTGCAAGGGTAAAAGAAGGAACTACAAAGTATAAGATTCACCTATGGCTAATTATGTATATACCAAATGAAAATAATACTTAATTTAGTTGTCTAATTTGCGGCTGTAAAACGTCAACCTCCATATATTTTGTAACAAACGTATAAAACAATGAATGAATTCATGATATGAGATACCCCGGTACATTTATTTAGCCCGATAATGAAATACATAACAATCCTTATGTGATGAAGAGCTGAACAATGGGTACTCCATGAAATGTTTTACTAACTCTACAACTACAATCATTTGCAAAAGTTTAAGACCACCTTACCAAAATGCAATAATTCAAGGGGAAAAACCCCCCAAACATATTTCTCTTTATTTTCAATGCATTCATATGGGCTTATACAATATTACTCTTGTGCCACTGACCACTATAGTAAACATGTAATCTTTCAATGAGACAAAAGAATGTATTCCAAATGATTGAAATACCAACAAATTCCCACATGGCCTTAAACTTTTGCAAATGATGGTAGTTCTTTTCATGATAATAACTCTCATTACCTTTGCTTTTTCCAATGACTCCCCCATTGCCAAACTCCTCCCCATCTACAGCTGTTGGTTCTTGAAGAACAATCCCACCGTACCTCCTAGCTGGGTTGACAACCCATTCCTTGTGGGTGACCTCCAGGGTCTTCTCCATGACAAGGGGTAGTCTTTCTTGGCGAATGACCTCAGCTATGTCAATTACCTGGGTTAAACTGAATGACAATTAGGTACATACAAAGATGAATGTAAGACACATTGGTCTATCTTCATATTCTGACACAAACCAAATTTCTAACTCGAACACTTTACCTAATGTACTACACTATATTTTAACCCTTAATTAAGCCAAAGTCGAGTCCTAACCCTATATCTTTCACAAAATTAAAGCTTATGGCAAAGGCTGAATCATCTTGAAGAGTGATGGAAGGAAACTGAGATATGTGATATTTCAAATAGGACTTGTACAGTGCATTTTAACAAAATATTAATTAAAATATTAATACATACAATTAAGTATAGTTTGGAAATTGGGGTGAGGAAAGGGTTAAGTCTACCGGTAGTTACACTTTAAAAAGCCCATCTCTGTCCATGCAAATTCAAGTTGATATTTGAACTTTCAGTAGAGAGTGATCTACTTGATCTGGCTGCTTCATACTTCATTTTTGTTTACTGATACTTATACACAAATACATGAAGAATATGAGATGAAATGAGCATTCTTTTTGGTTTTGTATTTTTAATGTCTTAGTAATGAACTCCTCTTTGCATCCTGGGTGCCTCTTTTCAGATTTCAAAATTCCACATCTCTTCAAGCATTAGACTTTGAGAGGGCATAATATAAAACCTAACAATTTTGGAAGGAAATAAGTTGTCTAAAGGGCATTTTGTGATGATTCAAAGGGATAATTTCAATGATTTTAAGACATGATCAAGACGTAAGCCAAAATACTTACTTGGCAACATATACAGCCATTGCTTTGCCTGACTTGAGTCTTCGAGACATGGTTTCCATAACTCTGGAAGGTTCCTCCATATCGATGATTGCCTGGTTGAACAGAGATAAATAGCAAAAATTAATTTTTCAAAGAAATGTGTAAAGTCTGATGGCCAAGTCATAAATACAATAAACATGCCGATAATGGAGAATATTTCTTGAATTTCTTTCGTGTTCACTTGGTCTAGACAGATAATTAACTTTAAAAAGTTTGCTTTTATTTTTAAAATACCATCTAATTAGCCAAGGAAAGCTAGGAATTACATAAGCATTTCCTTGCATAGATGAGTTTACTTCAGATACATTTCATGAGGAAACCCCCTCCCCCTTTTATTTATTTTTTCTATATTCAGTCAATCAGGTAAATTTCATACATACTGAAATACAAGTAAAACCTTTCATTTCAAATCATTTTCATTCAGCTATAATATGATTTTTAAAACTTATTGCATGGTTTGTCCAAGCTTACTTAATAAAAGAGATTTGTTTTTCTTTCTTTAAATTTACTTGAGATTCCTCCTACCCCATCAACTTGAGCATCTTTTATAAATTGCCCACAGTCCTCCAATCTACAGGGATAGAACGATACATTCTGAGGCCACTTGACTGGATGACTGATGTCATACGACTTGTGCCACAGTTTGAAGTTCTTCTCCGCTCTGACCTGATGAGTAGGCACTTTCTCAAAGGAAAGAACTTGGCCATGGTGTCCAACTGTAAAAGAAAACAAAGAATTGTAATAAATAATTGACCATAAATTTTACTACGAAGGACAAAAACATTCCATGGTGCGTTGGGCTCAACCTCACTATGGCAGACACTGACTGTGTAAAGTATGCTGCAACTACAGAAGTTGAGCCGACAACAAAGGATTTCATAATAATCAAAGATGAGAATGTTTTAAGGGATATCTACTTGAAGAAAAACACTATGGTATAGCTTCAATGATAGTCATGAACCAATAATCTACTGAAAAAAAATGCAGTATAATAGAGGTGGTAGACTACAGCCCACTTTGCACACTATCATCACTGCACACATACACGTCTTTAGAGCGTACTTATCTTTTTCTATGCAAGGAAAATCAGATAAATGTCATCCCCAATTAATTTTTTTATCAGCAAAGCAATAAATACAGTAGGCCTACCTGCTCGAGACAAGAACAATGTCATAGATCCAGATCCTGAACCAGCTTCTAGCACCACATCCCCTGGTGAGGTATCTATCATCATAAGCATTGTACAGCAATCCTGTGAGTGAAGAGAGATGGCACGTTTTAACTGCTAAGGTTGGTGAATAAGAAATGAAATGAGATCAACAGCATGGAAGGAAAGAGAGGATTTCATATTTTCAGTAAACCTTGGAAATCCACATTTAGAAAGAGAACATTATTTTTGTAGCCTATAATGGGAGGCAATCAATTATGGCATTATCATTCTGTCAAAGTGTATTACACCAAAGTCTTACACTCCCCATTTAATACTTTTACATTTGCAAATACTCACAGCACAATGTTCAGTCTGGTTCAGGAAAACAACCATATGTAATTTCTTTCCTGGAGTCATATTGTTTAAAGTTTTGGAATTTTTAATAAGAAAATATAATCTGTTTTATCATTTCTAAATTCAAACCACTGGTCTCAAAATTCATTACAACAGATGAGGTGATTTCCTGATAGGAAGTCCTGTAGCAATTATTGAGCACCATAACATATTGTTATTCAATTACCTTTGGATATGCAATAACTGGATTTCTCTTCATGTAGAGCACAAACTCGTCAAGGCTTGGTCTCCTGATCAGCAGCTCAATGTCCATATCAGTGACAAAGATACTGCCATTCTGGTGCCCTACGATGTCAGCATGGCGGAGGTTACCGAACTTACATTTGAACTCCTGCCTAGCATCAAGCTTGATGAGGCGAACCAGCTTCTCCTGCCTCTTCAGGTTTTCTCTTGTGATGATGATGAATTCTCCATCTACAAGAGGTGGCCCCTGATGCTGGGTTGTGTCAAAGTTGTTCCTTTCTTCTATAAAACTATCACCATCACCTGATGTTGCACCACTTTTCACAAAGTTTAAGTCACTTTGCCAAGATGCATCTATCTCATCAGCTGCTATATCTTTTGCATCTCTGATACCAGCAGTTCTTGAGTCTCCTGGAAGAACCTGGTCTCCAGTTTCCATTTTGGTTTCATTTCCTTCTAATATCATACCACCTACTCTTTCTAAGGGAGACAGTCTCCGCCTACCTTTCAGGACACCTTTCCTCCTTGCTTCCAGATAACTCTCTGCCATTGCAGAAGCATCATTTCTTGCAGCATCTGCATCACCCGCAGAACCATCTGTAGTTTGTCCACAAACAGTACTATGGATATGTCTCATTCTCTTGCTCAAATCCAGTGGTCCTTGACTGCTGCGATGGTTTTTGTGGAAATGCATGCAGAGTCTTGTAAAAGAATGTTCTCTACAGTACACCCTTTGCATCCCTTGACTACGTCCATGATGGAGGATAACATTTAGCAGATGGGTAAAAAACTTTCTGGACTGCATCTCTTGAAACCTTGTTGGCCTGTGGTGTAAGAAAATGGTAGATAATTATGGTATAAATAACAGGGGTGGGATTCTTGGCATTATTTTATCACTGAAATTTTTTATTTTATCTTTCAAATGAAATCAGTATTCTGAGACCACTTTAAAATCTCAGATTGTATCTTCATTTTATCTTGGTTCCTCATCTCCAGCACGTGCACCTATACAGCTAAATAGGTTACTGCATCATAAATGGGCGTGTCTTAGATGAAATAAAATCAAGATAAAATGGTTCTCAGAATACCAATTTGAAAAGATTTTAAGGGAATTTTATCTCACTGATTTTATCTGAGATAAAATTTCAGATCTTATCTCAGATAAAATGGATCTCAGAATACCGCCCCAGATTATTTCTACAAATTTACCTTTAATTTCTACGTTTCATCAATTCATTTGTGTATAAAATGTACCTAGAGCTAGAGATATGAAATGTGTTTTCATTAAAAGCTTAGACCTATAGTATACCCACAGGAAACAAATGCATGTAGTTGAATTAAAACCACTTTTTTAAAGCTTTCAGCTTATAATACATGTATATGGCATAATTGCACAGTCCCTATTTTTCAGAACCAGATGATTTCCACTCTTCTTAAACAATTCACCAAACCATTACTTATAATATACATGTAACAATGCCAGCTCTTATTACAGCATCAATAAACAAGACAGTCATTATGGTCAATGCCTTGGGTCAAGGCACTCATACAATGTACAGTTTTGTTTTATTTATATATGGTGTTAGGACATTCTTTTGTTCTCAGCTAATGCTATGTCCCGCTAACGCCATCCTGGAGTCCCGCTAATGCAGTATTGTTTACGCCCGACGGAATAAATCCCATTGTTATACGTCCCGCTAACGCAAGTGAAGCAATGAAGATCAGCGAATTCGCTACTCCTTGCATTTCAACCGGCCATATTCAAACGATCGACCACGTACGTTTAGCCATATACATACGAATGATGTTTTTGTTGTTTCGTATTGGTCGCTCGTTAATACGGTTGAAATGCGAGTCGCAAATTCGCTGCGAAAAGCGTGGAGGCGAACAGAGATAGAGGTTGGCTGCTGCAAGATTTTCAACCGAGAGGACCTAACGTTAGGACCCTGGATTTACCTGAAAATGGAGAGTTAAAAGGAATCAAACATAAAATCGGTAAGCTACATTGTATAGGTCTACTGATATTTTTATATTCATGAATAGATCTAGTCTAAAGGGGGAAAATCGCTGATTTGAGGTAGTTTTTCATTGTCGTGCCCACGACAATGAGATTGCATGCACAACGCACTGGGGCGCTTCTGTCTCTAAAAAGGAGGAGTGCCTACCCTACCAAAATACGAGGCTAACGACGACTGTTGGAGACGGAACACTTCGGACGTCTATGTAACTATGTTCATTACCTGCTCGATATCAACTGCCTTCTTCAGTCACTCAGTTCACAATAGTGCCATGCAAAAACCCAGCTCCAGGTACGGATATTTAATGTTAGCTCTACTAATCTTTTCCACTATCTAGGTCCTCACCCGTAACCTTGCATTAGACTTTAGAGTGACTAAGGAATGAATGAAAATGCGAGAATCACATCAAAGATTAGAATCTCAATTGAACACATGTAATATCACGTGATACTATGATCACATGACTCATCACTGATGGCATGTAAACATGCACTGCATGCACACATACTGCACTGGCTTTCCCGAGATCGAAAGAGCAAAGAGGATCACTGCAGTGCGTTGCAGTTCTTAATTTGAGGCTAAGAGCTAGAGTAGAATAGGAGTGTGCTGTGGTCTTTGCTGCTGGCGATCGACCAAGCAGTCATACCGCAGTTATTTCTACTAATCTCACAAGTAAGTTAGAAGAAATAGAATTGGAACTGAAATTTCAAAATTTTGTGATATCTCTAACGTTAACAGACTGTTAGATTCTAGTTTTAGTCACTCAGTAGCACCGGTACTAAGCGGTAGTCTAACTGTTACTTTGTTTGTTAGTCTAACGTTAGTCTTTACAATACATGCTCTAAGTATGCTCTGACGCACTCAGGGAGCCATTGGTATGGTGAGCTGTGCAAATTTATGTGAAATGCTGCCCTCTATAGTTGGAGATAGAAATCACTAAAATAATCAACAAATTCTTGGAAAATGTTTGCTTTTTACACCCAGTATGATAACATATCCTATTTTCATTCCATTCCTTCAATTGGATCTAAATTATCTTCATCAAATGAATTTTGAGAAATCTTTTTCTGATCACTGCTCTTGTTCCTCTGTCCCAGAAATGTGACAGAGAACACTACTTTCCTATTGTCAGCAATTTCCACTGAACAGGCCTAATTCAGTGCAAGGTTATCTGATGATAACCTGGCATTCGTGCAAGTGGCTCTGACGTTAGATTCCACATGTAATATTTTCATCTAACAAAAAGTCTATAAACAGTAATTACTTAGCAGGTCTAACAAGTTAAAGACGCAAGGTCATGGGCTTTCATTGGGAGTGAATCTAGACCGAAGTGTTCTGTCTCTAACAGTCGTCGTTAGCCTCGTATTTTGGTAGGGTCGGCACTCCTCCTTTATAGAGACAGAAGCGCCCTAATGCGATATGCATGCAATCTCATTGTCATGGGCACGACAATGAAAAACTCAAATTTACCTTTGTCACATTTTTTCATGGATGTGAAATATATCATAATACGGTATGAGTATACAGTTTACCAATGTTTAGTCTTGTTTCTTCTCACTCTTCATTTTCAGGTGAATTCAGGGTCCTAACGTTAGGTCCTCTCGGTTGAAAATCTTGCAGCAGCCAACCTCTATCTCTAGCTCTGTTCGCGCTAGCGCTCGCCTCCGCGCTTTTCGCAGGGAGATCAGCGAATTTGCGACTCGCATTTCAACCGGCCGTATTCAAACGATCGACCACGTACGTACGTTTGGGCATATACGCACGAACAATGTTTTTGTTGTTGTTGTTTCGTATTGGTAGCTCGTTAATACGGTTGTACGGTTGAAATGCGAGTCGCAAATTCGCTGATCTCCCTGCGAAAAGCGCGGAGGCGAGCGCTAGCGCGAACAGAGCTAGCTAGAGATAGAGGCTGGCTGCTGCAAGATTTTCAACCGAGAGGACCTTACGTTAGGACCCTGAATTCACCTGAAAATGAAGAGTGAGAAGAAACAAGACTAAACATTGGTAAACTGTATACTCATACCGTATTATGATATATTTCACATCCATGAAAAAATGTGACAAAGGTCAATTTGAGAGAGTTTTTCATTGTCGTGCCCATGACAATGAGATTGCATGCATATCGCATTAGGGCGCTTCTGTCTCTATAAAGGAGGAGTGCCGACCCTACCAAAATACGAGGCTAACGACGACTGTTAGAGACAGAACACTTCGGTCTAGAGTGAATCATGATTTGCTGATACAAGACTTTGCAGTGGAAATACGTACTAGTAGTAGTAGAGGCTAGAGCTACATTTCTGGAGCACAGCAAAACGAGCTGTCCCACCATAAACATTCTTCGGCCTGCTTCGGGCATTCTCGGGCCAGGGAAAGTGAGATAATGACTTTGCCATATGGGGCAAAGGGTGGAATATATAGAGCATTACATAAGGTCTGTTGGTCATAAAATTAAAACTCATAGTGATGGATGGACAACACCTGTTAAGCACCCATGGTGTCAAATTCCCCATGAAAGCCCACGACCTTGCGTCTTTAATATTAGATTGAATCTAAATGATTATTTACTATTCCTAACGTTATTGAAAAAAAAAAGAAAAACCTAACTGTTACTAACTTCAGTGTTGTTACAACTTTACAAGTTCTTGCAAGTTTATAGTATTTACATGTACAACCATTAAATATTTTTCTGATATTCTTTCATTTTTTCAATAAACTTTTGTACTTGGTATATGTAATGAAATGTTTATAAAATCAACACTGATCATGCTGAGGCCTAAGGCTGAGCTATTCAACCTGATTATACTTAGTTTAATTCATACAGGTGTAACATTAGATCTATGTATTGTCAAAAAATGAATTTCAGAAATTCAGATTTTACTGAGATTATAAATGGCATAAAATATTTCAATTATAATTGATCCACTCTTTGATGATGATTGTCAAGAAATTGATCTTTAAAGTTGAACCTAAGAAAAGCACACTCACTCTCGGGACCAGATGCAAAAATGATTTTTTGCCTATAATTTGGATCTTCAAATTCTAGGCCATTGGGTCTCACCAATAAATTTAGCCCCTGTTTGTTTTGTTTTTTATCATCTCTCTAGATCTACAGGGTGTATCAATAAAAACGTTACAATTTTGAAAAATCTGTCAAACTTACATTTCAAATTATTTGGAAGATTTTTTCATGTTGATAGATGCCCAATATTCTCATTTTTCAAGGGCCACTAACAAAACAAATTTTCATTCACGCTTGGGCGAACACTGACCATTTTTATTCAGTGTATGAAAAATGACTTGCGCCAAATTGAAAGGAGAGGCAAAATTTAAAACCAGCTGTCTGAAGAAATACTGCATTCAAAGGAATTGCTCTTTGCTACAGAATTGCCTGACTGCCTAACTGGTTGATTGACGGATTGATAGATTGAGCAATCGATTGATAAATTGATCAATCAGCTGATTGAATGATTGATTGTTGATTAACTGATCCTTTTTGATTGACTGGTTGATTGACTGACTGGCTGAATGAATGGTTGAATGAATGACTGAATGATGCTTTGATTGATTGATAAACTGACTGACTGATCTATCGGTTGATGTAGGCCTATTGATGAGCTAAACGTCGCTGATTAATTTCCAGTTTATTTATTGAATGATCTGGAGATGTATTAATTTGGTATAGGCCTACCTTTCTTCTTGACTGAATGACTGGCATCAGTGGTATGTGGATTGGATGTGTACATGTATGTGAATTGTGACTCCTGTGCTTAAACTCTCTCATCAGCCCATGTACAGTATGTAATCATGTAATCATAACACAGTCATTGATTTAAGCAAAGAGCAATTTGTTTGAATGGGAGTACTTATTCGGACTACTGCAGCATGCTAGTTTGATTGTCCCTCTTCTTTCAATTTGGCGCAAGTCATTTTTCCCACTCTGAATAAAATCAGGCAGTGTTCGCCCAAGCGTGAACAAAAATTTGTTTTGCTAGTGGGCTTTAGTGGCAATGGATAGATAAGAATACTAGGCATCTATCGACATGAAAAAATCTCTGAAATATTTTGAAATGTAATTTTGACAGATTATTCAAAAGTGTAACATTTTATTGATATGCTCTGTAGATCTCTGTCAAACATAATGCTTTTATTTTGCTGCAGTTAAATTGTACACATATTCTTTTTCCCCCTCTTCCTTAACCCTTAATCTTTCAGACATGTTACCATACCTTAATCTTCTTCACATTGCCGTTCTGCTGCTGACATTGACATCAGCAACAGAACTTATCTCTGAGGAAAAAGGAAAGAACATCATACTTCAGTCATTCACTACTGACTCTGTGGAAAGCATCAGTGCAATCTTCAAGTCAAGAGGCTTTTTCTTCAATATCACTTCATATGTCCAAGATGAAACCTCACCATCTTCAAAGACCAGCTATGGAGAAGCAGGAGATATCGTGTCACTTGTATCTGTAATTGATTTAGAGGATGGAATCCGTAGGATTGAGCTACCTTTGGTCCTTTCTCAGCTTGTGATACCAAAAAAGTACCTCTATCAACGGAAAATTCCAGGTGATCATTTGTACCACTTGAAGCATAGAAAAATATAGGCCATATTTTTCCCATATTTTCCCATTTCTCATCATGGAAGTATATGGGCCGTGTTTTAAAAATATTTAATATTGCTCTTGCTATTATGGGACTCTGTCACACAGTGGAACTTTGTCCACCCTTATGAGATTGAATACAATAGGAATGCAATAATTAAAATGTTTTATTAGAGCTCTTTTCATGTTTTCAAAATCACAGTACATGCATAACCTGCATCAGTTATATAGACAGATATGACCTTAACTGAGCGATTATACAAGTCAGTTATCTAGGACTTTGCACTAGTGATAAGGTGTATTTTACAATAACAACAATTTTTGTTTTGATTTTGTTTATTTTAAGATATGGAGGAGAGGATTGTTAGTGCTGCAAAGGACATGTTAAAGGCCTCACAGAAGTTGACAGCATCAACAGTACTTAGTCTTCCTGACCTTGCTAACCTATATGGTATGATGATTGAGTACCTGGTTCCAGTCTTGGATGTGCAGCAGAAATTCAACCAGGGCCGTGCAGCATTTATCTACCATGACTCCATTGCTAGGACAGCCCTGCGTCTTGCACACGGAGCTTCACCAGAGGTTGCATGTCCAGCTCACCAAGCTTATGACTTTCAGGGGCTGTTTGCATGTCAACAAGAATACAGCCACCATGCCAAGAAGGTCCTATCTTCACAACTCTTCAACTGCAGGGATATTAAATGTATACAGAATGTACAGAGCTATCTAGGTATGCCATATCAACATTATTTTAATTATAGGAGAAAGAATCGAGTTTAGGTGTGTTTTCATGTATTATCTTGATCTCCGAAGAGCCCAACTCTGAAGTAATATTATCGTAACATGATAATATTACACAGTACCTTTAATCACTAGTAAAGTTGCAGTTTTATCAGGCAGATTAAACAGTTCCTTTACTTTATGAATACTGATGCATGCTAGAGAAGTTTGTTGAACCCTTTTATGCTGTGGGTGGCAAAGCCTGCCCTATGATAATAGCGTCAAACAACCTTTGGGTTTGGACTAAGAGTTGCTATTTCCTCCCCTGAAACAAAAATTATGTAGCTTCATTCTGAAATTCCTTCCTATTGAATGTATTTGATGTATTGAATTTACTGAATGTATTTTAAAGCCCTATTGAATTATGAAACATTTGGAGTCTAAGTTTTAATAGTTGAAATGGATTTATGAAAATTTTTCAAAAAATTGGTGTACACTGTACAGAAGTGGTTGATTGCTGTTACAAGTTTTTTATTTTTTTATTGTACGGTTATCATATTTCCTCCCAAAGTCCCAAAGATTTACAAAAATATTTTCTGTTGTATCATTACATCATTTCAGCCCACTTATTGCGTAAAGACGCTAGCGGTCTAGATGAGAAGGAAACAACAGAACTTGTAGAAGATATTTTAGGTCTTGGTGTCGGAAACAACTCTCAGTTAGCAGAGGATATTGCAAGACTGATTGCTTGTGGCAACATTAGCTGTTTTGAACCAGGATGCAAGTCATGGATTGTGAGTAAAGACAATTTCCAAGGGATTCCATGCCCCAAGTTTGTATGCAATAACAAGTACCAATATTACTGGTACTTGACAAATTTGCTGTGAGCCTGTCAAATGCACGTTTGAGTAGCTTATATTGGCAAATTATAAAAAGTGTTATGAAATAGGGTCCAGCATTTTTTATGATTTTTTATGATTTTATTCATGATTCTTGATGATATGAAGAATAGAATGTTAACTGTTTTACTCTGACTCTGTGTAGTATTATGAGATAATTATTTTTTTCCCTAGGGGAATTCATATATTAAAGATCAGAACAACACATTTAAAACTTATAGCAATTGATGTAATTTTTAAAATGAATATTATTTCTGGTAAATAGATCACATGAATTCACTTATCAGAATTTATTTTCTTAACCAGAATGTTGGACTGCTGGGCTGCTGCCATAGATTGTTTTTTTGTCTTCCTTACTAGTGTCTTTTTAAGCCGAAATTTTTTTGAGACAAAGTTTGCAAAAATCAAAATAGCCATCGCGAGGTCATGTGATGATGTGTAGTCATGTGTCGTACCAGTTGCACCTAATTTGATCTAATGCCAGATCATATGTCATATCAAATGAAAATCAACATTTTTCTGTTTGTATAAATAATTGTGTGTCTTGAATTGCTCCTTATCACTGCAAATTGTTTGCATTCTGTTCTGTTTGACCTTTTCTTTATTAATCTATATCTAGATGTAAATGTATTCTGAAACATGAGAAAAAAATATAAACAACAACAACAACAAAAAACACCCAAGAAATTCAATATCACACGGAGAATTTCGATTTGGAATTGTGAAAATTTGTGGAGGCAACAGTTTGGGCTAAAACTTCTAAGTAACTTTTCAGAAAGCTTGACAGTCATCTCATTTTTATACTGTCAGTAGTGATGAAAAATAACTTGCAATAAAGTAACAGATGAGCACCTTCCCATCAAACATATCAGGCAGCACTGGCCTGTACATATGTAGATACTGGATGATTGGAAGTGTTGAAGTGCTTTTACTCTTGACCAGGGTTGGCGATTTTTTTTGATTTTTTTAAAAAAATAAAAAAAATCAGATTTTTTTTATTTAAATCAGATTTTTTTATTTTTTTTATTTTTTTAAAGTTCATTCGAAAAAAAAAGTTTAATTACCAAAAGACCTCACCCTACAATGACATCAATTTTAATGATATCATACATTTCACTCCTAATATTTTTCTTAACCATAATGATTTGTAATTAAATCTAGTCAAAATGGGCAAATAAAAATCATTTTGAGGAATAGTCTATATGAACTTAATTCTATCATACATACATGTAGGGCTATGAAGGAAACTTCCATAGGGAATTCCTAGTGAGTAGAGAATATTTCCCTCTGTGAATTTCCACTCAGTATTTTAAAAAAATCCCAGAGGAAAATCTCCAGACACTCCTCAGTGAAAACCGTATCTAAATGTGCACTCAACAGATTTGCGACCGTTTTACAAATTGGTATTAAAGCTCATCTATTACTACAGATAGAGATGCAAAACTGTAAGTGTTGGAGACCAATATAAGAGACAGCTTAGTCAAAGGGTGACTACACTACATTATGTTACTGTGATTTTTACGTTAATCTACAATTCTTATTCACATGTTCTCTAAAAATCTGTTTGATACATGAAGTAGGAAAAAAAAACTTTTGACCCTATACAACTGTAAGTTTGACTTAAAGGATAAAACCAACAAAACTGCTGATATTACAACATATGTATTACAAAAAGAAGTATTGTATTTTAAATCAGACACAACTTACAACTGTAATTGATTGTAACTTACATGTAAGTACCTACATCTTAAGATTTAAATGTAGTTTTAAAAGTTTATTTTGAGTTTTGCAAATTGTTTTTATAGATCCTCTTTCCATTGCTACATGCAAATACAAAACTTCCATAGCACTGAACATAAAATGAGCTAGTGACTTAAAAGGTATATATATGAGAAAGCTTTTTTCAACAGTCAAATTGTGACTGTACTACATTATGTTAATTGTGTGATAAATGTAACAAGAAGAAATAAGCATGTGGAATCTGTTGATTAGATGATTTTTTTTTAAATTTCACATGACAGAAGTATAACTGTGAAGGATCAAAACCGGAAAACTGCCAACAAACCTTTTGTCACTGACATTTACATATTATATTTTTTACACTACTGCTCTCTGAAAAGTCTTGGATTGTGTGATAAATGATAAGAAATAAATAAGAAACTTGTTTTTTTTTTTTTTTATTTTTTTTATTTTTTTTTTTTTATTTATGTATTTATTAAAATCAATGCATAACATGTAATTCACAATATATAAACAACTCTCCAAGGTTTGGAAATAAAACAGATCAATGAGAATTAAAATATATACACGTGATTGGAATTATTAGAAAAAAACAAACAAACAAACAAACAAAAAAGTGATTATAACAATAAAAGCAAGGCAGAGTACACATAGAATAGACAACAGTATATCTAAAATGAATCAACCTGTGAAGCAAAAACCTCGAGAACGAATTGTTTCAAAATCTTAAAAGCTTGTTGGGCTCCCGGGAAAGGAGAAAAGCAAAAACGTCTATCGGCGCAAGAAAAAAAATTATACCATAAGATGGTTGATGGGCCAGGCCAAGAATGAGACAATCCGCTGCACCCCCCCCCCCCTCCCACTCACACACGAACACTCCATCTCGAAACCACCAACACAGGCAACATCCCACCCCCCCCCCCCCCTCCATCTCCTTTCCCTCTCTTGAACAGACCCAGCCAGGAGGGTACAGCGGACTGCCTCACACCCAATCTCGCCCACTCAGCGCACCCAGACAAAGAATTGCGCAGGTTTCAAAGTTAAGCTTGGAAAAATACAACGAGCAATCTGTAAAGGCTACGAACGTAAACAACCAAAGCGCAGCCCAGTTCAGCTCGAGGTCAATGCTCATAGACATAATACAGTGGCAGTGTGATTTTAAACTTATTTGTTATGGGAAATAATATTTATACTCATCAACAATCTGAAGAAAAAAAAGAAAAGAAAATATGAATATCAGATTCGTGGATCACAGGAATAAATATAGAGGTATAGGCATGGGCAATCCTACAACAAACTTCTGTAGGTAGAAAAACACATCAAGGTCACTAGGTGTAAAGTACATGCAAGAAAGGTATACACATCCTTAAAGATCAAAACGCCATTTCTTAAAATGACTCTGCAGTCTATTTTTCTTTTTAGCTAACAGATATTCACATTCTTTTTGTTTTTTAACAACAGATTTAAATGTGATAAATTGGGAAGAATATTTCTAAATTTGCAGGAATAAATGTGATATTTCAAAAGTAAAAATAGATATGAAATAAATTTGTCAGTGCTGATGCCAAAAAGCATTTCAAAGTTAGTTACAGATAAATTGGATTTCAATTTCTGTGAGATTACAGTGATAAGGTTATGCCAAATAGGAGTAACTTTTTCACATTCACATAACATATGGATTAAAGTTTCCTCCTTCTTTCCACAAAAATAGCAGTCAGGAGAATCTTTCCTCTTGATCTTAAATAAGAAACTGTTGACAGCAATAGTTTATGAAAAATTTTAAAATAAAAAGACCTTAATTTAGTGTCAATAGTACAAAAGAAATTAGTGTAATGAATCTTCTCCCAGTTAATATCAGCAGGTAACAATAAATTATCATTCCAGTATGCATATTTCTTGATTGGAACATGGGGGGTAAGTAGGATGTTGTAAACACTCTTAGGAACTTTTTTGTATTGTAACAAATTATGCACAATGGTATCATGAACACCAATAATGTCTACATCAAAGTCCACCAACCAGTTCTCTGGAATATTTTTCATCAAAAAATTAAACTTTCTTCTATCTCTGCAGGAAATACCAAAGTCAAGAACCAACTCTTCGAAAAGTTTATGTCCGGGAAAAGGAGGATTAAACAAATCTGAAATTGTAAAGATGTCATGATTAAACCATGATTCATAATAAAAATAAGAATTTGATTTTCAACGAATTAATTTGTTATACCACAATGACTGACATGCACTTAGTTCTGAGAATTTGTGACCATAAAATTCCTTAGTGGCTTCTTCTCTATATACATACCATGAACGTATTGAATCAGCCAATTGAATATTGCCAAGAGAATTCAAAACACGCTCTGGGGCATAACATTTCCACAAAAGGGAAACATCTTGATTAAACTTTTCCAAAAAGGTCAACTCAGTATTTTTCCAGGGAGCATCAAAATTTTCGTCAAGAAGGTTTTTAACCCAAGTCAATTTCTGGGCAATGGCAAATAATAAGGGATCAATCATTTTCAAACCAGCATTTTTATAGTCATTACACATAGCCTTTCTCTGCACTCTGTCCCTACCTCCACTCCAAATAAACTTATAAAAAATCTTGTTCAAATCTGAAAAAAAGGAGCGAGGTATTTTTATACAAAGAACTGAGAAAAGATAAATCAATTGTGGTAGTACAAGTGTTTTGATTACACAAATTTTACCTATTAAAGAAAGATTTCTCATCCGCCAGCAATTTACAGTATTTTCTATTTTTTTCAATCTCTCTTTATAATTCAAACAATACAAAAGACTTAAATTTAAAGAGAAGTGTACACCTAGACATTTAAATTGAGAGGTTTTCCATGAAACACCCTGGTTAGAATAAGGAAAATTTTGGCATCCTTTTTTAGATCCAATCCAGATAGCCTCTGTTTTACTAAAGTTTATTTTACAACCAGAGTATTTACCAAAAGTTGACAAGACATCAAAGAGTTTGGAAAATGAATTATTAGAGCCATCTAAAAAACAAACTGAATCGTCTGCAAATAAAGAGATTTTAACTTCAGTATCATTCTGTAGGGGGATACCCTTAATTTGATCATTTTGACGGATAGAAAGAGCCATTACCTCAATCACCAATAAAACAAATATGGGGAAATTGGGCAACCCTGAAAAATTCCTCTATTCATAGAAATACGATTTGTTAAGAAACCATTATTCAAAACATAGCTTTGACGAGAAAAATACAAGGTTTTTATTGAATCAATAAAATTTGTGCCAAAATTAAATTGTTTCAAGGTTTGAAATAAAAATTATGAGAAACACTATCAAATGCTTTCTCGATATCAAGTAACAAAATAGTTCCAGGGATATCATTAAAATCTGTATATTGAATAATGTCCAAAATAAAACGAATATTATGACCAATATTCCTTCCCTTCATAAAGCCAGATTGGGCATTGTGTATAAGGGAGTGTAAAGAACGCTTCAAACGAGTTGCTATACATTTAGCTAAAATTTTGTAATCTGTGGTCAATAATGTGATAGGACGATAATTTTTTATAAACAAAGGATCTCTATCTTTTTAGGGAGAAGGGTTATGACTCCATTTCGTTGAGAAGATGACATACCACCATTCTGTAATGAAAATTTGAAGGAATCAATTAACATATCGCATATGTCATTCCAAAATACAATGTAAAATTCAACTGGCAGGCCATCTAACCCTGGAGTTTTGTTCATTTTCATGGATTTAACTGCATTATACACTTCACTTTTGGTAAGAGGTGTTTCCATGAACTTCTTATCATCCTCAGAAAGTTTTGGAACTGAAATATTAGCAAAAATTGCCTCATTAAGATCATTGTCATCTACACGTAACTGATCATCTGGTAGTGAATATAACTTGGCATAAAAATCATGTATTATTTCCAAAATCTTTGTGGAGTTAGTGTTCAAATTGTCCTCATTATCATTAAGCCTATTGATATTTTTCCTCTGCCAGGATCTATTTTCCAAATTACAAAAGTATTTACTGCTTCTCTCACCTTCTTCTAACCATCTAACTTTAGATCTAATAATCAAACCTTTAGTTTCAAATTCGTATATTTTATCTAATTTATCTTCTAGTTCCTCCAGTTGTAAGAACAAAGGGTCACCATCTACAGATATATTATTTGATAATTGTATCTTAATTTTATCAATATCAGCCAATAATTTATTTTTTTCGGAATTTCTTTGTTTTTTCATACGGGCCGAGTATTCTATACAAACGCCTGTAATGAAACATTTAAAGGAATCCCAAATAATGTTGTTGTTACATTGGGAGTCTTGATGAATAATTTTAAATTCCTTAATTTTATCCTTAACTAAATTGATAAATTCAGTGTCAAAGTGCAAATAATGTGTGTTGAGTTTCCAATAACCTTTACCTTTCACTGGTTGATTATCGTTAAAATCAATAGAAACAATTGAGTGATCTGACTGGATTCCTGGTAAAATTTGTGATTTCTTGCAATTATCCAAAAAGTTATTTGAAACTAAAATAAAATCTAATCTGGATAATACTCTAGGGGACTTTTGATGTCTAGTGTATTTTTTCAAGCCTGGATGGAAAGTTCTCCACACATCACATAAACCATATTCCTCCATTAATACTGAAAGCATTTCACTAGTTTTAAAATTTGAGTGGTGATCTCTAGAACCCTGATAATCAATATCATCAATAACTGTGTTAAAATCACCACCTACTATTATAAATTCATTATCAAATTTTTCAAGTTCTGCAAACACTCTAAGTAAAAATTCTGGGTCATCATTATTTGGTCCATAAACATTTACTAAAGTAAGAGGGAGTTCATTAATTACGGCACTTATCATTAAAAATCTTCCATGAGGGTCTTTCAAGATAGATTTGATAGTTGTATTTAACGAGTTTCTTATAAGAATCGCCACACCTCTACTATTCGATGCAAAACTAGCAAAAAAAAGCTTTTTCACCCCACTGGGTTTTCCACAATTGTTCATCATTAATATCACTATGGGTTTCTTGAAGAAATAAAATGTCAGATTTAAGGGAACGCAAGACGTGAAAAACCTTTTTCCGTTTAACATAATCCTGTAACCCCCTACAATTAAACGACGTGAGCTTAATAAACATTATTTTTAAAAGTACACCTGATTCCAAAACCATCACCACCACCATAAGGAATACAACATAGCACAAAGAAGAAAAAGTACATGAATGTTATGCAATCTGCCATTACCAAAAAGGACATTGAAAAATAAGAATATAAAAATAAAAAATACATAATATTACACATGGAAAAATCAAGGAAGGCAAGCACAAGATCGAACAAAGGGCTTCAAATCAAAAACACAGCCCTGTGTATGAGTGCTAATAACCTAAAGAGGGAGAACACTACAGAACACAAATCCTAACTGACAAAACTAGTAAAAAATAGATTCGAAAACATTTTTCTAAAAATAAAGTACAGATTCGAATATTTTTCAAGAGGACATTACTCTTCCCACTATCTACATTAACTATGTTGACCTGTATCTACATAGGATAAGAAAAGTAAAATATGACATACTGTGAGCTACTGTTTTACAAATTAAAAATACCATAAAGATGGAAACATTATAAAGAAAGCATTAAAGATAACAAAAAATGACATTTACCACAAGTATCGAGTATAACTTGTAATGTAGGCCCTATGCCAGCTGCATACTTCAGTAAAACCTCAGTAAAAGGAAAATAGTACAAAATTTTTTAAGCTAAATTTCAAAACTTTATACATGTATGTTAACCACTCAATGCAGCGGTTAAGAGAAATCAGCCAACAATGAATAGTTTTCCTTCTGAGTTACGAACGCCAATCCTTGCAGGGAATAAAAAGAAAGGCTTCTTTCCCTCCGATTTCAGTCTCTTGAGGTCATCTAGTTTGTTTTTTCTTTTTTGCAAGATCCGCTTCGAGAAGTCTTCAGAAACGTAAACCTTCGCACCCTTGAAGTTGAAATCCCTCTCTTTAAATTGTGTGATGCACGCCTTTCTGACCTTTTCTCTCACCGAATATGACGAAAATGCAACATGGATGATCCTTGGTTTCTCAGATACAGCACCAGTAGATCGAGAAGGGGTTTGATGGCACCTCTCCACCGGGCACTCATCAGCCGAGATTCCAGAAACAGCCAACAGGGACTTCACTGTATCCTCACACTTCTCTCCTCGAACCTCAGGCACTCCGTGAAAGACAAGGTTGTTACGCCGACTGCGATTTTCCAAATCATCCAGTTTTTCCAGAATTTCTTCTTTCTCTTTTTTCAACATCTGCATCTGACCCACTACTTCATCGAGTTGAATAGAACAAGCAGTAGTTTTCTCAATGTTTTCATCCAGCTTGGATTCAAACTCTGTCATTCTTCTCACTAGCAGGGTCTCCATCTTTTCTTCCAAGAGGGAGAATCGCTCCTCAAATCTCTGAGCGAATAAGGTGAACCACTGCGGGGGAGGTTGCCCATCAGACCCGACGGTGCCTTGCGGTAGCGCACGTGAAGATGCCCCATCGGCATCGCTATCGTATACAACCTTCTTGGCGACGGATGAATATTTCATCTTTTCAGGGGTGTCCTGCATCCTTTTGGAGCTCATTATGAATCAATATTGACTTGAAAACTTAAATCAACAAATCAACATACCTTTTTACCACCAATGAGTAAAATCAGTTAGGAAAGGTGAAAATTAAAAGAGTTCAGCATGAAGACAGGGTGTCTCACTCGGTGGTTAGGGCGCCCTCCTCAATAAGAAACTTGTTTCACTATTAATAGCTGACAAAGAATGTAAAATTTTAGAAGAAAAACTTGACATTTACAAAAAAATGGAGTAACTGTTGACGATACAAATCTCTAATTTTTAAGAAATCAGCTGATTTTATTGACTTGATTTTAATTTGTTTTAAGTAGATAGGAAGGATTTGTTGATTTTTTGTTGATATAAAGTTAATTCAAAGTTTTTCAATTGATATCAAGTTAATTCAAAGTTTTTCAGTTGATTTGAAGAATTAAAACTGCCTTGAATAAACAATTTGTCAATGATTTGTACATGTTTCAATGGAAGTGATTTAAATCAATGATTTTTTTTTTAAAATCATGGTGATTTAAATCGCGATTTAAATCATGATTTAAATCAACGTGATTTAAATCCGCCAACCCTGCTCTTGACCACTCTTCATCTTCCAGATTGTTCTGCAAGGTCTGCGAAATACATTTGAAAAATATTCCTGATGATCTTCAGGAAAATAATCAAAACTTGAGATGATTGTCAAGTCAAGAGGAGGTGCTGTGGCTCAGTGGTAGAGCAGTGGTTTCTTAACCGGGAGTACCCGTGTTCGAAACCAAGTTTATGCACTAATGCCCTTTGGTAAGGTATTGATGAACCTTCGGAGGGGACTTAAAGCCGTCGGTCCCCTGCTTGCATATTAAACAAGCATACACATGCTTTCGTAGCAGTCAGGTAAAATAACCACCATTTAACCAATTTAACCATATTACTTCTCTCTCATTTATTCCTTCTCCCCATGGCATATTACAGTATACAGATGGCTGGTTCATCTATGGAGCAGACTGGGGATGCTGTGGGGATTACGGAGGATGTTGTTTTCTAGCAACAGAGGTGTGTCTCGTCCATGATGCCATCTGCACCTGTTGCTCTTTCCCCGCCTTCTGCCTTGATCCCTTTTGTAAACCTGACCCATGGTGCAGTAATTTTACCACCACAAAGGCTCCAATGTTTCCATAGTGATGCAAAATTCTCTCCTGCGACAACAGTGCTCCAACATATCCTCTGATGACAAAATCTCCAGGCTTTTATTATGTCAAAGATACATTGTTGTGGTTTGGGTGCAATTGAGATATGTTTTAGGTCGCTTATCAAAAGTCTTGTCCCACGTCTTTCACTGTCTTCTCCATGATCGTTCTTTTACATCGGCTTTTCTGATCCCCTGTTGTAATGTCTATGGAGAAATGGGAGGATATATAGGAGGGGAAAAGACTCTGAGCGGGAAAGACGCTAAAAGCCGTGTCCCAAATTGGCTCTGACTTTTGATAAGGTGCCTTAGGGTTTTATAATGTGTGAATTTATCCAAGGGTTATTAAAAAGTTAGGTTTAAAAAGGATGTTGGTGTGGGAGCAGTTGTTGCATGAGCATATGTTGTACAACCCATGCTCTATCTAGGTACTAAGTATATCATTTTCAGTATTTCTCAAAGATCTTTCTTGAGAGATAGGAATTAGGAATTCAAATTTTGACAAGCTTTCTTACTTTTGACCATTTTCAAATCTCATGGGATGGTCATACTCCAAAAAAAGAACATGAATGTCGATGGTTCTGCTCGTTTTTATCATTTTTCATCATTCTCTCCAAGACCATTTGGAATTCCAATCTTGTGCTGTCAGATAGTTTTCAAGCCTCATCAGAGTAGGCCAGCTTTTGGCAGAATCCAGACAAAACAATGACATTTGTATGTACTTGATTTTGACCCTAAATATTGCTTTTCACAATCTTGCAATGATTTTCCTTCAAATATCAGCAATTGAAAACTTTGGCTATGCTGAACACTAATAAAGCCTTTTTTTTTGCAAAGGTAAACTCACTGCAACATCGCTAGCTTGATGCATGGCTAAGTCCTTATTAGTTGTTGAAATACTTGACATCAAAAGACCTGAGAACAGCTACATTAGAATGATTTAACAGCAATTGTATGGTAAATAGGTTCTAAATTTGAAAAGTTTGGGACGGGCATGTAACAATATGAAACAGACCATTTTGTAATGGTTTGAATTCATCATGAATATTGGAAATAAAGAAGGTTGGGTTTGTCATTTCTTGAATATGAAAAAAAAAACAAGATAAAAAATTGCAATTGCAATTTTGTTACTATTGACACTTGTTCTTTGTGAGTGAATTGAGCAGTCTTTGACATTTGTATGTTTGTGTGTGATAATTTTGTATACATTTTGAATGTATTTTATTTTCTTTGAAAGAAAAAAAAAAGGAAGAATAGAATATTTGTAAATATTGGCAAAGTATTATAGATTTTCTGTTTTTATTGATTTACCGGCATGTCCTCATTTCCTTGATTTGTAAGTGAGAAAAGATTCAATTTTTTAATTTACTTTTAATTTACTTTAGTACATTCCTATGTTTTGTGCTGTGAAAAATGATGGTGCAGTTGTAGTGTGGGAAAAGAGTTAAAGAAATTTGTCATTTTGGACACATAACAATCATGAGCATATGTTATATTAACATGCCAAAATGGAATGGAGGTTTTTTTGTTTGTTTTTGTTTTTGTTTTTTGTTTTTCATTAGGAGAAAGAATCTTAAGTGCCTTTCAATTTGGGATCAAAGATACAATTTTTTTTAAAATGCTTTGGATATACTAAAGCTAACTTAATTTTTTAATGTCCTTTATCCATTTATTCCATCCAAATATGAAAATTTCTTGATATAACCACCAACAGATTTAAAATAAGAATTCGACAAAATAAATGGATAAAGTATATTTATTTATAAACAGGATGCATTCATGGAATTGTTCTGATGCTTCTCTAGAATACTCACTTAATATTTTGCTTTATAATTTTGCAAAGTTTTGCTAATCGAATCTCAATTCAGTGTGACTGAACTTTTTGTGACCTATATATTCTATGATATTTTCCTTTTAATAGAATGAAATGTATAATGCATGTATTTCTATGAATTATTTTGTGATAATAACTGAATAATTTATTGATTGATTTGTTAGTCAATTACTTGAATTCAACAGATGACTGTTGGATGTCTCTCTCTCTTATATCAAAAGGCTGATATGTGAAACCGTCTGCCAAGCAAATTGATTGGCTGCAATAGTACTGAAATTAATGATTGAATTGCATTTTATAATTATACTGAATGAGAATATTGCTAAACTTTTATGTGGAATAGTGCATTGGTTGCAACTGCCAAATGACATTTTGGTAGACATTTTGATATCGTTGGTGTAATAATACTACTGTAAAATCATGAAACATGGAAAGTTGAGGTATTGCAAACTGAAATTTCATGTGCATGCCTCTCATTTAGTGGCCATTATGCATATATTTGGGAATTCTTTTTGATATTGTATGACATAAAATAGACATCATATTTAGCATATTAGAACAAGCCAATTTGTAGAATAATGTGAGGATTCAGGGGAATTTACTTTCTTTTGATGTTCTTGTACACTGCATAAAGCAAAATGTACTTTAAAAGATGTACTGATATGAGTCTCGCTCAAATATGCAAAATACACATTTTTTTTTTTTTTTTTTGATGAACGGAGAGGAAGGTGAAAAATTTAAATAAGAAAAATGCAATGATTCAATCTGTAAATTTCATATGTGAATCCAGAAATTTATTTATCTATCTACCTGTATTTAACCATGTCAGCTGATCTTTCATTCTTATTCACAAGCATAATTGTGCTATAAATCAGTATTTCATTAAATGTGATTCATATGTTTTTCATTTAATAGAAAATTATCTTTCTGCCCGTGGATGCCTATGTGAAGTGAACGGTTCTTTGATCTCACTGGTAAATTTGCTCTCTGTACTGATTTTGATTTCATATTTGTCTATATATCAGGAGAATAATATGTGATAACTCCCAATACAGCCCCTATTCAAGAATAGATCGTTTGGATTAGGTAGAAATAAGAGATGGAGAGAGGTCTGAGAGATAGAGAGAAAGGGAGGGGAAGAGATTTGAAGGGATTACACAGGTGTGTAGAAAGGGAGAGAGAGAGAGAGAGAGAGTGATACAGGGAAAGGAAAGGGGAGAGAAAGAGAAAGGAATATAAGGAACAAGGAAGACATTTCAGAAAAGATTTAAGAGATGGGCCTTTTACTGAGAAAGAATTCATCGGGGGGTGCCATCTTATAATTTTGATACGTGTACATGCTTCACTTGTATTTATTTGCCATTTGGTAATCTTAAACTGATTCAGTGATTTCTGAAGCAAATAATCCATGGAGAATGTTTCATCCAAATGAAAGAGTCTTCATGCATATGTAGGTAAATTCAGAGTGTAACGTACTAACGTTTAACTCTTGCATTCGGATTTGGATTTGATATCTGCCCCTTTAAAAAAAAAAAAAATCTCTTTGCTCTATGCACCAAGAACTACTAGTAAAACATAGTTCTAGTTCTGTGCTATGCACATGAAAACTGCCGACAATTATGAGATCGACGGGAGAGGGCGATATATCAAAAAGTAGGAGGTTCACGATCACGTAGAAATTAGATTTAGATCTAGATCTAGTGTGCGATCGTGCATGATTGTGATTTGTTTATCAATGATTATTATCCTGAAATGCCCCTAAAATGATGGCTACATCGGGTAAACAGCTGGTAAGGAGTAAAAGTGGACTTCGTATGGTCAGTGTGGAGGAGAAGGATACAAGTCCTTTTCAGCTACAAGAGCCTCCTTGGATTCCAGACGAACAGGTATGCAATCATTAACTTGTCTGTGTCATTGCCATGATTGCCATGCATTTGCAGGTTTTCTTCAACCCCATGCATGCAGTCGCAATGCAAGATACCGTAGTGGCAGTGCTTAGCAGCTAATAACAATAGCTAAATTAATTATTCAGCTAAGTCTTGACAGGCAGTGTGAGCAATGTCAATTACAGCGTGCAGTCGAACATGCAGTGAAAATTCACTGGCAACTTACTAATAATAAAGCCCAAGGCCTAAAAAAAGTAAACTGTATGGACTGATGCCCCTCGTCTGCCATGTCTGCGCAGTGCCCAAGTCTGCGCATACGCGTAACTGCGCGATTCTAACATCACAAAAGATGCATCGAACACAATCATCTTTAAATCAATTTTAGCGATATGTATCACTGAAAAAATGACGAAAAACGGGCGAAAGGCATCTATTTTTATGTATTTTTTACTCGCATGCCTTGAAAATGCCACTTTCATGCAAAAAATCCCGAACTGCGTGTAAAGTGAATGAGTGCGCAGACAAGGGCACCTTCCTCTTTTTAGCGACAAATTTACACCATCGCCTTATCTTGTGAAAATCACATTGTTCTTGTTCGGATTTCGATGAGATTTTCAGCACAGTTACTCCCTAGGATATGAGGATTAAAATGAGGTCAGCCATTAGGGCCTAGGGGAATACAAAAAGGAAAGTTTGTCAATTTTAAGTGAAATATTAGGTGCACAGACAAGGGTCCCCCCCCCCCATCATACTTTCATTCAACTTACATACAATACAAGTTACATGTAAAATGAAAAGTGCAGGTCAAAACTTCATTGTTGACATTTAATGACAGTCATTAGGTCTAACTAAGTTAGACTCTAGTAGGCCTAGACCCTACTCGTTTAAAATTTATTTTCTTTGCTTTCCTTTGTTTCTGCCCGCTATCGGACAGTCTAGACCTTTTGTTTACAACACAAACGTTTTCAACAAAATTACGGCGAGAATTGCCGTGAATTTTTGGAAAACGTCTGCAAGATCGAAAGATGAAACTCAAAATTTAGAGAACAAAGACAAGAACTTGAAGAGGAAAATGAGAAGAAAAGAAGAAAAGATGAGGAAGAAGGGGAAGAATGAAAAGGAGGAGGAGAAGAAGATTAAAGAGCAGAAATTTTAAGCACATTTCTGATTTTTCAGTTGATTTATTGTTAAGATTAATGCCTTGACATGTTATGTAGTCACTTTGACAATTAGTTTCTGTTTTCTTGTCTTTCCCATACCAGTGGCCTAGCTAGGATTTCATTTTGGGGGCGTTAGTGAGCATGCAAAGGGTGTGAATTGCATGTTGAGTGTGCGAAGCGTGCTTCTTATGGGGGAGGGTGCAGCTAGGGAGGGGGGAGTTTCCTCCGACTTTTCTTTGTCTTTGTTCCTTGTCTGTTCCGCTCTTCCTACGTTCTCTTTAATACCTATTTCTTTTTCTCACTCACATTTTTTTCTTTTTTTTTTCTTTCGTTTTTCCTTGGGGGGGGGGGGGGGGGGCAACCGCCCCATCTCTCCCCTGGCTGTGCGGGTGTCCCATACACCTCTGCTCTTTTGTCTTTCTTGCTGACATTAAAATTAGGTGCCAAGGATCAAGCAAACTTTCCCTGAATGTGTAACATGCATATAATAAACAAACGTATGGCATTGTGCAACATGGACAGCCATTAATCCTAAAAGTAATTAGGTACCAATCACCCATGACGGAATGGGGGGGGGGGGGGGGGAATGGTGAAAGGTTAGAGTAGTTGTCCTTGGGCTGGGGTTAGTCATCTAGATACATTTACATTATCTGATTCATTACAGGAATTATTTGAAGCTTTGTTTTGTCAGGTTTTTCCCTTCAAATTGGCAGTACCAGTATATTTATTTTAATGCTACATTTTCTTATTCTAAAAAAGTCATGTACATGTATCTGAAATGAATATAAATTGATAGAAGATAGTTATGTTGAGAAGTTAATAAAAAGTTGGCAATTTGCATGGCAAAACAGTGATTTTGAACTTTGTATTGCGTCGTCAATTTCACACCTTCTTTGTAATTTGAGCTCTGCATGCTACACTGGATTATTCTTGTTGTTTTGAAATTGTGTGTGATTTTTAAAAGAATAATTATTTCCATGTTGTATTAAAATTGAAGAAACTCATTTTCTCAAACCTTCGAACATAGTGTGGACGCTCGGTCATAAAAAAGATATGATCTCTCCCTCCTTCCCCCAGTAAACGGGATATAGTGTGAATGCCATGTAAGTTCCTGATCACTGATAAATTAAGTAATACTGTAATTTTTATTCTTTGATATTGTTTTTACAGTGTCATTACTGCATGAAATGCCAAGCCAAATATGACCTGGTGAAGAGAAGGGTAAGTAAAAACAAGAAAAGAAAATATTACCGGGGAATGGTAGCATTCTGAATTTCATGATTCACTTGAATATGAACAATAATGATGTCATCACAAGTCTTTTTCATTTTGCTTGCATGGATAGTGATCAGTATAAATCTGTAATCAGTGGTGTTATGTACAGTACAGTGACTGTACAACTGTACATGTAAATATGTTTGTTGTGGGTATTTTGATCACATTTAGAGCCAGAAGTGGGTTAACTCTACTTATAAGTCAAAGGATAAATGTGTCCAAAAATATATAATATAAAAGATAGCAGAGATAAAAGAAATCATTTATAGAACATAGTATGTTTATTTATGTACATTTAGTTGTGTGCATGGATTTAGCACCTCTTCAGAATGTTTATGGAATTCCATTGTGATAAGTCAGATTAAAATTTTGAATTATTACACCTCTGAATATAATTCCTGGTGTACTTTTGGGTAAAAAAATTGGGTAATACATATACATTCTTTGGCCCCTCAGATGTACCTCACACATGTATTATATGTTCATTCCAAACATTAGCATGTAATAGCGCTTTTCAAATCATTGAATTTATATTGTATTCATAGAGCTAAAGGTATATGATAAGCATTGTTTTTAAATGTGTGTATAGGAGTACATTTTTTTTTTTTTTCATATCACATTTTCCATTATGTAGAGCAGAGTTTAATTTTCTTGATATCTTCTCCTGAACTGCTGTCCCATCTTCATGAAAGGAAGGAAAACAAGTATAGTATTTATTCACTGAAGCAACCTGATATGGCATGATGTGCTGTCCTCATAGTTGGACTTTGGACCTGATGCTAATCCAAGCTTCATATTTTACTTGCTGCATAATATGACAAAATAAGACACAAATGCATTCTATGCATGTTGAACTTTGTTATTTGTAGGTCATAGAGTCAAGTGCATTTGCACGAGATATCAGCTGAATAAAGTTGAACCACCTTTTGTAGCAATTGAAATATCAACTGAATAAAGCTAAACCACTTTTTGTAGCAATGTAGCATAGAAATTAAAACAGCAGGCAAGTCTTGTTCTCTCTTTTTGTATTAAAAAGGGAAGAAAACATAATTATGATAAACATGCTTTCCAGGAATAGTCATATTTCATATTTGAAAAATGAAATGCCAGCATTACATACTGTGTATGGTTCATCTCATATTTTGGTTTATAAGTATAGTTGAGTTTTATTTGATACGAGTAGCCACATCAGTATTAGAAAAAAAAAATGAAAATCTTACCCAGTATGAATTAAGAGAATTACGGAAAAAAATAATCAATAGATATTTAGATCACTAATTTTATCCTTGGTTTATTAAAAAGAAAAGGATATATGATTTAGATCTATTATATTCACTTATATTAAATTCACTGATTTGAATAATGATTTTTGAAGACACATTGTATATCATAAGGATTTAAGGGTGGAGAGGTCAGGTATGTAATTTTTTTTCTTCTGTGCTGAGAGGATAGGTAAGGATTATTGTAGAATGTTCTTTTATTTAAATTTGCCCTTGAAGCACATGCATTGATTTGGAAATTGAAATAGACTTGTAGGGAGAGCTAGCATGTCATATTTTATGATTACTGTTGTCAGTACTTCCAGAACATAAATTTTCAATGTGAAAAATTCCCGAGATCTCAAAGTTACTTTAAAATTGAAATTTTCGCGTGATTAACTTTTCGCGCTCAGCCAAGTTGAACATTTTTAATTTTCGTGAACAGTTAGGATAACTGTATTCATGTGATAATAAACAAAATATTTGCGTGGTTTTATTTTCGTGCCGCATGAAATGCACAAAATTTCAGTACTGCGAAATATTCCACGTTTACAGTATAAAACAGAAATATTGAATCTCCTTTCTCTTTGAACCTTACCACAGCATCACTGTCGACGCTGTGGTAAATGTTTTTGTGGGCCTTGCTGCTCGACCAAGGTACTCCTCCCTCGAATGAACTTCGTTGATCCAGTGAGACTCTGTGAGGAGTGCGCTACCTTCACCAAGAAAGAGAACGAATTCTTCAACAAGCACTTAAAAGCCCTCATGAATGGTAAAGTAATGGACCAAGTTATTGTATTAAACACTGTTTGCAGGAGGCTTTATAATGTTACCCAACTGGTTTTTGTATAATAACTAGTAGCCCCTTCTGTCCCATCCTCTTTATGGAAAACTATTGTTTCCAGATTTTACGGTATTTAATGGAGGCTCCATGTATGAGAGTTCCCACCTATCCCATTGCAAGCCCACTACTCCTTGGTAAAAGAGTAGGTGCGATTCCACAGTTTCTCATGTTACATTTTAAGAGATAGTGAGTTGGCTGTTCAACTACTATTCTCTTATTTTACATGTTAGCTTCAGCCATGGTTACTCACATTACGTTTGAAGAGGTAGTGAGTTTACATCTTCAGTTCCCATATTCCAAGTGTCAGCTAAAATCAGTTTTAGTTACTACAGTGTTTACATTTTGGAGTACATGTATTTAAAAAGAACCAAACAAAAATAGCAAACATCAGAAGAGGAACTGTACATGCAGTCTAATAACTTTCATTACACAATTTGGACTTGCATAAACTGCAAATAGGACTTAAACCAATTTGTGACAGAGGGTCCACATTATGTGGTTTGGTCTAATAACTTTTGATGCAGAGCCCTAAATATCATACCAAATACATGAGCAGAAAGAGCAAAAACATCTATACATATTGTGCCCATTTTTCGTTGCATCAATATTTGTTGTTTGATGCTGAATTTTTTTAAAAGGAAAATAAGCATTAAAATCCTTAAATTGGCAATGCGATGAAAATGTTAAAAATACTGTTTTTCCCTGCAAACTGGCAACTTTATGACTTCTCATCATACATTCCATCAATTTATATTTATTTCAGATACATGATGTTTTATAAGAAAAATGTAGCTATAAAAGAAAAATGTTGGTGTTGCCAATTCGAAGAATAAAAGCTGATCAAATTAGGCTTTAAATAATTCCTGTCACGAATGGGTTAAATGCCTACAGGTGTATGTACAGGAACTGGACGGTCCCTATGTTAACCCATTGGCTACTGGAACCGGGTGGTCCCTGTACAAAACCTAGGGGGACTGTAAGAATTCTGTAGTCAACGGGTTAAACCTACATGTATAGGAATTAGAGAATTCAGTAGTCAGTGGATTGAGGCTTCTTTGAAAGGTCAGAGGATGATGTTACAAAAACCTTCACTTGGTGGCAGTAGAAAATTACATGTAATACACTTCTTTTTGCAGATCAAATAGGAATACTCATGTTGCAATTTGTCCTTGAAAAAGTGTGATTTTTTAAAAAAAAATGAAAAATGATCAGTGAACCTTCAGAATTTTGTTTTCTTTTGATAAATCCTGGAAAAAACTTAGGATATTTTATCTTCTATGAAATGCCCATAGGGAGGAAAAACTGGTGGAATAATACATACATGTATGAACATTCCAATCAACGAAAGGTTGATTCCATGTTATGTATCTTGTACAGCATTGGTCTATTCTCTGTATACTTTTCCCCAGGAATCTGATTTTCTTTGTATTATCGTTACAATTCCAGGGTGCAATTTCTCAGTTGTGACTCCTGAAGAGGGACAAACCAACAGTTACTGCAAGCTCACATCAAACCACAGGTATTGTATTCATAGGTCACTTTATAGATAGTATTATATACCTGAATTATTTAAAGGGTCTTTCCTTATCCTGTCATCTGATTGGTTGAAAGTGAAGTAGTATGCCTATTAAATTTAATATTGCCCATGGGCATAGTGAAATTTTGCTGCGATCCCCAGTGGTTTACGTGTAAAATCTTACTTTGTGTGAGTGCAGATACCATAATCGCAGTGCGATTTGCTTTGATCGCTGAATTTTGATTACTTGCGCAGAGAACTGGTGATTTCTTATCTCGATTTATCTCTGATATTTTAGTTTATTAACGTTATTTTTAATAAGTCACACATTCTTTAGCTCTTATCTTATTCAGGTTTCCTTAAATGTTCAGTATGTACCGGTAAGCGATATGTTGACTGCTTTAATATTTGAGGCCTAGTTGTTTCTGTAAGCTCTCGGAGACCTCACATCCTGCTATGACCCCTCGGTAAGCCTTGGGGTCATAGCAGGATGTAAGGTCCCCTTGAGCCTATAGTTCAACTACACCTCTCATAGCAGTCAGTTTATCTGTGCTAAACCCATATTTTCTTCAAACATAATTTTATATAAATGTAGAACAAAGAAGAGAATAAAATGCTTGAATACCATGTAGAATACTTCCTCAATTGTTTTTAGAAATTATGTTAGGCGTTTTATCTTTATGTTGTTGTGCGAAAGAACGTGTCCGGAACGCAAAATACAAAAATGCAAAAATCATAATGTCTATTTTGACATAGTGGAATAGAATTTTAGCAAAGATCATGCTAAAAGAAGATCGTTTATTAATTTACAGGGTTCTAAATGGTACCCATGAAATTATCATTCATTGTCTGAAAAATATGAAAAATATTTTCTATTTTGCGTTCCAGACGTGTTCTTTCACACAACGACATAAAGATAAGACGCCTTGAGAATTATTCAAATGATGGTGAGGGTGATCATGGCAATGATGATAATAGTATTGAGAACCATGAAAATAATGATTATACTAATAATGACAGGGAAAAAATTAATTATTTTTTCTCCGAGGCTACTCTTTGAGCCCACCAACCCAAATTTTCTACATTGTATTACAGTTTACATTGGACCCTATGAGAATTTCAGGGGCCCTTTTTTAGTTTTCCAGGGCTCTTTTTTGCGTTTCGGGGGCAAATTCGCCCCGAGCCCCCGTGTATTTTTTTCCCTGAATAATGATCATAATGCTTAAAGTGATTATAATAATCATTACAATAAAAATAATGATATTCTAAATCTATGAAGTTCATTTATGAATACAGTTTCGTGCATGCTAGTTCATGTCTGTATAATCGTTATTAAAGTTGAAGTAACTTTTGATTTTGAAGTCTTAAGTTCTCATCCCTGTTTTCTAGGAATATATTGTTTAACGACGAGAAGCCGGACAAAGAGAACACCAAGCCGACCATGTGGGTTCATGATCCAGTAGCACTGCTTAGCATCCAGAACCTTCAGATTATGACATCTGAAACGAATGTCAATGGTAAGAACTCTATTATCAGTGTGCCCTTCCAAAAAAGTACAACTGGCCTTTGGGTAGCAGTTATGGAGGAAATCAATTTGCTTTGAGAGTAGTTTTTGTATTATGATACTGTGACTATTTCTCTGCCAGTCAGTTAATACCCTCATCTTTTTTTGGTCCATTAGGCAAGAAGAAATATGGATTTTGTAATGGATGTTATAATTTAATTCCATTCAAGTTTTTAAAGAGGGAAGGCTCAAAGGACAGTGGACACTGTGGTATTCAATTGCATCTTTGGGCCAAGTATTTTACCTTAAGTCTAAGGCAGTCCCGTAGCAGAAGTAAGCTAATTATTTCAGACCCCTGGATTGGGCAGCCATATGGCTTTCATACATGATGATGCTACACACAAGCAAAATATTTGACTGCTCATTGAATGTGACGCCTTTACTGCAGGTTATTTTGGATAGCGTCAGAATAGTTATGAGTAAATACCTATGCGTTGCCTTACAGTTGGCTTCCTAAAGTCAAATGCGTAGATGTGAGCTGAATACGAGTTATTAAGCCATTTTATTCAGCCAAGTAAAATGCTAAGTAAAATACTGACGTATTCCGAACACTGAATTGAATACCAGCCCTGTACTATAGGGTCACCTGCCTATGAAGATCATTTTCTTGTTTCTCTTGGGCTGTCTTTTTGTACAGGTTTCATTTAGGCATTTTTTGTTGTTGTGTGAAAGAACGCGTCCGGAACACAAAATACAAAAATGCAAAAATTAAAATGTCTATTTTGACATATTGGAATAGAATTTTAGCAAAGATCATGCCATAAGGAGATCATATATCAATTTACAAGGTCTACATCCTACAGTGTACCTGTGAAATTATCAATCATTTTTTGAAAATATGATTTTCAATGATTTTCCATTTTGCGTTCCGAACGCGTTCTTTCACACAACAACATAAAGATAAGACGTAATGTGATTTAAGGGGAGTACTTTTGTTGGTAGTATCACAGTGCCACACAGCTATAATGCTTTCACATTGTTTTCCTCTGCACCCATTTTCAATGACATCACTGGATATGTGGTGAGTGTATGAAATGATCAAAAGAGTGCATTGTCATCATCTTCAGTGTGTTCTGCATCGTTCTCTGAGTGTCTTACTTCTCTCCCCACCTGAATGTGTCTGAATATGCCTTGCTTCAAGATTGCTTTACATTTTGTGTCATTGTCTTGTCGTTCTTTTTGATTCGGCATTTCCATAAAGATGAACTTTTTTCTGCATGGCATGAGGAAATGAATAGGTTCACAATGACCGATGTGACCATTGTCGGATAACAGTACACAATTGCTCTCTTTGGAATTTCAATTTTACATGTACATCAAGAATTCAGAATATTTCATGTTTAACTTTCGAAACATTTCTTTTGAGATTCCATTTAGTCATTTAGGTCATTGAAAATTTCTATTTCTACTCTTGCACTTAAAATATTTGCTGTTCAAAAACATAGAGTACATGTAATTTACTTTCAATCAACATTAAGCAGAAAGATCTTATTCCCCCCCCCCCCCCCCTCCCCCAATAGAATTGCCCCAAACAAATCCTTTTCCCTTTCAGGCAAGATGATCTTTGTCATGATGTACCAATCACAGAACTGGTTTAGTTATCATTTTCTTATTCACAGAATTTTATACCAGTGGTTTGAAACATTACAATGAATTTTATCATGCCATACAAAAATGATCTTTACACTTTTTAGAACAACCAGAGCATGATATAGTTGAATTTATTGAACAATTTGAAGTCTTGCTTTTTTTTTTATAATAATCTTTGATTTTATGGTGCTTCAGTGAACCCCAAGATAGTTTCCCCTTTCTGTTTTATCTGAAATTTATTACATATATTTTTTCTTTCTTAACATATATAGATGTCGTTGTTAATTCCAGCTTTCTGTGTTCTAAAGTTTTCTGTGTACTATTTTCCAGTCTGTACAGCATATTCCTGAGGTTCCATATAATATTTGTCATAACATATTACAGAAATGCCCTTGATAACTCTAATACATTAAGTTATCTGTGCTTATCTGTACCTGTGTTTTTCTCTGCATGTGACTTTTCAGCATTTTGCATAACTTTTCTTGCATTTCCGCTTGCCCGGTTTATGTCATTCATGCTGGGATTCTTTCATGCAATGATTGTTGCTGCATGATTTTTTGGAAAGTTTCTCTATTAAAGAAATATTTCATTACCAACATTCAAAGTTACCCTCTGAAATGTTTTGCTGTTTATTTTGCAGGTCATGCCATTCCTAAAGCTGTGACCATTCTCTACAAATACATCGATGAGATGAGAGAGGTGACAATGACGGTGCCAGATGACGGCAATAGGAAACAGTCCATTGCCTGGATTGTTGCATTACAGAAGGTAACTGAAAGATCCATATACATGATATATATACATGTATTACAATCGGCCTTTCGGGAGAAATATCTTTTGAAAATGGTCAATCAGTATAAATGTGGTTTACGATGAAGTAAATGTAACTATTTATCTGCATCTTGGTAAAGGTCCCTTCCGATTTTGTTCATTAGTCATAAAGAAATACCGGTACAGATTTTTGTGGCGGATGTCATAAGTCCCTTCTGTCCAAATTTGGCAGAATGGAGACTCCCGAAGCACAATGAATAATTCGACTCCCTTTTTTAATGTTTGAGTGGTTTAAAAGGGAGTTGGTGTTTTAGTTTTATCTGCCGTGATTGATATGGCAATGCTGTTGTCAATGTTGTTGCAAGTAAAGGGCATTTCAATTTTTTTTTTTTTCAAAAATGAAAAAAATAAAATGGCTGTAAAAAAGGTTTGCAGGTTTTAAGATTTCAAAGATGTTGGTCACTTCCACTATGAGCTGGTTTAGTGAATAACTTTGACAAACTTGTCTGGAGCTTTTTAAGGAGGATTATTTACATGTGGACCTATCTACATATTTATATTATAAACTCTTGGTTTATGGTTTAAAAATGAATGATCTGAAAGGTTCAACTTAGGCAGTAAAAGTTTCGAAATTAATCTGCAACACTTGATAAAACTAAAGCACTCCCTTGCATATCTGCCCTCATCCTGACGGCCATCAAGACGTATGCACTTCTGTGTGATTGCGGCCATGAGGTGAACAGCACGACAGATTATTTGTGTTGTGCGCAATGCTCTAATTTCGTTGCAGATTCTTCCCTCCAACTCATTAATGGTCTTTGGAGGACCAGGCATGAACACGCTTTGCTTCAGATACCCCTCAGGCAAAACTCACAGGAGGTGAGGGGAGGTTGGGGAATTGGGGAGGCCTCTCCACGGCATGTCCAATGCCAATAACCCTGTTAGGAAATGCTTGCTGAAGCCTGTTTCTAGCAGCAACACCCCTGTGTGCCAGGTGCCCCATCCTGGGCTAACCAAACAAGGCACTGATCCATTCTGTCGCTGCCCATACATGTACATCCTGAGGAGGAGGATTACCTCATCATTCAGCATGGCGAGATAATTGCCGGAATTTATATTGCCTCAAAAAAATAGGGCCCCTAGGAGAGTATTATTTATTCCCTATCATGCCTACCCAGTCCAAGATCTTCTGGTCTTTGTGAGAAATGTCATAGACAAAATCTCTTGAAATTTGTTTCGAGGAGCATAGTGTCTGGCAGTGTGAGTAGATACACTACCACTCATCTTAAATGTTGCCTCGTCACCAGTGATTAACTGCAAGAGAAATCGCTGGGGTGTAGCAAGAAGCCAGCGACCAAAGGTTACCCTGCATCGATGGTCAGCTGGTAGTAGCTCATGTCATCTTTGAATTTTGTATGGATAGAATTTGAGATCTAATCTTGTAATTTGGTTGTAACTAGATTTTGTTACATTTGGTAAATCATTTCGTCGACGACTTCACCGTAGATTGTTTTAAGAGTTTGTCTGACCCTTTCAATGTTGACTGCAGAATGAGCTGTTTTTGGCCTTCCTGATCTCCCCTTGTTTAAATTATTGCTTGTGCCATGATCCCTGTACTTTCTCACATTGGTTAGTGTGGTTCGTTTAGTTGTGCATCACGACTGAACCTTTCCCTGAACTCCTGCTGTACCCTGTCAAGATTATGATTTGTTTCAGAATACCTTAAAACAAGGAATGCTCTCTGACCACGGGTTAACTGCTGTCCTACTATTGTGTGACTGTGTCAAAATTAATGTGCTTGATAACTGTCTTGTTCTGATAATGTACATGTGCTTTGTGAAAAGTTAAATTGAAATGATTATAGAAAGATCAACATACCTACCAGCTACAAGCTACAGGCTAGTTACTCTTGTGGGTTCTACAGTGTTTATCTGTTCAAGAGCAAAAATATCATTGATTTCACAGTACTTTCTTGTATGAGAGGAAGGTACCTGGGATAATATATCACAATTGATATCACCAACCAGTATGCTGTCTTTCTTCAAAATATCATATTGTAAAACCAATTCATATGCCTTGAGAACATCAACTGAAGAATTCGGTGGCCTGTACCACGTAGCAACTGAAAGTGGTTTACATTTCTGTGAATGATCAGGAACTGCAACCATTTCTAAATTGTTAAAGGAATCATGGTGCAGAACCTCAACCTTTAGTGATTTGTGAACATAGAGGGCGACGTCCCCACCTTGGCAATTTCGGTCTACCAGTTGGTCTTCACCAACAGTTATGATTTTATAATCCAGTAATACTTTTCATATTTGCAAAGCTGTTTCTTCAGTAATCAATACCCTAATGTCGATGGGCTGACAATGTGATGGATCTTAAGACAAGGGTTCTCCAGAACTTTCTGTCTTCAGCTGTACTAGTTAGCTGTCTGCTGCTTTATATTACCACTCCTGGGGGGTGTTTCATAAAGCTGTTCGTGACTTATGCACGACTGGTGATATGTTCTTGTGCTACATGTAAATGATTGAGAATCTGATTAGCACCCAAGAACATGTTCCAGTCGTGCTTAAAGTCGTGCGCAACTTACAAACAGCTTTATGAAACACCCCCCAGGTCTTAGTAGATCTGCCCCATATCCACAGTGATCCATATTGGATTTTCTTAAGATGCCTGAAATAATTCAGCTTTTCACTTCTGCCTCACCAAGTCTTTAAAAAATTGTCATAGATGAACTTTTGTAGGTAGATAACATTTTCATGCTTAATGCTTTGTTCCACTGTTTGATTTGGCATGGAGTACATTTTATTGGACTTAGTGACTTCACATTGATTGTAGCTGGTTTCCATTTCAGGGAGAAAAACTTTAGTCCAAAAAGAAATGTTCCACTCTCAAAATCTTGGGCAGCATGGAAAGGATTAAAGGATGTGGAAAGATGTGTTACGCGATGAGTAGATTCTGTATGAAATATTGCTGAGTACTTGGAGCAGTAGAATTGAAAAAAAAAAAAATTTCATATCCATACATTACAAAGTATTTATGTTTCATTTTTGTCAGGGAGTTGTGCTGTGTGACCTGAAGTAAGATTGAATTCCTTGTTTCTGAGAAATTTAAAGAAATGGTATGAAATCTGTTGTTTAAATGCTGCTGCACCTGGAATGAAAAATCAGTATCATCTTGATTTACATTTATTTAGTTCGTGATTTTTTTGATCAACAGGCTTACAAACTTCTGAATGAAGCCAAGAAAGGACAGGAGCTCCCAAGCCCTTAACAGACCAACGACCATCACTAAGTGAAGCACAGGAGCAACTCATCCCCTGCAAGAATATCCATTGTAAATAGGAAAACTATAGTTCTTTTCTGCAGTGGAGCAAAAAGACAACTTTATTTTGTAGACCATGTGGAGCCTGTGTCCCATTTGTGTCATTTTTAGAGACAGAGACCTACTGGAGACTGGAGAGTCATTGGAAATGGTGTTCTGAATAGTGAACCTTTGTTGAACAAAGACCCTGGTTGTGGCAGAGAGCTTTGATGATAGAGAAATGATTGGACATCATTCCATTTTTTTGTCTTACATACATCATACCTGTGTTTTTGCGTTTCTTAAGAGTGGACCCATTTGAACACAGATACATAGTCCCGCAAAGAACATACTATGATGATGATAGAAATTTAATTTGACACCATTCTTGTCTCGCAGGAAACTCCTGTGTTTGTCAGGAAAGCTTGTGAAAGTAACATGTTGATACAGAACATAATAATGCATGTATTTTGTAAAAAAATTATAAAGAGAGATAGAGTAGATGAAGGCATTTAATGTCAAGCTCCATTCGGGACCTCTTTAGCACATGTAAATTCTTGGCACGCATGAAAACTGCCAATAATAACAGTCAACAATGCTGAAAGCAAAGCAAATCCATACTTAAGATCATTGTTTCAAAATATAACAATCTAGACAACTGGGTACATATTTTGTATATTATGTTTTCGTATGTAACAAATGATCACAATGTTCCATGTTGAAAATAGGTGTTTCATTTGTCAAACTTTTTTGTGACATGATGTTTGAAGGCCATATGGAAGAATATATGATGTATATAGATGTAGCTTTTTACGTAGGATAGACTTCATCAGCTTAGTGAAACGGAGTTGCACAAAAAGGTGTGTCCAGAACGCAAGCAATACGGACAAGAGGAAGCATCTTGCATTCTTTTAACATTTCGCTGTGCTACCTTATGCTCTCTGTTCCAACTCTTTGTAGAGGTCGAGAACTTGCAGAATGTACATTTCAATTTTAGATATCTTAATAAGTTTTAGTGCAGTACTTACTGTGCTTCATGCAATAGATTCCTAACATTAACCACTTGACTACTTAATTCTCCAACTCCCACAGACTTAATACAGGGACCGCTCGATTCCTGTAGACAACGGGTTAAGTCGTTAGCCTCAAATTACCTATCGATCCGCGAGATAGGCGCAAATGTTACGCCTATTTTACGAATATGCTTCGGACTGCTGGTGATATGAACAGATCCCATTGGATACTGCGGTATTTTGCTTCCTCCTTTTTTATGCTTGTTTTTGCACCTATTTGACGCCTATTTTATGCTTTGAAAATTAGTAATATTACTGTAATATTTCAAATACCTTGTGTAAATGAACAGCATCCACAAAATAGGAGCAACTTTTACGTCTTGTGCAGTGTTTCGTCGATGGGTTAGACCCTCAGACGGATGCGCATTGTACACTGGTTAACCAGGATGCAATGCAGGACTTGCCGATAGAACAGAATACTGTAATATTGCGGATGCAAATATGAACGGGGATGAAAGGGAGAATACAGCAGTATTACAATATTATTACCGTAATTTGCCTGTAATATGAACGGTCCATGGGAAATCGCTTATCGATGTGCATCGGTAATATTGCGGTATTGGGTGATATGAATGGGGCTATTGATTAATGAATTCATTCAATCCGGTAGGTTTGATACTGGGACCAACTCATAGCCAGTGGGTTGAATACAGGGGAGAACCCAGTAAGATATTCAAAATGTCAGAATTAGATTACTTTTAAAATACATGAAGCTGATTTTCAAGTAGTGAACAAATGCAAGGAGCCTAAATCAGTAATTACTTTCTTGCCACATTTGGGGGGATGTTTCATAAAGCTGTTTATGCATGACTTTATGAACGGTTTGAATATGAAGTGCCAAATGGGATGCCCAAGGTTTTTCCTGATGTCTTAACAGTTTGACTGCATATCTCAAATAAATTGTGGCAAAATATTTACTTTGCAATAAAAAGTTTGTGAACAATAGAAATTTTAATCTACTCTGGATATTTCACCTGTAGCTGATGCGATTTATTATGATTGAGAATCCCATTTGGCTTGCCAGATTCAATCAAGTTGTTTGTGAAGTCATACGTAACTTTACGAACAGCTTTATGAAATACCCCCCTGTTCATGTAAAGCTGTAGAGTAGATTAATGTGTAGCTTTTGGATGGTGATGTCTATTTCATTGTATTTTTTGTGTATATGATGAATAATGATGATGAACAAGAGCTCCTTTTAGTGCTAAGAATAGAATATGGACTTTAACTGCCACACAATTAGCCTGCACGTAGGCTTAGCACATTTTATAAACTGTGTTAAGTGTACCATTCACCAAAAGATACACATGTATTTTGCTCTGTATGTATGTAAGGGGTTCTGTGTCATAATACAAAATCTAAAATATGAGTTTCAAATAGACCAATTCCACAACGCGAGAGGGCAACGGATTGGTCGCCATACTGCAGTGTGTACTCAACTTTTATAATACATAAGTCAATAGCGCGTTATGCACATTCGTTCGATTTTATTTTATTTTGGACCAACATATGCAGATTTCTTTTAATGCTTGCAATGAGGAATAATCAGGGATTAATCAGTTCGCAGCTGTGCGGTGCTCAAATGCTACAAAAATTGGAGAAAGCTTAAAATTGGAAGCTAACTGAGTGCGAAATTCACTTGTCTTTGACTCATGAAGCCTGTTTGTGTGAGAAACCCATACTCCATACACGGGTTTCCTGGCCGTAAAAGTAACAAAAAAGTAACGAAATTACAAAAATACAGCATACCTTCATCTGTCAGATGTGCCATTGTCTTACGTCATCCACCCATGTATCCATGCTTTATTTCATTGATCTAGAATATTAAGTTAATGAAACATATCAGGGCGCATCTTATATCTTTCATTAATTTTGTACACAGAACCAATCGCAGTCAGCGCGCTTACACACCGCAGCTATGGCGTTACCGTTTGAGGGCAAAATACATAAATTGGAGGTGGAATTGGTCTATAGGAAGATATTGCAGGTTCAAATATGCTCCCAATGTAACTAACAGCAACTAGTGAGTTGACTAGTCGACACCGACATATGCACGCACGCACATGTTAAATTTGAGGGTTTCCAGAATCATGAATGGAATTATGAGCTGAGTTTTGTACGTTGGGTCTATTGCCACCCTTTAGTTTCTTCTAACTGCTTTTGTAATTTTCAATCCATATAATGAAGATAGAGGCCCTGGGGGTTTTTTAAAGTTTATTTTGTTCCAGCTGTACAAACAATATTTATTTAGGTGATTGAAGCACTTCAGTGTCTAAACTTTTTTGATAAATTTGAATCCAACATTTTTGAAAATGAATTTGAAATAAGGCTCAAGTTGTTGCTTTTTTCTGCTTAATGTTTATTTCTTGTTGATAGATGTCCATGTGTCAGTAACTTTGTTAGTTTGGAAGGGCCATATTGAAGTTAACTCCTACCAGCCATAGTATTAATACAGGGTTCCCATAGTCATAGAGAAACCTAGAAAGTCATGGAAAATAATTATGGAATCTCCTGAAGTCACGTAAATTGATTATTATTATATGGACGTTTGTTGCTATGGCTGTGAGGGGATGTAGAGACGATCACAAATGTGAAATAAATGATATATCACTGGGAGGTATTAGTACTTCGCTTTGATGCCACAACCCGCAAAAAATGGTACATATCTGGTCATGGAAACAAAGTCATGGAAAGTCGTGGAAGTTGGTAATCAAATTTCTGTGGGAACCCTGTAAAAGGATTAAAGAGTCATTCATTCTTAATTTTAATCCAAGTTCAGCCACTGAATAAATGAATTTGAGTGCATGTACATGCACTTGCTCCAAAAGGCTTGATTTTTGTTGTCAAAATTTATTATATTTAAGAAACGTGACTTATTGCTTTTCTCATCATCATACTTCATCTACCCTGTTACACGTAGTGTAGCTGTGTTATTTTGATCATCACTATTTTCCAAGTGTAAATATATTATAGATGTAACTATGAAATACCTGTAAATACAATTTATGATATATGCTATTTTGAATGTTTTAAACTTTCAATTATTTTGTTAATGTTTTGAAAAATAGAGCATGCTTTATCACGAAAGTGGAAGAAGATGGTGCACAATAATGCCTTATTTTTCAGTTTAATTTTGTTTAATCGTGGCAATGTTTTTGTGTGCCTTTCTAGAAACGTGTGAAATATAATTTTGATTTTTCCTTCAATTTCTTCTAACTTATGTATTCACTGATCATGTGACATTGATAGACTGCTGAAGTTTTATTTTAGCTGTAAGCTGCTATGCATTACTCGTAGTTTGTATGCTCCCCGAATGCTTTTGTATGTCATGTCAAAGGTAATGCCAAGTATTTACTGTATAGCTCTCTTATGAAATTCATACATGTATTATGAAGCAATGATTATCAAATGATAAACAATTTCAGGCATTTCTAATGTTCAAGTCTAATAATATATTATGAATTGCAATATATAACAAAATACATTTTTACTGCTTTGTTATTAATTTGAATTCATTATGTAATCATATCCACCTCAAAAGGATGCTCAAATCCCTTACAATATATTTACAATGAACATTATTATTACCCCAGCAGTGCCAGGTACCCACTTATGCACCTGGGTAGAGTGCAGCAAAGGTGGATTAAATGTCTCGCTGAAGGACAAAAGGAGCCAGGCATCAGCAGGAATCAAATTTGTGACCCTTTGATTAAAAGCAGGCACTCTTACCAACTTTGCCATAAGACCTCCATATGGTATTGTGGCAAATTTGTGGCATGCTGCATGCTACTGTGCGGAGCATGATCACTGCTTCATTACACAAATTAATTTCTTTTGGTCATGTGTGGCACATTTGCCATTCCTGGGGGGTGTTTCATAAAGCTGCTCGTAAAGTTACATATGACTTTATGAACGACTTGAATATGAAGTGCAAAATGGGATGCCCCAAATTTTTCCTGGCGTTTTAAGGAAGTATGACTGCATTTCCAAAAATCTCGATTAAATTGTGGTAAAAAATATACTTTGCAATAAAAGTGTTTGTAAACAATAGCAATGTTGATCTGTATCTGCATATTTCACCTTTAGCTGGTGCACTTTGTATGATTGAGAATCCACTTGGCTTGCCATATTCAAGTCGTTCGTAAAGTCATTCGTAATTTTATAAACAGCTTTATGAAACACTCCCTGATGTTCTATTATTATTATTGAACTAATGCACTATGATCATTGCTTCATTACACCAATTATTTATTTGATTCCATGTATCTGCACTTCCAAATACATGCATTAGTTTTTATACCCACACTTTAAGTTATTTAGGCCTACATGTAAAAGTGCTTGCTTGCATTTTGTATTGAAACTCTCATAGTGTAACAATCTTTATTAAACAGTAGGATAGTGGAAAAAACAGTGTACATGTATTGTAATTGTGTATGCTTTGCCTTTGAAAAATTAAAAAACATGTTTGGTACAAGTTGAGTTCAGCGAGTTGCCAATCCCCAAATTATTGATAAATGACTGAATTATTCTTTGCAATCAAGCTGAAGCTCTATCTATATGTGACAAAGAGAACTATCAGTGGAAGAGGATATCTTCTTTATCATCTGTACTTATATATCCAGAATTATTAATTTTCTTGCATCATGGACTCAGATATTCTTCCTTTGCCACCCAACTATTTTCTGTTGTGACCATTTATTATTTATTCATGCATTTTTCAGGCAGTTATGAGTTATACACCTTCACTCTTTACTTGAATCATGCTTTTATTATGAATCATGAAAGCTATCCCTTTCCCAGATTTCTTTGTATAACAAAACCATGGAAGCATAAAAGACTTCTCAGTCTGTGTTTAATTGCACATTGAATTATTTTTTTGGTTGCTTGTAAGTTCCAGGCAAATTATTTTTTTGGTTGCTTATAAGTTCCAGGCAAAATAATAAAATTGTTTATCTTTTATTCATTTATGTATCTATTTATTCAATATTTATTCATTTATTGTTTGATTCACCTTATCTATTTATTCACTTGTTCATTTATTTCTATATTTCTTTTATTCATGTATGATATACTTATTCATTTATTCTTATACATACATACATACATATATATATATTTTTTTTTTTTGGGGGGGGGGGGGGGTACATCTCCTATTTCAATCTGCATTCCTCTCCTTCATTTAGGCTGTTCATTACAATTGACAACACATGGTATATCATTCTAAATGTTATAATTAGTACCATTAACCATATTGCGAATGCTATTAATCGTGTTGCTCACCCAGCTGTAGAGCCATGGCCATATGTGTAATCAATATTATTCTTGTGTTTACATTTATTATCTGTTTTTATTTCAACATCTAATGCAATCAAATTATTGAAAGTATAGGAGAAGAATATATTAGTCTTTTGAACCCATATTTTGTTGTATTATAGTCATCTCATGAGTATTGTAATGTCTCATAGTACTTTATTGTGAAAATAAAAATACCAATTGCCAAGTTGAAGTCTTGCTTATCATGTCCTATTTATTTGACCTCAGTGATGAGAGTATTTCAAGTGAATGTTTGTTTTATTTAAGGGAACCAATAAAAATGATTTTTCACTATATCAATTGGCACTAAGTAATATTTCCTACACTGTGTAATGAGATATTCAAATGGCTATAAGGTACTTCGAGTGATAGAGGGGGAAAGTACACAAACCACTATTAACTCACTGGCCTTTAACACAGATGCGCATTGCCATTATGGCTTGTTTTTAAGATGATGACCCAAATAAACAATTTAACACTTAGGCAATATGTTTAGATCATTTAAAAATGTGATATGAATAAAGCATATTCTTATACAAATTTATACCAGTATAAAAAATTCACATGTAATAATGACAAATATCTGGGAATTATAAGATACATGTACATCTCCTTTGTCACCCCACCCCAAGATTGTTAGCTCCTTTCTATATTTGTAGCAGAAGCAAAAGTATAACCAGTATGAGACCAACAAGAGTCTTCAGTCATGTTTGGGGAAAAAAAGTCACACACCTAAAAGCCTATCATATTAACAGTGCCCTGTAACATAAAGAGAACTACAATCATTCTCACAATTAATTGTAACTCATTAGTACATGGTTTGCCATACAGACCCACAGTTCATACCAATCGTGAGATTGATTGTATTGTATAGAAGGGAGTGGAGGGACATGGCTTCTTTAATGATATGGAATGCTGTTCATACTGGTCTGCAGGTACAGTTCAATGTCTATTTTGCACACACTGACCCTAGTTTGTACCATTTTTAAAAGACTTTATTTATTTCAAACTCAGCATATCATACATGAAGGCCCTGTAACTGTTCCCATTTACCTTATTATGAGATTACTGCCCACATTTTTGGTTCATTTATTTTTTCCACAATATAAAAACAAGCACAAAAAATACAAAAATGTCAACTAAATCAAAAGGGAACAGAACAGGAATAATATATCACTGCTTAAACATGATTAAGCTAAGAAAAGTCTGCAAACAGTTTTCTACAGAGACCAATAAAAGTCCTACATCCTGTCCACTTTATAAACTGCTTTTAATGTTCACCACATTCATCATAAACCTCATCCAAGTTTCCAGCACCACCATGCAAACCTCCACCTTCAAGGATCATCTAAACCACTTTTATAATACTGGACTTACTATTTCTTACGGTGAAGTTTTCAATAATAAGTGTTGAATTATCAGGTTTGATCATTTTTGTATTCAGCAAAAAGCATTTCTCAATGTAGTTCTTTTCTGAACCAAAGAGTGGCCTATTCTTTGCCAAAACATCAACTTCATGTCACTTCTTGTATGGGATTTGCCTCTAAACAGCACAGATAAGGTTTCATCTCACTCTGCTAGACCGATGATAATTGCCTGGCTGACACAACCCTTGACTGTCTGAAGCCACAGGCCAATACTAAATCCTCAAGATCCATCTTGGACCATCTTCATCCTTTAAGAGCCTGTTCCATATCCTGAAGGTCTTGGTCCAGTAGTCTCTTGACATGCTTCTCTTTGATGTTGGCATCCACCCTGGGAAGGTCCTCTCTGATCCTTACTGCTCTCTGCAATAAAAAAAAGTAGAATAAACATACCTCCCAAAAGACATCTGAATTTTTTCTTTTTTGAAAATAGAAACATTGCAGATCTTTCAAATGATATCTCATCTCAGCACAGTATTTTATGTTGTTGTTTTTTTAATATGCATACTAAATTTTTGTTCCTAAAAAATATTTTCCTCTGCTTTATGTTTTTTTTCCCCATTTGGTTGTTTATTGAAAATATATTACTTTTGCTCCAAACCAAGGTTACGGTAATAAAGAATACACAAGGAAATGAGAGAATAGTTTTGAACAGTAAACAAAAGCTTAATATCGTCATGCACTGTATACGACACGAATGAACAAAAAACCAAAAATCACAACACAATAAAAGGAGGCCAAGGTATGTCCAACATTGCTCTGATTAAATTCCAAACATCTGTTTAATATTCTTGCATAAGGAAATACAATCAGGGGAAAACAAACTTTTTCTCCAAACCAAGGTTACGGTAATAAAGAATACACAAGGAAATGAGAGAATAGTTTTGAACAGTAAACAAAAGCTTAATATCGTCATGCACTGTATACGACACAAATGAACAAAAAACCCAAAATCACAACATAATAATAGGAGACCAAGGTATGTCAAATTTTATGCTCTGATTAAATTCCAAACATCTGTTTAATAGTCTTGCATAAGGAAATACAATCAGGGGAAAAGAAGCAAAACAAACAAACACCCACACACAAGTCAATGTAAACCATATCTGATTATTGGATTATAAATTGCTTATGTTCAAACCAATGATTAACAATGAGCACATAAGGAAACATAATAAATATGGGGGAGGAAAAACACACACACAAAAAAACCCCTCAAATTAATCAAATATCGCCCATAAAAAATAAAATATCTAATCATGACAATCACACATGATTTACATGGTTAGCTTGATAAATTCAACCACAAATTCAAAAGTTTAATCATTACTCGAGGTGAACCACAGAACTTTGCAATGCCAATCTGTCATTCAGAATTTTGATTGAGGTGAAGCAGCAGTAATCTTATTCTGCTCTAATAATATCTCAAAACCTCTCTGAATTGTGAGTGGATTTGCTCTTATCAATAATATCTTTCCAGCAGGTACTCTTCATTGTCCAAATGAGTAAAGGATCAATATCTCAATTTCCATACAAGGACAGAAGTACCGAAGGAGAAATGCCTTATTTTTCCATTGAGAATGGAAGTATAAAGTAACAGTGACACTGCATTTTTCATAAAAGGATAGAAACATTATAGAAAAATTGCTTCATTTGTCATATCAGAGGAGTAACACTAAATTTTTCACAGAATGAGAGAAATATTAAAGGAGAATTGCTTAGTCTATTAGAGGAGTACACTACATTTTTCATAGGAGATGAACATTAGAGGAAAATTGCTTTAGCCGTCATATCAGAGGAGTAACACTACATTTTTCACAGAATGAGAGAAATATTAAAGGAGAATTGCTTTAGCCATCATATCAGAGGAGTACACCACATTTTTTCATTGAAGGAGATAAACATTAAAGGAGAATTGCTTTAGCCGTCATACCAGAGGAGTAACACTACACTTTTCATAGGAGAGAAACACTAAAAGAATAAATGTTTTATTCGTCATAATCAGAGGAGTTTTTTATAAAAGGATAGAAGCATAAAAGAATGAACACTGCATCTTTCATATAAAAACAAAAGGAGAAATACCTTAATTTTTATATGAGAACAGAAATATAAAAGAGGAAAACTGATTTTCCATACAAAGCTGGAGGTGTGAATGGAGAAAGGCCTAAATTTCCATCTCAGAAGAGAAATTTTGAAGGAGACACACCTTGTATTTCATGTAGAATGGAAATATAGAAAGGCACCATAATGGAGGAATACCAAGGACTGGGAATCAACATTTAAAGATTAATAAATATTTGACAATATATGTATAGGAATTGCAACTGTGGTGAAACAAAATTTATCATTCATTCCCTATCATTACATCCTTTTCATTTGGGTCGAGCTGTTAAATCTCAATGTCTGCCAAATCTGGGCCTTGCCGAAGATTGCTAAGGCACATTTGAAAGTACCTATTCTTTATCAAGCATCTATAATCGGAAGGACGTATTTTAGTCTTGTTCTTTTCTCTAAGTTTAAAAAAAGATGAATACATTCATGTTACCACAGGTTCTATACAGAAGTAAACCTTGTGCTTTCATCTTTGTTATGACCCTGATGACACTGTCAACATGTAAATCTTTCATACTGAATATCAGAGAAGGGGAAGAAATACAACTAAATTTCTCATATCCTTGCGACAGTACAGAAGTTACTCTCCGACATGGGTATAAAGCTCCATTTTATACTTCTATAAATCCTGAAGTCATGTCTTTAGCTGAGAATCAACTCCTCAACAATCGAAATGAGAATGACAGTGGCCATTGCTTCCTCCAACTTACAATTAAGCCCATCTTAAGACATGATGCAGGTACTTATATTCTCACTGCATACAAGAATGGCCATATACTACCAGATTACCCACGAATCGGGCTGCATGTTGCCTATCCCCCTGGTGGAGCATCATGTGTCTCAAGTACTGAATACATTGATAAGGACTGGGTCTCGCTGCAGTGTAGAGCTCCAGTCGGAACTCTACCTGGACAGATTGTATGTTACCAGAATGGCAAAAAGGTCCCCCCTTTAACTGTCCCTAAAGTACAGGAAGAAACTCTCTATCAGAGTATGTTGGTTGGGCGAAATGGTACTGTATTCTGTTGTTCTTCTCCTGCTGAAGGCATTAAAGATAGGTGTGAGTGTACTGATTGTGGGTGGGACCCTGTACTACATGGAGCACTTGATGACATCCCTGCACCTTGTCTGGTTACTACTCCAATACCATCCCAAGAAAGTACAGACGAGAGTAAAACCTCTATTCCAACATCCAATCCCCTCCACACAGAGCTTCAAGACACTGATCAAAATCATTTGTGGATACAGGAGTATGTCGTTACTGTTCTTCTTGTTATTCTTGCTGTCATAGGCATCTTAATTTTGCTACATGTTTTTAGTTTACTGTATATAAGCAAGATTAGAAAACATGTTTTTAGTTTACTGTACATAAGCAAGATTAGAAAAGCAACAAAAAACTCAAGAAAGCAAGAAACTACACAACAGAAAATAAATGAAGGAAACTGCTTAGTTCTTTCCAAACAATTACAAGAGCAAAAACCTGATACATGTAGTATGGTATGAAATTTTAAAAATCATTCTTGATATGTGCATGTGTAGTACATGCACCAGTATTTTTCAAAATTTGTACTACATTTTAAGCCCACTGCACACTATACGATCCGTCCGTGATCCGATTTTCGAAAAATTTGTTATAGCATTTGATATAAACATTCAAACATGTGAAGTCTTAATGATCAAAGTTTCAAATAGTCGTATGAATACAAAAATCGAAATTTCGGGTTAGTGCAAGCCTCCCTGTAGGAATAAAAGCAAATTCAATTCTGAATCATAGTGACGTCATAGCAATCTTGCGATCGGCTACGATTTGAAGCTGATTCGGCCTTTACCCTGACCACAAGGCTTGCAGTTTACCAAAATTTCAATTTTGGTATTCCTATCATTGTTCTGAACTTCAAATAATATAATTTTACTTATCTAAACTTTCATAATTTATGCTGAATGCCATTTGCTAGAACATTGGGTCACAGTCGGATCGTATACTGTAAACGCTGTAATTTTCGTGGGACTAATTTTTCGCGCTGAACGACCCCAAAATATATTTACGGGTTCTTGCATTCGTGCTGCACAATTACTCATGCGCAAAACTATTAAAGTGCATTAGTGCAAGATTTGATTTAATTTGATATTTCAATGCATGAAAATTGTTTCTCTGCCCCAAATGGTCACATTTGAATAAAAACAGGCATACAAGTCTACACAATAGTGCGGCTTCATTTATTGTTTCACGCACGCGCGGTCCATTCAAATGCATATGGCAGACACGACCTACACACACTCTAAAATGAATTGGATTAAAACACGTAATCAGCTGGAGCGCGCAATTCAGCATCCATTCAAAACAAGCATAGGAAATTATGCTAATATTTTTGCGTGTTCTAGAATTTGTGTCCACAGAAAATAGCGCATTTTAATGTACCGCTAATATTTCTGCTTTTACAGTAGTGTGCGGCTGGCTTATGTCTCCTTGACTCATTTAGGACAGAATCAAATTGTTGTAAAATCTGGGAATGTGCTGTCATCAACCTCATGAGTCTGATAATAAACAGAACAGCTGGTAGCATGTAGGCCATGTCACAAATGACTCTAAATATCCACAGATGGGAGGTCTCTTTTTGTGCACTTTATAATAATCACTCCCAAAGTGATAGAGATGCCTCAAAAAAGCTTTTATTTCTTCTTTTAATTATCATGGATTAAATAATGATGATATAACATTTATTCACATACCAAATATTTGTGTCAGTGGGTTTTAGATTTTTATCACAGATGACCTAATTTAACTGCTCATGCTTAAATTGTATATTGACGACATTACAAATAATATTGACATGCAAGAATAAGTTATAACTGCAGCCCACACCATAAAATAATGATGCACAAGAAAACAAATACATTTATAATTTCATATTTCATAATTTCAATTTGCTATAGAGTAGTGTAGATGGTTGGAATGCAGCTTCTCCCAGAATGATTTAACCCTGTTCAGACTTGATTTTTTTTAAATTGTGCTTTTGAGAGGAAGAACGTCTTGTCAAGGGGGCAAACACAATGACATCTTTCCCACAGCTAGGCTGTAAATGGTCTAGTAAATGATTTCATGTAAGAAATTTTCTATGTTATTGTGCTAATTTTTACTATTTTTGTATATATTTTATGTATTCATTAATAAATGATTTAAAGTGTGTTGAGCTATGTAAAATGCATGTGTTTTATAATAATAATAATAATAATAATAATAAAGTGGGTTCTTGTATAGCGTTCATGTCCATCAGAATTGACGCTCCTGGCGCTCTACTCTTATTACCCCGGCTTTAGCAAGGCAGCCATTAAGGCGCTCTAGCACTTCAAGCAAATTCTTCCTACTGGGTACCCATATACTACACCAGGATCGAGAGTGGCAAATTGTAGATTAATGTCTTGCAAAAGGACATTGGTGCCACGGCGGGACTTGAACCGCGAACTTTGTACCACTAGACCAAAACACCTCTGCATGATGATTTGTAATAAGTTTGAAACTGCCAAACACTGTTTAATATGAAATATTTTACTGAACACTGCCTCCAAAATACCACAATTATTATCAATTTTAACTGTATTTGTCTTACCTTCAATAAGCCAAAAGCTGTTTAGAATAACATATTTTACTAAACATTGTCTCCAAAATACCCCAAATATTCATTTGAACTGTATTTGTATTTTACCTTTATCAAGCCAAATGCTGTTTAGCATGAAATATTTAGTAAACATTGTCTCCAAAATACCCCAAATATTCATTTGAACTGTATTTGTATTTTACCTTTATCAAGCCAAATGCTGTTTAGCATGAAATATTTAGTAAACATTGTCTCCAAAATACCCCAAATATTCATTTAAACTGTATTTGTATTTTACCTTTATCAAGCCAAAATTCTGTTTAGCATGAAATATTTAGTAAACATTGTCTCCAAAATACCCCAAATATTCATTTGAACTGTATTTGTATTTTACCTTTATCAAGCCAAATGCTGTTTAGCATGAAATATTTAGTAAACATTGTCTCCAAAATACCACAAATATTCATTTGAACTGTATTTGTATTACCTCTATCATTAAAGCCCAATCCTGTTTAGCATGAAATATTTTTAGTAAACAAAAATACAATTATTACCTTGAATAAGCCTAAAATCTTATGGCTGACTGAAGCACCAACATACTATTAGAGCATGACAATGAATGGTGCATTTCAAGTATAAAAGAGTATTTTTGCATGATCAACATATAAGTGTACAGATTTTGAAAAAAAAAAACCCAAATGATTGCCTCCTGAGAGTCCTGACTAGGAGCCCACAGGGTATAGGTGTATTACTTCTCATAGAGTAACACCCTTTCTGGCTCTAAATACCAGACCATTTATAGGATCATTACATTTTTACTCATTTACCCCACCACAAATAGATGCAAATTGTTGCAATGAAATATATAAACCGATTGAGGTTTGCAGTATATAGCATTTTGGACTGGGCTTGTTCATATTTCATTTCATTTTGTCTTATATTTTACAAACTATGATAAATAAAACTCTGATGATATAGAAAGTGTCAAATAGGTATGAAAGCAATTAAATCTAAAATAATATATCAAGATAACATAAATACTGAGAAAGAGTGATACTGTGTTCAACAGAGAGAAAAAAAAGAAATTTTGATGGGGAGTACAATTAGAGTTGGAGCAATGGAATGAAGAAGCACAGATAAGAGGGACAAGGAAAAGGAGGGAGAGAAAGAGGGAGAGCACACAAAACATGGGGAGGGAGAAGAAAGAAGAAAAGAGAAAGTTTTCTGACTAAAATCAGAAGAAACAGATAGAAGGAAAGGGAAAAGGTGTAGGTTGTAAGGAGAGGGATAGAGTGGGAAAGAAGTGGAAGAAATTAGCTAGAGAGAGAGAGTTATTCTAAAGAGAGAGAAGGAAGGTATATGGATCAAAGTATATACTGAGTATCAAGAGAAGAGACCTGCAGAAGGAATTGCAAACAAGAAATTTGAATTTCGTCAGTCACGTATGTTCACAAGTGTGTTTTCATGCTTGCGGCCATATTGGCAAATGGCTATTGTATTTTTCAGAATTAATTAACTGGTTCGATGGGCAGCGCCAATTCCATCTCCTGGGATCGTACCCCGCTAATGAGCAAAAGAAGCCTCTCGAAAACATAAGAAAAAAATCGATACCCGTATCCATATGATTTGTAAAATGAATATGTATGAAAATATGAATCTGGCTCTATCGTGAAGGCTACATTATTACACATAGATTTAAAAAAATATTGCATAAAATGAAGAATGAAAACTTCTTGTAAAATTTATGAACAATATGCAAAAACTTGTACAACATATCATTTTCTACGATAATTTTATAATCTAACTTTTCAGAACATAAATGTAGTATTGCTCGTATAGTAGAAGACCCAAACTATGATTTTAATGCAAAATTGCATTGCTTCTAATGCTGAATTTCTCATGAGGAACTTTCGAACACACATTAAGATTTGTAATTAAAACATATTTGATGAGTTTCATGTGTGTTCTTCTACTTCTACTGGTATTGGGCATGGCCCCGGTGATGTTCGGAGGTGGCACTCATGAGGTGTATTGCTTAAGCAAATTGAAAATGAAATCCAGCGATAGAAGTAAAACCAAATTTGGTGCAGTTATAGAGAAATGTACACTTACAAAGAGGCTACGTCTGCAGTGTCTACCAATAGAGACCTGGAAGGGGATTGATGAATTGAAGATTGCCCGCAAGCCTAAAACCCATCGAGGGAGAAGAGCGAAATTGCGTAACAGAAGAAGTGATTCAATGGAAAGCCCACTTGCTATTGGTAACTCCACATCTACTGCTGATAATGCATCTGAACACTCAAAAGGAATTGCTTTCTATTCGTACTCGGTGCTATCGGATGACCAAGAAGAGAATGGACATCCTAATTTTGAGTCTAAAAGCTTTGCAAAGAACAATAATGTTTTTTTATATTCATTCAACGGTAGAAGCATTTGAAATAAAACTGCATCCATCAATGCTTTCTATCACGATAACTTGTTCGATATCATCTGTATATGTGAGACATGGCTGGATAATGACTTGGATACGAAAGAACTTGGTCTAAATGAAGCATACTGTGTTTTTTAGTAGGGATCGTTCTCAAAACCGTGGGGGCGGGGTTCTAGTGGGAGCTCGACCACATCTGTTGCCACAACGAATATCAGAATTAGAACACCCTGATCTTGAACTTGTTATTGTAGAAGTATGTATAAAAAGGTCAAAGTGGTTACTTTGCTCTATGCACAGACCTCCTAACTCAACAAATGATTTCTTCAAGAAACTTGAAAGTAATGTTGATAAAATTCAGGCAATGAGTAATAGATATAAAGGTATCATAATTGTTGGGGATTTCAATATCAACTGGAATGATCAGTGTAATAGAAATAAAGACAAACTGAATCATGTGTTTGATACAATGGATATGACCCAATGTGTTCATGAAATTACTAGACCTCGAATTGACAATCCTTCAGAGGGGACCATCACAGATCTTGTCTTTGTTAACCGCCCCGAGTTATGTAAAAGTGTTAACGTGACAGTCAATTGTGTCGAGAGTGATCACCATGCTGTGTCTATTATACTACAAGCTTCCAAACCTCAACCACCAAAATCTATCATTCGAAAGTTCTTATGTTATGGTAAAGGTGATTATGACCACTTGAATACTCTATTGCATCTTGCCCAATGAAATTTGTTCATGCATGAGAAAAATATTGATCAATGTTAGGAAGGTTTTTTGGATGTCTTTCAGGCAGCAATCAAGGAATGTATTCCCTCTAGAGTACAGAAAGACAAACGGTTCTGTCCATAGATAACTAAGGAAATAAAACATCTTTTGTTGAAGAAAAAACAATGTCTTAAACGAGCTCAAGCCTGTAGAGAGTCTGAAGAGAGTAGTCATTAGTTGTAGTCCCGGTATGAGGAAGTCAGGAATAAGGCCAAGAATATTGTAAATATGTCTTACTGGAAGTATGTAAATGACCTATTTTCATTGCCAGACAACAGAAAACCATTTTTCAGCTACATGCGATCCAAGAAACGCAACCCCCCTCCCCATATCATAAGTGTTGATGGCGAACTGACTAGTAAATCGGATGAGATAGCAAGATGCTTCTCAGATTACTTCTTATCAGTCTTTAGTCATTGTGATTCACTGCCTGAAACCCCCAATCTTTGCAATATGCTGATACCCTCTTTGAGTACGACAGAAATACACCCTCATGAAATTGCAGATCTCATCCAAAAATTGCCCTTGAATAAGTCGCCTGGACCTGGTGGAATCACAGCAGCAATGCTGAAATCAGCTGTTGTTCCAATCACACCTGTTTTACAAAGACTATTCAACACATCAATTTCCCTTGGTAAATTGCCCTTCCCATTCACAATCTGGTAATGCTTCTCATGTATGAAACTATGAAACCTGGTTGAGTGCGTGCTCGTAAAGTTAAGCAGGGAACTTCAACGGGTAAAGGGGAAGAGCCCACTGTGAAAGGGGTATTATCTTCACTGTGTTAATTGTCATAACAAATTTTAAAGGCGTACTTATGATTGGTTTGAATTGCGCAAATGACCAGCATGCAAGACAAAAGTGCGCGATATGACCCAATGGCGTACGCTCTTTCTATGTAATAGTATTGTTATAATTGTATTGTATCATTGTCTAATGTTATGTTAATATCAGGGGCCTTACTATAATGGTAACTTTGCTATTATAGTAACTCTTCAAGGAATACTGGATTTTGATTGGCTGTTGAGCAACGGGCCCCTGGGCTGCGTTTCACGAAACCGTCATAAGTCTAACTTCTTGGACATCCTATTGGAACGCGTTTTGTAGAATTAACACACGTTTCAATGGGATGTCAATGAACTTAGACTTAATATGACGGTTTCGTGAAATGCAGCCCTGCCGTCTAACTTAATGGGTTGTCAGGCTCGGTTCTATAAGCATGATCTCTTATAAAGATGTGATATATCATGAACATGTAAGTCTGATGGTTAAGAAAGTGTCAAGTAGATATGAAAACAATAAAATCAAAATAATACATTAAGATAAGACAAATACTAAGGAGAAAGTGATATTGTGTTCAACAGTTAAATACAAAAACAAAACCAAAACCAAAACCCCCTAAACAACCATGGTTTGTTGAAAACCTAAAACAGCCTGCAGGCAAGGTAGCCAGTAGAAAAAAAATAGGTGATGGGGAACACATTTAGAGCTGGAGCAATTGAACAAAGAAGCAGAGATAAGAGGGGACAAGGAAAAGGAAAGAGAGAGAGAGGGGGGGGGGGAAGAAAGAGGAAAAGAGAAAGCGGGGTGGGTTGATTGAATAAATTCCGAAGAGTGAGAGGGAAAGAGAAAAAGTGTAGATTGTAAGGAGAGGGAGAGGGAGAGGGTGGGAGAGAAGTGGGAGAAGCAAGAGAGGGAGATATTCTAGAGAGAGAGAGAGAGAGAGATAGAGGGAGAGAAGGGAGAATATGGATCAAAGTAAACAGTGAGTTCAGAAAAGAGACCTGTAGAAAGAATTACAAATGATCCATCACAATCCATTACAACTCAAACTGATTGCAGACAGTACCCTCTAGGGCACCTTTCATGAAAGTTGTCAGTCACTGACAATTTCAGTAAAATCCTTGGTTTTGATTGGCTGAGAAGCACTGACCACTGACTGTTACTATGGTAGCTGTCAGTGACTGACAACAATGGTCCCCAGGATTTGATCCATTGCAAACAGAACAATGGGGCAAGGGGGGGGGGGGGGGGGGGGGGGTGGCTGGAATGTTGATTGTTGAGAGCTGACGGGGGGGGGGGGTGGAATAATGTTATAAAAGTGTACAATGTTTGTTATGTTCAGTGATGCCTGGAACCATAATATTTGAGGTTGAGTTCTGGAATTTCTGTGAACTCTCGAATGTCAACCTTGAACATGTATGCACTTCCTTGTGCAGATTTTCATTACTTTTTTCATTTCATTTTCAGCAAGGGTGACTCAATTTCTTTTCATTTTAATGATTCCAAGTATGGTCTATATAATCAACCCTTTTCAAATAACTCTTTGAAAGTTTCTTTCCCAATTCAATCACATGGCCAGTTCTCAATACCTTACATAAAATCTTATTGACCAGCTTTCACATCCCACTTGTGTACCACATACACAGTGAACCAAATGTGCAAAGCGTACAAGATTCCTGTTTCGTCGCCATTTCCTGTGTTATTTCCTATGGAGAAAACAGTATTGCACAAAATTCGCCGTTTTCAATCAACTACAAAACGGCAATAAAAGAGAGGTACAAAGCGAGAGTTTTAAGCTACGCCAGGGCTTGTCTGTTGTTTTCCTATTGGCTTTCCTTAAAAACTATGGAGTGCAACATGTATAAACACCTTTTTTCCTGAACATATTGATTCTATGGATCAAAAGGAAACAACAATAAATCAGCTTGGAAACAGAGGAAAAACATTCATGAAATGGCCACAAAATGGCTAGAAAACGGAGAGGAAATGGTTTTTTTTACAATAGTAAAATTGCATGATTAGAAGAAAGATCAGTCCTAGGTTCACGTATTTCATTTGATCAAAATGCTTACTTAAAGGGTCGTTTTATAGGTAATAATATAAGGTTAATACATGAATTAATTAATGATATACAACAATATGAAAAGTCTGGGGCAATTTTTTTTTAGACCTAGAAAAGGCCTTTGATAAAGTTAGAGACTTTCTTTATAAAGCCCTTGAGAAGTTCAATTTCGGTCAAAAGTTTACAGGATATATAAAATCTTTATATACTGATGCAGAAAGTTGCACAATGAATCTAATTTAGCAGTCAGTTTATTTCCTTCTAAAGAGAGGTGTACGACCCCCGGGGTACGACCAGGATGTCCAGTACCTGCCCTTTTGTTTTTAGTAGTTGTGGAGTTTTTGGCAATTGACTTGAATACAAGTATTGATGTGAAAAAGTATAAATTTACCTGGCAAAGCAAATGAAGTTATTGAGGTTAAGATTAGTCAGTTTGCTGATTATACTACAGTTTTTGTAGCTGATGAACAGTCTTTAGCAAACATAATGAAAAAAGGTAGAAAGTTTTTGTAAAGTAGCTGGACCATCGTTGAATATTTCAACAAGTAAAGGTTTTAGCTTTGGAGATTTCAATTGTAATATTTTTAAAGAGATAAATTGGATGAGTATGTTTATAAAAACACCAGGGGTATATTTTAACAAAAATATGTACGACGCATATGTAAAAACTTGGAATGAAAAAGTGGAAAAAATTGAAAACCAGGTATTATGGAAATGTCGAAACTTAACTTTTTTCGGAAAAGTTACAGTATTAAAATCTTTAATGCTTTCAAATATAACTTATATAATGTCAGTATTTCCCATGCTCGATTACATTAATAAAAAAATTGAAAAAACCATATTTAATTTCATATGGAATGGGCGAAATAGAATAAAATGGAAAACTTTGATTGGTGATACTGAAAAAGGCGGAATAAAAATGCCAGATTTTGTTATGCAAAGTAATGCACAAAAAACTGTTTGGACACTGAAACTATTTGAAAACAAAGACAACAAATTTAGATGGAAAACTCTTCCAAACCTATATCTTAATAGCTTTGGAGAGCATGCACTTATTCTTAAGATGCCTTTTGGAAAGGAAGATGAATTTCCCTGGAATTAAAAAACTTATTTTATCGCCAATGCATGGAAAACATGTAATAACGCGACTCTTTTTTGTAATTCAGCTGAAGACATAAGGCAGCAGCTGTTATGGGGAAATAAAAATAGAACATATAAAAAGAAATGTTTTTATTGGAAACACTGGGTATGTGTTGATATTCTTGTAATTGGAGATATTGTAAACAAAGACGGACTGATTGATTTATCCTGTATTCAATCAAAATTAAAGAATAGAGGAAATTATTTATGTGAATCAAAACTAATTTGGAGTTGTATACCTGAAAAATGGAAAAATATTTTGAGTCAAGAAAAAATTCAAATTGATAATTCCACTGGGAGTTATTCCCATTTAAAGAACCAAAATCCTGTTCTAAGTATGAAACAAGATACAAACAAAAAGTTTAAAAACTCTCAAAACGATTATATAATAACTTAGTAGATCAATAGTTCATCAGCCCTAATGATGAACTTTATTGGTCTTCATACTTCAAGAACCTGGACTGGAACAAGATATGGAAAGAAAAGGTTGCTCTGATTAAGGAGCCTTATTTAGCTCAATCTAACTTTAAGTTTTTATATAAAGCTATTAATGTCTAATGAACATTTGTTTCGCTTTAAACTTTCTGAGTCCCCACTTTGTCACAAATGTAACTCTACTGAAAATTATTATCATTTGTTGTATGACTATTATTTTTCAAGACTTTTTTGGAGTAAATTCAGTAAATTTTATGTCGATAACGAAATAAATGTTAAGAATGTTGAAATTAATTATGAAGAAATAGTTATAGGTAGACAAGGGGGACACCAAAGCAAACATATTGCTTTTTACAATGTATTGATTAATTTAGGAACACAAACAATATTCAAAGAAAAGAGAAAATTAAATTTTAAAGGAATATTTGACGAATTCATAGGAGAATTAAGATGGAGATCAAAAATCCAAAAGAATGTGTTCTGGAAAAAATGTGAAAAAAAAAATGACAGAACTTAATTACTGATTGTACTGTAAAAGAAACCTTTGTCTGTAACTCTAAAACGAAAGTTTGTTGGCCTATGACTTGCATCTGTATGTAAATTGGACTTAATAAAAAAACATTTTTTTTTTTAAAGTTCTATTATCTGTTTTTTTTCCATTTCTACCATTTCCCAATTTTATTTGTTTTATTTTTTCCCCCTTGAACTGATTACCTTCCCGTGCAACCTGCGCTGTAGAATGCTTTTGGACCACTTCTGTTTACAATGCCTGTTAGAGTGGTTCTACAACACTCTAGCGAGGAACCGCACTTTAAAGTGCTCTTGTGGAGTGCTTGTCTGTTTGCACTGACGTTAGAGTGCTCTACGCTGGAGGGCTCTAGAAAGTGAGTGTCAATGGGCTCTAACATAGCTGGCATCAAAGAATGAGTTCTTTTCCAAAATGTGCTCCATCCATTTCAGTATGCTTCCAAAACATACTGCATCCACAAAACTAAGGCCTTCTCCAGGAAATGACCTTGGAATCACACATGAACGATAACGAACCGACCTTTAGTTTCCCACATTTCTCCATTACGAAACAGTGAGCTGTTTTTTTCCACCTTTTCTTAAATTAAAGTAATGACTTTTTCAGGATGAGTGCACACTGAGCATCTTCAAGAAATGTGCTTGACATACAGTACATGAAAATAGATATTTGAAAATCTACTAACGCTTCAAACTAGATGGTTAAACACTACAATATAAAATGAAATTCCCATGAGTAAATATATACTCATGATTTGTTGTTTCCATATTGCTCAACTTTAATAAAGGCGACATTAAAGTCTCTCAAGCAGAATCTGATCTCTTTCATGTGATTGAAATAACTGAAAGAGTTTGGAACGTGCATGAAGACATAAAAGCAAAATGCACTATTTGTTCAGAATACATGAACCACTTTTTTGGCAACAGCCATGGTCTTTGATGATACAAAAGTTAGAAATAACACTAAAGGTACCATCTTCAAAAGATGGCTGATAGTTAAAAGATGAACACAATAAGAAGAGTTGGAGCAATGAACTTAAGCAAAATGAAGAAGAGGGGACAAGTACAAGAACAGGAGAGAGAGAGAGAGAAATGCAGATTGCTGGAATAAAGAGAGGAAGAAGGTGAAAAAAGAAAGTGAGAGAGTAGTGCGGGAAGGCAAGAAAAGAGGGAGAAAGGAAGAAGGAAAGAAAGTGGAGAGATACAAGATTCCTTCTTATAGAGTGATTGAGAAGGTTGGATAGAAGTGGCAGAAAACAAGAAAAGAGGAAAAGGGAAAGAAAAAAAAAGAAAGAAAGAAAGGGGGAGAGATAAAAGCTTACTTCTTATTGAGATACCGAGAAGGTGAGAGAGAAGTAGCAGAAAGCAAGAAAAAAAGAAAGAAAGAAAGGGGAGAGATAAAAGCTTACTTCTTATTGAGATACCGAGAAGGTGAGAGAGAAGTAGCAGAAAGCAAGACAAAAGAAAGAAAGAAAGAAAGAAAGAAAGAAAGGGGGAGAGATAAAAGACTAATTCTTAAGGAGAAATTAAGAAGGTCGGAGAGAAGTGAGGAAAACAAGAAAAAAGGGGGAGAAAGGAAGGAGAAAGATGTAGACAAGAGAAGGAATAGATCAAAGTATACATGGAGTAAGAAGAGAGGGAAGGAAGAATTAACGGGTGATAAAATCCAAAATCCATTACAACTGATACAACTTAACGCATTGGAGATTTGTCATCAATTTGAACCAACTGCACTGTGTATAAATTGTAACCATGATAATTTGGTTTCTGAGCGAGAAGGTTGAGCTCTGATAAAAATGAGAATTGTTTATGAGCCTTTTCATTCTTTTTATTCCCACTTGGAAAAATATCAAAGTAGACATGCCCTTTTAAATCCTATCATATTCCATATAGCACTGAAAGAAGCTGAAAATTTTAAATTGTCTTTCCATGCCTCCTGAGTTTGTGTGTGTATGCGTGTGAGCAGTCCAATTTATGCAATATTCACTTGCATCTTTTGGCTAAGTGTAAAAGAAGTTGGAAGTCTTCATCGGGCAGGCATAATGTAGTCAGGATATGCTACTTACAAATAAATTTTATAAACCGAGTATACATATGACACCCTTTATTTATGGACCATAGGGATGGACTTTATGACATCACGATTTTTATCAGTAAGTATTTTCCTTCAAAACTGGCTTGCTATAAAATGCTTAAATGTGATTGAATACAAATTAAGTCAGTTTACCTAGCCAAGTAAAATGCTAAGAAAAATATGGCCCCAGCTTTACATCTCACATGTGTACCACAAAGTTGATCACATGACCACTCCCCTGGCTGCTAACATCTCCTGATTGCAAATAGTCCAGTGGTATAAGTATGAAAACATTTTTAGAAATGAAGGTCTGCACTTTGAACATTTTAAATAAATAAGGGTGGATGCATGCACTGAAACATTGAAAGCTAACAATGGATTGAGGTTGCGCAGATATTGTGCACATTACAATTGATGCCCTCTTAACATAAGGTGTGCCAATGGGTAATGTACTCCAAATAGACATTAGAAAATCTATTTGCTTTCCATGATGGTTAAGACTCACTATAACATGAAAAAATAAATTTTAAAAAGGGAACCAAGAACAAGAAATTTTAATTTGCAGTGAGTAAATACTCTGAGTGCTGTTTCAACATTAATCATCTTAGAAAGGTGAAAGTAAATAAATGAACCACATATACATCATGACAAGGAGATTCAGAGTAATTCTATGTAATTTCAAATGTTAATTCGGACTCGGAGAGCTGACTCATAACAACAGTACCGCTGTGCTCAGAATACCAATCTTTTATGCCAGAAGCCCTGTGAATATAAGAGTTACGAATAGCAATTGCAGATGGAAAGTAAGTTAATACAACAACCTTAATTATAGTTTGTTTTTCCTTTATGCTAATTTACTTTAAATTGAAGGAATATTTCATTAATTAATCAAATGCATTTATTAGTAAAGCATCAGATTCTACAAGGTACAATTTCAGCATGCTACAGATGTAAACAGATGTTACAATTAAGATTTCAAAAGGTTAGACTGAGAAAGAGACAGACAGACAGACAGACAGAGAGAGACAAAGATAGGAGTGGGCAGAACCAGAAAGATGGATTTTGTTTCTGTATAGTGAGCTTTCCTAAGGGTTCTTGGCCTTGTGATATTCTCACAGTAGTACCACCATCATTTTATCCGCAAACCTGAAATTGCTGTAACAGAATTTTCAAATGAACTCATTTATTCTTTCAGTAAAATGTATGCTTTCATTGCCAGGTAAAAACTGTGAAGAGGCACTGAAGAAATCTATTGTGTGGAACTAAATATAAACTCTCTCTGAAATTCCTCGAGCATCCTCTTGAAGAGAAACAATCATCAGCTATTCAAGACCAAAGAAATACAGCTACAGATACATTTAGTAAATTTCAAGTGATATTGGATTGCATGATCCCATTTTGGAGCCTTTCCTACTGTTTCCATCACCATCAAGGATCATTTATGAACCAGACTGACAGATAATTAAGTAGACTGATTTTTTTAAAGAACTGATTCTGGGGCAGAGCGGCTTTGTCCAGAAAAAAAAAATAGACCACACTATTGTTAACTTGGCTGGTTGGATATTTCACGGATTTTGATCTTCAATGCCAAGCAGAGCATAATTTGCATACTGAGAGATCTAAGTGACAGGACCGACTTAACTCATTGTTTTTTTTATCTGGAAACAACACTGGTACTGCATGTCTACACAGGCACCACAACAGAAGTCCCAAATGGTCAGCATTCACACCGAGTATTTAATACAGAAACATTTCTAGAATCCTTACCTGCTTCATTTGTTCAAGGTTTCTACATAGGCACTGTTGTAACATACAGAGTATTTTAAATTTGTGTTGAAAACAAAATATCCTTCTTTCTTTTGTCTGAACATACTTTTTATGGAGTTTTTCAAAGATGTTGCATAAACTTCTATTAAAAAGTACACCAAGCACCTTCATTTTTGTTGTTGCAATGGCAGTAACATGTGAATCTAGAATACTGCGTGTCATGGAGGGGGAAGAGGCAAAACTAAGTTTCCCATATTCTTGTAATAGTACAAAAGTTACACTGCAATATGCAAACAGAGGCCCATTCTATAGTTCTGCATACCCAGAAGCCAGCAAATCACATCCTCATCAACAAGTCACAAATCATAATGACACTGAAAGTAACAACTGTTCTCTTCACCTTATGATTAATCCAGTCTCAACCGATAATGAAGGTACATACATTCTCCTGGCATATAAGAATGGTCAAATACTACCAGAGTACTCAAGAATTTGGCTGCATGTTGATTATCCACCAGGAAAAGTATCATGTGACCCAAGTCCTGAGTTGATTGTGGAGGATTGGGTCTCACTGCAATGTAGAGCTCCAAAGGGGAGTCTACCTGGGCAGATTGTATGTTACCAAAATGGTAGGAGGGTTCTCCCATGGAATGAACCTACAGAAGATGACAGAACTCTCTATCAGAATATTGCGGTTGAGCTAATAGGTACTGTGTTCTGTTGTTCTTTTTCCATTAATCACACTAAAGACAGATGTGACTGTAAGGATTGTGGGTGGGACCCTGAGCTACATAAGACACTGAATAACAATACAGAACCATGTCCCAAAGTGCCACTTAATGAGAGTACCACACCCTTCAACAACCCAACAGGGAGCAGTGAAACTTACATCCCAACATCTAATCTGATAACATTACAGACACAAATGACTCTGTTTACTATGACCAATGACATACAACTAGGTTCCTGGATGTGCAAATATTTTGCAGTTATCATTATCTTTCTGACGATCATTACTATTTTCAATATATTGCTTCTTTACAAGATCAGACAAGCCAACAGAGTCTTGCATAAGCTACTTGATACTCTGTTCAGACACAAGTCAAACAATGAGCAGTCTAGAAAATCAGTGAGCACCATGCTGTCCAATGGCACCTGGGTATAGAAGGGAAACAATTATTATGTTTTTTTTTTTTCCGGGGCTACTTTCTGAGCTTACTCTCCCAAATTTTCTACATTATATGACAGTTTACATTGGAACCCATGAGAATTTCAGGGGCTCTTTTCTTAGTTTTTCAGGGCTCTTTTTGGTATTTCGGGGGCGAATTCACCCCGAGCCCTCATGTATTTTTTCCCTGATAGCACTAAACATAATTTCATGCACAGGTACCTTGCTATCTGCCTGTACTTTACAAGATTTTATATGCTGTATAGATACAGCTAGACCACTGATTTTTGCTTGATTTTCAATTTACAAAAGAGAAAAAGAAAGTTTTTTTCAAAAACCAAACTTTGAATGAATAAACCTCAGACATGTTTTAAGTACTGCACACAACTCCTCCTATGAGGACAAATAAAAGAAAAACAATTAAATCTGCCTCTTTAACAGATTCAGAGCATTTTGTCCAAGTGAACTACAACTTACTGAAACATTTTTCCTTCATTATTATGTGCCTATAAACAAGGCAAGGCAAAAGCAAAAATCTTAACCTGAAAACAGACAAGCAAATATTGACACTGCTGCTGCTGCTTCCTGTCACCCTCTCTGTTGTTGAAAAGTGGCGCCAATGGCTCACTCATGCTATGCAGGGGACACAAAATTAGTATTAGTGTTTGAGCTCTGAAATGCTGAGAGAGCTGTCATTTCTTCTGAGTGATGAATAGGTAAATAACAGACTATTAAATGTGTACAAAGTACTTGGACTGCATCATGATGCATTATGTCTCATAAAACAGAAGTTCTAAAGTTTACTCATTCAATGATGACTGAATTCATATTAAAGGATATTGACTGATAAGAGATAGTGACTGTTCATTTAGCAGCTGTTAAAAATGGATTTAAGTAGGTGAAGGCAAATTATGTAGCTAAATTACATTTTCTATTGAATCTTAGAGGCAAATACATGCAAAATGGAATTTGTAACCCTATAATCTGCCCATGCACGATACACTAAATTCTGTAGACTTATCTGTGTAATAACAAGTATACCCATGAATAATTATGCCTCCGCCCGCCGAAGGTGGGTGCTGGAGGCATTATGTTTTCGGGTCGTCCATCCGTCCGTTTTCGTTCTCGTGATAACTTAAGAACCATTTGACGGATCAACTTTACACTTGGCTCATGTATGCATATGGGAGGGACAATGAGCTGATTAGATTTTGGGGTCTCAAGGTCAAACATCAAAGGTCACAGAGGTCATTATGTACATAGAAATGGTTTGTTCTCGCAATAACTCAACAACCATCTGATGGATCAACTTCACACTTGGCGCATGTATGCATATGGGAGGGACAATGATCTGACTAGATTTTGGGGTCTCAAGGTCAAAGGTCAACGGTCAAAGATGTCAATGTATACATGAAAATAAAAAAAATCAACATGACTGTGCCATATATTTCCGATCTGGCAATGGTGGAGGCAGGGTTCTCACTAGAAAATAATCCACACACGGTTCCCCTCTGCGCAAAGTGCGAAATTTTCGGAAGTGTTACGGATTAACACCTACAATTAGGTGTGGCGGCAGTATATGCTATAGCAAAAGGATGAAAAATACTTCTTGGTGAGCAGGAGTTGTCTACTAATGGCATAATAGCACAAATACATTGCCAAAAAAGAAAACAGTTGGTGGCATTTATCATTATTATTAGGAATACATACTCCAATATTTTTTTACCCTTATCACCATGCATGGTGCAGCAATTTCACACATGGTTCTCCCTTGTCTGATATCTGTAGGCATGGTATTAGAACCATGGGTGTTATGTACTGCAGAGAACCATGGGCGGAGGTATAAATTTCGACTGCGCGCTGTCAAGGATTCATCTAGTTTGCACATGTATTTATGTATCTTTCCTAATTCATTTTTGTGTTTCTTTTATCAATTACATTTTTAAAAATTTGTTATCACTTAATGAGAATAATATAGATATTAATGATAATATTTTGTGACAGTTTTCATTTTTTTATCTCTAGGAATTCATACAATATACCCTAATGATTAACATTATGATTTTCTATCTTTTTTTCTATCTTTTTTTTTTTGCGCTAGGACCTGGGGAGCGTTTCATGAAAGGACCTGTCGGATATTTTATCCGACAAAGTCTGTTTTATCCGACAGTTGCCATGGTAACAATGCTTCTCAGCCAATCAAAATCAAGGAAAGATGTCAGATCTGACAACTTGTCAGACAACAAATGTTGATGAAATGCTCCCCAGGACTAATCTTAACCACTATGTTTGTGAATGTGTAACTGTTATGTTTTATATTATGTTCGTTTATTGAAGACTGACAATTAAGTGATAAAATATAATACATGTATATGGATAATTTGCACATGTATTTATGTATATCTTTCCTAATTCATTTTAGTTTTTCTTTTATCAGTAACATGCTTTTTAACTTGTTATCGGTACCATTTACTGTATCACTGCATTAGAGCTATGTGAGTATTGTGAGCCAACACATACATTTTTAGAGGGCTTAACCCTCTTCAAAGAATCATGTTGGAAGTTGATTATTTTTCAAAATACATTATTCACCCTATGTTTACAGGGTGTATTAAACTTCATGTAATTATCTTTTCATGAAGATTTAAGTATCTGCAATATACAAATTGCAAGAGAGCTTTGAAAACAGGGAGAAGACATTTAACATGGTAAAAGCACCAAAAATAGTATTATTAGTACTCACTGTAGTTCAGGCAGAAATATCCCAATTGAAATATCTTTATGATCCAGGATATGAATGCAAATTATACTTCAAATGAAAATGAGTGTGCCATGAATGATTCACAGGCCATGTGAATTTATGTTAACAGTGTAAAGAATTATGTAAATATTGTAAAAATTGTACAATTTAAGGATAATCTATGAAAATGATCTTAAAATCATCAATATCTAAATCATGTTGAGAATATGATAATTGGATTGTACCACTGTATCATACCAGTATTAATACAGCTTGGCCTAATATTCTATTATTCAAGTGAAAAGGCTTTTAACAGTAAAAGAACATTTGTTATTTACCACTACTCATAACAAAAAGAGCCAAATTAGAAATATAAAACTAGATCTCAGTGTGTGATATTTTGTGATTCATTATCTCCATATGTAAAGTAGGTATGAATCACTTCTGAACTTATTAAACAAACAGCATTATTGGTGGCAAAACAATGGTGCCTTTCCAAGTCTCAAAAAGCATGATTTTAACAAGTACATAATGTGCAAACTCTGGAACATTGTAACACCTGCTAGAGTCTACAGAGCATTGGGCTATCACATTCTACAGGGATAACACCACTCTTACTTCAGTACACAACCTGTCAGTTGTTCCTTTTCTTTTTTCAGGTATCATTCTGTTCTTTTCCATCTTTTTGTCCCTTTGTTTTCTCTCTCTATCTGTATCTCCCTCTGTTTCTCTGCATCTCTATATTTCCTTCTACCTCTCTCTCTCACACACACACACACATACACACATACACACACACACTCTCTCTCTCTCTCCATCTTTCTCTATTTATACAGCCATCTAAATGTCTTATTCCATCTGTATATCTTTCTATCTACAATCATTGGCATTCATTGCCAAACTGCCCACAGCCCCCTCTTATAAAAACACTGGAAATGATCAGAATTAAACAGGATCCCATTCACTCAAAATCCAAATGATTTGGAACTTATGATCAATGTGGAACTACGAATGAGATGGATTATTAAAGCTTCTCTCCGTTACTTACCTCAATCTTGTTGACCAGCTCCACATCCCACTTGTGTACCACAAAGTTGGTCACATGACCACTTCCCTGGCTCCCAACTCGCCCCACCCTCCCAACTCGATGGATGTAGTCAGACATGAAGGTGGGGAAGTCAAAGTTAACTACATGTTGGACCTGTCAAATGAATAAATGAATAAACAGATAACTCACGAACTAACTAATTACATAAATAAATAGATTCATAAAATAAATAGATCCATAAACAAACAAATACATACATACATACATAAATCAATAAATAAATAAAACAAAAATACCATCAACAACAAATATTACCTGCAAATTGATAGAGATTTACTTTTACATGAAACAAGATAAATGCTTCCTTCCCAACTTTCTGAAAGGAATACATGTTATTCATACTGTTCGTCATGGGAAGTATTCTCTACACTTCGTTACCTTTGTTACCATTAATCATAGAAAGACCTTTGTTGTTTGTCATGACAGATCTACATCTTCTGAATGAAATGAAGCACTGCCAATTAGATATTGCACAACATTCATAATGGTTTAGTGGAAGATTTCATTTTGACATTTTCATGAGGCGAATCCTCAGAAGTTTGATGATTTACATGTACATAAAAAAACAGACAGTCTTTACAAGGTTTTTCGAAGAGGTGACAGATGGTGCGATTTCCACCAAAGGAAACCCTGAAAGACATTCTGGTACAAGACTATTCATTTAAAATAATTATCTATGTCAAAACAGAATTTGGTGAGTATGAACAGGATGATGCATGTATTGCCAGTTGCTTTTATCCATACCTGTACAGTATCCACTCCTCTGGAAGCAATATCTGAACAGACCAGGATGTTAGCTTCACGTGACTTGAATGCATCCATTACTCCACTACGAGACTAGATAGATGCCAGAAGAGAAAATTAAACATGAATTTAAATCATCTATCAACCCCATAACAAGGAGTCCTGTGAATGCAAACTCTTTGTCACACTTACGAAACCAATGTAACAATATCAATAGTGGCTTCAGCTTTATAGCCTTAATACCAGTTTGAATTTGGGACAAAATCATAGGGCTAGGATGCTCCATGCATTCAGACTAAATTGGCTCTGTGCCTGTCAACTGGTCACTGGGGTATACAAAAAAGTTTACATGGATTAAATGACATTTCATTCATTTCAATCCGTTGAACAGTAAGGGCAAAATAACTTGGGCTTGGGTCTATGGAAAATCTGTGTTATATTGAAATCAGATCATGCTCCGTGGGTTAAGGAACAGAAATCAAATTTTATGACTTTTCGAACTCAAAACCATTAAAAAAAGAATGCTCCAATTTCTGAGACTTAGAGGTCTATATAGGTTGAATACATTAATGAATATTAGAAGAAATAATACAATGAAGTATTATCACATGTCAAGTCACTTATGGAACAGAAGTATCAGTATAAGACTTATTGAAATTCCTTTCATGTACATTTGGTATGTTCCAATGAAAGAAAGAAACAGCCTGAAAACATGCTTCTAACACCAGTAGTGGGGACATACATTCTCCCTACCACAAGTATGAGATTCAACAGTAGAGGGCAACATTTCTAGCATACCACACAGGTCAGCAGATGCGCAGATACAAATCCATTACCGACGATTTGACAAGATTTCTTCCGGCTTCCACAGAAAATGTACAGCCAGGTTAACAATTCTCTCATTTGACGAAAATATTGTTCAAGGGACTATTGCAAAAAACCTTCGTTTGAACACAACTTTTCAGCCAATCAGAAGTGCGCATTAAGGATCATGTTTGATTTTTATTTCATTTCATTTCATTTCGTTTATTTTCCATTTCCAACATAATATAAACAGAATACAAAGTATGCATCATACAAGGTAGAACATTGAAACTTAACAGTGGATTCGTAAATATAAATAGTTCACCGTGTACAAGAGCCTGAAAAAAGGTTGGTAATGGAGGGGACTGCTGAAAAGCTGAGCTTGTAGATTGCAGCCCCCTATAACTTAAGAGTTATAAAAATAGTTAAACAGTAAAAATTAAAAAAGAAGAAGACACAAACTAGTACAAACACCAGATATACATAACATAAAGGTGAAAGGAAAATGAAGGAAAGAAGAGAAACGAGAGAAAGATAGAGAAAGAGAGGGAGGAGAAAGAGAGAGAGGGGAGGGGGAGAGAGAAGGGGGGAGAGAGGGGGGGAGAGAGTGGAGGACTCCTGCCTAAAAACCCACACAACACACACGGACGGACCGGAAAACGAATATCTGCATAAAGTGAATGGAAAAAAAAAACGTAATTGAGTAGTATTATGTTAAGTAAAATGAAATTGAATGAGTGATGATGAGTCTAAAGGGTCGGTGCATGGTACCTGCGAAGAAGGGACTTTTTAACTTTGAATTTAAAAGAATTTAAACTAATGGCATTTTTTATGCTATCATCAAGAGTAGTCCAGAGCTTCGGGCCTGTATACGTGAATATGGATTGTGAGAGTATAGTTCTTGGTAAAGGCAGATGGAATTCGTCAGATTGGCGTGTGGAGTATTTGTGTATAGTTTTATTTTTGTTGAATATTAGATCGAAAACTGGGGGTAACGTATTATTATTTAACTGCTACATAAACTGACCGAGATTATTTATCTTCAAGATATTATTTTCGATAAACAAAACATCGGTGTGGGACATCCATGAAGTGTTGCAGATAACACGCATAGCTTTCTTTTGTAATAGTAGTAACCTATTGAGATGATAATCATGTGTATTTCCCCAAACAATAATGCCATAATTTAGGTAGGGTGAAATCAATGTTGAATATAGCATTAGAAGGGAGGAGATTGGGAGAAAAAATTTGACCTTATTTATAATGCCTATATTTCAAGAAATTGTTCGGCAAATGCTATCAATATGAACATTCCATGACAATTTATGGTCCGTTATCAGACCTAGAAATTTAATGGAAGTTACTGTTTCTAAGATGGTATCATCTAGTTTAATATTATGTGGTAGTTTATCTATAGAATTGCTAAAGAGCATACATTTAGTTTTTTGTAAGTTTATTGATAACCTATTAGCTCTTGTCCATTGTAATAATTTATCTAATTCGTTATTAAGTATATTGACCAAAATGTCAGGATCTGGATGTGAGAGGGGCGCATTAGAATCATCTGCGAAATGATTTTTAGGAGTTATATTCAAACTAAATTTTTATGCAACAGGCCCTAGGTTTCATAAACTCTCCTGATATTTTTATTAGATCTATGCAGGTAGCATCAGAATTTGTTACTTGCATTTTCCAGGCTCAAAACTATAATTTTTATGGGACTTGTTAGATTCAACCCATTATGTTTGCATGGAAACCAGAAGAAGTGCCTTCACCTACACTGTGTGTGGGAAATATCGCCCTGTACTGCTGAATATCATATCTGTGGTAGGTAGGGAGAATTAGATTAACATACCTTCCCACCCATCTTGGAGTGTAATCTGAGGGCTGGGACACCATTCTCTGTGAGAAAATATGCTAGCCAATCACAGGTAGACGCTGTATTACAAAATATCATGGTGGATTCACGTCTTTTCTGCTCTCTCTTTACCAGCTCCAGGATCTTAACTGCAAAGATGGAGAGATAAGTGTGAGATGGGTGAAGGATAAATGGAAGAGATGCGGGAGAAAGGCTAGTGAGAGGGAGTTAATAAAGAGAAAGAAGAAAGAGGGAGAGGGAGGGAGGGAAGGAAAGAGAGAGGAGAGAGAGAAAGAGGGAGGGAATGAGAGAGGAAGAGAGGGACAGAGGAAGGGAAAGAGAGTGAAGGAGAGAGGAAAAGAGAGAGGGTACAAGAGGGAAAGAGAGAAAGAGAAAGAGAAAAGGAAAAAGGAAAGGAGAGAAAGAGAGCAAGAAAAAAGATTGTAAGAACAAAACTGAAATTTAAAGAGACAATGCAATGAAAATATCAATTCAAATCAAAATGGAAATGAAAACGGAAATCGCAATTAAATCAATTTAATAAATTTGTATCATACAAAATCAAATCAAATGCAATGACATACCTGCTTTATCCTCTGAGTGGAGCCTTAGAAATTTCTGATGAACATGAGGCATAATACGATGAAGATGAGGGGTGGAAATCACCTCTAGATTCTCTGCCTAAAAAAAAAGTGTACAATATTTCATGATTATATGCAGAAACCTACAAAAACGATAGAAATCTGTGAGACACTTAGAATTCCTCTGCAGTACTGTCAATTCTCGCATTTCGCAAACCTTGCACCCTCATTTGGTTCAGTTGCGACAGTCACTCTAGCGTGATATGGGTAGAAAACAGTACCATTAAAACCTTACACAAGTCGCCTTTTCTGCTCCTATTCTAATTGATTACAGACTTCTAACACTTCATATTTTCTTTGGGCCCGACTACTAACTCATTCTTCTTCTTCCCCGCGCTTGGGATCCCTCAATCATTTAAATATTGCTTAAAGTGGTCAACTCTCACTCGCATCGTGCACTACCTTGAAAACAGTTGTTGACTCGCGAGTTGGAAAATAGGCCTCTCATGGTACGGACGTTGGTGGCGCATGTATTGTGAAACATGAGAATTCTTTAAATGTCACCCATTTCTCCTACAATTACTCATAAGCTATTGTCACTGTTATAGCATTCACAAACATCATCACTGACCAACAAATGCAACTCTGTGAAAATTCACATTTACTGGTTTCATTCACTGGATATTAAATGAAAAACAACGACTCACAGGAACGATATCAGCTAGAATGTTGGTAGCTTTCCGTGGCATGGTGGCACCTACAAGGGTTAGCTGAGCCTCTCCTGGAGCCGTTACCTTACAGGCTTTCCCGTCGCCAATCTAAAAATTAAACACAGAAAAGAAATGAGTTTATCAGTGTAGTGCTAACTCTTTAAGCTTGGTCAAATATGAAGAGGGAACCCGTGGGCCCCCCCCCCCCCCCCGATTTTTTTCTGTTGACATATGGGAAGGTAAACTGTACCACTAATGATAATGAACCCACACTAATGCGTCAAAGTTCAAATAAAAGAGAGTTTTGCCAAAAGTTGTGCCGACAAACTCATGACATCATATTCTGCACTTTTAAGAATTGGATTGGTCCACAGCTTTTTGCCGCCAGGAAGCAAAATATACGCCTCCTGCCTCAAAGGATTTTTTTTTTGCTTCCTCATATCCCATTCACTCGTACACAAAAAACACAGAAAAAAAAAACCAGTGGGGGTTTACTGCTAAGGTTTGCCGCTTCATATCTGAACAAGCCTTTACTTCAGTCATACTTTTAGAGACAATTTTATGTACACAAGATGAAACCCCTACAAATTCTAGTGTAAGTGTTTACTAATGTATTCAAATTTATGCATGTTTCTCTCCAGAACCCTCGGTTACCAACTATTCAGTTCACCTGCAAGGCATAATGGCATCTGAATAGATGGAATCCAGTTTGCATACATTAGTTGTTGCTATGTTGGACAAGTCTTTAGCAGGTTTTTTTTTTTAGTTGTCAGGGGAAACTTTGTTCAACAAGTATGCATACAAAAAGTAAACAGGTGTCTATCATCATGTGAATACCTTTTTTTTTTTTTTGGTGCTTACTTGTCAGAAATTCTCAAATTTTGCCCCCCCCCCATTTACAAAAACCTGAATCTGTCTCTGACTCACATTGACACGTCTCAAAATCTTGAGGGTCTGTTGTTTGAAGCTATCATCCAGCATGGTGTCTGATTCATCAATTACTATGTGAGATACACAGTCCAGGCTGCCAAAACCTTGAAAAGAAAGATGGAGGACAAACGTTGGTAAAGTCAAGATCTGTTAAGTTTAATTTCATCCTTTACTCATTACACATTCCTTGATGGTTGATCCATGGAATGTCCCATAAATATTTTGAAGTTGATTTCATACATTCAAGCAGTAAACATTTCCATCATTGGTGGTTGCACTCTTAAAGGTAGGGGATCCCATTTGCAAATTTTGGGGAACCTCAAGAAACTTACGAGGGTCAAACAGGATACAATACTGATCATGTGTACGAAATATCATAGTCATAGGCTTTGCAACTTTTTTTGTAAGAAATGAAAAACTATCCCCAATCACTTTGAGCCATTAGTTTGACAGTTTGAATTCAAACGTATAACATATGAGTGTCCGCGCCAGGAAATGTGTCTTGATCGGTGTGTATAATACTATGTATGGGTGCGCATACTTGTACTGTGGCGTGTGCAGTGCATTCTGCTGTATGTATGTTCACTGGGATATTCCCAGACATGTACATCACTGAATTGGAAAACATGTCCCTTGACAAAATTTGTATGCAGGCACGTCATTAATCTAATTGCAATTTCTTTTTCATTTTTTCCCCACTAACAAGAAGTTAACAGTTTTGCAGTTTTGAGGGAAGATCTTAATCATCTACCTCTACAATATGACATGCTATGAAGGTAATTTGATTTGCAGGGCTGCAAAAGGGATCCTCTATCTTTAAGTTGTCTAGACAAATATTTACCCTGCCTCACAGCATTAATGATTGGTCCAGGAGTAGATATCATGATATCCGTATATGAACTGAATTTCTTCTCCAGGCCTTTCTGAAATCATGGATAAAAATGAAGAGAAAAGAAATCAATACGCTAATATCAGCAATGAATATCAATGATCAAACATTAAGCATACTCACTGAAACTTGAATATTTTGACTGTGTGGTCGCATGTTGTATGAGACCAAGGATGAACATTGCCCAGTAAAGTCGTTCTATGATTGTATGTCTCACTTGAAGTCTAACTTTCCCTATTTTTGGCAATGACCAAAATAAAGTGCTCCTCACGACACCATTGACAGGGAGGGGAGATGGGGGGGGTGCAGGTGGAGATGGTAGTATTTCATAAAATAACCGTTTTAGTTTGTGGCAGGTTATTTTGTATCGTAGAGATTTCACAACGACCCGGGGGATACACTTCCATTGCGCGGCAACGGATATCGCAATACTTCTAGTTTATTATTATTATCATTATCATTATTACTATTATCACTACAACATACCTGTATACTGGTTGGTGTAACTATGTCCATAACATCCAATCCCCTTATGAGTGAAAGGTGGAGTTTCAGGTCTTGAAAAGATTTGGCTTTCTTATCCTGACTCTCTGCTTCACTGTCTCCTTTGCTGGTGATTGATGGATTCTGCAAGATGGATATTGGGGGGGGGGGGGGGTGGGGGAAGAGAAAGACAGGGGGTCAAAGAAGAATTATGAATAGAAAAAACACAGAATGTGAAAGACAGGATAAAAAGAATGAAAGAAATTGAGAGAAATATAACACAAGAGAGAAGAGGCAATAGAGAAATAGAGACATATATATAAAGAAACATGAATAAAAGGTGAAAAATAGATGAGGAAAATATTAACTTCATATCGAAATTCGAAACGTACCGATAGACATTTTGCTCTAGATGTTAGAGGCTCCATTTCACTATACTACATTCAAAATAGGAGCCTTAAATATTACTTCTATAAAAAATTTAGAGTTCAACTGTATACTCTCAACAAACATAAAAGTGATAAGATAGTAGGCTAGTAGAACTATGAGTCTGCACAGGTATCAATTAGGGCTTTTAAGGATGTGAAAAGCCACTGGATTCCATGCTTTGATGTTGTTATCCTTTTTTTTTTCTCCTTAAACCCCCATAATTATTGACCCCTAGATTGCCAGGTGCAGTATTTCAAGGGTTATTTGACACATACTAACTGCAAACAAATTATTTCTTTCAGGTGATTCTTACACTTTAAAACTCTTCAAACAATCAATCTCCCCAGTCCTCTTACTGAGTGATAAAAATATACAAAAGCTGTGAGCAACTTAGCTATGGAAAGTTCTCAAAGACTAGAAAAGACATATTGTAAAAAGAAAAAAAAAAGAATGTATATTTATATATATATATATTAATCAAGATAAACAAAATAAACATAAAAAGCACAGAGTGACTGACTTTTTTTTTGTAACATGACTGCTGAGAAAAAAAGTATACATTTACATCATGAAAGTCAGTAGCGTACAACTGTCACATATGTCCTAAGCGATGGCATTTGTGAATAAGGATTAAGGCTGTTACTGGAGCTTACAATAAATTCTTGAGGGAGCTACCATAAACAGACAGCTCATTGCCCACTGCAAAAAGAAACTACTCACCCCCTTGTAGGCGAGGATGGTGAAGTAGTCCCCTCTGGATTTGCTAGACTTCCAGCCCTGAGATACAAGCTTTAAAGTGGTCAACTCTCACTCGCATCGTGCACTACCTTGAAAACAGTTGTTGACTCGCGAGTTGGAAAATAGGCCTCTCATGGTACGGACGTTGGTGGCGCATGTATTGTGAAACATGAGAATTCTTTAAATGTCACCCATTTCTCCTACAATTACTCATAAGCTATTGTCACTGTTATAGCATTCACAAACATCATCACTGACCAACAAATGCAACTCTGTGAAAATTCACATTTACTGGTTTCATTCACTGGATATTAAATGAAAAACAACGACTCACAGGAACGATATCAGCTAGAATGTTGGTAGCTTTCCGTGGCATGGTGGCACCTACAAGGGTTAGCTGAGCCTCTCCTGGAGCCGTTACCTTACAGGCTTTCCCGTCGCCAATCTAAAAATTAAACACAGAAAAGAAATGAGTTTATCAGTGTAGTGCTAACTCTTTAAGCTTGGTCAAATATGAAGAGGGAACCCGTGGCACCCCCCCCCCCCCCCGATTTTTTTCTGTTGACATATGGGAAGGTAAACTGTACCACTAATGATAATGAACCCACACTAATGCGTCAAAGTTCAAATAAAAGAGAGTTTTGCCAAAAGTTGTGCCGACAAACTCATGACATCATATTCTGCACTTTTAAGAATTGGATTGGTCCACAGCTTTTTGCCGCCAGGAAGCAAAATATACGCCTCCTGCCTCAAAGGATTTTTTTTTTGCTTCCTCATATCCCATTCACTCGTACACAAAAAACACAGAAAAAAAAAACCAGTGGGGGTTTACTGCTAAGGTTTGCCGCTTCATATCTGAACAAGCCTTTACTTCAGTCATACTTTTAGAGACAATTTTATGTACACAAGATGAAACCCCTACAAATTCTAGTGTAAGTGTTTACTAATGTATTCAAATTTATGCATGTTTCTCTCCAGAACCCTCGGTTACCAACTATTCAGTTCACCTGCAAGGCATAATGGCATCTGAATAGATGGAATCCAGTTTGCATACATTAGTTGTTGCTATGTTGGACAAGTCTTTAGCAGGTTTTTTTTTTTAGTTGTCAGGGGAAACTTTGTTCAACAAGTATGCATACAAAAAGTAAACAGGTGTCTATCATCATGTGAATACCTTTTTTTTTTTTTTGGTGCTTACTTGTCAGAAATTCTCAAATTTTGCCCCCCCCCCCCATTTACAAAAACCTGAATCTGTCTCTGACTCACATTGACACGTCTCAAAATCTTGAGGGTCTGTTGTTTGAAGCTATCATCCAGCATGGTGTCTGATTCATCAATTACTATGTGAGATACACAGTCCAGGCTGCCAAAACCTTGAAAAGAAAGATGGAGGACAAACGTTGGTAAAGTCAAGATCTGTTAAGTTTAATTTCATCCTTTACTCATTACACATTCCTTGATGGTTGATCCATGGAATGTCCCATAAATATTTTGAAGTTGATTTCATACATTCAAGCAGTAAACATTTCCATCATTGGTGGTTGCACTCTTAAAGGTAGGGGATCCCATTTGCAAATTTTGGGGAACCTCAAGAAACTTACGAGGGTCAAACAGGATACAATACTGATCATGTGTACGAAATATCATAGTCATAGGCTTTGCAACTTTTTTGTAAGAAATGAAAAACTATCCCCAATCACTTTGAGCCATTAGTTTGACAGTTTGAATTCAAACGTATAACATATGAGTGTCCGCGCCAGGAAATGTGTCTTGATCGGTGTGTATAATACTATGTATGGGTGCGCATACTTGTACTGTGGCGTGTGCAGTGCATTATGCTGTATGTATGTTCACTGGGATATTCCCAGACATGTACATCACTGAATTGGAAAACATGTCCCTTGACAAAATTTGTATGCAGGCACGTCATTAATCTAATTGCAATTTCTTTTTCATTTTTTCCCCACTAACAAGAAGTTAACAGTTTTGCAGTTTTGAGGGAAGATCTTAATCATCTACCTCTACAATATGACATGCTATGAAGGTAATTTGATTTGCAGGGCTGCAAAAGGGATCCTCTATCTTTAAGTTGTCTAGACAAATATTTACCCTGCCTCACAGCATTAATGATTGGTCCAGGAGTAGATATCATGATATCCGTATATGAACTGAATTTCTTCTCCAGGCCTTTCTGAAATCATGGATAAAAATGAAGAGAAAAGAAATCAATACGCTAATATCAGCAATGAATATCAATGATCAAACATTAAGCATACTCACTGAAACTTGAATATTTTGACTAAATTTCATGAGGTAAGACAAGAAATTTGGGTCACTTCTTTACACAGTGATATATGTGCCTATATAATTACATTTGATTATGGTGTTATATTGGTTCTTTTATACCTGAGGATGTTTAAAAATAAATAAGACATAAAAATGAAAAAAAGATATACTGGTATCAACAATTACATCTCAAACAATCATCCAACTATCACTATCACTTCTGTGCAATTACCGGAATAGTTTCTTTATGAACATATGCCTAACATAATTTTTTTTTTTCACTTCATTTTTAATAATGATTTATGCACACATTAGCACATATCTTTAGGAGTAAGGTATAAGCCAGTTCGCATTTGTCCCGAATGACCTCAAATATCCAAAGATATTGTAAACATGGAGAGGTCCCTTTTATTGCACTCAGAATAGATACTCCCAAACTGACAGAGATGCCTCATGAATATCTTTTATTACCCCTTTTGAAAAGAATGCTTCCACCTGGGTATCATGGAATGCACCATGGGAGCACAATTATAATAAGCACATATCAATTATTTGTGTCAGTGGGTTTTAGATTTTTGTATCTAAGAACTGGCTTAGTAAAAGCGATTCTAATAAATGGGCAAAATAGCTTGATCTATTACAGTGAAAAATAATGTAAAGGAAAGACCTCAGAAGTAATTCCAATTATATGGTGAAATGGAGTGTGGTCAGTTTCCTAAGCACATTGATTTGTTACATCTATGAGCAATACATACCAAGCTTGTCTCTCCATCAGCATACTGCAAGGACAGCCCAACAGAGTCTGCAAGAATCTTGGAAACTTCCTGAATATACACGGAATAAAGGATACTCCATGAAGGCATTAGTTGGTTTTGGTTTGTCAGAAATATGAATGCTTAAACATAATGCATATATAAAACATCTAAAAAATCTATTTAAAAAAAGTATCTTTCACTATTTGAATGCATTGCCAGATGATATGAAAGATTGTACCCTAAAATTATTATGATGTGAAGGATATTAAATGAAAACTCATTTCAGGGGTGTATTTTACAATCAAAAAGTCAAAACTTAGTTTTTGGTCCCCAACATTGAAAATCAACAACGTTGACAAGAATCACACAGTGCCTGCACACATGTAAAACCAATGAGAGTCCTATTGTGCAACAAACAAAACAAAGCGCTGTGAACGTTATGTGCGAGGCCGTCAGCATGCAGGGGTCAGAGAGTAGGGAAGAGTGTAACCGTTCTATTGCATTCCTTTCAGACATTTACACTAAAATTCACTGGAAATCATAAATGGTATATCACACGATCTCATGTATATTTTAATGCAAGGCGTACAATGTGAGACTATATTTAATCAGTTTCATGCCAATTTTCTTGTTGCTACCAAAACAGTATGGCTTTAAAAGAAGTTTTAAATTGATGAGAAAGCTCAATTGCCTCAAATGTAACATTTCAAGTCAAAATTTTAAACCTGTTATTTAATTCATGACAACTGTTACAAAAACTTGGTATGGGAAAAAAAAGGGATCTCAACTGAGTGATATCACCCAGCTCACTGCAGCCGTAGCTTTTAAACTGCCAAAAACTGAGATGGGAATAAAAAAAAAAATCATCCAAACTGGCAAAATCAGGAAAGATACTTACCCAAACTTGATGGACAAGCTCCCCTACTGGGACAAGTACAACACTCCTGGGAAGACCGGACTCACCAACAAAGGTGTCCGTTAGCTTAGACTCCTCCACCAGCCTCTGCATCAAAGGAAGCAGGTATGCCAACGTCTTCCCACTACCGGTCTCTGCAGCACATAGTGTGTTCTTGCCCTGTAGGATGACTGGTATGGCAGACAACTACATGGAAATGGGGAGGAGGGAGAAGAGACTCTTAATGTCATGCTTTGAAGAGATAATCATTCTCATACCTGACTACACAAGTAAGGATGGACAAATGCAAATCTGTCATAAAGGTGAACTCCAAAATAAGACACGTTTAATTCTAAAGATTATCAAATATAAGAAGACATGTGAAGGCTACTTATCTAAAATATGAACTTTAACATCAACAACATCAAATGTGAGTTTAACATCAACAGATCATAAATCATCTAAAAAATCATTTTGTTCAAGCTTGGTACAGAGTATCAATATACACATTTCTCCTGGTACATTTATTTTTAATGCTTCAATATCATTAGTTTTATCTTTAATATGGATGTCCTTGTATCTCTTTGGTTCTGCGACTGTTTGCAATTGTGTACAATATCATGTTACCAGATGGTCGCAAACGATCACACAACCATTTGTGAAAACCCCCTTAGATGAATAAACATCAAGTAATGTGGCTTAGACACAGTCACCAAAAGTACATATTCTGGCAGTAGGATCTTCTGTCACATCCACCTTCACTTCTCTTAAGTATTTACTTTCATCTTGAGGTTTTAAATGTTTTCAATCAATAATAAATCTAAAAGATCAATCTCGTGACCCTAAGGCACCTTTCATATCCAGAGCCCATGTCCCACATGTAAACAAATGTAAACTATAATTACAAACACATTTCAAACTCAACTCTCATATCCCATAGATAAATCTATGGATAATTCTATTCCCGGATAAGGAATACACAGAGCAAGAATTATGCGAGTGCCTGTGATCATTTTATGCAGAGGTTACGTGAACTAATGGCGAATATTACGCAAAGAGATCCATGGTCATCATACGCTACGGCCTGCAGAAAATTTCCTGAAAAACAGATCACTGAATAATGCAAATAGCATCAAATTCAAACGTGCAAATGACACATTCCTTGCAATCCTACATAAGCTTAAAGCTGCAGGAAAGGGTGCAACAATGCAGAGTTGATAAGCGAGGAAAACCTTGAAAAAATTATGTCTTCACCAGCTTTGGACCGTTCTACTACCCCTAAAAAAAAATTCTACCCCTAAAGGTCTGCAGAACACTTGTGTTTCTAAACACAATGTTACATCTTTGCAACAGAGGGAGAAAAAATCTTAAAGATCTGAAGGTGAATGATTTTGGCACTGCTACTGGCTCCAGTAGGTACATTTGTCTTGCAAAGGACAAATTGACCAAAATTCACAGGGGAGAGAAAGATGATGATGCAAGGAGCCAGTGTGGTCGCATGTTGTATGAGACCAAGGATGAACATTGCCCAGTAAAGTCGTTCTATGATTGTATGTCTCACTTGAAGTCTAACTTTCCCTATTTTTGGCAATGACCAAAATAAAGTGCTCCTCACGACACCATTGACAGGGAGGGGAGATGGGGGGGGGTGCAGGTGGAGATGGTAGTATTTCATAAAATAACCGTTTTAGTTTGTGGCAGGTTATTTTGTATCGTAGAGATTTCACAACGACCCGGGGGATACACTTCCATTGCGCGGCAACGGATATCGCAATACTTCTAGTTTATTATTATTATCATTATCATTATTACTATTATCACTACAACATACCTGTATACTGGTTGGTGTAACTATGTCCATAACATCCAATCCCCTTATGAGTGAAAGGTGGAGTTTCAGGTCTTGAAAAGATTTGGCTTTCTTATCCTGACTCTCTGCTTCACTGTCTCCTTTGCTGGTGATTGATGGATTCTGCAAGATGGATATTGGGGGGGGGGGTGGGGGAAGAGAAAGACAGGGGGTCAAAGAAGAATTATGAATAGAAAAAACACAGAATGTGAAAGACAGGATAAAAAGAATGAAAGAAATTGAGAGAAATATAACACAAGAGAGAAGAGGCAATAGAGAAATAGAGACATATATATAAAGAAACATGAATAAAAGGTGAAAAATAGATGAGGAAAATATTAACTTCATATCGAAATTCGAAACGTACCGATAGACATTTTGCTCTAGATGTTAGAGGCTCCATTTCACTATACTACATTCAAAATAGGAGCCTTAAATATTACTTCTATAAAAAATTTAGAGTTCAACTGTATACTCTCAACAAACATAAAAGTGATAAGATAGTAGGCTAGTAGAACTATGAGTCTGCACAGGTATCAATTAGGGCTTTTAAGGATGTGAAAAGCCACTGGATTCCATGCTTTGATGTTGTTATCCTTTTTTTTTCTCCTTAAACCCCCATAATTATTGACCCCTAGATTGCCAGGTGCAGTATTTCAAGGGTTATTTGACACATACTAACTGCAAACAAATTATTTCTTTCAGGTGATTCTTACACTTTAAAACTCTTCAAACAATCAATCTCCCCAGTCCTCTTACTGAGTGATAAAAATATACAAAAGCTGTGAGCAACTTAGCTATGGAAAGTTCTCAAAGACTAGAAAAGACATATTGTAAAAAGAAAAAAAAAAGAATGTATATTTATATATATATATATATATATTAATCAAGATAAACAAAATAAACATAAAAAGCACAGAGTGACTGACTTTTTTTTTGTAACATGACTGCTGAGAAAAAAAGTATACATTTACATCATGAAAGTCAGTAGCGTACAACTGTCACATATGTCCTAAGCGATGGCATTTGTGAATAAGGATTAAGGCTGTTACTGGAGCTTACAATAAATTCTTGAGGGAGCTACCATAAACAGACAGCTCATTGCCCACTGCAAAAAGAAACTACTCACCCCCTTGTAGGCGAGGATGGTGAAGTAGTCCCCTCTGGATTTGCTAGACTTCCAGCCCTGAGATACAAGCTTTGGAGGGGACAGCTTGTTGTAGGTCTGATTGAGGTAGTGGTTGAACTCTTTCCGCTTGGAGGAGATGATTTCAGTTCCTGGTCTAGCTGTGAAGATCCGGCCCTTCCACTTGATGGGACCTCTCCTCTGGCCCTTCTGGAGATCCTGAACCTTCTTCTGCAAGGCCTTGGGAACGCGGATCACTGGCAAATCCGAATCAGGGTTTGAATGTGAACTCTACAATATCAGGAAGTATAATCAAGAAAAGAATTACTATTATAAAAGGCATTTCAAAAGCTCTTTAAATTGTAAGTGGTACTTCTTCTAACCAGAGAGAAAATAAAGTTTCATTTAGCTGAAATCTGAAGATGATTTGTCTCTAGAGCAACAACTGTCTAGCAGTTAATATCTTACAAGAACAAGGTAAAGAGAGAAAAAAAATAGCATTGAGTATGGGGTCAAAGCCTTGACTGAAATAGGCAATTGCATGACCAGTACTCAAGTTTATCAAGTCCTGTTTTATAGCCCTTCATATCGATTAAGTACCCATGCTTACCATATATCTATGTGGGTAATATCCCGCAGTGTAAAGAGTTGGAAGGCACATTAGCCTGTGGAATCTTGACACGCATCCATGACAGATCTCCATCATGTCAATTTCTGAAAAGATTAAAAGAATATAAAAATTGCACTATACGGTATCAAAATATGTGTGTCTTCACTCTCCATGAATGGTTGTGATTATTCATTTTGATTTATTGTATGATTTATTAGCCTAATAAATATTTTCTCTCTCTCTCTCTCACACCCACACACACACACACACACACACCCACACATACATGAGAAGATGAGCATGCAAGCCAATGTTAGTCTCCCTGCCTGGCATGGAGTGCCAGGAGCTGTTTCTCAAAACCAACAAGACAGTCATTTAACGAACAACTTAGTAGGTGTTTGTCACTTAAAAAGTCGGCAATAATCGTGATCCAAGTCCCCCCTCATCCACTCTGCACAGTAGCGGTTTGTTGCGTCAGTGACAGAATGGGGACCTTATTTCCATCTCATCTGCTCCTACTACACATGAGTGTTTGCATACAGACTGAATGAGATGGGGACTCCTATCACGATTAGTCCAGGCCAAAAGGCCCATACATATATTGCCAACTCTACCAATTTAGGCGGTAAACTACCGCTTTTCATGGAATTTAACCACATACCTCACTGTACTAAAAACAACAAAAATAGTTAAACCGCCAACCGCTTTTTCATTCTTCAGTGCTGCCTGTTGGTAAGTATGAAAGCCTAGTAAAATTAAGGCAGTGTATACAGCCACACACGGCCTTTACCTTACGGCCACATGCATGTGGCTGTAGCCACAGCATCGACACAAGGATACAGCCACACTCGTCTGAATTTTCACTTATACTCTGTGCCGCAGCGCTATCGCTAGCGCACTACACAAGCAATGTGTACATTCATGTGACGGTGTGTTGCAAAACCCCAAAACTTGGATCGTCACAAAGGTAACTTTTATCTCTTGAAATTCACCGACATATAAACAATATTTCTACTTCATTATTGTCACCTGCTTGTCGATCAGGTGAGAATGAAGTGAAAATATTGTTTGTACAGTAAGTGAAAAGTGAGATAAATCCTTTGTGACGATCAAAGTTTTGCAAGTTGCAACACATACCGTCGCATGAAATACACATTGCTTGTACATGCAGTGCATACACTAGCAATAGCTGTTGCTGCACAGAGTACAAGTGGGAATTCAGATGAGTGAGGCTGTATCGTCATGTCGATGCTGTGGTACAACCACACACATGGCCGTAAGGTAAAGTCTAAACTTTCTATAGCCTCGGGACTTATCGGTAAAGCTCTCATCTGCCACAGTGAAAACTCCTATTAATAACATTTTCTTAAAGGCATTGGCTAACTTTGTGAGTAGCTGATTTAAAAAATTCTCAAACTAAGATGAAACATGTGTATGAGTACTTGTATTTGTACTCAAAAACCCTGAAACCAACCATAATTTGGAATGAAAAAGTGTAAGTTAGACGCAAACGGCGATTTTATTATCCTTCGTCTCACGAGACAATCACTAAGAGGACCACTTTGCTTGGATTTAAAAATGCCGTTATGTGCCTCCCGCTGCGTGATACGCCAATACACACAGTACGGTGAGTCATAGGCGCATGCGCACTCCTTATGTCTATTCTGTGCAACCGACCGTCGTATATTTTTCAAACATTGTTTCACATTTTTGAAATTTAAAATTACTTCCTGTGGATATTATACTTTGAAACTTTCAGACTGGTATTTTTACACTATAACCCTTATGTTTATCCCATTTTCAAGTAACAAAACAAGATTTTTTTAAAATCATAACAACGTTAACCAATGCCTTTAAGTAAATAAGATTTTGATAAAATGTATATACAATGCTACTATCTTAAATATTCTGGTCGGAAATCATATTCACCTCAAATGTGTATATAATCCATCAATTTCCCTTTTTGCACGCCAAGTTGAAGCCATTCCGGCGATCGCCGTTGCACATAGCTCAAACAACACACACACTTGCACATGCACATTTGCAAACTAGCAACGGCCTGTGAAAAAGTTTCATTGAAGATCTGGGAGGATAAAGACTCATCGACAATGTTTGTAAGTACCTAAATTTGGTTGATTGAATTGTTCAATAAAAAAAAATCTGTTTTTTGAGCTGGGGAGCCCCGCATAGGTCATGTAGGTAGGCATAGAAGCTTCCACTGGAATGAGATGCGCAGCCCAAACGCTATACGTTCAGGCCGCCGCAGTAAAACTTCCTAAACTTAAGTAAAGACACATGCGTGTGGCTGTATACACTGCCTAAATTTAAAATTAAAGCTCATGAGCTAAAAGACAAACATGACAAACATGACAAACATGACAAAGTCACCACAAGTTTACTCGAAACTGCACATAGTTTCTGACACATTCACAGCAGTGAACTACTGAGCTGTGAAACTGCACCAAGCATGTTCACCAATTCCTCCGCCGACAGAAGCCGAAGCGCTGCGCCTGCGGCAGCGGAGGAGTTCCTCCAACGCCTAGCTCGGCCCTCGCGCCGCGATCTCATGATCTGGCACTGGCGCTGCGCTGCCGCTGGCATGGCTGGCAGTGAAATTCACGAGTATAACGTCGCTATACTTTTATAAGGACTCAATGAGCCAATTTTAACAATGAAATCACTTTTCTCTTTCAAGAGTCATATCATACCGATAATTTCAAGTTCTGGATGATTCTTTAATACGATCAAACTTCAATGCAGTTGAGACATGATGCATGCAACATGTGCAATGGGCGCTGACATGTTATACTCGTTCAATTATTTGTTATTAGTATTGCTTTAAATCTTAGACTTAAAAAGTGTTAAAATCATTTTGCTGAATTATGAATAAATTTGTACGTGAAATATATTTTGAAAATAAATATCATGCAAATAAAAACTCTGAATATATTTTTTCCCATTCAATGTGCATGTTTCGTTTGAGAGCTAACTTTCATGGAATCTCGAGCAAATTCAGCCGAGTGAGTATTATTGGATTTTCCTCGCCGAAAGATTTGTTTGTAAACAATGGCGTACAGACATAATCCTGCCAGTGGAAAAGTTTCAAAAGCTGACCCATTATCTGCATATAATCCAGGGGTAACGATTCGCTTATTTTCACTCGGTGAAGTCTTCGGAAGCTCTGTTGTTTTTCATAGATATATTAATGGCTTGGCCCTTCCCACGCCCAATCAATTATTATGCGCTCTGTGATGATCCCCAGGCCAGGGCGTGCATACTGTCTGAGCAGCCATAGACACCCATAGTATAGCTTGCATTGAGGCTGGGTCCCGGCCAGACTCCCAGTATAATTCTGTGGGGCAGGCCCGGCTCAGCTTCATTCTCATTTGGGACCCGGGACCATATATGCCCATGCAATGCCATGGTTCTTACTTAGTTTGGCCACTACACCATCATCATATCATGTGCCCCTGGGCATGCTGGGCTGCGGTCTAGCTATAGGATAGCTATCGTGATTTTATTCTGATATTACACGATAGCTATAGATTGCTGCCATAGGCCCCTGTGTTGAAAGATGTGACCTTGAAATATTATGCCTCCAAATCACACTTTCTCATGCCCGGTTAACCCTGCAAACTACCTTCCAAGTTCGCCAGTGGACCAGTCGATCAAACTGTGATATCAAAACCTGAAATTTATTTTTCAAACTCAAAATATCGACTTTTGATTGATACGGGATCCTACCTTCTTGTTGATTTCGCCGCTTGATTAATTTCCATTTCAATAGCGCGACCTCCGACATCTACGCCCGCTGGTCTCGGCCACAGGCGCTAGGCGAAGCAGCGTTGCACTCTCGCATGTGGCGGCGAACGCAGAGTGCGTGCGAGAGTGCAACGCTGCTTCGCCTAGCGCCTGTGGCCGAGACCAGCGGGCGTAGATGTCGGAGGTCGCGCTATTGAAATGGAAATTAATCAAGCGGCGAAATCAACAAGAAGGTAGGATCCCATATCAATCAAAAGTCGATATTTTGAGTTTGAAAAATAAATTTCAGGTTTTGATATCACAGTTTGATCGACTGGTCCACTGGCGAACTTGGAAGGTAGTTTGCAGGGTTAACCGGGCATGAGAAAGTGTGATTTGGAGGCATAATATTTCAAGGTCACATCTTTCAACACAGGGGCCTATGGCAGCAATCTATAGCTATCGTGTAATATCAGAATAAAATCACGATAGCTATCCTATAGCTACTGCGGTCCTCATTTCGAAACTAACTGTAGTGACATCTTACTGGCAGCTATAACTTTCATGTTTGCGCATGAAATTCAATTAGGCCTAGCCTTACAATTTTACTTGTGATTAAATTTACTGTAGCTTTTTCCGACATTTTTAACTTTCCATATGGAATGACAAATACATATTTCATGTATGGTCGACCGTGAGAAAACATATTTTGTAGGCAAGAGGGCTTAAAATCCTTCAAGATCGGATAGACTTCCAGTATTAATGCAAGCATTTTTTTTTTTGAAAGAGAGACCTTGAGAGAAAGTGAGAGAACAGTTTACATTTTGTTACAAATGTGTTTACATACATGCGTATGATGTAATCATAATTAGTTTGAAAAGTAACTACTCATATTATTCACATTCCAGGGCTTGACGCAAACCAAAGTCAAAGAGGCACCACCACTTGAGTTTGCACAGAAACCTGCACCTAGCGGAACGATGGGTAGATTTTTCAAAAACAAAATCTCCTTCAACCAAGCAAGGTTTGGGGTAAGTTAGGGATATTAACAGAAATTTGACTTGTATTTCTGGCAGGATCTTAAACAAGTATTTGATGAGCAAAGGAAAAACCACTGAGTGTGACAGATGATTGTTCAGTCAATGAGTTGATAGTTTTTACCCTAGCTATGCAGTGAAGTAGCCAAATCAAAGTGGAATATTAAAGCCCCACATTTTTATGTCTTTTGAAGAGAGAGAAGATTATTTGTTTGCTGTTTTATTGCTTCATTGTAATGTGATCTTTTAATGGGACATGCTGTCGAATGATACAGTATTGAAAATTTAATTGTGTTTCACTTTTGTTTTGTGTGGACTTTGTATCCTTCTGTAGGTTGCTGATGGGTTACCAGTTCACATCAAGCTGGGACGCGATAGAATCACCTTCGCCTTTGCCATGGGTCTTACTACTGTAGGCACCCTCTGGAGTTGTTACTCTCTCTATCAGCTCTCCTTCAAGAAATCATAGAGTAATTGATCATAGATATGATTGTTTTGGCTCTATAGCCCTTCATACTTTTAATAATAAGAAGAAGTAAAACTGTGTTTTGAATTGAAACCTAGCATGCTTTTCATCTTGAGTTCAAGCTATTGAGTTAAATTTGAAATATATGTGACTCTGTGATTCAGTCTTACCTGGCCGCTTGTACAAATTTGTTTATAATCAGGAGGTAGGGTTATAAAATATGCTCTAACATTTGAAGGGAGGCAGAAGGTTAAGGTGGTGGCCTTGTTATAAGATCTAATCCCAAGTGTTAGCTGGACAGATCCGACAGAAAAATGAAGACCTTTCATATATTTCTTGATTCACTATACATGTCAATGAAAATTGCTTATGTAAAAGGTGGTGCCTAGATTCATAAGCTTCAGCTTACAAACTTGTAATTTGTGGTTATAGACATCGTTTTATTCAAGAAACTTCCGTTTTCCTTCAGCTGGGTCAAATGGACATGAATTTTCCAAACCTTCGTAATCAGAGCATGTCAACCCATGATAATGCTTGAATTAGCAGATAACAAGTTTTTGTCATTTGAGCAAAGCATTTCGAGTAAATCATTCAATACCTCTTTTAATGGGGTTCAGAATAACTCTACCAACTTGAAAAGTATGATATTTATGTAAAACTCTATTTGAAAATACATGTATGTAATGTTGCAAGTCCTGAAATAGTGTACAAACTTAAATTCTTGCAGTGGTTTGATCTTTGCTAATTTGGCGATTATGACATAAGCTGAATTTCCTACTCGATAAATGCCTTTGTTTAAGTATAGGAGCACAATACAAAATGTGAAAAAAAGATTACTTGCAAACATGTCAAATTGTCTGAATTCGCTGAAATATCTGTACTCTAAAATATTGGCTTATACTGTAGTGTAGTGAGTATGAAAATATGAATAGAAACAACTGAAAATACGATTTTATTTTTATTTTAGTTTTATTCATGATATAACCCTGTTTTTTCTTTCTTTTTTTCAGCAGTGGTTTGTGTTGATTGCCAAATGGTGAATGTGTACATTTACAAGTACTCTATTTTGATTTTAAAAATATATATATATATATTGATGGGATTGATGACTCAGCAATATTTGATAAAGATGTTAATGAATTGAAAAACTCAATTCTTAATGCATGTTATAAGTGGAAAAAGAAAGCATATACAGACAATTTTGCTACATTGATATAAACTAACTCTTCCTAAAAGAATTTTACTGGCAGCTTTTCACTGTGTTCTTGTATAGAGCGAGTCAATCCTTTGATGACTTGTGTTCTGCCAAATTAGACATATTCATTTGTTTACCTTGGATGGGTTATTTCCAATAATGGAATAATAATAAAGATTATTTTGAAAAATTACCATTTAATAAACTGGTTTTATGCTTTATAATTCCAATTGTCGATAGCACACTGAAAGTTGACCTTGAGCTGTGTGTTAGGGCAGGCAATTTACCAAGTACATGTGTTATGAAATCGTGAACACTAATTGGCTCCATAACTTGTCATCTTTCTTCATAGTCTGAGCACTATACAATGAAGTAAAGATTGCAAAGATGACATTATCAGAATATGTGTGAAAATTTGAAATGTGTTTAGCAACAGATAGGAAGGGGAGGGGGATAGCTTTGACCTCCCCATTTAAGGAAAGAAAAGTTGTCTAATCTTTCTTCAGAAATTTGAAGGGCACCAAAGCAAATCAAGTCGAAATGGCGAATTCCCATTTTGTATGAAATGTCGAAAGTAATACGATGTACATGCAGGGGTGGCACCAGGGTATTTTGATAGGGGGCAAGATGACCCATAGGTGACTTTATTTACATTTTAAATTTAAAAAAGAAATAGGGAAATTATACAGTTGCATGACCCAGTCCTCTATCCCCATGCTATTTTTCCCTCCTTCCCCCCTTTTTTTTTCTTTTTTGATCACTTGAAAAATCACCGGGGGCGGTCACTCCCCTACCCCCCTTCCCTGTAGCAGCACCCCTGTGTACATGTATTATGAAGGACTCACTCGTACCATGGAGCTAAAAACACCCTGCTTTTCCTTGTCACAATGCTTCGGTGTTACTTTTTGTTCATCCATCTTTGTGCAATGCATGTTTCTCATCTCTCTGTCTTTTCTTTCTCCCCCGATTTTTTGTCACTGTTCTAGTGTCTCTTTCATCCATTTGTTATCATATGTTTTTCTCTATCCCTCAGTCTATTGTACTGATGTGGCTATTGTAGGCAAATAAAGCCCGATTGTTATTATTCCCGGTTATTATTAGGTACATTTCTCTGCGATGTTTACCTGAACATGTATATCTCTACATCTCTCTCGATTTGTCTCTGTTCTCTACGGTGTGTTTTATAAACAAGGAAACCCATCTTTTCCCTATACAGTATATAGCTAAGCACACGAAAATTCATTATGAAAAGGCAATTTTTTCCTTTTTATCGGACTAAACATTTTTATGATAGAGTTAAGGACAACCGCATTTTAGCAATTTTAAATCAGCAATGCCGAAAGTGATTTACGCACACGAGTTGTAATCAACACAATGAAATGATCCTCTCTTTGCTTTCCTTATTTGCGTGGACACAGACAAGGGAAGGGGTCACGTGGAACGATTTTGGGCCTAAATATAAACCCCAATCTCATCTTTAAACTGCAAATTGCTGAGTGATGAACAAAAGAACATCATGAAGGGTCACCTATCTTTGTTTCCTTTTCTGTCTCTATCTTTTGCTTATTTTGGGTTATATTGTAATTGAATTGTAAAATGTAATTACATTATTCATGGTTGCTAAAAACTTATTTCGACATTACTCAATACCATTCATATTGATTAATGCGTGTCATCATAATATATTTGGTATCAAAAGGAAAGGGGAAGAAATAATCTTTGACATGAATGATATAAATTTATCAGGAAATGCATGTAATTATTTCTAATAAATGATGATTAGCCTCTCTGTTAAGTGATCAGCTCAGTCGACAAGTCAGAGTCTTATCATTCTTTCTCCTTCTATGGCGTCTATCTCTTGTTTCTCTATCTCCTTTTCTTACACCTCTCGTGTTTCGTGTGTCTATTTCTCTATATCTATCAGTGTAAACTGTTATTTCCGATTCACTCCCCCTTTTATTCTATTTCACCATCTCTCCTTTTTTACGGTCTCCCTCGACAAAAACATTTGTGACACAGTTCATGACGCAAAACAAATATGATCATGCATATACCGAGATACGTTTCTTCTTTCACTTGATACTTTAACAGAATTTCAACAAAAACTGTGGGAAGTCGATACAAAAGCTAATCAAACTAAGATAAATTAACACTCCTGTATAAAATATTGCCTTCATGTTTCACATGCGAGTGCGCCTTTAAGTTAGATAATTATGCTGACTTCGTTTTTTGCTTTGTTTTTATTTTATACGTTTATGTAAATAGAACTGGCAAAATCCGAATCCAGCTGCTCAGCTTATTTACAACTGAGCCGTGCAACAATATAGTACAACGAATGGTGAGATATGAATTACATGAACATGTATCATTTAAAACAACAATCATATGCACAGGACAATCCTTCGATAGTGCAGAGCGCTTGGCAGACATATACATGTAGATGTCACAAATGCATCATGAATAAAAACGTTTTTGGTGTCAAGTTAAAGCAATATTACGAAATTAAGAAGAAATCACCTTAATTACATTGACATGAAATGCAATGAAATCTACACTTAAAATATATTCTAATAATCAGGATGAATACAAACAACCAACAACCACTGAATATCAAACTTCTCATCTCCTCGTCCAGTTGATGAAGGTAAACCTCTCTTGGCATCCTATTAATCTCTCTTTCCTGATTTTTTCCTTGCCAACTTCTCTTCTATCTCTTCCAGTATCTCTCCTCGTCCACATCCTCGACATTTGTCAAAAGTTGTTCTTGCTCTTTTGGCATCGCTTGATTTATTTCTCATTTTTCTCCGAGAGAGTTTAGTATATCAGCTTTTTGCTCTTCCCTCCCCCCCCCCCTCTCTCTCTCTCTCTCACTTTCCCTCTCATTGTCATTGATTTCTCTTATTCATTCACCAACACATTTTCTTCTTTGTCCTTTTACATTGACATCCTTCCTATCATCTTCCCAAGCATTCCAGAAATTTCTTTTTCTCCACACTCTCCCCCTTCTAGTGTATACGATGCAGTAATCATTTTCTTTTTCGCTCTTCGTTTTTTTTTTTTTTTTTTTTTAATGCAGGCTATAGTTTAGTCTCTCCTCCTCTTTCTGACACATTTTTATGCCTCCGCCCACCGTAGGTGGTTGCCGGAGGCATTATGTTTTCGGGTCGTCCGTCCGTCCGTCCCGTTTTCGTTTTCGCGATAACTTAAGAACCGTTTGTTCATGTGAAATTTTACTTTGGTTTTCTGAAACAAAAACGAAAAGAAACGAATCAGACAAACAACCAAACAAACAAACAAAATATAAAACTTGAAGACTCCCGTCATCCGTTTTGTTGTGTTGCATCCCTCCTCCGTCGAGCAATCTTGAATGCGAGCGTAATGAGCACCTGAACACAGCTGATGGCACCGAGGAATAGGAATACTGCGGTATAAGACCCGGTCTTGTCCTTTATCATTCCTATCAGAGAAAATAGATGAAAAGGTACGCTAGGGATCATCATCAGTGGGAAACGTTAAACGAAAAAGGTCCTAATTTAATGGCGGTTTAACTCGGAACACATATACCGCAGTACATGCATAATGGGGTCACAAGAGATAATGGAGATTACCCTGATTTTTCTGCTTCATCACTCCCGTAAAAGTGAAGGCTAGAAACTATATAAATATTGATCCCCCCCCCCCCCCCCCCGATGCTTTTACGCTACTGTGATCCCTTCTTATTTTTGTTAGTAATTGAGTCGGTCATGTATGGTGCATTCAAAATGTATAGGCATAAGCACTTAATGCGATGATTTTTATTTGAATGTTTTACAAAATAATCACAGACAGGCTTGGGGGAAAAAAAACCAATTGGTGCGTGACTGATTTTACTAATCAACATTCAGTATAAGAATGCAATTAGAATACCCCCTCCCCCGTTATAGCATGATGAAGACATATTGTGAACCGTGTAGTAGCTAGCAGAGGCGTCGATCCATTTTTCGGATTGGGGGGGCAAGACGACCAAGCGGAGATGAACTCACGGCTACTATCTGTACACACACACACACGCACGCACCCTCACACATATGTATATATATATATATATATATATATATATATATATATATATATATATATATATATATATATATATAACATAGGCCTATATCAACGTGAAGCATTTTCAAATTGGGGAAATTAAGCAACTTGCTATGTGAACCATCCTGATTTTTCTTTTTTTTGTTCAATTTTGCGAGCGAGCGAAGCGAGCGAGCAAAAAATAACAAAGTTTTCTTGTTATGAGAGAAGAGTTTAGTTATCATATACACTGATATAGGCATAAATGATATCTGATTATGTCGTTACTTCGCTGCCAAATATGAACTCTATTTTGTCACATCGCTGGTCCATTGTTGCTGCCCCCCCCCCCCCCAAACCACTCTGTTTTTTAATATTACGAGCGAGCGAAGCGAGCGAGGAAGCACACACTGTTTTTCATGGTAGATGTAGTAAACCCTTCGGCAAATTACGCTGTGAGCCAATGAAACATCTACATTATCTATTCGGTCTCATCTCACCGAATTCGTTTGCTTTGTAAAACCATTAATATGAAACGAGCGAGCGCAGCGAGCGAGGAAAAATAAACCCTTTTCCATATGATAGAAGTGTTATTTCGTCATCATAAAAATGTGATAAAAATGTGATATGCGCTATACAAGAACGGTATATTATTATCATTATCATCAGAATACACTTTGAACCTGTCATGCCTGTATGATATCTAAATAATACATCCGATCACTTGTGTACCTAATATGACACTGTTTTAGCTACCTCGCTTCAGTCCGAATCCATTCTGTTTCTACTATAGCTAGCAAAGTCAACGACCGATCCCGGCAAAATTATATGGATTCGTCCCAAAATCTTTGTTAACCACCATGCTGCCCAAATATAATGATACTTTTCAATCTCGCTGCTATAATAAGCTACTTGCTGCTCGAAATCATCTTGCATCTAGCTTTTACCAGCGAGAGTACAGTGGAGTAGCGAGCGAGTTAACGAAAAATATGTTTTTGTTTTGCGTTTTTTTTTTTTTTCATCCAGGCCGTTATCTCCTGAAATGTTATCTATTTTTAGGTCAACCGGCCGCTCGATTTCTAGGAGTGATATCTTATTTGGTTATATTACTTCCTATGAGTAGAAGAATAGTATAACATTAGATAGAATCACAAGACGCAAACCGATTTCCTTTCATAAGAATAGTAATTATCATCGGCATTGGTTAAGATACAATAAATGCGAGCGAGCGAAGCGAGCAAGCGCTTCCCAGTGTCCCATTTTCTTTCTTTTTTTCTTGTTTTACGCTTTCATTTCACTTCCTTCCTTCCTTTTCCTTTCTTTTCTCTTTCTTTTTTCTTTTTCCTTTTTTCATTTTTTTTTTTGGTTGGGAAATTATTGGGGGGGCAAAATGATATCTTTGCCCCCCCGAAATTTTCTTTGGGGGGGCAACTGCCCCCCCTGCCCCCCAGGATCGACGCCTCTGGTAGCTAGGCCTGTACCTGACAACAGACTCCCGACAGTACCTCCAAGGCCATAAGTCAAGCCGCAGATTCCAGAAGCAACCGTGAAGTTTTCATTGGATACAGCGGACTTGATAAAGGCGGCAGCAGCCAGTCCTGAACTGAAGATACAGAACCCTTGAGCGAAGGCCGAAACGCACATGACTGGGAATGTCGTCAGGAGTGGGTCGATTAAGAACGTAACTAAAGATACTGTACTCAGGATCAAGAACACAAGTATAAAATCTACTCCAAAGTAGAGAAGTACTATGCACAGGATTCGCCCGATGATGCCAGCTCCACCACCAATGGAGGAGAGCAAGACGGCCTTAGAACTTGGGATTCCGTACCATTCTGCTCTTGGAACCAGGAACAAGATCCAAGATTGTATAACGAACAGCAGGAGAAACAGACAGGGAACTGCGAGTGCCAGGAGAGGTTCTTTTACCAATATGCAGTGGTGAATCCAATCCCACAAGCACTTTGATGAAAGGGTATCATCTGTAGATTCCCTCCCAGTATGATCTTCTTGTAGTAAGCTTATATTTTCTTCTAAAGATGCTGCATTATCTTTATCTGTAACCATACGAGCAGCCTGATTATCATTATCAGCATCATGCATCAAAGGCACTTCATCTGACATCTTTTTAGTACCGTTCTTTCCTTTCTTCCTAGAGGATTCTCGATAACTCTTTTTGGTCCTGAGGCAGACACTGGCAACGACTGCATGTAAGCTGATTCCTCCCAAGACCAGCATGGCACCGCTCAATCCGTAAGCCTGTAGGGCTCTCTCAATGATCACGGGAACAACCAATGCACCTGCAGTACTTCCTAGGTTGCTTACAGAGCTCATGAGGACGTAATCTTCCTGGAAGTAGTCGTTGAGTATGATATGGGCTGGTAAGTATCCCATCGATAATCCAATTCCTTTAGGCATGCAAGAAGAGAAGATATAATTTTAAAAATAAAAAGTAAATCTCCAATTTATTTATTTTTGAAATTATTTCTTTATTTTTTTATTTTCAACATTAAATGAATATATCAGAAATAATTACATCATTAAATTATAAGATAAGAATAATCACAATGCAATTTTAAAAATTGAATACATAAATACATGTTGAAAATGAAGCGAAATGCTGCAAGCTAAGCTTGTATTTTGCAAACCTCTCGATATAAAACAAAATTATGAATAACGATTCATTAATACAACAAAACAACAACAACAACAAAACACGTATCACTACAAAAAGAGTTTGTCTAAGTTAGTCATTTCAAAGGCCTTGTGTAGTACTGAAGGATTTGCTTTTCAGGAGGCATGTGTGCATCGTCAGCCAAATATCAGTTAGGAGGAGGGTGTATGAGCAAATTAATTTCACCAAATGGTCATACACAGAATTCCATTAAGTTTGTATAACAACATAAAATATCCCCAGATTTCGAATTTGTCAACAATGCTAGAACTGATTATGAAGACGATTCAGTTTGATAACAGACCCTTTGAACAATAAAACAATCAAATAAATTTAAGAAACAAACAAACAAACAAAAACATGAAAGTAACACCAGGGGTTAATTCACGAGAGGGGGGGGGGGCAAGGACTAAGTCAACAATGTGCAAAAAAAAATTCCCAATTTCAGAGAGGGCAACATGCATTCCGCCAATTGATATAGAGCGGTTATATCTGTCTACCAATCATAATTATACAAAGACATTGTACGCCTAATATCATATTAATTATATTAGAATATTGAAACTGTGCTCATAACAATTCATACCGATTCACCTGTTAGTGCTAGACAAACGCCAAGAGCTACGACAGATGTCAGGAAACCAGCAACAATGATTCCCAACGATGACAGGACAGCTCCAATGACGGCCATTACTCGAGGAGATATATGGCCGCTGTTCAGTATGTAGGCCACTGGTAAAACTACGGACATGACGGAGGAAAACAATACCATGAAGGTGTTCAGTCTGTGGGTGTATCTTGGACTTAAAACAAACGCAATGAATCGGAGAATAATTTGTGGAAGAGATTCAAACAGACTTCATAGCTTTGAGACATGATTGTATGCCCTGCCATGCTGAAACTCAAATTCAAATTTTCCTTGGTTGCGATTCTGGTTTGAAAAACTAGCAATTTGAAAATCCCCAAATCTTTCTCACGTTTTAAAAAAATCATGCCCATGTCTGTGTCATCAGTAATTAGTTTAAAAAGCACAACTTCATTCCGTAAACAAGTCTCACACTCACTCGTACATACGATGACACGTCATAGACCTATAGCTTAATTGTGGCTGACGCAATTAACCATGATAACTCTAAAAAAGCAAATTGAAGTCTTGTCTCCGTGGCAGGGGTCTCGGATTTTGTTGGAGAGGAGCCCCAAATCTAAGGGGAAAAAGGGTCATCACACGGTTTGGAGTATCTTTTGTCCTTTCAAATTCTCCGAAAAGCCGCCAAAGAAAAAAGTAGTCATCAAAAGGCACCGGCGTAAATTCACTTTGAGGAGTTGGGGGGGGGGGATGATTGACTTTTTTGCAGATTTTTTTTTCTGTCGAACTCACACTAAAGTATAAACATATACACCCTCACCCACCTGCATAGATCCCTTACACATATTTTAATTTTTATTTTGCGAGCGAGCCAAAAAATAACCACTTTTCTGGTTTTTGATCACATTTTCAAATAGAAATTCTAGAATATGACGAGCGAGCGAGCCAAAAAAAATAACCACTTTTCTGGTTTTTAATCGCATTTTCTAAAATATGACGAGTGAGCGAAGTGAGCGAGCCAAAAATGTAACCACTTTTTTGGTTTTCAATTGTATTTTCAAATAAAAATTCTAAAATAATATGGTTGTTTATGACAGATTATTAAAAGTTTTACTAACTGATTAATTCGAATATCATTTCTTCCTTAAAAAGTGGGGGGGGGGGATATTTGTACACGAGATCCCCCCTCTCGAAAAAGTGGGGGATATATTCCCCCCCCCCCCCCCCCCCATCCCCCCGGGACGGGATTTACGCCAATGTCAAAAGGAGGAGCGCAATGTACAATTTAGTTCTGAAAGGAGACGATTGCTTCCTAAATCTGTCATTACACCTGCAGTGGCTACTGGGCATGGGTCACTGATACAATATTTCGTCACTCGGCCGGCATGAAAGAGGAAATGGTCTACAATGTGACAATTGTAGGCTCTAAATAGTAAACATTTTAAAGCGGAGGAGGAGGGGGGGGGGTGTGGCTACATGCAAATATTAGTCAAAATTTTATACTCACCGGAAAGATACATCATTGATGTGGGCATACTGCACACAAGGCCTAAAGATGATGCGTCCGTCGAAAAAACATGGATCATTGTTGGAATCAGCACTCCGAAGGATTTCGTTGTCGCTACCTCAACGAACTGGATAATGAATTTACTCAGAATTATGACATAACTCCACTTATCTCGTGAAACATTTTCCATTTTTGAAAGGCCTTTCCTCCCTTAAGGAAAACTTACGTTACGAACTTGAAGAGGAATACAAGGAATACGGTCAACTTGTACATAAATCGAAGCTGCGCAATTTGTCTAAAATCGGCCTTTGCAGCTCCAGTCATGTGTATGAGAACCACAAGCCTTTCGGTTCTTATATGCCTATATGTGTTTCCGAGGTCCTTGTGGTCAACTGTTCATAGACACAATTCAACACAAAAAAGAGTTCAGAGTTCGCCAGCTTGTTCATTTGGATGATAAGAGAAGACAATTCTTCCCACTAAACTTCATCTGTAACAAGGAGGGCACAAATAAGGACAGGTTCCTATTATGTTTGAGACTAATTGTAACAAACTTTTATAATTCCAAAATCAATGAAGCACTGCCAATAACAATATCCTGGCAATAAAAGACTAATATCTCAGTAAACTATTGTCACAATATTGACAATATTGACCCATTATGATAAAGGTCCTACAAAATGATGCAGCATTTGCACTCGTCATTGCACTGCTGTAAAAATTGTATAGGCTTACCACCAGCGTAAATCGAGCTACTGAGGAGTGGGGGGGGGGGGGGGGGGGGATGGTCCAAATCTTTCGCCAAAATTTCTAGCTCGAGCTCACACACGCGTACACACACACACACACACACACACACACACACACACCCGAACATCTATTACGGGGACCTTCTAATCTTATCTCTGTTTTTTAATAGCATTTCAAATAGAAATTTTACTACTATAACCGTCGTTTATGATAGATTTATCTAAACATTAACAACTAACTCAGTGACCCCCCCCCCCCCTAGGATTCATGCCAATGGGCTTTACGAATGTGGGTTTTCTCTCCATTTAGAAGGAGAAAAAGAAATGGTCCGTATACGTGGAAGGCTATCCGTCACAAGGTTTGGCTCGACGTTCCAGATAGGCTTTTTCTTTAATATAAAAAAACACTTTCAACCTTACTTTACATAACCAAAGATAAATATTATAGGCCTATAGCTATAAAAGCGAGGAAACAAAGCGACCAAGCACTAGAAATTTTCTCAATTCTTAACTCCTAACAAAACTTCCTTGTAATAAGCGTTACCCCTATAGGAAAATTTACATTAGCGGATAGTGAAAGTTTTATCAAATTTTGATTGAAAAAACTCTATTCTATGCAAGCCCTATGTTATAGGGGCACACGCTGTAAGATAAATCATGAGAAATATAATCGAAGAAGTTAACATGGTATTCTTTTTTCAAATTTGACCCTCTAATAATAACTTATGTTTTTGTTTTTTCATTCTATAATAATAATACTACAGTGCTTATATAGCGCATATCACTACCGCAGTGTCTCTATGCGCTTTAATAGAGAGGGTTGAAAATGGACAAAGGAAATGTACATTGTACTGTAGATGTTGCAGTTTGCAAGACCAAAACTCATTCAAAATACTTTTTAAATAGAAATGTCTTGAGAAGGGTTTGAACTTTAACACTGTGGAAGCTTCCTTCATAAAATATGGAATAGTGTTCCACAGTGTAACTGCGGCGCTCTAAATTCAACAGCAATAACCATTTAGCAAAGCAACAAAGGGTTATAGGCTTTTTTCCGTCGAATATCAAACCTCCCCCCAAAATGCTATTCTTTACGGGGGCAGGATTAGGAGATTCTAGGGAAACCTGATCTGAGGGAGCAACGAATTCCTTCTTTAAAAAATTTTTAAACCCTTGAAACAATTTAAATGCACTTTGCATTGCACATGGAAGCAGATATTATCATGGTTTTGTTCCTTTTCTCTCTTTTTTTGCATGTATGTGCATCCCTTATACCCCCCCCCCTCCATACGCCACTAGTCGTCGGACATAGCATACTTTATGAGCCTGTGAAAAATACACTGTAAAAAATAATATGCCCATTGGTAGTTTGTACTCAAATTGCCCGAGTAGAATTCACTTTAAAACACAAGTCTTGTCCCTAACGCACTCAATTTAAGTTTTACTAACTCAAACTGTCTAATTATCTGAATATACGTGAATTTTTAAAGTAAAATTCATTACAAGAAAATTTAAGTAATTTGAACTTGAATGAATTTAGTAATGTTAACTCAAATGAAGTAATTATACGTTTTACTCAAAACAGTTACATTGAATGTATTTATCTTTTTCAAGTAGAGACTGATTAACATAATACATGAATATTCATTAAGAGCAAGTTGATATGATTTTTTGAATAAAACAATCATTTTTGTGTGTTGTAAAAATACTGATGAAGATTAAAGAGTGTAAAATAACTCTTAATTCATTTAAGAAAAAAGAGCGACGTTGAATCGTCATTCAATTTGAAAATGTCAAAACTCGATGTTTCAGGAAAATTTCCCACCGAATTATTAGTTAAGATGCATCCTTCGAGTATATATATAAATGTCAGTGCCCTATAAAGTATACTGGTAAGTGTTAAAGTGAAGTCTGTATGATTAAGATATTGTTTCCTGGTGACATTTGTTTAAATCATATCACAGCTGAAATGGTGTCAGTGAATATCGTGCTTAAAAAGCAAAAACTTTTTTTAAAATCTATTTTTTTTCTGCATATTACAACGATTATGAAACTTAATTCAATTGAGTAAAAATTTAGAAGGAAAATAAGTAAATTCTACGTAAAATATCTGTAAGTTACTTTTACTTAAAATAATCAATGCAATCTGTTGAAGAAAATTTTTTGAGTAATTTCAACGAATTTTTTTTTAGAGTGTAGGATTGACAATAATTGGACCTCTGCAGAAAACTGGAAATGCATACAAGTGTATTTGTGTATCTATAGAATCTTTCGGGGTACAAAATTACAAATTGTGTTTTTTACTTTTTTTCCTAGCGGCTTTTGTGTGTGATCGGCGATGCCCGCCAATTTTCACTTTGTCAATCGTCACCCATGTGGCAAAAGGCCCATACTATGGGCATAGATAATCTATGACAGGACAACTAGCTGTCCTCACGAATGAAGGATATATTACAATGGTGGAATCTCTGAAAACTGGTAGTGCATGGACAGCAGGAGAGGATATTGGAATCAGTGGCGTAACAGCCGGGGGGGGGGGCAGGGGGCAGAGTGCCCCCCCCTGAAGGATTTCAGCGGGAAAATCCACCAAACCACCGGGAAAAAATGAAAGGGAGGGAAAGGAAGAAAAAGGAAGGGAGAAAGGGAAATGAAGAAGAAGAAAGGAAAAGAAAGAAGAAGAAAGGGAAAGAAAGAAGGAGAAAGCCCCCATTTCTCTTTTCTTTTTTCTTCTGCATCTTTTCCCTTTTCTTCTGTCCTTACCGTTTACTTCTTTTTTTCTTTCCCCTTTTCCTTTCCTGTTTTCCATTTATTCTTTCCTCCCATTTCCTTTCTAGCTATTTTTTTTCTTTTCTTCTTTCCTCTCCTTTCTCTTCCTCCTTCCTTTTTTTTTTTTTTTTTTTTTTTTGCGGACAGAGGTCAGAACCCATATGTTTCAACTCCGCGCCAGAATCTGCTGCATGCATGCTCTTGGTGATTTCGTGCTCTGTGAGAACATTAATCACATTTCCGGTCCGGTATATACATTTAATAAAACCATGTTGATAACGTAGTCACTATCAGAAAGTGAATGATGAACATTTATTGTCAATTGTGTGTGAACATTCTATTTTCGTAGGGCAGGAACCGTAGTAATAATAATGTCACTACTACTTCTCCTTCTACTCTACTACTACTACTGCTACTGATAATATGATGATAATGATGATGATGATGATGATGATAATAATAATATAACAATAATAATAATAATAATAATAATAATAATAATAATAATAATAATAGTAATAATAATAATAATAATAATAATACTAATAATGATAATAATAATAATGATGATGATGATGATAATAACAATAATGATAATAATGATGATGATGATGATGATGATGATGATAAGTCCATCTATGTAGCGCAGATACTGCGCAGATACTCCATATACTGCGCTTTACTAAGTAAGTATAATTTATTATTTATTTATTATTACGTACGACCTCAGAAGATAATGCAGTTCGTTCCCCTGTTTTCATGAGAGCCATATTTTAGTAGGCTATTTGAAGTCCGCTTGCAATCGGTATGGGATGGAGGAAGTTCCAAAATCAAAAGAAGAAGCAACTACAATGTGCAGTCGACTCCGAATTTAGATCAAAATTGAATACTTGCAGCGTCCGGTCCATCACGTATTGAGCGTTTGTTGTCAAAAGAGAAATCGATACCAACCAATGTGTCGTCATAAAGGAAAAATTTGGAGCCAATCAGGGTGCATCAGTTCACACAGGAACACGTTTAGCCAATCAGAGCTGATCAGAGCTATACGTCACACAATAAACTTGGAGCCAATCAGCAACCCAAAAATGTACCCGTGAGCCGTGAGCTTGGTACTATTACGTCACAACTGTGAATAGGTCTCGACGCACTTTGACTATAAAGTATAAACCTCGTTGAAGAAGTTGATGACTTGCTGCATGGAGAGAAGTGACATTCGACAGTCGTCACCAAAGGTCGTCACTAATATACATACTCTGATCTTGGCAATATTTGATAATTCAGAATAAACGGATATTTAAAAGAAGTGGGTATATCGGATATATGCCAGGAGGGTAATTTTTTATGAAAAGAAGAGTTATCATTTTCTTTCGGGGTCCCCCCGCGGGGGGGGGGGGGGGGGGTATCCTGTTAGCTTCTAGGTAGTGGTCAATTAGCCCGCAATTAGTAATTTAAAAGCTCACTTATTTCAGCTGGCCGGCAGGAGGTGCGTTACGCATGCAATTCATGCACGCCTGTCTTGTGAGCGAAGTAGTTTTATATAATATTTACCGGTTTACTAATGATATTCAAATTTATGTAAAGGGACCTATGTTTCTCTCCTGTGAACCTTTCGTTACCATTCAGTTCACCTGTTATGCATAAAGGCATCTGAATAGATGGAATCCAGTTTGGACATTAACATTTTTGCTATGTCGGTAAGCCTCTGGCAAAGGGAAAAAATATTGGTGAGGCGGGATCGGGACTGAAAACTCTATTTGCAGTCAATTAACGTCAAGATAAAAGATGTTCCCCCCCCCCCCCCACGTAATATGATAATATATCATAGCCATTAAATCGCGAGGGGGAGGATGCCATATGTTTCTTGTAATGAGAATTCCATTTTTTTGATGGGACGTTTGACAAATGTTTGATAGTGAAAGTGAAATTATTGCAAGACCTTTTGATTTTAATTTTACAGTACGTGGCTTGCAAGGGTAGGAACAGCTCACGACACATTCGTCAAGTTGAAGTTGGAGGGTGTACTGACCATTTTTTCTTTGTTACATTGCATCGCATTGGTGATATTGCCCGGTGAAATTGGCCCTTTTATGAGACTAAAAGGGGGATGATCATGTTTTGATCCCTTTCAATCCCGCTTTCAATATACGCAAGGTTTCAATATTGAGCGCTACGAGTAAGTGAGTTAGTTTTCAGAATATCGATTCCGAGTTTTGTTAACGCTCAAACTACCAAAGTTAAAAGGAAAGTTAAGTATGCATTCAGAATCCAACCCGATTTTAAAGTTTATCTTGATTATTGAAGAAATTATCAGAAGTTATTTCGGGGAGGCTTGCCATTTGTGTTGCCTTTCTGGCTTGCCATACATAGTACGTTATGCAAGCGGCGCTTCACAGTTCTTTGTTATATAATTCGACAGCTATACTACAGTCCGAAGTCAACAAACTGCCCGAAAATGTCAGCTGGTAAAACGATTGCTCTAGTAAGTACAAGTTTTTCTGGCTTTCATTATCAAGTTATGGATAATGGATTGCATGTTATGTGCTAAACAAAGCATATTAATTTGCTTGTCACTCACTTCTAAGACTAATTAAGTTCTAACTTTAGCGCCAGGGCGAACTGGCGAACCGACCTGCAAGTGCAACGCCACGGTACTTTCCCGGCCTTCCCGATCTCGGCAGCTCTGTCACCAGGTCAGGCCCAGGGGCGCTTTTCTTGAAACCGTCTTTCAGCGACATCTCGACGCTGTCGCTCAACTTGTTCGCTTTTATTGTTTCACAAAGTTGTCTTTATCAAGACCAGCGACAACTTCCCTGATGAAGGACTTGTTGCTCGGTCCTCCTTTGAACCTGTCGAGCTCTCCTGGATCAGTGGATGTTCTTATTTTTAAATTTTAGCTCCCATCTGCCCATCGTGCCCTTTTAAGTTTAATCTAACGTTAAATCTGTGTTAGACCAAAGTCGGTCTAATTTTAATCAGGCTGTGGGCAGCATAAAATAAAAGAATATTCAGCTTTATCGTGAAATTTGTCACCTCTCTTCTCGCGTGTGCGCCCCGGGGGGGTCACTCTCCACATGGCCTGCTACGCACCCGCGTCCAGAAAAAGCGTCGAAAAGGGTCCCGTTTCAGGCACTCAGGCGTCGTCGACGTCTTTGGCAAAAAGGGTTGCTTTTCAGCACCATTCGCTGGTAAATCGCCTCTTAGGGTAGCCTTTTCTCACTCTTCACGCCGTTTAGGGTTGCTAATTTGGTTATGCAGATTACGCCATTTAGGGTTGCAAATTTAATCTACGCCATTTAGGGTTGCAAATTTGGGCAAATTTGAGCAGACCTGTACACCATTAACACCATGAAGGGATACTAAATAATCCTCGCTCACGCCGGCGCGGCCAGCTCTTATGAGAGTGGCCCCTCCGTACAGTCCCCCAAGCTAGTCTCTTACACACGGCTCTATACTAGGCAGCACGCGTTACCCACACGCCCATAATGCTATGGCTATGCTAATCATCGATGCTAATGCAACCGTTCCGTGCCTGTTTGAAGCGACTATGCTCGGCTGCACGGCATGCATTTGCGAATTGCACCATCAATATAAAAAAAAGCAACAGTGCCCTCGCGATCGCGCGTTGGAAGCCGGCCACAGACGTACACCGGAAACACTTAAAAGTACACTCAAGTGATAATCTAGCATTTTCCAAAAGTCTCAAAACACATTATTATTATGGCATCGAAAGTTTCATTCGATGGAAATTTTTATTACCATAGAAGAACTATTTATTGGTGAGTAGATATATGAAGTCTGAGAAAAAGTTTTACTCGTGTGTACTTGTTTCACTGGTTTTCGTTCGTGTTATTCCTAGAGGCTAGCCCCATATACTGTTAATTGTGTTGTGTTTTTCAATTCAAGTCAGTAGTGGCCTAGCGTTACTTACATGTAAATCTATCCTGTCCTTGATTGACTCGCTCACAGGAGTGATAGCTTGACTTGTCTTTGTGTAAAATTCAATGCAAAAACAAAAATTGCATTTTGAATGAATAGACTAGTATATTTCAGTTTAATGAATTATTTAATTAACCACAAATAGCAGGTGCAAAAAACATACGAGTAAAATTTTTTCTCAGACTTAATAGGGCCTATGTATTTTTCAACACAGTGACGTTACTGTCAGCAAAATGAGGGACTCTGTTGACCAAGAGTTAGTACTTCGAGGAGACGTCTCCATTAGTTGCGAAGACTAATTATATCTGCGACTGCTGAGACGTCTCTACGATATCTCAAAAACGTCTCCGCGATATCTCCGAGACGTCTCTGAGCCATCTCAGAGACGTCGCGGAGACCAGGAGGAGACCAGAAAGACTGATGAGACGTTGCAGAGACGTCTCTGCAACTCTACCTGAAGATGTTTGACCCACTTTAGAAACCGTGTGAAACTGCGTGACTGAACGCGTGCTGACATTCCTCTTGGTCCAAGTCAAGTGCATGATCCTGCAAATGCTCCATTAGCATTATTTTGAAACTTGTCGCAGAGACGTCTCTGTTGGTGAGATAGGGCCTTTAGGTATCAAATTAATCGATTTCAATGTTTACGCCACTTAGGGTATCAAATTAGGGGATTTCCCTGTTCACGCCACTTAGGGTGGCTTTTCTCATGGGTTACGCCATTTAGGGTTGCAAATTTGGTTAATGGGTTACGCCATTTAGGGTGCATTTCTGAGGTTGTCGGACACGGGTGGGTAGCAGGCCATGTGGAGAGTGACCCCCCCGGGGTGTGCGCTCGCATTGTGTACAAAGTCTATGGTAGTCATGGTAGTGGAAAGCTGTCACCAGCACCACTTACACTACTGTCACTAGTGCCCGGTTATACTAACCTCGCACAACAGACTTGCTGTAGCATGCAAATTGCTGACAATAGGAAAGTAGTGTTCTACCAATGAATTTTTTGGGACAGAGGAGCGAGAGCTGTGTCACCAGTGATCAGAAAAATATTTTTCTAAATTCACTTGATCAAGATAATTTACATCCAGTTGGAGGAATGGAATGGAAATAAGATATTTTTTTATCCTAGGTGTTAAAAAAATATTTTATATGAATTTGTTAATTATTTTAGTGATTTCAATCTTTGACTACAGAGGGCAGCATGTCATAAATTTGCACAGCTCAGCATACCAACGTAGCCATGTGTGCACCAGCACTGACGAATTAAGCGGCAGTGAATGGACTGGTGAATTATATTTAACGATAATGCCGAATATTCATTTCTTAAAACAATTATTTCTTGATTTCAAAGCACTGATTTCATGAGAAGTTATAACTGATGTTGATATAAAAGTAGAACACAAATAGATTACTGTAAAAGCAAAAATATTCGCAGCACGTTAACTTTCATGGATTTCGCGCTATTTTCAGCGGGTGCGAATCTTGCAGTTGGGCTTTAGTTTTGCAAGTGAACAATTCTGCAGCGCGAATTCAAGAACCCGCGAATATGCTTTGGGGTCACTCAGCGCGAAAAATTAATCACGCGAAAATAACAGCGTTTGCAGTAAATTTTCTAGCGACGTTTTAACCCTCCATCCAAACCAGCAAATGCTTATAACCTTACGCATGAAGATACTTTTTCCCAAATCAAAATATTTCAGAATTTAGAAAATGAATCTGCATTATGGTAAATCCAGTCATATACAGCCAGAGTTTCAAACATCTGTAGAAAGCTTATAATGCAAAGATTATGTGTTAGTTTCCATGGGAACTACTGAATTAGACCCTCCTTCTGCTGTGTATTGCAATTTTCTGTACTGTAGTGCCAATAAATAAATCCTAAATGAGATTAAAATTAATTGTCCTCGCATCATCCATCTACCACTCATCCTGCGTAATAGGTTAATAATCTGCCATCTGACCTTAGAAAACTAATCATTCGGGTTTTTGAAGACCTGTATGTGCTTCCTCTATACTTTATCTTTTTCTGCAAGCATACTTGAATTGTACAAAATGTATTTATGAATGAATTTATTTCAAAATTTTGATCTGAAAATGGCCAAATTCACTATTTTTAAAAATGATAACAAAATTAGCTATTTCTTTCAATGATCTTTTTTTAATCCTTCTCCATTTTTATTTCATAATTCTTGAGGATGATGCTTTGAAATGATAAACATATAGGTTAAATTATGTTGCCGTGTTTACCGAATCACCTCAGTTGTGTTTGTGTTTCTTTGAAGGCCTGCTGTGATAGTGGTCATGATCTGGTATAATAAAAGACTTAGACCTCCCTCTGTTGCATTTGTGTTTTCTTGAAATTGCTACATACATGCCTGCTTTATTTTCATTTTCTGAATTTGATTTAAAAAAATTTTTTTTTTAACATTCTACCAAAAGCCCAATGTTGATGAAATGCCCCCCTGAAACCTTGCAGAACCAAACCGGATGTAGAGATTGAGTTGTTCTAGGCCAGAACTGGGCAAGTGGTAGTTTTTGGACAGCACAAACGGCACAAAATAAAATTGCATTAACATTCTACCAAAAGCCAAATGTTGATGAAATGTCCCCCTGAAACCTTGCAGAACCAAACCGGATGTAGAGATTGAGTTGTTCTAGGCCAGAACTGGGCAAGTGGTAGTTTTTGGACAGCACAAACGGCACAAAATAAAATTGCATTAACATTCTACCAAAAGCCAAATGTTGATGAAATGCCCCACTGAACCTTGCAGAACCAAACCGGATGTAGAGATTGACTTATTCTAGGCCAGAACTGGGCAAGTGGTATACTTGGTACTAGTAGCTTTTGGATAGCACAAATTTGGCCTTGTTGCCACTCTGAGTGGATTTTGTGCCCCTCCAAGATAGTGGCTATGACCTAACTCTTGATCAAATTTGAATCCAGTGTAAGGGCCGAAGGCCCTGCCCTTTTGTCCAAATTCATTAGAAGGCCGACCTAAGCACCATTAATATTCATGATCAAAAATGAATAATTCATTTTGTAAGATGCTTTAAACCAGTAGTGTGCGTTTATACAAGTTTTGAAACATTACGCCCATCAGCTAACAACATGTGCAATAAATGCACAATAAATGCGCAACAAATGCGCAACAAATGTGCATTAGATAAAAGTGTCACAATAAAACTGATACGCACAATAGATATGAATAATGCATGCAACAGTGTTATGGATATCATGGCGATAATGGGTGCTTATCGGCCCGTTCAAATGATCCAAAAGTGGCGGGGCCTAATGCCATTCGTGAATGATATCCGCGCGTGCTGCTCTTTGTCTAGTAAATTTATCATATGTCTATGGTAAGGGCACTGTGTCATGTGCAAAGCATTGTCTCACTCGTACTGAAGTATGAGAATAAACCTCACTTTGTCTCTTTCCTAATTCCAGGTTACTGGAGGAAATAAGGGCATTGGCTTTGGTATTGTCAGGGCACTCTGCAAAGAGTTCGGAGAAAATGGAGTGGTCTATCTAGCAAGCAGGGATGAGGGGCGTGGCGAGAAGGCAGTTGAGCAGCTGAAAGGGGAAGGACTTGACCCAAAGTTTATTCAGCTGGACATCTGTAATAATGACCAGATTTCAAAGGTTGCCACCTACTTGCAGGATAGTCACGGAGGCTTAGATATCTTGGTCAACAATGCTGGAATCGCCTTCAAGGTATGTGCAAATCTTTTTTTTTTTAATGATTTTTTTACTTATTTAAAAGGCCTTCAAGGTATGTGCATTTTTTTTTTAAAATAATTTTTCATTTATTTATTAAAGGTTTTATAGATAATGACATAGATCTCAATCAAATGATTGGTCTGTAGTATATATGTGATACATTTTATTGTTTGTGACACTCATTTCGTCATTGGAAAGTGCTGAAGACCAGTCATTAGAAAGTGTCAATAACCTGTCATTTTTGATAATAGCTGGCCATTAATCTCTGACATACCACTTCAAACAGGATTGAGGATGAGGGTGGTTTATCAAGTGATAGATATCGGATTATCCTATTCACCTTTAAATAAAGTTTGAGAAATTAATGTTGATTAGTAATGGAATTATTTTTTCTTGCTATCTTTGAAAAAGCCCAGTCATATCATTGTAAAGATTGTGTATAGTTGTGGGGAAAACTAAAAAAAGTACCTTTCACCATTTGATTAATTGCCAAATTATATAGAAGATTGTATCTAGAAAATTTTATGATGTGAATGATATTTCATAAAAACTCATTTAAGTGAGTTTATTTTACAATCAAAAAGTCAAAACCTTGTGGGGTCCCTGAAAACAGCGTCGACACTGCATAACACAGTGCCTGCACATGGGTAAGACCATTGCGGATTCTATGGTGGAACAAACACAACAAAGCGCTGTGAATGTTGTGCTTGGAGCCGTCGGTATGCAGGGGTTATAGCATAGGGCAGAATATAACTGTTCTATTGCGTTCTTTTCAGACATTTACGCTAACATTAAGTCATTAACCTGAAATTATGAATGGAATATCACACGATCGCACACACGTATCTTTTCATGCAAGGCGAACAGTGTGAGACTATACTAGATGAGTTTCATGCCAATTCTCTTTTTGATACCAAAATTGTAAATTGGCTTTAAAGGTACAGTGTGTGTCTGTATTTCACACTAACTAATCTGAGCCAATTTGACTACAACCCTGTGTTCTGTTATTAGCATTTCAATACATTTTGCTAACATCACCATTCACAATCATTTACGCTTTTTTCATTTTGCAAATGTCTGCTTCAGGTGTATTTTTCCTTATATATCTAAACTGCATTAACTCAGAAATGTTTGTATATTTGTCAGGTATTTATTATGGATATCACAAAGATTTTAAAAGTTTAAACATATCTCCTCTCTTTCTCATTTGTAACCAGAGAGCTGCCACGGAACCGGATAGTATTCAGGCACCGGTTACAGTAGAAACCAACCTTTTTGCCACACTTAGGCTGAGTCGAGCCCTCATCCCACTTATAAGGTCTCATGGCAGGTGAGAATTAAGTCATTCCAAGCCCTGGCTCCCACAAGAAAATACGCTGCCCAATAAAAAGGAAGGAAGAAAAAAAATTGCAACAAATGAAATACAATAAGTTCAGTATGCAATGCAACAGATTACTGTATATTTTAGAAATAGGTTGGGGTGAGAATAGGGCCTTTTTTGTGGAGATATATGTACTTATCTGTCATCCAAATGGCCAGTCATTCCCGGATAAGAATGGTAGCTATAATAATACCTTCCTCATGTAACTAAAAGCCGACTGAGGTTATGTTTTGTGTCAAGTGCATTTGCTTGTGTTGACAAGTCTGCTTGTAATATCTTTATGGAAATACGATTTTAAGCTCATATTTGGGTATAAGTGTGGTGGCATTCGGCCCCCGAGATACTCAGCGAAGTATATTTTGAGTGAATGGAACCTTTTAGGAATTAGTATGATTTGAATCTAATTTGAATCTGGAATTTTATCTTCCCACATCAGCAGAACTTAAGATTCCTTTACTGTTACAAAATAAAGGAAATGGAATCTTTAAAATACACATTGCAGAATATTATGATTTATCTTGCAGAGTAGTGAATGTAGCCAGTAGGTCTGGCTCTATGACTTACCCCAAAATCAGTCAAGATCTGCAGAAGCGATTCAAAGAAGTAGATTCTGAGCAAGGTGTCATTGATCTCATGAATGAGTTTATCAGGTAAGTTGTTTGAAGCTCTAACATAATTGTATGTATTAGACACATGTTTTTGTGTACAACCAATCCAGCTTTCCAGTTGCTTTCACAATGCAATTGCATCATCAGAATTCAATTATATCTTTAAGGAGATGAATTGGTGATACATGTTTTTGTTTTTTTCAAAAATTTAGTTTTTAGTTCACTGGTTTCATTTATATATGACAACAACAGTAACAAAAAAACCTCCATCAAATTGCTTTGTAGGTAGGAGCAGGAAAGATGCATCATTTTTTTTTTGGTACATCTTTTTCACCTATTCAGCTGTGTGATTATGTTTACCCCATTTTATGGTACCAGCAGTCCTAACGAGCACTCACCTTTATCTTTAACCCATTCCTGCCTGGAATTATTTTAAGCCATTATTGGGGGAAATCACACTGTGTGGTCACAAATGGGCTAGAAGACAATATTACTGGGTGATGAAGGTTTTTGGATAATAGGCTTTTTCAGACATATTTTCCACCAGACCTGCATGTTAGTTCCTGTGTGTCTGGCTCATTCCAGGCCATTAGTCTTGGGAGTTTGAGACCAGCTTATGTTCAAATTTACAAAACTAAATAAAGGAAATGACAGAACTCATGAAATGTCCCCTGAAAGGTTATTTGTGACATTTGTATGTAAGCCTGGCAGCAAAAAATGGTGAATGGTTATGCAGAAACCATCATTTCATTTCCAGTGCTGCCAAAGAAGACAAGAAAAAGGAACTTGGCTGGGGTTCATCTAACTACGGAGTGAGCAAACTAGGTCTGATTGCTCTTACCAGAGTTCAAGGGCAGGACATCTCAAAGGATTCTAGCAGGGAAGATATTCTTATTAACTCTGTAAGTAACACTGTCAAACCTTCAGTATCTCTTTTGTAGGATTTAGCCAGCTAGTGTGAATTCCAGCCTAGATACTAAAGTCCTTTTCCAAGACACTAATGAAGATTTGCCACTCTCAACCTAAGTGGTGTAAATGATTCTTCACAGGAAGGAATATCGCTAAATGCTGTCATTGTATTACAGTAGCTTGGCTGAAGCCAGGGGAATTAAAGTATGTTTTTAGGTAGTGGATGAATCCCCTCAGGAAGAAGCAAGTTAGGCAATTTCATGCTGTACTTCCTGACCATGTCTGGGAATTCAGTATTTCCAGTAAAAGTACATATTTCCTATCCCTGTGACAGCTTGAATAAGATCACTCATAAAGAAAATACCCTTCTTGAGATTATGCATTACTGAGTATCACTTTAATGCATTAATATGTGTGTTGTTTAAAGAATTGGGTTTTGAGGATTTAAGGGAGCTATTTGAGCTGCGAAGTGGGCTAAATTGCCCATTGCCCCCGTTATTTTTTACCCTGATGCACACACTAACATAGACTTCCTGCCACCATTGCTCTACCCTTGACAACTGTCAACAAAGATTCAACTTACAGACTATTTGGATGTAGTCCTCAGATAGAATGCTAAATTGAGGCCCTGTGTGGAGAGGGTCATCACTGTAGTTTGCTTGTCATGAACCTCCTGCACATCCCAACCAGTTATACCTGGAAGAGAGACCCGAGGATTACAGTGATTCAGTTTGCTTGTCCTCTCCCTGGCTTAGGTGATGTCAAATATATATAGAACAGTATGTATATATAAGTTCAAAAGTTCTATGATGGGTCAGCATTAGAAAAGACACAAGAAGTAGATGAATGAAGACTCTGTTGAGACATACATATATGTTTATATTACATAGGTTATATAGATTCGAATCAATGATTGGTCAAAATACCATCACGTGACCAGAGCTGCAAGGATCGCAATTGTTATATTTTGGTTTTGACGTTACCTTGGTCAATAAAATGCCGTTATATTGACCAAGGTGACATCACTCGCTGCATATTTAAGCTGCGGTGTGTCAGGTGTGTGTACGCCTAGTTTGCACGCTGCGCGTGCTAGCTGTATTTTTTTATTACGTAGGCATGTTATTTTACAGTGGAGCTGCTGCAGCAAGCAGTGCGAGTTAATGCAGTCAGTACAATACTCTGATGGTGAATCTATATAGACTATAATAATATAACAGATATTGCCTGGTCTATCTCTTTAATGAATAACATATCATCTCCCCTCCGAAGCTATATTTTTCCCTCGGGACAATATTTTCCCTCAGCGCTGCGCGCTTCGTGGAAAATATAATCCCTTGGGTAAAATATAACTCCGTCGGGGAAATGAAATGTTATACTAAACCTCCAGGCAGGCAATATCTGTATAATATTTTACATTTTGGCATTGGCGCAGACAAAAATGAAGAGGGTGTATCCACAGAGTTAATGCAGCCAGTATGTTTCATTTATCTTTCTCATGATAAAGACACCAGGGAGGAAATAAAACATCAAACTTATTGGTTACAACTGGGTACAAATTTTACAGTGTATTAGCTTTATGGATGCACCTCTGTCTTTATATGCACATTGAAAATGTAATTATCATATCATGAAATTGTAAATTGACTTTTATTTCTGCAGTGTTGCCCTGGATATGTGGATACAGACATGACAAGCCACAAGGGACCTCTAACCATTGACCAGGGTGCCATCACACCAGTATATCTCGCTCTTCTACCAAGGGGCAGTTCACACCAGGGACTTTTCTTTTGTGAGAAAGCTGTTAATGACTTTTGGTAGTTGTGGCAGTGAAAATGCAGTAAACCATCCTGACACTTGCACGCAAAATGTTATACCCAGTGGTGAATACTTTTGCATGCCACTGCTGAAAATTTAGAGAAGTAGTCTTGAAATGCTTGAGGCATTGTACTGAAGAGGGAAACATGCCAGAATTTTGGAAATTTCCATCATTTTTTTTTCTGGTCACAAACAATTCATACAAGCACAACTATTTTGTGGGAAAGTATGCCAGTGCATGAGAGTTCTTTAACAGTAGGTAAAAATGGGGGGTCGATGTAATGTCTCAATGCAAGCCATGGTGTACCCATGTTGTTCTGAACTGAACTCATGGCAAGGCATTGCACAAAATTATTGTTAACCCATGGTCTATTGAAAGCTGCTGGATGGTAGAGAATTCAGTAGTCATCAGGCTACCCAGGCTGGGTACCATAAAATACAAGACATAGCATGCCCATTTGGGGGCACTATGGGATCAGAATTTGTACAAGTGTGGTGATGCCTTTAGATTTCCCAAGAGATGAGAGGTATTGATAGAACTTACAGCCTTTTCACACAGGGGTAAAATTCATCGTATGTAAAGCTGATTAGTTTAAAGCTGATTAAATAATGAGCTTTGAAGTTGATTTTCCCTGTGTTAACATTGAACTATACACTGTTCAGACAGATGCAAACCCTTGATCTAAAGACCGTTCAGAGCAGACTACAGATACAAAGTTTGTATAGAAGAGGCAAGACATTTTGTGTATATACGTCTCTAACTGGGTGGAGCAAAGACTTGGTGTGCACGTTGATGGACATTACAATGTGCAGTGGCCCTACTGCACATAATAGTAGCTAAAAGATAAGTGAATCTTGTTAGGATTGCACCAAAATATTCTGTGTATGAATGCTATCATATAAACTTTAAAACTGATTAGTTTCAAACTCTTTAAACTAATCAGCTTTACATACAATGAATTTTACCCTGTGTGACCATGGGGTTAATCAGTTATTTCATTAAACAAACAACCATTCAAATACTTTCAACTTAAGGCAATCAAATGACTGAATTAATGAGATTGACAGTATAACAATCCATAATTTAACTAGTTGTAAAACCTTAAAAGATTTCAACAATAGTTAGAAGAAGGAGCTGCTTTGAAACTGAAGTAATGTGGTAGAGCAGAATAAATATAGTTTATTCATTAAACCATTAAAACACTTGATTTGGTTTATTTTGATTGATAATATCCAGTTTGATTTTTTTTCAATGATACCAGAAAAAAACAAGAAGAAAAGAAAAAAAGGCTTAGAGGGAAACAAAGCATGCAGTGATTCACTTCAACTCCATAATCAATGTATTTGATAGCAGTTAAACAAAAATACCATGAAGTGAACTAAATAAGTAATTATCCTTATCAGTAGAAATATTATAATGTTAGTTTTGTGAAAACTGCTCTGTGACTGAACTGGATCCTTGATTATACATTTGGAGTTTGGGACCTGGCATGAATATTTGCAGCAAAATGTGGTGATCTTGTCTTGAATCGACATAGTTTTCCTAAGATATCTTGGTGCTTGTTGTCCTAATTTGATTAAAAAAGAAAATGAAAATAGAAATGCTGAGTCTTTCATTTCATATGTCATGCTGAATCTTCGAACCAAGTCTTCTGCAGAAAGCTGCGTAGTGAAGTGTGCATTTTTTTTTCTTTTCTTTTTAATCGACTTTTCCTTGAAAATTAACCTGGTCTTTAAATGTGAAGATTATGTGTGTGGAAGCAGTATTGAAGACAAAAAGTCTGTATTCATATTACTGGGTATACTTTTCTGTTATTGAATATTCAAAACTTTCAGTTTGTAATTGATTTCTTTCATACTTTCAGCAATAGCTTTCTTTTATTGTTGTGCTTTTATGCAGAGACATTTGTGAGAAATGTTTTTATTTCTTTTAATCAAAATTTTAAAAGAATGCATGGACTTTTGTTAGTGATCAGGAGATGCCTGTACCTTCCTAATATTCTATTTAATTCCGTTGGCTACTGAATGATTTTCTATCTATGGACTTAAAGGTTTATGTACAGTTTTGGGTAGCTCCTCAAAAACATTCAGCTGATTTTCTTGCTGTCATGTAGTCAGTAGCAAGTAAACTAAAAGGTTCAGAAGTTTTTTTTTACCTACTGAAGTCAAGGGCAGTCAAACTTACCTTATGCGAATCTGCTGGGACATATGAAATAACTTTGATTTAGACAAAATGTGATTTACGTGACTAAAAAAGCAATAGATAATTTAAGAGAGAGGTGTTGTGAATACCTTCAACTTATGCAAGGTTGAATGTATTAACCAATTGACTACTGAATTATCTCATTACCTTGAGCTTTAAACAGGGACCACCTTGTTCCAGTAGGCAACTGGTTAAATAAATGGATGGCCAAAAATATATTGCATGATCTTGGATCAGCGACGTAAAGACACACAGTGCCTGCATACTCGTGAAACCAGTGAGAGTTCTGTTTACATGACAAGTGTAAGGAAGTGCTGTAATTGTTATGTGGCAAGCGATCGGGGTGCGGGTGTCCTAGCATAAGGCAGAGTTTAACCATTACATTGTGTTCATTTTGGATATTAACACTAAAATTCATTGAAAATAATAGAATATCGCATGATCTCATGCATGTATGTTCTTATGCAAGGGAGACATGTGTGACTATTTCTAATTAGTCTCATGATGATTCTTTTTGCTACCAAAACTGTACACAAGCCTTTAAACAGGAGCTGCCCTGTTGCAGAAGCCAAAGGCTTAACACTCTTCCCTAGGTGTATATCTCATGTTATTGTAAGGGTGTATTATGAGTACTAATATTCCATTTGAACACTTCATTTTGAGGTAAAGGTGCTGATATGTATGTGTGATACAGTGGAAACTCAGTATATAGAGATCTGATGAAAAAATATTCGTGGTGTAACAAGGTAACATATTGCTGGTTCCAGTACTGTACATTTCTATCGTTTTTTAACCTGATATAAGGAGATTCTTGCTATAACAAAGTCATTTTGATGGTCCCAAGGACCTCATTATACTGAGTTCCCACTGTGGTACCAGCTTTTGGAGCCATATCGGATTTGGTTAGTTGTAGTTTCTGGCATTTTGAAAAGTAATATTGAAATGATAATGTGTAGTCTCTAGGACTTGTTTAAGACTGAATTTCACTGTTAAACCTTGAGACCAGCAAATTCTAATGTGGTTTGTTTACTTTACTGCTTTAAAATAGTTGATGATTTACATATATTACATTTATAAAAATATTGATATACACTTGTACAGAAATATAAGTGCATGAAAAGATTTTTTAGTGTTACAAAATAATAATGGTATGTCTTTTTGCACAGTGTCTTGGAGGGCCTGCTGATCCTGTACTAGTATACATATTACCTGCCTGAATGGCACTAATAAAACTGTAATTGCCCTGAGATGTTCTTGAAACTCTGCATTGCCTTAAGACACACTTGATGGGCAAGATCAGTAATGAGCAATTATTTTCAGTCATTACTCTGAAGCAAGATCCTTTTTTATTTCATGAGCCAAATACCTAAATGTGGATTCTTATGAAAAATATTATGGTGAAAATGTTTTATCAAAAAATTTCCTGTCTCAGAGTGATTTAAAATCAAAGAGATCATGTATTGCACATGTGTTTGCATATGTATCCAATTCATGTGCATTTGTACTTGTATTGTGTCCTCATTTCCATTTATGTACACTCCTGCCAAACGAAGTTTGAAGGGGGTACGGTATATAGGAATCAGCGTATGGTCAGTCAGGCAATCATCCATTGCAAATCTTGTGGATCGAACTCCTTCCTCAGTTTTTGAGCGATGCTCATGAAATTTGGCACACACATTGATCTTGTGATGAAGATTTGCAAGAGATGTGTCGGAAACTGCATTACGTGGTAACGGCATATTATGGCCATGAATCAGGAAAATATTGCAATGCTCAGGAAATTTAGTGCGCACATTTTTGCAGGGTTTTAATCACCTTCAGTGATATTTCTAGTTTATATGAAAAAGAGTATTTGCCCTGTAATTTACATTGTGGCGAAGCAGTCAAGTTTACGCTACAGGTGTGACCAATCAGTTACTCAGTGTGTAGCATATGGTATGCTTTAAAACCTTTTAAGTAGTGGAGATCTCACATCTTTCATGATATGTGTATTTTATTGTTACTCAAAAGATGGTTAATAATCTTATATATTGCATGTAACTATGTAGTATTTCATGTCTTTGTTGTACTTTTTATGATCAACTTACATTTTCTGTAACCTATTTTTATAGGAAATGAATTTATAATTCAATAATTTTATTGTCATGCATAAGAATAAAAATTGATTGATTTTGATATGTGATTCATTTTTCACATCTCACTTCTGTTTCTGGTGTACCTAAGGTTAATTGCCTCTTGGTTTATAGCTGTTTAGATACATATACTTGTCCATCACCTCTGCTAAGTCTGTGCAACTTTGTTGGTTTTTAATTTGATTCAAATTTAGAGATTAAGCCGAGTCCATATAGATTAAGAGCTACAGAGAGCTAGGCAGAAAGTGAGATGCAATCACCTTTTCTGCAATTTCACTTTTACAGGAAGCTTCAGCGACTGTGCCAATCACTGACCCAGTATTCAATGCTGGGGGGGGGGGGGGGGGGGGAGATGGTTGAGAGACTCTGCATCCAAGCTTAAAACGAATAATCTCTACAACAACAACAACCAAAAATGGTAGAAGAATGTAATGACCATCATTAAAATCATTATTCCTACTTAAATTCTGGCATTTATTTTCATACTGTCTTCCAAGGTAGTGGGTCTATGCATTGGTTGAATGTTATGAAAGTTATAATCACTAAGGGATTTTCGCTTTTTCTTAACTTGTATGTTAGGGTGGCGCCAGGGTATTTGAGGGGGGGGGGGGGAGGGGCAAGATGACCCATAGGTGAGTTTATTCATGTTTTAAATGAAAAGTAGAGGTATTATAAAGTTCCAGCTCTCTCTGTTTCCTTTTCCCCATACTCTTCTTTCTTCCTTCTCTCTCTCTCTTTTTTTTTTGATCACTTGAAAAATCATAGGGGGCAGTCACCTGCCCCCTGTAGCACCACCCCTGCTTGTGTGCAATTAAAAAAAAAAAACAAACAAACAAACTATCAATTGCGCCCCTCCGTAATTTTGCGTGATTTCATGTTTTGTAAAGAGATGACAGTTTTTCTGATTCTTCCCACTGTATAATGAAAATAATAATTCTAATAATAATAATAATAATAATAATAATAATAATAATAATAATAATAATAATAATAATAATAATAATAACAATAATAATAATAATAATAATAATAATTAATAATAATAATAATGACAATAATAATAATAATAATGTAGTTGCCATGCAACTGACAGAAAATTCCGATGTCTGATCAGTTCTAATTTTATGGCGCAGGAACATGCATAGTATAGACCTAAGATCTGTTCACTTCGGGTGCCGTTTGTTTAATATTAATGCCTATTTCAACCATATCAAGGGGGATATACCCACTGGATCATCTTTTCATATTTTTGGAGCCCCCCCCCCCCAGTTGTGGCCGACATAAGTAACAGTGTTTTAAAACTAAATAGGTCTGCCGTATAGAGAAGAAACATTTCATCTGACATGTGAGTTTACAAATTCAAATTCAAATACAAACTTATTGAATTAGAACCCTGACATAATGGATTGCCATAAACATTGGCGTAAATCCCGGGGGGGGGGGGGGATGGGGGGGATATATCCCCCCCACTTTTTGGAGAGGGGGGGATGGCGTGTACAAATATCCCCCCCCCCACTTTTTAAGAAAGAAAATATATTTTGTTTAATCCGTTAGTAAAATCTTTGAATATCTGTCATAAACAACCATCATATTTTAGAATTTCTATTTGAAAATGCGATAGAAAACCAAAAAAGTGGTTATTTTTGTCTCGCTCGCTTCGCTCGCTCGCAAAATAAATATTAAAATGTGTGTAGGGGGGTCTGTGGGGGTAAGTGAGGGTGTGTGCTTATACTTAAGTGTGAGATCGACAGAAAAAAAAATCGTCAAAAAAGTCAATCATCCCCCCCACTCCTCAGAGTGGATTTACGCCGGTGGCCATAAAACAAAACAAAACACAACACCAACTTCGACAAAGTAAAGGCAGGAAACTGGAAAGTCTGTCCCGTGAAGCTTTCACCATATCACAGACCACCTAATGTGACGAGGGGCGAACAAGCTGCTTTTCGTCTCTACACCCAAGTAAACCCAAGTAAGTAAGTAAACAATGGAAAAAATAAATAAACAACAACATAAACGTGGGAATGGACAAAGTAATCGGATAAGAATAATGATAAAATAAAATGGTATGCATGTTTTCAAGAGCCTGATTTTCCTCCAAATTTTTAAAACTCTTCGAAGTTATATGAAAATAATTACTAGTACCTCTCAAATTACGGCCGATTATTTGTATCTGATTGCAGCTGATGAAGAAAGATAACACTCTGCACTCCAAAGCTAGATCAAAACTGAATGTACAGCGTTTTGTCGTCAGAAGCTTAGAGACCGAATTAGACTACTAGTATTCAGCGCACATATGCGCAACCTTACCATACCAACCATTGTGTCGTCATCGGTCATCACCGTCATCACTGACCCTTTCGCCAATGGTCTCACAAGAAAAACAACGAGCCAATCAAAATGCGTCACACCGGAAAACTCTGAGTTCTAAGTCAATTAGAACTCAGAAAAGTGGAAGCGTTTGTTGTTGTGTACTAAGCTACTAGTAGGAGCTGCAGTACAAATAAATGGGCAGAATAGGCCTACTCTCCTCTTGAAATACATGTACGAAGAGACTATGTTGCACTTTTCTGTACACTATAGAAGTTTGAATGCACAGAATAGTAAAAAAGAATAAATGAGAATCTTGTCGAGTGCACCAGAGCCGCGTGATTAACATCAGTGCAAAATAACAGATGTAAAATTCTTGTTGATCTTTTTCTTGATTGAAAAATTATGACAAGTAGTGTGTACATCATACCTTTATTATTCAGAAATTTGCAATGCACTCTCTGGCTTGCCATACTAGATATTACGAAGATTTGTATTGATATTACACACATGATATGTTAAGTAAGTATATAAATGTGTGGCGAACCAGTTCAAGAAAAGAAGAATGTCGGCTAGTAAAATAATTGCGTTGGTAAGAAAAAAAAACTTTCGATCTGGCTTTCATTATCAAGATGATGATAATAAATATCACATTTTGCTCTAAGTAATGCCGATTAGTAGAATCGAACCGATGAAAGAAAGTTAGATTCCAGGGTAAGATCTACGACTACGCCTCGGTAATACATGTAGCCCGACCAGCCCGCCGACCAGACGCCGTGCAAAGCGGCAGCCCTGTGTATAGTTACGATATCACGGATAAGCTCTGCGCCATATAGCCATACCGACCTCGGCTCTGGGCGCGGGCCAGTATGGTTCGCCAGCGTGAAGCCGCTGTTCAAGGCAACGTGACTCCAGTCGATCTGCAGTCTCCCCGCCCATGATCATAGCTCATTCCCCTTCTAGTCTGCATCTGAATGGTTTGGTCAGCAAAAATGTCTCTTCCCAACACATCCACGCTAACTAACTTGATGAAGTGAGAAGCGCACTGCGTGTGGAATGACTTATTGCAATTGCTTTAGTTTGGATTTGAATGTTTCCAAGGAAGGGCTATTAACATGGATGAAGGAAGGTTGTTCCAGTCCCTTACACTTACAGTAGTTACAAAGAATGAGTCTTGAAAAACCCTGGCCCTATGGCGGAGCTGATGGAATTTCTGGTTGTTCCCCCTTGTAGCTCTTGTATTTCGTTGGACGAAATCATTTCATTGAACATTGACCAATCCATTATTCATCTTATACAGCATGCAGAGTCTTTGGTTCCTTCTTCTTGTCTGAAGGGATTCCCAACCAAGATCATTAAGGGCTTTAGTAACAGAGCCCTCTTCCCTACGATAGTTGCCGGTACAAAATCTGGCGGCCTGTCGTTGAACTCTTTCCAGTGATTGGATGTTTGTCCTGGTGGATGGACCCCAAGCTGCTGCTGCGTACTCGAGCAGTGGTCTCACCAGTCTCAGTAGGCGGCAGCCCTGTGGCATTAACTCTTACAGAAGTAAAATTTGAAGCTCAGTCATATTTTGACTAGAGTATAGTGACAGCCTTAACCTAAAAGAATAGTTAATATGCACTTCAAATGATGGTGGTGGATCCAGGGCCAGGGGGCAGGGGGGGGGGGGCTGAATCAGCTGCGGCCTCCTCTTTTTAAGGACCTTTTTTTATTTATTTTCCCTCAGCAAATTTGGATTTGGAGGTTTTTTTGTTTTGTTTTTGTTTTGCTTATCACTGATGGGCCACCGTGCTCTCCCCTTTTGCAAAATCCAGTCATATGTATGATTTCCACAGAAGTATATAGGAGAATTGAATGAAACTTATTATTTGTCTCTTTCCCAAATCCAGGTTACAGGAGGAAATAAGGGCATTGGCTTTGGTATCGTGAGAGCACTCTGCAAGGAGCTTGGAGAACATGGTGTGGTCTATCTAGCAAGCAGGGATGAGGGACGTGGTGAGAAGGCAGTTCAGCAGCTGAAAGGGGAGGGGCTTCACCCAAAGTTTATTCAATTGGACGTCTGCAATAATGACCACATTTCAAAGGTTGCTGCCTACTTGCAGGACAATCATGGAGGACTGGATATTTTGGTCAACAATGCTGGCATTGGCTTCAGGGTATCGTTCACTGGCATTTTTTAAATGAGAGCCGGCATTATTCATAAATTATTTTTCTATGTCGTGCAACCTGTGATTAGCCTTAGCACTTTCTAATGACAGGTTGCTCTTTACAAAAAAAAAAATTAATAAATGAGTAACTTGCAGGAAAGAACCTGGCAGCAACTTGCTTTACAAAGAAAGACTTATTGAAACTTTTTATACCATGAAAATCCCACTTTTTTGTATTGAGTTTAGAATTATCATTATGATGTGAAGCTATAGCAAATACCTCTGCTACATCAATAGGCTAAATATTAGTGAAACATTCAAATTGTCAAGTATGTCAAATTAAAAAGGCTGTTGAACACTAAGCCTGGGATAAATTGGGCTAGGGTCTATGGAAAATGTGTTTAATACTGAAATCATATCATACTCAATGGGTTAATAGCAGATTTAAATTGACTAACATCACCAACGAAGATATTTTTGCATTCTGAACATAATAGGTAACATGGTACTTTGTTACATTACCTTACATACCGCAAAGGGATGTCTTTCATCTTCAGGTATCGATATGCTATGGTTTTCTCAAAGTTTTTACAGTGTTGTTAATTATGATTTCTCTTCTTACTCTCCCGTTTGTTCAATCAGAGTTCTGCACCAGAACCAGAGAGTATTCAGGCACTTGTTACCGTAGAAACCAATCTGTTTGCCACCCTTCGGTTGAGTCGAGCCCTTATCCCACTTCTGAGGTCTCATGGCAGGTGAGGATCAAATCATCCCAAGCCTTGTAGGCTTGTTCTCAATTGACCAATACTAAAACTGCCTTTATAAGAATAATAAACAGAGAAGTGCATATATGCTTAAAATGTACTTGAAAATAATGATTTATGTACAGGTGTACGTGTGAAATAATGCCAAAAAAGCTCCACCCAGCATTCCAGGGATAAGTAGTTTGAAGAAAATAAAGGATAACATAAGACCACTATGCATATACTCCAATGGCAGTCACTATGTTGACTTTGAGAAAACTAATCACCATACGAAGACCATGACATGTTCACAGTAAAGATTTCTGGAAAACTGGTAAATAATATTCATTATCCTTCATGAATATGATGCAATATTCTCCTGTGTTCACTAATTCACAAACTTGTTATAATATATTTATCTCATGCAAATTGATGGACGATTCAAGGACGATTTTGTAACTTGTAATTTTGCTGTAACATAAGCTGTTTTTGTCATAAACACAGATGGAAATCATAACTTGTGTGAGCATTTATCAATGTCCAGTTATATATCTGGCATACTTTGTATTTGTATATTTCCTATGATTCATATTTGTAGATGGCCCTGAAGAAGATTACATGTTTATCGAAAGAAAACATGTTTGCTCATCCAGTGAAAACACTTTTCCTGTTTACTAATTGAAAATATCCAGTTGTCTGTCTCATTTAATCTCTGGTTCATTTGAGTATTACCATTTTTATCATCATTATTATCATTGATTGAAACCATGCATCAGAAATGAAATTAGAGAGAAAGTTTATAGTTAACATCACGTTTTGTTGTCGATGTTCATCTTGATACAGACACTCAGATTCTGATTTGAATATGTGAATATCCCCTCATCAGCAGAAGTCTAGATAACAACTTCTATTAAAGAATAAGAGAAGCAAACCTTTTCAAATAACACTACAAAGCTGATTTGTCTTGCAGGGTGGTGAATGTAGCCAGTGTCTATGGTGCCGATACCTACTCCAGGAGCAGTCAAGATCTTCAGAAGCGATTCAAAGAGGTGGATACTGAGCAAGGCATCATTGATCTCATGAATGAGTTTATCAGGTAAGATGGCCAATGGTTCGACATATACTCTGGCAACCATTACCATAGGCTTGCGTTTTTCAAGGACATAGGAGGAAAGTTAGGGTTGGTCAGTGGAGATCTGCAGAAGCGATTCAAAGAAGTAGACACGTGCCACTGAGTGTCATTAATCTCATGAATGAGTTTGTTCTAGGTGAGTTTGTTTAGTGCTGTTTAAGAGAAGCTTGAGTTCTGGAAAGATTAAAAATGATTTGTGAGCTTTCTCATTTTTTGATATGAGTTAGAAAGAATATAATAGTAGAAGGTTCCCTGAAAATTATTGCCAGTTGGCTCAGTGTCTACCTGTCGAACCATTTGGTTTGAATCCACTCCAGGCAGACGACTGATGAAGAAGGCAGTGTTAACATGCTCCTTCCCTTTTCCGTAGATGAAGGCTATGTTACTGTGGAAAAAAAAATATGTTCCTATACTATCTGAACATTTGAACAAGCATAAGAGAACCTCATTTGAGGTTCTGTCTCTCCACGACACATCTAGTAGTTTGCACCAGCACTGCATTTCAGCAGCCTCCAGTCCAAGAAAGATATACAACGACTGGAGGCTGCTGAAATGTGGTGCTGGTGCAAACTACTAGGTGTGCCATGGAGAGATAGAACCTTGAATGAAGAGGTATTACGCCATGTTCAAGAAGAGTGCATGCTGATTGAAACGATCAGACAAAGACAGAAGAAATGGATAGGACACATAATGCAACATGATGGTTTGATGGTCAGAGTTATAGAAGGTCACCTGCATGGAAAGGAGGCAAAGGGAAGACCTCATAAAGGCTTCCTAGATGAGGATATGAAGAGCTGAAAAAGATGACTCAAGAGGGTAACAATTGGAGAGACATTTGTCATAGAAATTAATTGGGTTACTGAACCTGTCAGGAAACTGACAGATTACTATTGATGATGACAGGAGAAAACTCTGATTAAGTGGTACACTTGCGCATTCCAATCAGTTATAGGCCTACTGGGAGAGGAGACCCAAGGTTTACATTAATTCAGTTTGCTCTTCCCATCTCCCAGGCATAGGAGAAGACAAAAAGCAGTAATGATGTTTGATAATGATAATAGTAATTATAATTATGATGATAATAATAATAATAATGATAATGATAATGATAATAATGATAACAGTAACAACAACAATAATAATGAGTAATTCCTAAAATTGGTGCCTCAAAGGGGTCAATCATTGTTAATGCTGAAGCTATCTTTCCATTTCTAGTGCTGCTAAAGAAGGCAAGAAAACGGAGTTTGGCTGGGACAGATCTGACTACGGAGTCAGCAAGCTAGGTATGATTGCTCTTACTAGAGTCCAAGGGCAGGACATCTCAAAGGACTCTCGCAGGAAAGATATTCTCATCAACTCTGTAAGTATCTCTGTAAAATCCTTGGTAAAGCATGTGAAGGAATGATATTTTGATAGGGGTTGAAAAGCTAATGCAATTTCAAGCTTTGTGGAAGAGAGTCACCATCTTTCCATGTTAAGGACCTAGTGAACTCTTGGTAAAAAGAGGAGGAAACCTTGGTGTAGTTGTACACCTACTCATCCTAACCAGTTTTACTGGGAGGAGAGATGTTAGGGTTACAGCAATTCAGTTTGCCTCTCCCCTCCCACCCACAGATGATGCCTGATATATATATATATATATATATATATATATATATATATATATATATATATATATATATATAAAGTTATTCTGTGCTGGTTTTGATAGATAAAAGTAGACAGACGAATGTAGAACAAATAACCGTGGAGATGAAAATAATTCCGAAATATCGGAATTATATTGGAATTATTTTCATCTCTACAGTTTTTTGTTTTACATTCTTCTTGTCTACTATTATGCACTTTACTTATGGAGTTATCATATTCTTTGAAAATTTACATTTGTTTATGCAGTGTTGCCCTGGTTGGGTAGCTACAGACATGACAAACAACTCAGGACCTCTAACCATCGACCAGGGTGCTGTCACACCAGTCTATCTCGCTCTCCTTCCCAGGGGCAGTTCACACCAGGGGCTTTTCTTCGTTGACAAAGTTGTCAAGGATTTTTGGTAGTTGTGAAAGTGAAAATGCATTAAATTTCCTGACACTTGCATGCAAATGGTTTATGCAGTGGCACTTTTGCCACTTTAGGGAAGTGGTCTTGAAATGTTTGAGGCATTGTGCTGTAAATGGAAGAGTGCATTCCAGAATTATGAAAATTTTCAACATTTTTTCATAACTTAATTTTCCGGCCATAAACAATCAATGCACAATTAGCAGCCTTGGTGCAACTTTTTTGTGAAAAAAATATGCCAGTGGGCGACAGTTCTTGAACTGTGCTTAAATTTGGGTCAATGTAATTTGGAAATGCCAGCCTTGTTGCACACATGTTGTCGTGATCTGAACTCATATGACCTTGTGCAACTTGTATTGCTAACCCATTGTCCAAAAGAACTGGGCGGCCCCTGTAAAAAACCTATGGGAAAATAAGAAAATTCAGTAGTCGAAGAATACACAGAATGTGCACCACAAAATAGCACCACATGGCACACATAATTTTTGGGCAGGAGAGGACCAAAATTTGTGCAAGTGTCAGGATATGGCCTTCGATTTTCCAAGAGATGAGAGGAATTGACTGAATTGAATGATTCATGTACTCTAAAAACAACAGTTCAAATATGCTCAGTCAAATAACCGAATAATTTCATTCTTGAGCATGGTTAAGGTTGCTTCAGTCATTAAGTAGTAAGCTTTCAATACAACATGGTTAGAAGAAGGAGCAGCTTTGAAACTGATGCAGTAGAGGAGAATCAAAGTAGTAGCTTATTAAAATGTTAAAACGATTTGGCTGAATTTAATTGTTGAGACTATTTTTTTTCATTAGCATATTTCAACTTCTATTTCATATTATAATGATATGGCTGAATTTAATTGTTGAGACTATTATTTTTATTAGCATATTTCAACTTCTATTTCATATTATAATGATAATAACAACAATATTTTTAAAGCACAACATATCCATCTCTAGAGATGTTCAAGGTGAATACAAGATAATTTCAATTAAATAAGATAAAAAAATTATACATGAGACCAGTGCATAAAAGAAAGGATGAAAATAAAAATGGCTTAAGGAGAAATCATACAGTAATTCACTCTGACTCCATAGTTATTTGATAGTCCATGTTGAAAAAAAGATTGTTAAGTGAATTTAAGCAGCTGTTAATTATTCTTATCAGTGAAAATATTGTACTTCTGATAGACCTGTTTTTTTTTTCTTACTAAAGTAGATAATTGAATTTATGTGTTTGGACCCTGGAACACTTTGTAAATATTGGAGAAAAAATGTGGTGATCTTGTTTTGAACCTGACGATATTTCTCCAAGATGTTTTGATGCTTACTTTCCTAACTGGACACTACAAAATGACAATAAATTGTTAAATGATTGGTTGTTTTACCCGACTGCTAAGGAAACGTGTTTATACTTGTAGTTACACCCAAGCGACCAACAGCTTTCAGTCCTCTCCCAGGAACTTTGTAATGAGGATTAATACCTTACCACGGGCCATTAGTGCATTCACTTGGTTTCGAACCCTGGTACTCCCAATTACAAGACCACTGCCCTGCCAATGAGCTATTGGTGGTAGAGCATGTAGAACATTAGAAACACAGAGTCTTTCATTTCATATGTGATGCCAAATTTTCAAATTAAGTCCTTTGCAGAGCAATGCATATTATGAAGAATATAGATATATTTTGTCTTGACTTTGCCTTACTGATTTAAGAATGTAGACTACACATGGGGATACAGTACTGAAGAAAAAAGTCTGCATTGACCAACATTGGTTGAAACAATAGGTGACACTTATCACAGTGTATATACATTTTTTTCTTTTACATATGAGAATACTGTTATTGCAAATTGTTAATAAATGAATCAGCAAACAATGGTTTAAGGAAAGCATATAGAAGCAAAAAGTTAGTTTTTTTTTTTACCATTTCAAAATAAAACATAGTTCTCTGTAACGATTAGAAGATATGTAAAACTTTCAAAGTGATCTTCTAACACTCTTCGCTATTTTTATATCATGTGTCTATCATTGTGTAATATAAACATCATTTTTATACTTTGATTTTTAAGTGAAGTAATAATGTGCGGGATTGCATGGGAGTTTAAAGCCAAACAGAGCTTTTAAGGGTTATACATCTAGGCTTTTAGCATTTTTCTAGTACATGTAATATGACAATGATTAAAGATAATCTTTAAGACTTGCATTAGATTACATTTTGATGTATGACATACATATTCTGGATTGATTATAGTATGGATAGTAACATTAAATCTGTACTTTGGGGCATTTTGACCTGTAAATTCAAATTCAATTCATATACCTCAATGATGTAAAATAGTTTATCAAGCATGTATAATTATGTAATTGTATATTACATTTGTAATTAATTTTGATTTATACTGTACAAAATTATAAGTACCTGAAAAGAGTTTTCAAATATTTTATTGGGATATTTTAGGTTTTCATGCAATGTATCTACGATGAATGCTGATCTTGTTCACAAATATTATCTGTCGGAATAGAACTAGTTAAAACTAGTGCCATGAGATGTTCTTGAAACTGTGCTTTGCCTCAAGAGTCTAGATCAATGTTGGGCAGTAGTTTCAGCAATTGCCCAGAAGTAAAAAGTCCACTTCTATTTCATTAATCATATCGCAGTACATGTATTCCAAATGTGGATTCTTTAAAATAAAATTTGGTGAAAAATTCTTCTAACATGTAGGAATAAGAGTTCATGTGTAAACCTGTCTTATTGCATACATCATCCAACGTACGTGCATTCATGTAATGTCCTTCATTCCACATGTTGCCGACGAAAAGGAGTTATTGCTGTGTGCATTAAAAGTAGTTATGTTAAGAATTTTATACAATACTATTTCCCCCTCTCTTATTTCTCTCTGTCACTTGAACTGGATGAAAGCATGTAATGCTTTGTGGTATCCCATACCGTATATATGTTTGTGATGAAATTTGAGCTCCTATTTTTTATTTTTTTATTTTTTTATTTTTTTGTTTTTTGAAATAAAAATCTAGATCTATAATCATATCTGGCTTTTGTTAATCGTGTATCTAAGGATGATTGCAATATATTCTGTAACTTTAACTGGATGAAAGCATATAATGCTTTGTGGTATATATGTTCATGATGAAATTTGAGTTCCTATACATGTATTTTTGTGGGTAATAAAATCTAGATTAAAAGAAAAAAATCTATATGATAACATCTAAATTTACAACCATATCTGGCTTTTGTTAGTCGTGTATCTAAGGGTGATTGCAATATGGTCTGTAGCTTGTTTTTTAATTGTTAATATCCTGTAAATGGTGTGGCTTAATTTGCTGGTCTTCACTTTTAATTCAGATTTCAAGAGGAAGTTGAATACATACAGGCTAAGGATAAGAGAAAGCCAGTTACTGACAGCATTTGATGACAGGGGTAGGGGAGGGGGAGGCATGTAAATTTGTTTAAAATAGATTTTTTGAGGGATGTTTTAAAGATCACACTGTAATTCCCACTTCAAATTAGGCATTCCTTTTTTTTTTTTACTCATTTTTTTTTTTAAGGTAATGGGCTATGCATAGAACAAATACATATTTATTTACATCAATTTTTATCTTTTTCACCAGAGGGGTGTTGACACACAAAAAAATCCGTTTGAAGTTTTTTTTTTAATTCTAAGAGCTTAGTCTGTAAATCGCAAAATGATGTCCTATTCCTTCCTTGTGCGGGCTGTTTATTCACATTAAACAACTAATTTGTTGGCCTAAAGGTAAGGATCCTTTTATTCTTTGTGAATTATTGCAGTTTTCCAATTGGCTGATAAATGAATTTCAAATATTTTGCAGTATGATTTATAAATGACATTTTGAAAAATAAAATGAAATAAAATCTATGAATCTAATTCTGAATCTGAATTGGCAAATTTTCTGTGACTGCAATTGATGGAAAACTATTATGTGTTTGTGTGTGTGTGTGTGTGTGTGGGTGGGTGTGTGCGGTGTGTGTGTACACAGTTCCATTTTATTATGATGCACTGCATGAATACGTGGAAACCTCTAAAGAATAGAATTATACTAGTGAAATAGAAATGCAAATTTATTGGAATCGATTCCTGACAGAACAAGATTACTATTTAAAAAAACAATACAGTGGAAACTCAGTATAACGAGGTCCTTGGAACCATCAAAATTACCTTGTTATGGCAGGAATCTTGTATATCAGAGTTGAAAAACAATAGAATATAAAGAGAAGGGACCAGAATATTACCTAATTGTCATATCAGGAATATTGTTGTATCAGATCTCTTAATTATACCGAGTTTCCACTGTATGTTATATAGGAACAAACTTCTAGAAAGGTAGCATATATTACAGGAAATTTATAACATGAAGAAGGGGAAATAAAAACATGGTACTAGTGACAAAGTAATCTTCCCTGGTAAGATTATTATGCATCGTAAGTGGCGGCGATTTCATGTAAGAATACGGGGAGGGGTGGCAGAAACACCGAAGGCACCATCATTACAGGGCCTACCCTCGTGCGGGAAAAAGTACCCTGAAGAAACATGTAGGCCTAAACAAGTAGGCACTAATTAGAAATAGACTAACCGTACGTAAATGGCTACTTGACGGGCATGTGTCATTGTTAATAAGTGGAAAGTGTGAATTTAAAATCCCCCCCCCCCTCCATTAACAAAGTTTGATAATTCATTTCCATTACATTTTTACCTCTTGAACAGATTCGCAAATACAAAATACTAACAAAATAGATAAATAAAAATATTAAGCTTTGGAAACCAAGGGGGGCTATCCCCCCTCGATTTTTTTTCGGGGGGGGGGGGGGAGTGTCACAGGGTAGGGCTCTGAGCTCTACCCAATGACTGGATCAAGGCTTCTTCGACAAGAAATAACAAATGCACAATAAAACCGAATAATTAAGGTTCAATTAATATACACGCTTTATTGAACTGTATCAAATCGATCAGTATTATCCGGCATATGATAAGATGAACAAAGCAAATGGACATATGAATTTATGAAATAATGGACATGAACTGTTACACCACTGAATAGAATTAACTAAACTAAATACACTCTGCAAATAGATGCATGCGATTCTAGTACGGTGTAATCCCTATTCTAAAGAAGTCTAAAGAAGCCTCCAAAGTGCCGTCATCAATCGGTCTTCAGTGAGCTTGCTTGACTCTATTGCGTCTAGTCTCTGTTCAACCAGACCCTCTTAGAAAGTTAGAACCCAAGAACAGCTTCCAAGGATATAGCCCTGCGGCTGTGAAGTCTGTCTTCCCAGTTCTTACTCCAAACTTAACACCCTGTCAATTTAATTGAGTAAATCAACCCTCACAAGAATTCGGAATTTCCCAAACAATACCCAAACATGAATATTATATTCTGAGAGTATGAATATCAGTTACTTCAGCAATGTTAAACTGGATATAGCATTTGAATTTTTGCATTTCCTTCACTCATGAAAATTTGATGAAATCTTTAAACATTATATAATCATATATAAAATGCTTCTAGCTGGTATGTGAAAATCACGATAAATGATACAAATTATTACTATTATAATACAATACAACCCCATCAGTGAGATCTGAAACATTCACCAATAATAATATTGTTATTTGTATTCTCCTAAAAGTATGGACATCTAAGACTAGTATGACAAAGATAAAAGATTTGTTTTGACTTACAACTTTCGTTGGTGTATTAAACTCAGCAAGTAGTCTTCTCAGGACCTCTGTCCAAAACTCCTCTGAGTTATCGAGAATAAAACTTCTACCTCTCAATAAGGCACAAATTTGTAACGTTTGCTTCCACCAAACTATAGCAGGGTGGACCAGTATACCGACGCTGCGTCGAACCCCTTCAGCTAGATAGTTTCTTAATTCTGTAAAATGGCTGGTCTCAAAAAACTTTCCCAATGTTTCCCAGTTTTGTTCACCCTTTCAACATGTAAGTCTATGTGTAACCAATCAGAGTTATTTTACCTTTCTATTAAGTTTCCTCATTCATTTGGAGAAAAGTACATTTTCCTTAAAGAAGCTTAATTACGATTGGTTAAAGAAGTTACACCTTTTTCCGGAGAAGTCTCTTCTTGGAAGGGACACTGGTTCAAACCACAAGTCTTAGATGGCCTTGTGACCCCACACAGTACTGCCTTAGTGGTTTTCATTTGTACTGATTTATTACAAACAACTCTCCCACTTGTAAATGGATGTCTTCATTGTGTTTCCTTAAGATGCTGATTGTCTATGTATTAACACCTGGTCTACTGATAACTAATTGCTCCCTCTTCCGATCTGGATTACCCCTTTTATTGCTGTGGTCAAGCTCAAAGAAAGATCCCCTCTTGCCGAGGTCTCTGACCCATTTTCCTGGTATGTTGAAGCCCCTTTCTTATTTGACAAATATTGGTTAGTTCTTCATTTAGAATATCTGTGAGATGTGAATTGGGTCAAACTTTTCACTGCTAGAGTGGGTTCCTGGAAAAACATATATATTATACCAGTCACCTCTTAACAGGGGGGGGGGGGACACATCCCCCTTCCCCTAGGATTGCCGCCTATGTCCATCGTATACACAAATGAATGCCTGGATAAATGAATATATTTAAATGAACAAAATAAATGAATAACAATTTGAATAATGCAATAAAGAAGAGAAAACATGGTTTCAAGAGCCTGATTTTCCCCCTTTTTTTCCCCTTCAGATCTTACAAATTCGTATGAGAAAAAAAAAATGGGGAGAAAAAAGAAATGAAAAGAATTACCTCCATTATTACAGCCGACTATCAAATCAATCCAATTGCAGCTAGGCAACGATTTAATGGAGAAAGCAACATGAGCACTCTTAAATCCAAAGTTAGATGAAAACTGAACGCAGAGTATCAATATTTAGTTGTCAGGGAGACTTGTTTAGCGCAATCCTTAGTTCCTTACCCGGATCCTTACCAACCATTGTTTGGTCATCGATGGTCAGACACTCAGACTACTTACTATGAAGAAAACTCTGAGCCAATCAGAATGCATCATGCACAAAACTTTGAGCCAATGAGAACTCCGTAACTAGTGCGAGCGCGTTGTTATTATTACCACTGATTATTACGTAACAGTGGTATGGGTATACTATAGCGATATATAGCACGTGCTAGCGCAACGCAGACTACTCGTCTGATGTGATGCACTGGTTCAGTGAAACCATGAGTGAAAGTAATACAATTACATGTGTTTCATTGCAAATAAAGTAATTTTCGGCTTGCTCCCTTCGCTCGCTCGCAAAATTTAAAAACATGTTGGTATCTATAGCAAGATGCATCATTTCCCCAAAATTTTAGAACGCTTTAAATAGTCCCAAAGACACCTTTGTTCTAGATTACTGTCGTTACAGTGTTTTTAATATTTTATTTTAAAAAACACATGCACACGTTGGTACCAATATGCACATAGCACATTACATTATGATGAAAAAGCAATGTAGATAAAATGCCTTGCTCAAGGGCATAAGAGCCGTGCCTTGGATCGAATCCCGGACCTTAGCGTCTCCAGTCAAGCGCCTTGAACCACTCCACTACGCAGTGGCGTAATGAGCCAAAATATGGGGGGGGGGGGGGGGGGGCTCAATCTTTGCGAGGAGCGAAGCGACCAATCCTGAGGGAGTGTAGCGACCGAGCCGGAGGTACCCCCCCCCCTCACGATACGGAGCTTTTTCATTTTTTCGACTTGTGTGCAATCTGCAAAACCTGAAAAGGAAATTCCAACTTCAGTTCAGTTCAATTTTTATTTTTTCCTATTTCCAACAAAAAAGTAAATATCATGAAAAATAAATATTTGAAGTAGAATACATGCAATATGAAACATCAAATTTGATGACATGTACCCTACTGTTATGGATAAGCGTGTCATGAATCTACCGACGGGAAAAGGATTTTTTCGTGAATTTGGAAACATGATTATGAAAACATGCAGCCCAAAAAATCTTCCCAAGTTTCAAACAAATGCCAGCATTACCCCCAATACTTTATTATGATAATAACAAAGACACTATGAAATAAAAGGGACGAGCCTGGGAGAGGGTGTGATGCGATGGGGTACCAGGGTTTCACTCCCACAGTGGGGTAGCTAGGATTTCCTTTTAGGGGGCGGTAGTGAGCACGCAAAGCATGTGAATCACTTACTGAGCGCGCGAAGCGCGCTCCCTAGGGGGGAGGGTGGAGTTTCCCCCTCCCGCGCGAAACGCGGAAGCTCCGACGTTCTTGGAATTGTTCCTTGTCTGCTCCCGCTCTTCCTACGTTCTCTCTTACCTTTTTCTTTTCTCGCTCCCGCTTTTTTTCTTCTATTTTTTTTCTTTCTTTTTTTTGTTGGCGTTTTGGAGGGGGCGACCGCCCCCATCGCCCCCCTTGGCAACGCGGGTGCACTCCCATGGTAAAGGAGCTTTTTGCAGTATTGATGGTTTGCAGCTCTGTAAAAGAACACTATTTGGGACAACAAACTTAAAGCCCGTGTCTAGTTTGGTAAATCTAAGAATATTCATCATCAAAGTTTGAATCCATTGTCAGATAAACAGATAAAATCAAGTGTAAAACAATTAGTATTGATATTATGCTTGTTTTCTGCCTTGCTGTGCATGCTATTGGGGAAATTGTGAATGTGTTACTTAACAGTAGAAAGGGAGTCTAGGGAGAAATAATGAAATTCGCGTGATATCACTAATATAAAATTGAAAATACACCATGGTTGAAATTTATTTATCTCCACCCCCCCAAGCCCCCCCCCCCCTCCAGTACACCAGTGGCACTACGGCACCTCTACGACATGTTATCGTTAACATGATCCACATTCACCCGCACGAACTTATCCACTCAGTGCAATGGCTGTGCAAATACGCAGCAGGGGGCGGGGGGGGGGGGGCAGGGGCAGGGTGGAGGATACCCCTCAGAAATTTTGAATACATTTTTATTACTGAAAATTGTCCAAAAATCCACCAAAAGTGTGTACCAGATCCTTCAATTTCAATTTTCAAAATGTAAAAGCGCCCTCATGACCAGCTTGGTCGCTTTGCTCTCTCGCTTTCATATTTCTTCGAAAATTTTATGCGCCTTGCCCCCCCCCCCCCTGCGCGGAAAAAATTTCTGCGTACAGCCATGCTTGGGTGGAAAAAATTTCTGCGTACAGCCATGCTTGGTGCCCCCCCCTCCCCCCCCCCCCCCCCCCATGCATTGACCCACGGTACGCCACTGCTGGAGATTTTATTTTTTAATTTTTTTTTTTTAGTTTTTATTATTTTATTTATTTATTTGATTTGATTTGATTTTCTTCTTTTTTTTTAGTCACCTCACCCATTTCGGCATAATTTTTTGCATAATTTAGTATTTTTTGCTGCTCCATGTTGATATTTCATTTGGCATAATTTTAGCATAATTTTGCGATCCTCCCTAGCATAATTTCATTTTGGACGCTGGCCACACTGGTATAGCGATATATAGCACGTGCTAGCGCAACGCAGACTACTCGTCTGATGTGATGCACTGGTTCAGTGAAACCATGAGTGAAAGTAAACCCTAAACCCGTGTAGTTGGATCGGAATATGCCTTCTAGCTCTGATGAAAATAATCGTGAAATGAGTAGAGCTCTATAAAAAGAGACTGGTGCGCTAACGTTAGTTTGTGCAATAGCATTGTGTACAATTTCTTTTGTTTACTATTGAATATTAAATTAAATCATAGGGGGGAAAGGCAAAGAAGAAATAAGGATTTGCATGTTGGATGCGCTAGGCCGCCTAGGGACATGGATCATCAGTGAGAAAATAGATTTATCTCACTGTTAATACCGTAATATACAGTTTTTCTTATGAAATAAAAAGTGTATTGTTTATAATTTCCATTCTAACAGTTACATTTTAGGCTTGCCATAGATGCAGCCAGCAGCTAGCTAGCCCAGCACTGCATGCACTGCACTGGCCGTGGCAGCGTGGTTTGCTGTGGTTTGATGTGGGACGTCAAATAAGAATGTCTGCTGGTAAAACAATTGCTCTGGTAAGAACAAGCTTATGTTTAATCTATACGAAATTGATGACTTTATGAGAAGACTCTGTAACAGTTAGAAGTGAAGCTGTGTAAATCTATGTCACGGATCACACCGCTATAGCCAGGTAGGTCTGTACGTAGGGTCCTAAGGGCATGTAGGGAATATAGCACTGGTATTCCTGGGGGGATGTATTTCATTGAGGCCTGTACATCATCCGCGTAAATCAATTTCTGAAAAGCACCCTAAACGGGGATTAAGGTAGGGGTGATTTTGATACCCTAAACGGGGAAACGCATGAACGATCTCAGATTTTTAGACCCCTACAGGGATTTTATATCTTGCATTGTTTTTATATACCCTAAGCGGAGGGCACTTTTCTCTGGGTTTTAACTTTTATGCAGGGATGCTGTACTTTCAGAAGGCTATAACTTTTTACCTCATCATTTGGAAGATGAATGTTGTGTAGTGAAGTTAAAGATAGTTTGGTAATACTAAAGAAGTTCACACCAGCCCTCCAAAATCCCAATCGTAATCCTAACCCAAATCCACCGGTGTAACTGTTAGGTCAGAACCACTCGATCAGTTACAAAACTATGGCTTGAGTCAACATGGTCTGAAAGTGAACTCATACCAAAAAGTTGGTTGCATTTTATGAGTCTGCCTATCCACGCGCATGCGCATGCCAAACCTCTATATAGACCTGTGTACATTAATTACAAAAATATTGAATTTCTACTTAGGCTATATAATTGCCTGTATCTTTAACTCAACGAATCAAACCAGTTGAAAAAAAATATGAATATTGAATCAACCTCTAAAATACTTTCTATACAATTTCTATCGTATCTTGTGTAGAATTCCAGCCTTTTTGGTTTGTAAACACCCTTCTTTTTGTTTTCACAGAAAATAGGACCCCAAAAATAACACATATTTCTATATGGGGAAAGATGTCGAATCACAGTGACAAAGTGTTCTTTCTTTGTTAATTGGTTAATTAGAAGTGTTTCTTATGGTGGAAATGAACCAGTTGAAATATCTAATAGAAGAGTATGGGTCCATTGTGTAACCTATCTATTCTTCCTTCCTATTGGTTGTATGGAATTCTGGCGATTTTTATTAAGTGCTTATTTTGGTTTGTCATCACACTCATATCGAGAACATACGTGCGTGCGCACTGTACCTACCACAGACATACACGCGTCTGACTAGACCAGTGCGCACAGCGAGCAGAGTGTCTTTCTGGTGACCTTTATCTACACAGATGCAACAAATCAGGCAAAACTTTTTGACATGAAATAACGCTACATATAGAAGAAAAATAGAATATCACTTATCAGCTTGTTGTTTAGGATGGTTCTTTGAATATGTGTGTCTCCTGCCATGAATATGCTTGAGATATTGAATTTGGAGCATGAATTTTTTATCTACTGTGATGTGCAAGTCGATGTACATGTTGATTAAATATAAATCTGGTCAAAACTCAAAGTTTTATTGTGAGCCAGGGAAAATTTGACATGAGTGTGAAGGGAATTTTCTGTACTTTCCAAATATTGAAATATCAATGTGCACTTAATGACAGTCGGGATCCAGCAGTAAGTAACCTATGTACACATTTTGTCTTTAAAATAGTTGATTCCATATTGATGGATCCTGACTCTGTCTTAAGTTTATGGATGTTTTGAATGTAGCGATGAAAAAGATGAGATTCCAGTGCTTCCAAATGCATCTTCACAGTGGCTCATGTCTTTTAACCAGTTGAAATCTTGTGAAGAAAAGCGTTTTGTATTACCGTTTCATCAGATATTATAAACAACTTATTCCTATATTTCTGATGAACAAAATGCTCCTGTGTTGGCAAACTATCCATTTATTTTTGCAGGAAATGTGATGAGCACAGCATTAATATTCTTGAGTAGCAAGTAACTTCAAAGATGACTGTGCAATACAGCTGACTAGGTGCACTGGAAACAAAATGCACGTTTTTTGCTCATTTACATACGACCTGCAATCTGACTTGTGTGGTTGTAGATATAAAGCAATAAATTTGACTGCCCCCTTGGGCCAGAGTAGAGTAAGCTTACACATATTTTTGCTGCAAAAGTATTAGAAGTAAACGTAACTTTAATCACATCTCTTTCCTAACTGCAGGTCACAGGAGGAAATAAGGGCATTGGCTTTGGTATTGTCAGAGCACTCTGCAAGGAGTTGAGAGAAAATGGTGTGGTCTATCTAGCAAGCAGGGATGAGGGGCGTGGCGAGAAAGCGGTTGAGCAGCTGAAAGGGGAGGGGCTTCACCCAAAGTTTATTCAACTGGACGTCTGCAATAATGACCACATTTCAAAGGTTGCCACCTACTTGCAGGATAATCATGGAGGCCTAGATATCTTGGTCAACAATGCTGGCATTGCCTTTAAGGTACAATAAATATCTTTAAATGATTTTTTTTTTCTTATCCAAATTAAGTCATGAAATGATGAATAGCCCATATGGTCAAATAAATGATTGGTCTCGAGTTTGACTGTATATTCATGTTTTCTGAACACTCAAGTTGACTCAACTATTCATTGGAAAGTGTTAATGACCAGTCCTTTTGCAAAGTGCGCAGAAATGATTGTAATTTTGAGGTATCATATTTGCAAGATTTGAAATTTTCATAAATGAGAATATTTCTCCTTTCTCTCCCAATCGTCCAAGTAGTATGCTGCTCCAGAACCAGATAGTATTCAGGGACCAGTTACAGTTGAAACCAATTTCTTTGCCACTCTTCGACTGAGCCGAGCCCTTATCCCACTTATTAGATCTCATGGCAGGTGAGACTTAGTTCTTTTTGAAGCTTCGTTCCCATTTGCCAGCAGGGGGGTTAAGCATAAACTACATTACACCATTATTCTGAGCCACAAGGTCCCATTGCATTGAACTTACCATTGATGGTAACTTTGCCATCAGTGGTAACTTCCATGGAAACCTTGATTTTGATTGGCGGTTGAGCAATGTTACCATGGTAGTTACCACTGATGGCAGAGTTACCATTAATGGGAAGTTTTATGCAATGGGCCCCTGGTCCCTCACTCAAGGACCGACTAAGCAACTACAGTATGAACTTCTTCTCAAAGAACCTGAGAGCATGGAACAACCTGCCACTAGAGACGTTGATGGCACCTATACTGGCAGTCTTTCCTCAGAACCTGATGAAAGGCAGAGACTGAACTGAACTACATGTGGTTTTTTTTACTCACACTAGTATTTTATTGTTATGAGCACATCACCATGTTAATACACACATCTCGCACAAATCTTCATGATGATTGTACACAGAAGAAACAGAAGAAGAAGAAGATAAGTTTAATTTGAATTGATTTTGAATGTTTAAACATTTTTCTTCCCTCGTTGTCAAAACTTGAATTTAATTTTAAACTTCATACTTCATATAATGAAATAACAGAAAAGTAATTTTTCATAATGACAATGCACAATCGTGATTTGTCTTGCAGAGTGGTGAATATGGCCTGTCATTTCGGTTTTGTGGCCTACTCGAATCTCGGTCAAGATCTGCAGAAGCGATTCAAAGAGGTAGATACCGAGCAGGGTGTCATTGATCTCATGGATGAGTTTATCTGGTAAGATGGCTGATGCTTTGACATATATGTATGCTTTGGAAGCCATTACTCAGTTTGCCAAAGATATAGAGTTAGGGTTAGGGTTCAGGTTAAGGTTGGAGTAGGGTTCACTTTATGTTTAGGGTTAGTGTTACTAATGGACTTTATGTGATGTTTAGGATAAGAGTTAGGATTGCTTTTGGGTTTATTTTATGATATAAGGTTAGGAAAGTTTAGGGTAGCTGTTTTCATGTGATGATTAGGATAAGGGTTAGGATTGCATTTGGGTTTATTTTATGATTAGGGTTAGTAAAGGTTATAGGGTTGCCATTGGACATTATGTGATGATTAGGATAAGGGTTAGGATTGCATCTGGTGTTATTTTATGTTTAGGGTTAGGAAAGGTTAGGAAAGGTTAGGGTTTCCATTGGACTTTATGTGATGTTTACTTGGATAAGGGTTAGGATTGCATTTTGGTTATTTATGCCTCTGCCCACCGTAGGTGGTTGCCGGAGGCATTATGTTTTCGGGTTGTCCATCCGTCCGTCCGTCCGTACGTCCCGCTTTCGTTCTCGCGATAACTCAAGAACCATTTGACGGATCTGCATATGGGAGGGACAATGATCTGCTTAGATTTTGGGGTCTCAAGGTCAAAGGTCAAAGGTCATAGAGGTCATTATGTACATAGAAATGGTTCGTTCTCGCGATAACTCAACCACAGTTTGATGGATCAACTTCAAATTTTGCTGATGTATGTATATGGGAGGGACAATGATCTGATTAGATTTTGGGGTCTCAAGGTCAAAGGTCAAAGGTCAAAGGTCATAGAAGTCATTATGTACATCGAAATGGTCCGTTCTCGCGATAACTCAACAATCATTTGACGGAGCAGCTTCAAACTTGGCACATGTATTCAAATGGGAGGGACAGTGATCTGATTAGATTTTGGGTCTCAAGGTTAAAAGTCAAAGGTCATAGAGGTCATTATGTACATGAAAATTTACGATAACTTAACTCTGTAACGGTTCAACTTTAAACTTGGCTCATGTATGCATATGTAAGATCTTTCATAATGGTCTCATTAGATTTGGGGCTCATAAGGTCAAAGATGTCCTTTTATAAATGAAAATAAATAAATCAACATGAATGTGACATATATTTCCGATCTGGCAAGGGCGGAGGCATAAATTTCGACCGTGCGCGGTCGAGGATTCATCTAGTTTTATGATTATGGTTTGTAAAGGTTATAGGGCTGCCATTGGACTTTATGTGATGATTAGGATAAGTGTTGAGATTCTGTGGTAGTGTATTAAGCACTGGGATGTGGATATTCTGACTTACTGATAGACAAGTGAGTTGATTTTATTGGCACATGATTTGGCTCAGCATAGTTGCTTCTGTACTTGATGACACAGATTATGAGGGATTAATGTTATTTCCAAACCATGTGTCCCTTTCCAGCGCTGCAAAAGAAGACAAGAAGAAGGAGCTTGGCTGGGGCGCATCTAACTATGGAGTGAGCAAGTTAGGTCGGATAGCTCTTACAAGAGTCCAGGGGCAGGATATCTCAAAGGACCCTAGAAGAGAAGGTATCCTCATCAACTGTGTAAGTAACTCTATAAAATCCTCAAAGTGCTTGTCTAGCAATGGCTCTAAAAAGTGATGTCAATTTCTCACAAATGCTTGTTTAGGAATGACTCCCTAAAATGTAATTAGTAGTGAACAAGCATTGTCTGATATCTCTTTAGAGTCTAGGGACAGTACACAAAGAACTGTAGCTGGGAAGATACCCTCATCCATTGTTGGATCTGTCGAGTAGCACTGTCAGATCCTTGATGATAATTGAAGAGTTTGTTTCAAGAAATGCTATCCATGAAACTTGAGTTCTTAGAAAAACAATGATGTTTTCATTCTCCTATTGTGCATCATGAATGTGAAAAGAAACTTGGTCATATTGTATTGGAGTAACATAACCACCCCTTTTGAAATATCCAGGGGCCTCACATATTATGTCAATAATCACTTTCAGATATCTTTGATGTAGCATGCTGCAGAAGCGATATACATTGTATCAAAGAATTACTTGTACACTGCATATAAACTGCACTATAAAAAGAGAAGGTGAACCATGCTATAAGTCAAAAATTCCTCCATTGGTTATCATAAAATCTACTGAATTATACACCAAATTAAAGAGAAATGTATAGCCTTTGATTTGCCTTTGGTTACAAATTGTGATCAGTCATGCATGAATGATTATGACTCATTACACGCAATAATGCTTATTTTCAGACCTTTCTGTGATAATTGAAGCATAACTCGTAATCTGCTGATGATCATGGCTTGTTCATTCATTTTCCTGTAGATTACATGATATCCTTTAATTTGATGTACAATTCTTAGTATGTCAATTCGGTTTACTCATTTTGAAAACATTTTTTGACGAATGAATTTCCTACTATTTTTGCCTATTTGGCTTTTGTACAGGGGCTGCAACCAGAATCATAATTCATATTTCATTTCATTTCAAAATGAATAAAACCAACTGAAATGCTCTGAATCATATATCAGATTAAAGTGTATCATCTCATCTCTCGCAAAAAAAAAGAAATAAGCCATGATCATTGAAGCATTAAGACTAGAGTTATGCTTCAATGATCACAGAAATGTCAGAAACTAGGTATTAGTGTGCATAATGGATCATAACTATTCATGCATGAATGATCACGATTTGTAACTACATACAAATCAAAGGCTATTCTTTTCTCTTTAATTTAATGTACAATTCATTAGATTTTATGATAACTAATTTAGGAATATTTTACTTCTAGCAAAGTTCACCTTCTCTTTTTATAGTGTGGTTTATGTGCAGTGTACAAGTAATTCTTGGATACACTGTATTTGTATGCCTCTGCTCTATGAAGGTGATACTGGAGGTATCAAGTGGTTGTCTGTCTGTCCTGCTTTTTCATTCATGCATATACTTCAAGAACATTCTGAAGTATAAGCTTCAACCTTGCTGCTATTATTTATTACCTTAGGAAAGCACTTCAATTAGATTTTTGGAGTATATAGGTCAAATATCATAGGCAACGGGTCATTTTCTGCAATTTCAAGTGTATTAAAGCCCTGTTATTGCAATATCTCAAGAGCCATTTGAAGCATGAATTTCAAATGGGGTACTGGTATGCATCATCATAGGAAGGTGATCTGATTAGATTATAGGTTACACAGGTTAAAGGTCAAAGATGAGTAGGTGACAGGTCAATTCAGAAGCATTGGGTGTTGGCCTCGTTCACGTGATATTTCAAGAACAATTTGAGGTATGAACTTCCAACGATCTGATTAGATTTTTGGTGTATGTAGGTCAGATATCAAAGGTTTTCATAGATCACTTTCTGAAATTTCAAATGTGAGCCTTGTAAGCGCGATATTTCAAGAACCTTTTGAGGTAGTTTCAACTAGGTGTTAGCATGTATCACCAAAGTGAGGCAAATTAATCATATTTGAGGTTTAGTAGGTCAAAGGCCATGAAGGTCATGCATGAAATTAAAGAATTGTTAGTTTTGTTATCACTACTCAACTGTTTTGAATACAGTGCAGTGGAAAGGGGGGGGGGGGCATAATGCACACTTTTGTGTAAGGTCATGTGTCATGAACTCGCCCTCCCAAAAGGGTGGTTTTGTAACATTTTGTGCTTTCATACTGAAGTATTTCTTGATTTTTTATCACAATCATTGAGGCTACCATAACAAGTTTGGTATCATATTAAAACTGTATTGATATGTTATTAGCCTGCAGAGTTTCATAGGCATAGGTGACATATAACTTGAGTTACAACATTTTAAATTTGGAAGGCCAGGGGTGGTGGCGGAAGCAGCGCCACATGTACAAAATGAATAATAGATTTCACTTTTTAGTGCATTCTTTGGAAAAATGTTGATATTTTTGTCAAAACTTGTCATGTGACTTCATATTTTGTACCAAATCAATCCCCCTCTTTACTGCTTTGTGATTGAAAAGTGACTTGGGCTAAGCAATGGTTGTGTTAAATACTGAAATTTTTGGAATTCTAAAATCTAGGTCAGAATTGGCATTGCCTGTACAGAGTCAATACATAACTTATATTTTTGAATAGTATGGGGAAAATTTCCCTATTTTGGTCAAAACTTGCCAAATGTCTACATTTTTTGTTCCAAATTTAAGCAATTTTACTCAGCTTTAATATCGTATGACTGAAAAATAAGGATGGCTGTCACTGATGCATAATTCAGAACAAATAATATAATATACAGTGGCTCATAAAAATATTTGATATTTTTGGAAATTTTTTTTGTTATTTGTAAAATCATTACATGATCATAAACCCTTGACAGTTACCCGGGTATATCTTGTTGAAAAGGTCTGAATGTTTCCTACAAGAATATAACATTAGAATGGCCCCATGAGTGCCACAGAAAAAGTTATGTTGAAAACAATGAGATGATAAGAATTATTAAAATTTCCTTATTCATGTTCACATAATTCTTTTGTTTTACACCTTGTGCAAATTTAGATTTGTCTTGTAATTTCCCATCAGAAAAATATACTTTGCTATCGTAGGGTTGATACTTCAGGAGCTATTAGTTTTCAAAGTTAGAAGTACACTACTGAAGGTAGAATCACCATGTAACCACAAAAGTAGGCGACTTCATGATGCATGACTGTAAATGGTCAGGATTGCCCCTCCCCTAAATCTGTTTACTGATGATACAATAGCTTTTATTATCACATCGTATGAAATTGTCCTTTGTTTTTGCAGTGTTGCCCAGGTCATGTAGATACGGATATGTCAAGCCACAAGGGACCTCTGACCATTGACCAGGGTGCTGTCATGCCAGTCTATCTCGCTCTTTTACCTAGGAGCATTTCACACCAGGGACTTTTCTTCCGTGAGAAAGCTGTCCAGGATTTGTGGTAACTGATATGCATTGGCTTTTTTCCCCTTGAAGATGAGAGGTATTTTGTTTGAATGGAATAGTTTATTTGAATAAAAACAACTGTTCAGTTAAAATCAAGTATCCTGCCAAGTGACTGAATTAATGAAAAATGACATACATGCATGCCATCTTCCATAATGTATATTAAGAGATTATGGTAAATAATGCATTATTGTTCATGTTTTCAAGTATTGCAGTTGTTTCATTGTTGGGTCTTGAAGAGATATAAATACATGAACTTGCAGTGTGAGTACTCGAGTTGTACAACTCAATTCTTTCAATAATGGTGAGATGAAGGATCCATACTGTATGTGCTGTCAATTTTAAGTAGAAGAGAATCAATGTGGATTCCTGATCATGAAATCATGAAGACAAAATGATTTTGGTTGATAAGAAAATATTCTGTGAGACTATTAAAATTCTATTTCAGTACATTTAACTATTAAGAAGTGAAAGTAATTGTGTATATTACGAGAATCTTTCGTTTGAAATATACCCCACCACTATAACACAGGAACCTGTGTATTTCAGGTGGGGTATACCAACCCCCTATTTGATTTCCCCGTTAAAGGGAAAGTCCACCCCAGAAGTTTCACTGTTTCAATAAAAGAAGTTGAATTTGAACAGCATTTTAAAAAAGAAATGAACAAAACGGTCAAAGAATAAGAAAATTACACTCATTTACAATTTCTAGTAAATCACTCTCGGCTCTCCAAATTGGCAATACTGATGACATCATATGCGAGCAGCTCTCCATTCACTTTGTACATGAAATTTCACATTTTCTCAATTTTCTTGGAAGTTACACATTTTCTCAGCCCATAGTCAAAGTATGTTATGTAAAAAGCAATTCTTCTGAACATACATTGACTATGGGGGTTAGAAAATGTGTAACTTCCAAGAAAATTGAAAAAATGTGAAATTTCATGTACAAAATGAATGGAGAGCTGCTCTTGCATATATTTGATTGCATTGGGACGTTCACACACAGGAAAAAAGCGAGATTAGGATCGCAATTTGAATTGCGATTAGAATTTCGATTTTTTTTTTTACCATTCACACACACGAGGAAGCAACAGAAACAGGCCAGAGAGCCCACAGACTTCTCCGCTTAACTTCTGTTATACACGATCTACTGGACAGGGCAAAATACACATCAACAGTAAAAGGGCTACGCCGCTACAGAAAGTACAGCAGCAAACTCATTGATTAAATAATAAATGATTATGTACTATCATACAAAGCATTTGTTTACTATTCGGGATCAACTGCTCCAAGATAACGTGCAGTGCATCCATGCTATGCATTGCATGCATCCCGTAACGTAACACACTGCATACACTGCATGGTGCATGCACAGCGCATTGAGCGCACACGCGCAAAGAATGATGGGATAGATAAAACCGATTTTCTAATCGCGATTTCGTTCACACACAAAACGCTCGGCAAATAATTTCGATTATTCTGAAAAATCGCACTTCTTAGTGCGAGTTGAATCTCGATTAGAATCACGATTATTAGTGAGATTATTCTGTTCCCACACAAAATCGATTTTCTAAACGCGATTAGAAAATCGATTTTTGAATCTCACTTTTTACCTTGTGTGTGAACACCCCTAAAGTAATGGGAATTGGAAAAGCTGATGTGAATACCTGGGTGCGGAGAAGCCGATAAAACCGATGGACGCTCCTTTTGATAAGCTACCTTACGCTTCCAGACCAACTCTAAACCAACTCCAAACTAATTTGAAACCAAACTCTTCTTAGCCATTCAGGGTAAATGTAGTCCTTTAATGAATCTATTTCCCCAGTGATTTCTTGGTACATGTCCTTATTGTCCTCCTATGACAGCATAAAACTGACCATCACATTAGGTCTGAATACCTTGGTTACAAGGCGGTATGATTCTGAACTGTCTCCAAACCAACCTTTTCTTTAGCTATTCAGGGTAATGTAATTTTGAATCTTATACATTGGAAACTCGGTATGAAGAGATCTGATATAACAATATTCCTGATATGACAAGGTAAAATTCTGGTCCCAGCTCTTTGTATTTTATTGTTTTTCAACCCTGATATAACGAGATTCCTGCTATAACAAGGTAATTTTGATGGTCCCAAGGACCTCGTTATACTGAGTTTCTACTGTATACTTCCACCATGATTTCTATATTTGTCCTAATATGACTACAGTCACAATTACACATACAGTCTTTCATAACATCTCAGTTAAGTCACCAAACTGGCTCTAAATCAACTCCAAACTGACCTCATCTCGGCCACACAGGGTAATGTAAGTTTCGTTCTGTAATATAAGGCTGGTGTTGATCTCGATGTGACTGTGATGCCATGCTAAATCTCCAAACCAGGCTACCTGAAGAACGATGCTTGATGAAGTGTGCAGGTATGTGTGATATTGACTTTGCCCTGAGAATAAATCCAGGGGTTGTTTCATAAAGCTGTTCTTAAAGTTACACATGCCTTCATGAACGACTTGAACATGAAGTGCAAATGGGATGCCCAAGGTTTTTCCAGATGTTTTAACAAAGTGTGACTGCAATTCCCATAATCTCAATTAAATTGTAGCAAAAAATATACTTTGCAATGAAAATGTTTATAAACAAAATAATACATCTGCATATTTCAACTATTGCTGCTGTGATTTAGATTGATTGAGAATGTCATTTGGCTTGCCATATTCAAATTGTTCATAAAGTCATTCGTAACTTTACGAACAGCTTTATGAAACGTCTCTCCCCTCCCCCCCCCCCCCCCCCCCCCCGACTCAATAAATATAAGAGTATGAATGTGAAAGCAATATTTAAAGAAAAGTCATATTCACCTCACTGGCTGAAATGTGTTGACCATCAATTGTATTTCTTTTATGTATGAGTATACTGTTTCATCGTTAATGTAAATTGTCAAACTTGCCAAAAAATGATATGTTCTCGCACAAAGTGTCTTTTGGTGCTTGCTGAACTGAGACAATCTATTTATAGGTTCACAAATGTTGTAAATGGCAGTACATGTAGTTAAACCAAGCCCCATTCCGCCATTTTGTCCAGATCCATTAGAAGGCTGACCTAAGCACCCATCAATATTCATGAGCAAAAATGTATAATTCATTTTGTAAGATGATTCCAAGGAGTAGCGTGCGTCTGTGCATGTTTTAAAACATCACGCCCATCAGCTAAAAACATGCGCTATAAATCATTAAATGCACAATCAATGTGCAACAAATGCGCATTAAATCAAAGCATCATAATAAAAGTGATACGCGCAAGAGATATGAATAATGCAACAATATCGGGTGCTTAGGTAGGCCTTTAAAGAGGTGGGGCCTAATGCCATTGGCGTTATGATATCTGCGTGTGCTGCTTTTCGTCTAGTAAATTTATTATATGTCTATGAGTTAAACCCATTGCTGAGGTGAACGGGATGGTTGATGTATGAAAGCCTACTGGAATGCAAGAATTCAGGTAGTTTATTTATCAATAACAGTTAAGAAATATTGTCCTGAGAAAATTTTGAAAGTGTGCTTTACTCCAAGACACAGTTTAGGAGCTAGATAATGATGAGCAGTAAATTTCTACCAGTTGCGTTTAAAAATATCAGAAGTAAAAATGTCAGAGTTCAAAAGCCAGATGTAAAATGCCAGCAGTAAAATTTCAGAGCTATTGCTTGTCTCTTACTGAACAAACTAGTGGTAAAAATGTCAGAGGTAAACCTGTCAGGTAAAAATGCCAGAGGGAAAATAAAAAGGACTGAGGTAAAATGTCAGGCATTTTTACCTCTGGTATTTTTTACCTCTGAATTTTTTTATCTGTGAGATTTTACCTCTGATCTTTGTGAAAAAGAGCTTTTGCCGTATAACTATACATGTATATGGAAAAGTAGTCAGTTTTATGCCTACACTTTATGAATGATCGAAATTTACAATCTAACTACGCAGTATATGATATGCTTTAAAACTTTGAAGTACCAGATCTCTCATGATATGTGTAGATTATTTTAAACCAAAATATGGTTATTGTATGTCTCTCTTTCTCTCTCTCTCTCTCTCTCTCTCTCTCTCTCTCTCTCTCTCTCTCTCTCCCTCCCTCCTCTCCTCTCTTCTCAATCAATACATCTCTTTCACTCTCTCTCTGGGATGACTAGATGAAAGCATTACATGCAGCCTATGTGTATTACATACTGTTTTGTTTTTCCCTCTCTATCATTATTCATATCTGTCTTTGTTTTATTCATTATATGAAATAGAGGTAAAATCTGTGTACATATATGAAATATGTTTTCAGGTACTTATACTTATGGGTGATTTGCTTATTTTTGTCTTTGCAAAGCCTTTTATTTTGTAGGAAATAAAACCTATCTTGGTATACATTAATCATTGCCAATTCTGTTTATTGTAAGGAGATTGCAATTACATCTATAATTTGTTTGTTAATTGCCATCTATTGCAATCTAAATGTGATTTGTTGGTCTTGGCTTTGGAATTTCGGTGTAAAGGTGAAGTTGGGGACCGATTTGGATTTGCAGAAAGTGCACGTCACGTTGTCTTGTTAACACAACCTTTTGTGAATGATAGGCCCTAAATTCCCGAAAGGTAGGCTGTAACGTTTGTGAAATATGCCTCTCCTGTCTCTGAGATGTCAGGTTCTAGATGACAGTGTTCATAGATTTGCTGCAGTTTTTTCCATAAAATGAGGCATAAACCCAGGAGTTCAGGGAATATTATTCTGGGAATGTTGTGTAATGCGATGACATTATGTGAATGTGATCACCTGATGGTTCGAAGGAAGCAGTAGGGAGGGCATGGAGGCAGTGAGAACATGGAAGTTTGAAGATGTTGATTGAGGGACAGAGCAAGATATAGAGATCGAAAGAAGAGAGAGAGATAGAGAGAATTATGGAGAGATCGAGTTTGAGGAAGATGAGAAAGAGCAGAGAAAGAAAAGAAAGATGGAAAGAGAGAGAGAGAGATTGGATCAAAAGCTATACTGGAGGAAAGTGGAGTCCATTTTGTTTACTACTCGGGATTAAAATGTTTGTGGGGGGGGCGGGGGGGGGGGGGGGGGGGAGAAGAGATCGAGATGGCGCTCTACCATATGCACATAACAAATTCTAGGATTCTTTGCAAAACCAGTGAAGGGGAAAAGTTTTAAAAAAGCAAGTGATAAAAGGAACAATAACATGGAAAGGAAACGGGGAAGAAACTGGTCGCAAGCAATTACATGTTGAATAGAAGAGTATATCTGAGGCCCTGAAGACCGTAAATATGCAATTAAGTTGACCACACCCAAAGTTTAGTGGGGACAAAAGCTTATTTACAGACAGAAAGATAATATTTTTCCTGTTACATTCATCACTGAAGGAGTTTTACAACATTAACAAATGATGTTGATGAAAAACCAATCATCATTACTGGTTGAGAATGAAATTTGAGGGGCTTCGAAATAGGGCCCCTTGGCCTTCGAAATGGCAAAAGGCTCATTACATCCGATCCTCATACCGTTGGGGGCGTCATCAACCACCTGCAAAATCCGTGATTTAACTCGGAAGTCGAAGGTAAGTGACGATTTTTTCCTCTTTTTCGTTTTAATTTATTATTATTTCCCATTGTGTAGCTATTTTCAGATCAAGTGAATTTATTTCGCCACCTTTCTTTGCTCTTTATCTATTAGCTATCATTAAAGTGCTCTGAATATTGTGTCAAACGAACGAGTTCACAATCTTTCTTTGGACTGGTCGCTCCCTGTGTACACTGCCAGTGTACAGCGGAGCGTTTTGATTAGACCACCGGGAAGATCCGGGGGAGACACGCCTCCTCGTCCGTGAACATGTTCTTGCTCATTTGGCTTGATAGAAGTAAATTAATATTGAATACTTTGTAACTTTAGGCGGCCGTGGTAGACCCTTAGTGTTTTTGCAGCATTACCGTGAAATATGTCACCAGTCCATTCACTGCCGTTTATTTCGTCGTTGCTGATGACGGCTTCTTTCTACTCGCATAACTTCCGTGAGTTACGGTTGTAGATTTACTCAATGCGACTGCGCGCGCACACGCGAGAAGAGAGGTGACAAATTTCACGATAAGGCCATTTTTGCTTTTGTTTTTTACTTAGTGCAACAAATGAACAAAGATTATTACGTTACGTTACGTTAGCGTTACAAAGATATTTTTTCAAGCGGATGCAGACAGGCAGAGGGGCAAATAAGTTATGTAAAGACCTATACTAGATCTAGTATAGGGTCTACTTTATGCCCAACATCAAGGTAAATCAAGGAACTGACCATTCTTCATGATTTTTCTTTTGACAAATTTGCAAATTTTATGACATTTTCTGAACTAAAAAAGTCAAAGCCAAGGCAAGGACAAGCGAAAGCAAGTTTCATATTATGATGGAACATGGTAAAGTACACAAACATTTTGAGCAATGAACTGTTTATTGAGTTTATTCTGAATCAACTTTTTCTTAAGATTTTGCCAATGTTTTTTTCTTCCTAATCAGAAGAAATTCTTACATTTAACTTTAATGAATTTCATATGCAAGGATCTTTCCTCTTCTCCTTTCCTGAATTTTTTAAAAGAAAATCCTTTTCCACTTTGTTACTCAAGATCTTATCTGGACATCGCTGTACAGCATCGTCGTTGGACATTGAAAAAATTGTTATGCAAGTCATTGATTTACTTAAAGTTTCATACAATTCTTTTTAATTTTTGTGATGGGAAAAAGAAAATTTTGCTGAAGTCTATCCAATTGAAATGATGTGACTCTTCAATGACCATTTTGAATTTGATATTCATTCCCTCTTTCAGTAATCTTCCAGCAAAAAAGTTCAGAAGCGGAATGGGACGAAAAAGCAAGCGGAAGGCCAACCCAGGCCCCGATGAGGTGTCCAAAGCAGACAGGAAAGAACTAATCAAACTCTGTGGACAAGTTATTGACTGTGAGTAGGGAGATGATTGTGATAACAGTGATGGAAATGGTGACAGGGTCTGTCACTCTGTGTTCTTACATTTGCCAGCTTCCTCGAGGCCTCCTTTTTGATGTTTTTTTTAATTGTATTCCAGCAGCTGTCATCCTTGCCATATTCTTCCTCTCCGACCTGTCCGCTGAAGTCGCCCCCAATTCTGTCCTGGGGCACCCACCCCCTTTTTTCTGCTTTCAACAGCTTCAAAAACAAGGGGGTGCAGGACCCGGGATGCATTTAGTTCCACCTCCCCATGCCCAAACCAGCCTACGCCCTTGCAATACAGGGAAGAGACTGTCAGGATATATTGGAACATACAGAAAAAAACATGCACATGTGGGTCTACATGTACACTACTGAGTGTACAGAGGTCTGCTGCCGCAGTTTATGAACTCATTTTACGGCTACGAAGGCATTAATGATAATTTCATCCTCAGAATTAGCTAATATGATATCAGATTATATCGGAAAATGCACAATAAGTAATTACTAATTACTAATTTTCAACGCTAAAGTTACCGATGACAAGTAAGTCTGTCAGACTGGAGAGCTCATGAATATTGATGAGCATTCTGTATCGGAACGCTCATCAATATTCATGTTGCATTTGTTTTGAGCGCGCATCCTGCTAATGTGCATTGGCTAGGCAGGCAAGCTGTCATGTTCTCCCGCAGTTTATGAACTCATTTTACGGCTACGAAGGCATTAATGATAATTTCATCCTCAGAATTAGCTAATATGATATCAGATTATATCGGAAAATGCACAATAAGTAATTACTAATTACTAATTTTCAACGCTAAAGTTACCGATGACAAGTAAGTCTGTCAGACTGGAGAGCTCATGAATATTGATGAGCATTCTGTATCGGAACGCTCATCAATATTCATGTTGCATTTGTTTTGAGCGCGCATCCTGCTAATGTGCATTGGCTAGGCAGGCAAGCTGTCATGTTCTCCCGGCCAGCAGGTACCGGGCTCAATCGGGGTAGCAAGCCAGTGACATTCTGCTGTGCATTTGGCAGATGTATTTTGAATCAGAATGATCGTGGAGCAAATAAAACTTGTGTTTCATCAGTTCTACCTTTCATAAAGTGACTGAAACCTCATTGTATGTATTATTGTATGTTCAAAATATTTCAGTAGTTGTTAATTGTGGGAATTTCCATGCGAGTCTCTGAAAAATTTGTAACCTGTCGCTCATAATTTTAAACCTGTCGGCAATTTTTAAACATGTCTAGCCAAACGCTAAACCGTCGGCGTTACATGTTAAAAGCCCTTGTGGAAAACCTTGGGTCTGTCATCATTGACAGATCACCTTTTAATTTTGTCAGAATTTTCTTTCTTATTAATTATTATTATTATTCTCTTTATTGGCACCCAAAATCTCAGAACTGGCTCGGTTATTTTTTGTCAAATTTTCATCAATCATCAGTCCTCAAGAGATCTCGGTTTTCCAATCATTATCATATCTTCATAACGGAATGTCTTTTCTCATTCATATTTGGCATGATGAAAATTCATATCAATCTAAACAATTCCATCTATTTAGATGTGCATGTACGCGTACATCCGTGCGTCAGTGAGCGTGCAAAATTTTAAAATGCTCAATATCACTCGGCTATCAGACCAAACGCCATTTCAGGCCGTTTTAAGCATTTCAAAAATTTCCACATATAAGTGCCCGCACGCGCATTTTGCAAGTGCACAAGTCATGAATAACATAAAAACGCTGTTTTTTTCACTAGATTTGCAATTCTGAGACTTTTCTTGATAATTTCCATCAAATTAAAATCATTTTCAACTGACCATAAGGTCACGTGTGCATCAAAGTTCAAAATTTGTGCACGCTTCTTTGGGGCAAATAACATAAAAACATACAAAAACATGCCCCTTTAAAATCCACTATAGCTCATCAGAAAGCACCGGGATCCCCATTTTTTAAAACATTTTTTGAAAGCTTATGAGTTGTAGATTTGAATTCATGAATAAAATCTGAGGGTCAAGTGGTCGCAATGTCGCCATATTCTCATGTGAGCTCAAAATTTATATTTTTCAGGTATGACGTTATATTTCTTGCCTTTAAACAAGACTATCTTATTGTTGGTCGATTTTCGCCAGGATTTCGATATGTTGTAGCTGAGACAATTCTCTATCATTAGGTTGTCCATCCATTTTCATTTTGATAATGGCATCATGGCCTAATTTTATGATATGATATTTTTCACATTTTGCCTGTATTGTCTATGGGACATGACCTTTTCTTAATTCTTGATTCTACATTGCGTTCTTTTTTGAGCAACAGCTCCGTTAATTCTGCTCAATTTTTGCCCAGCTTTGAGTACGATGTAGCTGAGAAAATTCTCTATCGTAAGTGTGCCGTTCATTTTTTAATCAGATATCAGGAACATATTGAAATTTCAACTGGAAGATATGATATAGGAATCCCATTTTCCATCTACGTGTTATGTTTATAGGCTATATTCTGGTCTATTGGTAAAGCACTTACCTCACATAAGTGTGCTATTCATTTTTTAATCAGATGTCGGGAACATACTAAAATTTTAACTGGAAGATATGATATAGGAATCCCATTTTCCATCTACGTGTTATGTGTATGGGCTATATTCTGGTCTATTGGTAAAGCACTTGCCTCACATGCTCAAGGTCCCCGGGTTCGAGTCCCGGCGACGGCGAGGTCCTGTCATATTACCATCTTCTTTGTCTACTTTTACACATACAATAACAAACAATGCAATAAACTGCTTTGTGTCTATTGCAATGCAGTGTAAAGTACTTTATGTACAACCCATTTGCAAATTTGACTCATGAACGTGTATTGAACCTATAGGGTTAACTTTGCATAATACTGCAACATCATATCGTCCTGTTTCTATGAGGTAGTCTCCTTCTCAGACGATTATAACTTGATTACGTCATTACCGTATTGCCGTTTTACCTTATTCCCTTATCTTATTAACATCTAACCTTTTAATGCATTACTCAGTTGCTCTTTTACTTTCTTACTTTCTTACTTAATCACTTCATCTCATTATCTTAATACCTAATTACCTTATTACCATCAAGATCGATGTCATCATTTTGCTTATCATTAATTCCTATCATAATTGTCTTTTTTTTTTATGATATGCTTATAGCCAATGACATCACCACTATTAATGTCAAAATGTCATTGAAAAATGAAAATTACGACTGACCACCTAATTCAACTTCATGACAAATTACATTATTATCATTCTTATTATTATTATCATTATTATTATTATTGTTATTATTATTATTATTATTATTATTATTATTATTATTATTATTATTGTTATTATTATTATTATTATTATTATTATTATTGTTATTATTGTTATTATTATTATTATTATTATTATTATTATTATTATTATTATTATTATTGTTGTTATTATTGTTATTATTATTGTTATTATTATTTTTATTATTATTATTATTATTGTCATTATTATTATTATTATTTAAACTAAATGTTCGTTTCGTCAAAATATACATGTATGACGATGGGAAGGCACTGTCTCAAACGTTAATACGTCAACAAAGACACCAGTATTTATTGATGGATATTTAAATATCAAGACAAAAAGAAAAATGGTCAACTTTATTCACATCATTCTATAATTGCCACTGCAACATGAATACAATATGTAGGACAAGGATAAGCTCATTTCTCTCTTTGCCTCTTTCAGTGGCTGCTACTCCAAGCCCACCAAACCCTGGTGAGCAATGGGAAGAATTTCTTCTGATCCACAGCCTGATTGAGAAGATACGCAAGAGACAGAATGGTGAGTACCTATCAAGAAAATTTGCCCCCAGCCCTGTGAAATTTGCTAATTATAAAAGGATTTTTTAAATTTTGATTTTTTTGATTTTGTATTTTTGGCATGATAGCAGTGGCAGAGGAACAAAGTCAGCACTCTGACAGAGAAGCACACTTTGAGGCATTCTTCAAGTGGCTCAACGAGCATGGCGTTGCAACAGATTCTGTCAGGATTGCCAAGTTTGATGAGGGGTATGGTCTCCAGGCTACGAAAGACATTAAGGTGACTAGGATCAGGCCCTTAAAGCTCCGCCATTTTGTCCAGATCCATTAGAAGGCCGACCTAAGCACCCATCAATTGTTATGAGCAAAAATGAATAATTCATTTTGTAAGATGATTCCAAAGAGTCACGTGCATTTGTGCATGTTTTAAAACATCACGCCCATCAGCTAAAAATATGCGCAATGATGCACAATCAATGCGCAACAAATGCGCATTAAATCAAAGTATCATAATAAAAGTGATACGCGCCACACACGCAGTAGATAGGAATAATGCAACAAAATCGGGTGCTTAGGTCGATCTTCAAATGATCCGAAAGAGGCGGGGCCTAATGCCATTCGCGTAATGATATAAGCGCGTGCTGCTTTTCGTCTAGTAAATTTATTATATTTTTATGACTAGGATCATCAATGTTGATTTGATACATCATTAAAAACAAAATACCGGTAGCCATTCTACCTTAAATTGTGGCATCTCTGCTGTTGCCTTGTCAACCCTATTTTATTGTAAAGCATTATTTTAAATATGCTAGCCCTTTTTTTGTGAATCGGTACAGACTATTTTGTCTTTGGTTTGTCTGTCACCCTATGAGGCATATGTTTTAGAAAGTGTCACCATTTCCAAACAAATGCAGTATAAAAAATACATATTATGCTCAATTTAAAGTTAAAGTTGATACAAGCAAACGATCACAAATATTGAGATAATCACATAAATGGAAAGCTTTCAACCCCTAAAATAACAATGAGTGGCAGTCAACCACAGAACAAGTTCAGAATGGTGAATTTAAACAACTAAACTTCACCAAAATCTCGAAGTCAGAAACGCCGGGTAGCATGCAGAAACCTAGGTGCTTGGTAGTGGCGTCACGAGGGGGATTGCATGCGCCGGTGGAAAAAAGTGGCAATGATGTGCCTATGTAAAAGTGCATTCTTGTCAGAGCTTAAATTTCCATTGTACATTCGTAAACAGGATAAAGTGGAAGATTTTCTGTTTTTATTTGAATGAAGAAACACGAAACGACGTAATCCAGTAGCTGATTTCTTTTTTATATCCTCACAATTTCCTTTTTGTAGAGTTCTAAGGGGAGTTTACTGTCTCGGAAAATGAGGTTCAATCACCATTTTATTGAATCTGCATGTACGAATAGTAAATGTCAGACGGGTTTCGTTGGTGTGCAGGATCAATTATGTGAATCAGTAATTCCTAGAACTATGATCATACTTATCATTCATATGTGTGAATGCCTCAAAAGGATGCAGTACGCCTATAAAAACAGCAAAATATCAAATTTGATACAGAGATTTCAAGCAGCTGACGACGTTGTAGTTGAACGATATTCACCCGCGAGTGATGCGGCTCCTGCCTGAATGTTCTTGCAGAGAGCGGATTCTCCACTGGATAGGAAGACCAGCCGCCTACACCTGGCGGTGGATTGATGGATATTGCGCTGGCATACATGCAAACGCAAGTACGTACACACCTTGGTACACACACAAATATACACACGCTTGCGCTTTGTTACGAGCGGCCGGATTCACTTTCCAGAGCTCGTAATCTCACCAAATTCAACACTCTCCCCCCCCCAAATAATGGTGAAAATATCAACTAATTTCCCATTGTTAGCATGCATATGTCATAATTCTAAACCAGATAACTGATGTTCACACTATGAACTACAAGGAGAAGGAAAAGAATTGATCACAGAGTTCTGAATTATTTGACTTTTCAGCCTTTGGAAAAAAAAAGCAGAAATCTTTCTGTCTCTCTGCACATGTTTTGTATGGAACATCCGGGTACATAAATATATGTTCACCCCCTCGTGACGTCACGAATAGTGGACAAGTTTCGTGACTGGTTTTGCCGGCTGACTGAGGAGGCTATTTATTGACATTTCAGTTGAGGATATCCAGGAGCCAGAAGATTTTTGTGATTTGCCATGCGAATAAACAACTTATGAATGACTTATGCTTTGCGTAGATACCAAATTCATGGACATTTTATTGCCTTCTTATATCTACTTTAAGGGTACGAAAATTATAGAAGCATCCTTGTGATATAAATCTCTTTCTTTTCCAAACATCCTTAGAACTATTAGTGCCAGGTCATTTGGGTATGTATAAAACAAACGGTGCATACATCAGGTTTCAGTTTGTTTGTCACACTATCAACTCCTCAGTCATTTGTTTGTTCTTTACTTTCTTGATAATAAATGCTATTTCTTTTTCTCCCTAGATTGATGACGAAATGTTGAACATCCCAAGGAAAGTCATGATGACTGAACACAATGCAGTGGAATCTCCCGTGTTGGGTAAGTTACATGACATTTTTCTTGGGGACACGTGATCCAGGGTATATTTTGTCCATCATCTTTAGGGTTAGGGTTAGGGTTCCAAATGGACTTCATTCTTGTGTTAGTGTTAGTGATAGGGTTACTTAGGTGTAATGTTTGATGCGGGAATGAAGGTAGTAATTGGTTAGTGTGGAGCATTCATTTTCCGAGCAGTCGTGGATAGCCCATTGATGACAAGAATTATTTAAAGCTTTATATCATCAGCGTTTCTTCAAATTGGCAACACCAGTAATATTTTTTTTTGCATTGCTACACTTTTCTAATAAGAAGTCATGCATCTGAAACAAAATATAAATTGACAGAAAGTAAAGTGTGTTGAAAAGTTGAAAATGATATTTGCAAGGAAAACACTGATTTTCAACATTCCATTGTATTAATTTGCCAGTTTAAGAATGTTAATACTAATTATTTTTTTGAGATTTCTTCAGTATCAAACAACAAATACTGGCACAACCAGAATGAACACAAGATGTGTATAATTTTGTTCTCTTTATGCTTATTTTGTATTTGGCATGGTTTTAAGGGTGTAGTATCAAACTTTATTGGCCAGACCACATGATGTAGACCCTCTGGGTTAAAGAGATGAATCATTCTGTACCGTTGTGTTGATGTGAAATTATACTTAAACAGTGCATTGAGTTTTGCTCTTTATGCTTTGATAGGACTGTTCCATTGGTTTAATAGTTATCTTAATTTTTAAATAGATTGACTAAAGATCTGTACCGAAATATGAAATATTGGCCTCCTGGCGCCCATGGATTGATGAAGATAATGCAGATTCAATTCATTATTTCTTTTCAATGTTGTAATATATGCAGGAGATTTGATTCAAAGAGACCGTCTTTTGAAAGGTATGCCCAATGTATCACTAGCTGTCTTCATTCTCTCTGAGAAGTTCAAGTCCAACTCCTTCTGGAAGCCATATCTCGGTATCCTTTCAAACTACTTCCAAGAAGTATATCTTGAGAATGAATGTTTATGAAGCCTTCTTCAAGTGCTCATTTTGTCTGTCAGTGTAGTCAGTTGACACAAAGTCATAATGACAAAAAAGGCGTAATAAATTGAGGTCAAAGAACCGAATCGATCACCTTGAATGCACTGTCCGCTCTCCACTGTGATCCTATTTGTGCACGCAAACCCATTGCGAAGTGAGAGAGAATGAACGATTCCGCAATGCGTTCCTCATCTCCACTCTTCAACAGGGACGGTAGGAAAACATTTTGAGGTGTAGCAAAATCAGTGAAACGCAGTGCCAAGGTACAGCCTCGCTGTTTGAGGATTACTAACTCTCAGTGAAGTTAACGCTATACTGTCATTATGGTTTCACGTCAGTTGACTACACTGTTTATTGAACATTATGCAGGTTGTTTTTGTATACGTTACATGTAAGACATCACAGAGTAGAAGTGTCATACAGATCTTCAAAAGTGCACACTTTGCCATTTCATCTCTGTACTGTGCCTGAAAGTGGGAAATGCATGATGAGCATTTACAGAATTAGTATTTGCAGTTATTTTTTTAAAGATAATTTTTGCCAATTATTATTTTTTTTAACCTCAGGATTGTTCCTGGCTTGTATTCTTTCCTTAGATTTTATAACCATACTGTTTTTATCAAAGGTGGTTTTTATGTTGAGAGGAACTAACATGATAAAGTATTACTGAAAATCACAAAGCATTTACATGTATTCATGCTCCTTGGTTTGCAGAAAAGCTGTGTAGGAGTCTTTCATTATGTTTTAAAGCATGAATGGAAATGAGTAAAGGAAGGATTAAGGTTAGGGTGAGGGTAAGGGTTAGTTTAAGTGCTATACATATGGCTATTTTTATTATTATTATGATAATTATTATTGACTGTCTTCCAAATTGGTAGTATTGTCAGCCTTGACTCTTGCTTCAGATATTCTTCCTTCATTGTACACCCATCCACTCTACTTCACACCGGAAGAGATACAACTCTTTCAGGGCTCGACAATGTATGGTAAGATTGGGATTTGGTTCATGCTCCATCAGTCTATCTGTCTGTTTGTCTGTTTGTCTGTCTGTCTGTTCATCTGTTTGTCTATCTGTCCTGCTCTTCTCCCCCCTCTTTCCCCTTCTTTCTTCCTCTTTCTTTGTGTCACCCATGATATGAAACAACAAAAAAAAGATGTTTCTGTAATATTCATGCTCTATCAGTCCTTTTGACACTCTCCATTTCTCTCTCCCTACATCTCTTTCTGTCCCTACCTCTCTCTGTCCCCTCCCTCTCCCCCCTCCCATCCCCTCTTCTTTCATTTTTTTTTCCATCTCTGATGAGGTAGCTCTGCAGAGATCCAAAATATTTGATATGATAGTGATGTAGGGTCAAGGTCTATCAGTCTTTCTCTATGATTTCCTGTTACCCTCTCTATGTCCGTCTGTCTGTCCCTGTCTCTGTGTCTGTCTGTCTCTCTGTCCTTTTGTGTGTGTGTGTGTGTGTGTGTACTTGTATAGCTTTGCAAGCGAGGACAGTGAACAAAGAAAATTCCTGAGAACAATAGTCCTCGGTTGGTAAACAATAGTCCTCAGTTGTCAAACAAAGGATTTGGGTTTATTCCGTCAGCCTTGAGAGGACAGGGGACAATAGAAGTCCAATTGTTGTGCTCGGTAGTATAGTGATGTACAGCTGTGTGTGTGTGTGTGTGTGTGTGTGTGTGTGTGTCTCACTTTAAAGCCTGTGGTGAGATAAACTGTTTCAAGAATCTCTTTTGTTTGGTTAAAAAAAAATTGCTCAAGGTGCCTTATCTTCTGTCTCTGATAATTTTTCTGTCTGCCATTCCCTCTTTCTTCTATCTCTCATTAGATGCAACTTTTCCAGGATTAAAATGTTGTGTACTCATACATTTTACTGAAGGAAATGAAGGCAGATATTATTTCTGTGTAAAAGAGGGAATTTAAGTATGGATTCAATATTTTCCTCTATAATTGCAAGTACAATGTATGTAATCTAGTTTTTCTGATTTTTTTTTCACTCTTTTGTGTACAGGTGAATGTTTGAAGCAGCACAAGAATATTGCAAGGCAGTATGCTTACTTGTTCAAACTTTTCAGTGTAAGTTCTTTAGATCTTCATAACATGTTATGGAGATCTTTATGTTAATTTGTATATATTGCAAGTCAGTAATGCTTTCTTATTCAAATGTTCAGTGTAAGTCCCTGAGTTCTTCTTACCATACCATGTTTTGTGTTCATTGTAAGTCCCTGAGATCTTCTCAGTGTACCATGTTTATTTGTAGATACTGCAAGACATTATACTTACTTGTTCAAACTATTCCATGTAAGTCCTGGGGAGCGTGTCATGAAAGCACTTGTCGGATGTTTTATCCGACAGTTGCCATAGTAACAATGCTTCTCAGCCAATCAAAATCAAGAAAAGATGTCAGATCTGACAACTTGTCAGACAACAAATGTTGATGAAACGCTCCCCTGCAGATGTTCATATCTTTTGTGTATACCTGTAGATTACCAGTACCAGGGCCCTGTTACAACTGCCACATTGCTATGACAAATTTGCTCTCAGCCAGTCAGATGCAAGGATTTCAGTAGCTTATAAAGGTTATTGCAACTTGTTATTGATAACAAGTTTTGTGAGATGGGGCCCAGAGCTCAAGATAACCTTTTAATAGTGGTATTCTTTAGTTATCCAAAAGCCCCAACAATTCATGTTTTTGTTTTTGTTTTTGTTTTTTGTCTTGAATTTGAGTTGTGTTTACATGTATGTTTATGAACTGATTAACTCATTGCCTGTGAGCACCTGGTGCGCTGAGTGATTTTTAGCTACTAATGCCCGTTGGTCTAATTCCCAGATTGTCTAACACCACTTTGGCTAAACCCATTTGGTCTACTATCAATTTGGTCTAATTGTCGTTCGGTCCAGTCATCACTTGGTCTGATACTCACTTGGGCTAATTGTCATTTGTCTAATGATCAAATGGTCTAATTGCCACTTAGTGTTCCTCATTTTGTCTCATGACCATTTGGTCTATTACCAGTTCGTCTAATTGGATAGACTAAGTGGTGTTAGACCAAGTTGGTATTAGATGAAATGGGCATAGCCTAACTGGAAATTAGACGAAATGGTGAATGGACTAAGTGGCAGTTAGACCAAATGGTTATTAGACAAACTGGTTGTTGAAGAAATGGGATTAGAGCATGTGGGATGAGACCAAAGGGGCATTAGACCAAGTGGCAATTCACCGGCCCAGTATAAAGCCTTTGGGGCCAAAACTGTAATATGGCATATACTTTTTAAGTTTTGTTGAATAGGAAAAAGAAAAGAGAAAGTCACCTTATGAAGTTTTCATAAAATTAAATAAAGTGATTTAGAATTTCAGTGTTAAAGGCAAGATTTTAATGTGGGAAAAGGCAACATAATTTACTGTTCTATTTTGTTTAGCTGTTACAGAATATGTTTCCAACTCGTATTGGGCAGGGTTGAAAAATCCGTAAGGGATGGTGCCACGCAAGTCAGTACTGCTACGAAGGCACCACAGCAAGCCGACTGCTCTGTTAGCTTGTTGTAGTGATATTCAATAATCAGTAAATGGGGCGGAGCTTAATGGTGCATCAAAATCATGTTTTTTTAGACCTGTAGATGCTAAAATTACATTTTTTTTTTTCTCATTCTCTTTTTCCAGTTGCCCGAGAACAGCAAACTGCAAATCAAAGAGCATTTCACATATGACATGTACCGGTAAGTGGGGTTTTTTTGTTGTTGTTGTTGTTTAAGAAGTTAATTCTGTATTTCTGTTAATCCTGTATTTGGCACCATATGTATTTGATTTTTTAAAATATTTCAATAGTAATACATGTTGGAAACAGAAGAACAACAAAGCAGTGTGCATGAAAGAGTAAGAATTGAATTTTGCACAACACGATGATCCGTGCACTTACAAGTAATTTTGTATAAAAAAAAAAAAAAAAAATACTTTGCTATCAAACTTTCCTGGTAAGAGTTGCCATTTTGATAAGTTTCCTGGTGATATCTACATGTAGCTCATTAAGTAAAAGAATTAAGACTGATTGTAATGTTTGATAGAGTGTAAAGTCATGTATATGTGCAAAAAGGGCTTCTATTGGCTTTCTCATATATGAGGCAACCCCCTTGGTACCCCCCCTTTTTTTTTTTTTAACCTGTAAGTGAGTGGTATATGAGATGGCAAAGAAAATAACCGCAGAGACAAGACAAAGAGGCATATATTTTTTGCCTCCTTGCATCAAAAAGGTGTGGACCAATCAAATTCTTGAAAAGTTAGAATCGAAATATGATGTTAGCACAAATTATGACATTGTCGAAGCAATTTTCAGCAAAACTTTTTTCATTTGGAGTTGACGTGTTAATGCTTGTCTCATTATCACGAGTGGCATGGTTTACCGTACCATATGTGAACACTAAGGAATTGGGGGGGGGGGGTTGCCCCTTGATATCTAAATGAGCCTTAACTTGGATGACATTCTTCATTGAATATTGTCTATGTAGATGGGCAGTTTCCACAGTGATGACAAGACAGAATCAAATACCAGCCAAGGATGGCAAGGGGCTGTCTCTGAGTCTTATCCCTCTGTGGGACATGTGTAACCATGCTAATGGCGAGGTAAGGAACATCATGCTCTCAGAACATACCCCGAGGGTTATTTTGTTAGGGACTTGACGGCAGTTTGTTTAGAATAAATAATAATTTAGAACAAAGCCCACTGCGTTGCATCATAAAACCTAGTCAGGACATGATACTGAGTTTGCCCAAGTGGCAAAGTAGCCTGATAGGGGAAATTCATTACTGTATTGAAGTTTGATAGTGTAGTAGTGAGTGTGTATTTCATAAAGTTTAAGGCTGGCATTGTCATTTTAGAACATCAAGTGAAATGCCCTACCATATTATTGCACTTAATACAGCATGTGCTAGTTCATCAGAAGACTAGGGCAAATACATATGAAAGCCATAGTTCCATCAAGAAATCCATTTCTTTTTCCAGATGAAGACAGACTTTCTGGAGGAAGAAGATGCCTGTGTCAACATGGCTATGAGGGACTTCAACGAAGGCGAGCAGATCTTCATCTGCTATGGCCGTCGCTCCAGCGCCGACCTGCTACTCTACAGCGGCTTTATTTACCCAGGCAACGTCTATGATGGCATGGCCATACAGCTGGGACTAAGCAGCAGTGATAGATTGTACGCCATGAAGTCACAGCTCTGTGCTGTTATGAAGCTTGGCGTGTAAGTTGTTCCATCTTTTTGTTTAACGGCTCATACTTAGATGACATATATTCCTCTGTTATTTTGTGACACTTCACCAACTGTATATTTGAATTTGACCCTCACCCTAAAATTCTGGCAACTCTAACCTTGCATCTATGCCTTTGATGAGATCAATCCTGGAGAAATGGTTATTGGATCAAATGTTAGACCAACCAACATTTAAGACAATCATGGCTCCAAAGAAATTGTTCTTGAGACACTGCCATAATGGCATATTAGCTTCAAGATATATATTTTAAGAAAGTTCAGTTAAACTTGACCAAAGTATTGATGAGAACTCTAAAAAATGAATTCAGTAGATTTTGTGCTTACTATTTCAGTTGTATTAGATATCATAGTTTTGTGAACATCATGTGGATAAAATTACATGAAAAATTGTGAATGTAAGCTGGCCTTGTGTTTAAAACAACTCTAAAGCAGTTTAAATCTTTAACCAGTAAGTGGTCAGATATGAAATAAGGCTCATTCAGAAATGACAAACTCCCATGACAAACCCCCACATTTCTTTTCGTGTTCAGCTATGGCGTGGCAAACTACAGCACTTATGTTAATGAATGCACATTAACATGTCAACACTCAAATAAAAGAGATTTTTGTTAAAAGTTGTGCAGACAAACTCATGACATCATATTTTGCCCTAACTTTCTAAAGAAATTAATTGGTCCACATCTTTTTGCCATCGGGAGGCAAAGAAATATGCCTTTTGCCTGGGCAGGTTGTTTTTCCACCATGTATCCCATTTAATTGCTACACAAAAAAAAGCATGGAGGGTTGTCATAGGGGGGTTGTTGCATCATATCTGAACAAGCCTTTAACAAAGGATTTAGGCACCATACAATAATTCGTCGCCTTCCCGGAAAAAGGCCACTAACGCGCACGTGCGCGAAATGTATGTTTTCGAGAAAAACGCGAATGAAGTTTTGACCTTATTTTGAGCTTTTAGCAGCTAGTGTATTATTTTTCCGTCCTAACTCTCAAACTTTCTGACAGAGCAAGATTTTTTCTTCAATGATATTTTGTGCTTTTATTTGAAACACTCTTAAGGTTTTCTAATCATTAGCATTTTATCCTTAACGGCTTTCTTCCCGGACCAAAAATGCGCGAGTACGTAAATCCAGTTCCCGGAAAAAGGCCGCTAATGCGAATCGGTCTATGCCCGTAAGCACGTTGAGTGAGGAGGAATTCACATGCTCGCGTGATTTTGTTTTTTGGCTTATTACGTCATAATAACGTAAAATTGAGGTTTGAGAATGGTAAGAGAAGAAAGCTTATGACATGCTTTTGCCATTTCTGCAATGAAAAAAAATGGCGGGAAAATTGAGAAAAGGTGGATAACGGCCTTTTTCCGGGAAGCCGACGAATTATCTCTTTTTCTATGGATCGACTTTTAGGCCTTCCCAGAACTACCACATCTCTGCTGGTAAGGAACCAGTCTCCCTAGAGCTGTTGACGTTCTTGAGGATATTCTGCATGAATGAGGGTAAGTGCTTCTAGGATGTATATATTTCATGAAAAAAGGTATAAGGGTAAAATGCTGTCCTTATTTTTAAATGACTTCTCTTCTCTGTCTTTAGAAAGATCCTGTTTTTATTTTTTTTTTCAGTAACAAAAGAATGAGAAAGCCAAGCTTTCTGTGCAACATCAGTGAATGCTCCACTTGTACACTCCTACACTTTTAAGCTATATACAATACAAATTGTTCAAGTGCTGGTAGAATTTCATGGGTATAAGTTTGAGGAGTAGACATTGCAATAGTCTGGTATTTAAATAAGGTACCCTCTCACACAATTTCCCTCTGTAATGAACTTTAACCCATACATGTGTGAATGAATAAAAACCCCATGTTATTCACTTTGAGAAATGTCAATACCTATCCCTTTCACTTTGTCCCTTTCTTCTTTGCAGTGGAGCTCAGAGATCGGCTGTTAGGAGAGAACCGGGCTCAAGCTCTCTTCAACCTCGTGGACAGGAGCCAGATAGTCAGTAAGCTGAATGAACTTCGTACCTGCGTCTACCTTGCCACCAGGGTCACACTACTCCAACGTCAGTACAAGACGTCCATTCAGGTACGATGTGTGACGTGTTAGTTATACGACACATGCTCTGACGACAGTTGCATTGGGCTTTATCCCATAGCAGTATGGTAGCTCTACTATTCATCGACCACCTTTTTTGAATCTGACCACCTTCACGCAATGCAAAAGTACGCATGGAACTTGGCGCAATACCCCACAGTAATCAAACAGACTATCGTAACCAAAGTCCAAGAGAAATTAGGATGAAATAACAGAATTTAATTATTAAAAAAAAACAACTTTGATAATGAAAATGATAAATTCGTGCTTAATCAATACAGAAGACGGGCGGTTGGTTTAAATAATGAGCTCACTCAGGCGCCAAGTGAAAAACATCTCATCCGTTTGTCGCCGAAATTTCCGTGCGTATCGTTCCAGTCAACAATATGAACATGAGATGTTAATCTACTGCATTTTCTGCACAAGTGAGACGAAATTAAGGGAAAACCAACGAATATTTTCTGAGATACGACGTAACCAATTAAAGGCAGTCGATGAGTAGTAGGTCCAACCATACAGTGTCTCCTCTTGCATCGTCTTTAGATGCAGAATGTCTAGAGGAATTACATTAATTTATACATGAGCAGAAAGAACTAAAATCACAGAGTATTTCTAGCTTATTTTCCGATGCAATACTTGGCACCATTTACGAATGAGATCAATTTGATTGAAATTAATCATTAAGCTTCTCTAAATTGGCAGCACAGTGTTAAATATGTAGTCGCTATTTGCATGTGCAAATTGGCAATATTTCTGCTAAATGGGCCCCTAACTTTTTGTCCGTCCCCCCAAACTTATTTGAACTTAGGGCTCAATACACTCAGCACCCGGAATTTCACTTGTGACCCCCTACCAAAAATGTTTAGTTGAGGGTTAGGGTTAGGGTTGCAGATTGTTTTAATGTTTGTTTAAATGTTAGGGTTAGGACCAAAGTTTGGTCCAGAGTTCAGGTTGATAAATTGGTTAGTATAGTTTGTGACCATGGAGCAGTTGTCCCAGGGCACCCATAGTACAACCTCTGTGACATGTCCTGAAACTCTGACAAAGCCACTCTGCACGATGAAATTTTTCTGCTTTCAGCATTTCTATTATTAGCAGTCTTTTGCTTTACCTCAGTAAGTAACATGCTTATTGCAGATTGTTGTATGGTGCAGTTTCTCAGAAACATGTTGTTGGCTATAATTCTTGTCCACACCATGTATTTATTTCAGTTTTCTGTAGGTTTCAGTGGTGAGTGAAATTCTGTTGCTAACATCATGTAGCAACCTTCCTGAAACCCCCCCCCCCAAAAAAAAAAAAAAAACACATGGTGTTACATTCTCTTACCTATCAAAAGGAAACTGTTCATGAAGAAAACAGAAAAGAGAAAGGTGATGGAAAAGAAAAGGATAGATGTTGCATTAGAGCTAAATTAAACCAAACAGGGGACTATTTTAGTCATTGACAAGTATTTCTCATGGGTATTTGCAGGAAGACGAGGAGAGGTTGAAGGATGAGAAGCTCGGTGTTCCCCAGCGTGCAGCCATACAACTCCTCCTGATAGAGAAGCGCACCCTGGACAACGTGCTGGAACATTGCGCCTTCTGGAGAGAGAGAATCGAAGCCTTGCCAGAGGATGCTACCTCATTTGAAGTGAAGCTGAAAGAAGATGAAGACTTGGTGGAGAAGTGGGAAGATAGGGAGGAGGTGGAGGGCGATAAAGGGACCAGTCTTAAGGATGGAGTAGCAGAAGTCGTAAATGGGGTTCAGGGAGAAAAGGAGGATGTAGTAGCAGATGGATCAAAGGAAGTTGAGAATGGAGAGAACACTAAAATCAATGGGGATGCTGACTTAGAGAATGGCCACGATCTCGTCGAGTCGGAAATCGACAGTCGGGATGCCAGCACAGGGACAAATGGTATTGGTAATGGAAGTGTACCAGTCTCTGCCAAAGGGCAAGTCCATAAATTGGATGCCAAGATGAAGACTGCACTTAATGGGAACGCTGAGATGAATGGCAGTGTGAACGGTACTGCAAATAGTGGGCAAATGGTATCTCATGGCAGTACCTGTAATGAAAGTGAAGTACTTCCAGTAAAGAAAGTCAATGGTGCAATAAATGGTCATTCCGCAATACCTTCTACTAATGGTTCAAAAGAGGAATAGAGATCAGACACATCTATATAGAAGATATATATGTATATGTGGTGGATCAATTGTAAGATTTTTTTTCTTGTAGGCCATAAATAATCATTTGTGTATATCATGTTTTTATGCCTCCGCCCACCGTAGGTGGTTGCCGGAGGCATTATGTTTTCGGGTCGTCCGTCCGTCCGTCCGTCCGTCCCGTTTTCGTTCTCGCGATAACTTAAGAACCGTTTGACAGATCAACTTCAAACTTGGCTCATGTATGCATATGGGAGGGACAATGATCTGATTAGATTTTGGAGTCTCAAGGTCAAAGGTCAAGGTCATAGAGGTAATAATACACATAAAAATGGTTCGTTCTCGCGATAACTTAAGAACCATTTGACAGATTGGCTTCAAACTTGGCTCATGTATGCACATGGAAGGGACGATGATCTGATTAGATTTGGGGGTCACAAGGTCAAAGGTCAAAGGTCATAGAGGTCATTATGTACATAGAAATGGTTCGTTTTCACCATAACTCAACAACCATTTGACCGATCAACCTCAAACTTGGCACAGGTATGCATATGGGAGGGACAATGATCTGATTAGATTTTGGAGTCTCAAGGTCAAAGGTCAAGGTCATAGAGGTAATAATACACATAAAAATGGCTCGTTCTCGCGATAACTTAAGAACCATTTGACAGATTGGCTTCAAACTTGGCTCATGTATGCACATGGAAGGGACGATGATCTGATTAGATTTGGGGGTCACAAGGTCAAAGGTCAAAGGTCATGGAGGTCATTATGTACATAGAAATGGTTCGTTTTCACCATAACTCAACAACCATTTGACCGATCAACCTCAAACTTGGCACAGGTATGCATATGGGAGGGACAATGATCTGATTAGATTTTGGAGTCTCAAGGTCAAAGGTCAAGGTCAAAAATGTCATTGTATAAATGAAAATAAAGCAACATGAAGTGCCATTTATTTCTGATCTGGTAATGCGGAGGCATAAAGTTCGACCACGCGTGGTCGAAGATTCATCTAGTTTAAAGAATTATTGAGATAGGGCAAAATGGGGAGTAAGTACAATCAGAATGGGGAGAAAGGACAATCAGATTGGGGAGAGAGTACAATCAGAATGGGGAGATAGTACAATCAGATTGGGGAGAGAGTACAATCAGAATGGGGAGAAAGGACAATCAGATTGGGGAGAGAGTACAATCAGAATGGGGAGAAAGTACAATCAGAATGGGGAGAAAGGACAATCAGAATGGGGAGAGAGTACAATCAGAATGGGGAGAAAGTACAATCAGAATGGGGAGAAAGGACAATCAGAATGGGGAGAAAGGACAATCAGATTGGGGAGAGAGTACAATCAGAATGGGGAGAAAGTACAGTCAGAAATGTATGAAAAAATTGTAGGTGATTTTATTTGTTATTTTTGCTTTATAATGGTTAAAAGTATCGTTTAGCATGGAAGGGCATTGTTGTTGGGTTTTTTTGGTTAAAGTCAATAGTGGTAGATGACAGCACCACTGGATAGTACATGGACATGTATGAATGCAGGAAGTATTGAAAAATAAGTTCACAAGACTCTTTTTCTCCCTAAATGTTCACCCCATCCATAGTGTCAACCAAGACCCTTAAATAGTGTTTTCCCTTAAAGGGGATACCCAGTGCTGAAACAATGTTAGTTCATTTAAAAGAGCATGATTTTATTAGCAGAAAATCATCTGCCTAAAGTTTTTTTAAAAGTCCTGTTGCCAAGGAAACCCCCAAATGTGGTAAGAATTCAGGATATTTTTGACCCCTCAGCTGTGACCCAGTTTCAACTGGGTACCCACTTTGACGTCAAAATGATGTCAAAGTGGGTACCTTGTCGCACACTTCTAGCAAAATTCGCGCAAGGTATATTACATATTGTACAGTCTAGCGCGCAGCACGACTGCAATGCGCGAAGCTGGGTACCCACTTTTACGTCATACTTCATACTCCATTTTTTTGGTCAGCTCATAAATTTTTATGAGAAAATTAGCCAGAATGCATTGATTTCGATTGAAAATCATTATACTTTTAATGTAATTTTTCTTAGAATTCTATTCTCGATCATATATCCAAAAAAAATTTACCATTGTGTAATCACTTTAATGCTGAATTATGTATGGATCACAATAAACAGGTCTTCTACCTCTCCAGAGGCCAAGCTCTGGATATGCCAGTAATGGCAATTCATCGTATTATATTTTTGTTTAACTCGTTGACTACTAAATTTTCTCAATTTCATAGGCATATGTGGGCTATGAGTTAACTGTTATAAAACAGGTTCAAGAATCTAAGAATTTTGATTGGTCAATTGACATCAAATCTCACTGTCATGAGCATGCAAGAAAGCGCCCCAAAATATTGATAATCCATGGGTGGAAATCCTGATGCTTGCATATGATACCTGTGGCACGTGCAGACCCAATGCGCGATAAAATGTACGTAGGTTTATATGACATGGACATAGATGCACATACTGAGAAGCACTTAATCCTGTTGGGCTAGGCTGCACTTATTGTACCGTATGTCACAAAAGAAAGCAAATGGTGGCTTCCATAACTCTGCGAATCTGGGCATTTTAATCAGGTTCATACTTCATATAACGAACCTGTTTTATCAAGCAAATAATTCATGTTCTGTGGCTCATGCATTATTATACATATAGTGCATGCTCTGGACTTGAATATACCATAATATGTGCATCCATAGCTTTAGAATTTCTCAAGTGCATTATATGTCACCGAGGCCGTAGGCCAAGGTGATATATAGTGCACGAGAGAAATTCTTTATCTATGGATATACATTTTATAGTATATTTGACGACAATGAGCATGTACTATGCGTTATATAAGATGGGAAACTGCTTGTGGGATCGGAGCTCACCAAACTTATAAACATTGCAACATCCGTTGATAAAGTGCAACGAACTCCGTATTATCGATAATTTGTAAGTTATTGATACATTTGCCTATGGGATTTTGTACACAAATTATCGTGAAATATAACGCGTTATATACCACGGTCGTGGCCGTATACCGAATTACGCAATGGCATCTGACCAATCAGAAACCTTGTTTTAAGTAACACATCTTATATATTAATAGGCACTGCACTCACTTAAGTCACAATGAGATGGATAGTGAACTCGACAAAGTCTCGTTCATTATCCCATTGTGACTTAATGTTCATGCAGTGCGTATTGCACAATGCACTCGCAAACATGAATTATTTGTATAATATTGTCAATGCATGGACATGTATTTAGCTCCATCAAGATCTGTTTTGTCTTTCATTTCTACCAATGAAAATTTTGGTACTTGAAAACATTTTTTAGAAAAGTCGGAACACTAAAAAAATTGTTCTCATTTCCATTCAAAGATCACATTCCTTTTTTGTTTATTTGATTTTGATTTGGTTTTCTAGTTAGATTGCTATATTTTAAAAACAATATTCAGGATTCCATTTGCTTGAAACCATTTCCATCACATTCTTCTTACTAACACAACTTGTATTTGTTAGAAGAATGTATTATACAAGTATGTTTGAGATTAGTTTTGTAAGATTTATTTGTTAGTATTTTGATATTCATTCCATGACGGATGAATGTTGCTCATTTTATTTTGTCAAAGTTAGGGATATAATTTAAATTGTTGGATTTGAATTGATATGGTTTTTTAATAGATTGTTATATTTCGAAGACAGTTTGTAGGCTTGTATTTTTATTGAAAACCATTTCAGTCATGTTCTGCTGTCAAACGCAAGTACGTTTGAGCTTGCTTTTGTAAAGTCATTGTGATATACGCATTCCACGACAGATGAATGTTCCTTCCTACGTTTTATTTTTTTTTCAGTTGGGGAATCGATTGTTGGGAGGGCTCCACACAATTTGTTTCCTCCAGAGAGAGTCTATAGCAAAATATTGGAAAGGGGGAGGGGGTAGGGTGGTTCCTCTACCTCACCAACCCACCCCTATCATATTTTAGATATTTGAGGGTAAGGGTGGACATTTGCCGTCTCTGGTATTGAGCCCTCGTCTTTGTTTTGCTCTGTTATTGTTTTTTCTTTGTTAATTTGCTTTCCCTTTTATATCCATTCATCTTTATATTGAAGGAAACTACAACTTTCCATCATTATTACATATGTAAGCTGTTTTAAGATGTGTTTCGTTTGCTTGTACATTTGTTTTTAACACAAATGATTAGTATGTATTGTTACTACATTGGCTGGCAAACACTATACCTTTCACAAATCAATAAAGAAATCAATGCAACAGTGACTTAAAGAGCTCAGATGTAAAGAATGTACCGTAATACAACTCTGCTGTTCCTAAAACCAAGCATTTGCTTTTTGTGAAAGACCTGTGTTAACACTTTCACGAACTTTTCGTTAAATACAAATTTATGCCATATAGCATAATTATCTCCTCCCCCCCCCCCCCCAACCAAAATGATTGCAGTATTAACACCCCATCATCATTGTGACAAAGATTTTAAGAGATTTGGTGCGTTGTTCTGGCCAATCACATTAACATCTGTATCATTTTGATTCTTTTCATTCTGTATTTTATACTCATCAACTTCTCTTTGGCATCTTAAATTTCGTTTGGATTAGTGAAGAAGTTATACCCATTTTGAAATGTTGGAAGTTTATGTTGCATTTCTACAATGACATTTATTCTACAATGTCAAAATTCTGTTTCACTTTCTAAAAAAAGATGTGAAAAGTACTATTCAGGTAGTTGAATTGGAATACTATGACATGGAAAATTGCCAACTTTACTGGGAGCTTTATTGAAAGGGCAGAATCATACTTTTGAGAGTCACATTTCATTTTCTTTATATGGTATATTCCAAATGGTATGTCTTTCTTTTCAGCTGTGTTGTTCATATGGGGGACCACTCTGGTAATACAAGTACATGTATTAATATAAAAGAAGTTTAGCAAATGGTACATCAATTATGATATTAAAAAAATAATCACTGAAAGCCAAATTCATGCTTGTTTGCTTCTTTATTTTAAACACAACAGTAAATACATGTATAAATGCTGCCAAATACCAAATCAGGACAATTACATTAAATAGAAAAGAATATTGAAATTTAAAAACCTTCTTATCCACATGTAACTGATTACAATACCAGAAAAGCAGTATCCATCTGCTTTTTTTCTTGTTTTGATGAAGGGTAATGAGCTAATAGTAAAAGGTCCAGTCTTAATACATAACATCTGGGCATGATTTGCGAATAAGTGAAGGACTAGTAATGCTACGTTTACACTTTGTTCCCCGCGGCCACTGCAGACATGTTTGCCAAAAACATAGTGCGCCTCGGGATTTGGACATTTTTGCTTCCTGTCCATCTCCACCTCTAAGTTTTGTTACGGCCTATTACGTCATGTCACGTTTTGTTGCGTTCATCCATCCGCACAGGGACTGCCGTGGCAAATTTTTTTGTCAGTTGAAAAATTTGGCCTGGCATCCAAGGCAATCACGGACTGTCACGCTTACCCACCCCATCCCCCTGCGTTGTGTTACATCCATACCGTTTTGTCCAAGGTTGCCAGAAGCATCTTGCGCACTCCACAGAGTGGATTTGGGACTATTCAAGTCGCAGTGATTATCATTATTATTAAACGTGGACTGCCGCAGCCGCCGGGAACATTGTGTAAATGTAGCATACGAGAGACAAGCTGTGAAGAGTATTTGTATTTGCATTTCTTATCAAATACAATACTATGTTCATAAACGTAACACGTAATACTTGAATGAATATCCTCATGAATTCAAACATACAATCACAAGAGCTACAATTCTTCAACTTTCATGAGGCAACGACAATAAAAGTTTCCATATGACTCTGAAGAAAGCCAAGTACATGTTTTTTTAAAGCAACCACTGCACTCCTGGCTTTACATCCATTCTAAGGGACTTTCTAATCTTGTGCCCTTGATTTCTTCTTAGACTTTAAGTGATTGGCTGATAGTGCCTTTTATCCTCTAGAAAAGGCGCTGTATAAATCCAGTTATTATTATTACTATATGTATATATCATTAATGTATGGCCAATGGGCATAAGAGCATCAACTTCCTTTTGATCCTTTAGAACTTTGAAATAAGAGATGACTTCCCTACCAACTGAGCATTATGCTGTCATGTCTTTTGTAAATTTAAAATCTTTGGTGGAATGATTGGCAGTCAAACTGAAATAATCAATTGAATACATGAACGTAAAATATAAGCTACTTCAAAAGAACATAGGCTGCTTCAACTAAAACGTATACTGTTTCAAATGATCAAAGACAGAAGAAATGGTTAGGACAAATAATACGGCATGATGATGGCTTGATGATCAGAGTTGTAGAAGGTCGTCTGCATGGAGGAAAGGCGAAGGGAAGACCTTGTAGATGATTTAACTGCAGAATGTGGAGCAGCAGAGTATGAAGGGCTGAAACGGATGACTCAAGAGCGTGGTACTTGGAGAAGACATTTGTCATTTGAAACTGATGGGGTCACTGAACCTGTCATTCAACTGACGGATAAGTATCGATGAGTTTCACTGCTGCCCCTTTGCCTACTAATTTTTGCAATACAGATTGATTACAGAAAGTACAGACACTGGTGGCTACCCAAGTTTGCTGGTACTTTCCAGTTTCTCCTTTTAGTTACACTTCTCCATTATCTACATTATGTATTGATCTAGAATGCTAGGAATAACACATTCTCCATGAGCAGAAAGAGCTAAAGTCAAAGAACAAATTGAGTCAATTTTCAAACAGTATATTGTACTGTTTTCATATAAAGAGTGATTTGATTGTACTGATCACTCAACTCAATATTGGCAATGGAGTAAAAAATATATTTACCAGTTATCAATATCTTTGCTGGCAAACTGGCAACTTATGTGCCTAAATTTCAGCATTTTCATTCACAGTGCTTCATGTTATACACAATTTGTATTTTTCTAACCATTAAGGACTTGTTCAGATATGATGCGATGAACCCCCGTGGCTTTTTTTTGCACTAGTCAATGGGATACGAGGCGGCAAAAAAAAAAAACTCCTGCCAAGGCAAGAGACATTTTTTTGCCTCTCAGTGGCTAAAAGCTGTGGACCAATCAAATTCTTAAATAGCTGGTGCAAAATATGATGTCACGAGTATGTCTGCACAACTTTTGACAAAAATCTTTTATTTAAGCATTGATGCGTTAATACGCGTTAAAATAACATAAATAGCGTGATTTGCCGCACCATATCTGAACACTAAAAATGTTGCGTCACATCTGAACAAGCCTTCAGAAGTGGACAATAAAAATCATTGTTGCCAATTTGAGGAGGAAAAAGCCGATTAAGTAGCCCTCAAGAAAACTCTATACTGCTATGGGTTAACTGAATGTCCAAGTCCAAGGTATTTCATCTCATACATTCCTGATCACATCTCAGACTAAAGCATATCTGATAATTGTATGAAGTTGACAATGATACCTGAGCAGGGACGTCAATTTTCAGGCAAAAGCCTGAATTCAGGCCCTGGCAATTTATTTTCAGGCCATAGTTTAAACATTTTTCTGTACAAAATATTTCCTTCTAGGTGATTTTCAGGCCTTCTGATCAATTCTAACTGGCATCCCTGCCTGAGCTTTCATAGGAAGTGGAACGACACATCTAATGTTAATTCATATTCCAAACTTTTTCATAATACTTGGGGAAAGTATTGGACATAAAATGATGCATTGCATACCAAATACCTTTGGACATGCTAGGATATATAGTCACAGCAGTACATGTATTTCCTGATTAAATGATGTATTATGTATAGCAAAACAAATATAAGTAATGGTACATATAATTTGAATTACTTGATAAAAGCATAAGACTGATGATTTGGATATAACTGAAATTTTGACATTTCCAAATATTGGCTTGCTTTAGAGCAGAACTAAGAGTTTTGTATCATTCATGGAATAGATCAAAATAGGATTTTTTATGACATAAGCAGAACTGAAAAAGAAACATTATCTTGGCATCAAGAACCTTCACAATTAGGCCGGTCATCAAAAGTGTCTTCCCGCCTCTTTGATTTGTCCTCTCCTGACCGTTCTTTTACACCGACTTTCCCGATCCCCCATTGTTTTGTCTATGGAGGAACTGGAGGATCGGAGGGGAAAAGACCCTGAGCAGGAAAGACGCAAAAGGCTGCATTCCAAATTAGCTCTGACTTTTGATAAAGTGCCTTATCATACAAATACTATCAAGTACTTCAATCACTGTATTCTACAAGTTTAGAATATTCATGAAACTTTTGAAACGATTAAAATTTTGTCCAAGGAAGAATAGATTTTGGCAAGGTATTTCAAAAAAACCCAACAACTACCCCCTAAAAACAAACAAACAAAAAACAAAACAAAAAAGAACAAAACAACCAAAACATAAACATGTATGAAGAGGAAGCAATTTGGCAATAGTATGGTCACTATACATCAACATACACTGAAGCATTATAATAAACTGGATCTTAGTCTGTGTATCAGTCATTAGGTGCAAATAATTGAAAGTTGAATTTTCATAAAGATAAAAAGATATTTTTGGCTTTGTCATACATTTCCTTTCATCTCAAGAAAGCTTACACGTCTTCTTGCCATATTTTGATTCATCTAGCGACACATATATTGCATACTGGATGCTGACCCAACTCGTTGCCGCTTTCTCTGCAGACTCTGGTAGAATTCCTGGATATCATTGGCTGTCACTACCTGCATTTTAAAGAGAGAGAGAGAGAGAGAGAGAATAGTAAGCCCAATCATCTGTAACATAAACTATAAAATGATCGCTTGTGTCACCTATAATATAGTCAATAATGTAGTATAAAACAAGGTCTAAAATACAGCCTGTATGAAAATAAATTCAACAGAATATGAAAAACCACACAGTTGTCATCTCTTCTACAGCAACACTTACCACTGGCATGACATTGATCTACATTTGCCACTCTCCAGCCGAGTGAAGGAAGGTTATACTTTCTAAATATTTGAATATTCCAAGAATATTCTATACATCTGTTCCTTTGTAAGAGATAATCAACGTTTAGAATCAATTCCGTCTGGCTTGTTTTTCACAATGTAACTGCTTAGCCAGTAGTCTGACTTATCTATCAACATTCTTCTGGCTCAATAGTGATGATCTCTTCTCATTCAAACAGGAATAAAATGTAAAATCGCCAATAAATCTTACCTTTCCTTGTTCGGCAAAGCCCCTCAAGAAATCACTCAGAGCTGTCTTCATGTCATGATAGCCTAAAGACAAACAAGACATATTTACAACAATTAACTAGATGAATCCTCGACAGTGCATGGGCAAAATTCATGCCTCCGCCATTGCCAGATCAGAAATATGCACACCTGAGCCAAGCCTGAAAATGATTCACCAAATACAAGTTATCATGTTAAAGAGTCATTTTCATGTATACAATGACCACTATGACCTTTGACCTCATGACCCCCAAATCTAATCAGATCATTGTCCTTCCCATATGCATACATGAGCTGAGTTTGAAGTTGATTTGTCAAATGGTTCTTAAGTTATCGCGAGAACAAGCCATTTTCATGTATATAATGACCTCCATGACCTTTGACCTTTGAACTTGTGACCCCCAAATCTAGTCAGATCATTGTGCCTCCCATATGCGTTCATGAGCCAAGTTTGAAGTTGATCCGTTCTTAAGTTATCGTGAGAACAAAAACGGGACGGACAGACAGACTAACAACCCGAAACCATAATGCCTCCGGCACCTACCTTCGGTGGGCAGTGGCATAAAAATCATCAAATTTGTCACAAATTTACATAGTAATAAATGTATCCATAAATTTCAACATAAACTGAATGTACCACAAAATTCTGATTTCTAAAAAAATACATAAACTAGTTTAAACAGATTTAATTGCTTGACTGCTCAGCCGTAAGTAAGTCATCTCACACATCCAATTGGTGCCTTGCAAAATATAATGTAAGGTTCTGTTTGGAACCTCTTATGTTATTGCAACAGGAATTTATATCTCTTTCAAAGTATCCTAACAGAGCCATACAGTCCTTGGGGAATACAATCTGGAGATGGCTAAAGATTTATGATATGATGCTAGAGTTGTCCTCGGCTCTTACAGTAAAAGTAAAAGTTGCCAATTTGAGATGCCAATAATAACACAGAGATCTAAACTTAACACAGTGACTTCATATATTTCGTCCAATTTAACTCAAACTTCCATTGCCTACAAATCAACCATCAAATCTGTTTTCCAAAATTATTGCTCTTATTCGTAGCAACTGCCATCAACGTTACATTGCCATATTGTTAGGTATGGAGAAAGGATAGTTGTCTCACCATGTAGCATCTCCCCTTGGTGCACACGATCCATGTTAGACAGTGCCTCCATGCCCTGATCGTACTGTGACCTCTTACGCTTGCCCTTCCCTCTTTCCTCGTATGCTGCTACAGAATCAGATGGATCTGTCAAGAAGCTCACCTTCAGTCTGTCATACATCACCTGTTGAAAAATGGTGGAGGATAGTAGGGTACAGGAAATGATCAAAAACAGGCACGAAAGAAATAAAACGTTTTTTTTTTTCTTTTTTCTAGACCTGAAGGTTTACATACCATATGGATAAACTAAATCCTCATTTTTCTATGACACAGCCATGCAAATTTTAAAGAAGGTACAAGTTTTTATTCAAAGGGATGTTACTCAGTCTTGCCCTTTTCATGCTTTTGCCTCCAAAAGGTATCAAATATAAAACACTGTTGTATTTATACATTACAAATTACTTGATCCACTCATACACACTTCTTCCCAATACATAACAAATCCAGTGATCATATGAAAAATTGGTGACTTCAAAGAGGTGAACACCCAAGGGTAAGTTTTGGTGACTGGACATTAGCTATGTCAACATGTTCTCTGGGTTTCTTTGAATATGTCCAATATACAATGTAACAGTTCAGATTTTAGTTTAAGTTAAGGGTAAGGATGAGGGTTAGGCATTAAGTTTGTCTAAGGTTAAAGTTAGAACTTTTGCTAACATATAAAATCCATCCCTGCGCCCTGTGCAATGGTCTGTTGTCTACCCCTGTCTACAACTCTCTACATTTTCTGTGGCAGGAGAACCAAAATGTCGTACGGCTTTCTACCAAAAATCCTTCGTGTATTTAGGCTCATTCAATTGGAACCAATCTCCTGTGGCAGGAGAACCAAAATGTTGTACGGCTTTCTACCAAAAATCCTTCATGTATTTAGGCTCATTCAATTGGAACCAATTGCCCGACCATGTACGGCTCTCAAAATCTTTCCACTCATTTAGATATCTTCTTAAGCGCATGTAGACAGATATCTTATCAGATCGTCCTTTTCAATCAGCATTACACCACTTAATTGATCACTGTTTTATTTGTCCATGTATTCCCAGTTCTTCACAACTACACTTAATCTTGATCCTTATCCTGTTTATCTCTCTCTCTTAATACATCCATCTCTCCTTCTATGCATTTTAGCATCAAAACATTTATTTCCTTTTATTTTTGTCTTGTTGCATGTAATTAATAAGTTAGTATGACTGATGTTAACTCAATACCTAATTGATGCTGTATGTTTTCTTGTTTTTATTTTTATTGCTTAAATTAAATTGATTCTCACTGTGTAGTGCAATGCCTTAAATTTTCAACAGCTCATCCTGCATGTCATTCATCCATTTTTCATGTAATTTCTTACTCTAAGAGTTATTTTCTATTTCATCAATTTTACTTAAGAACTAAACAGAGCCCTGAGGAAGACCAGCTTGTTTTAATGTCAGCGTGTTTCGTATACATCTTGCCATTTTTATCCCGTAATATTTCCTTTTTTATATTATGCTGTTCGATTTCGTTATGCCTTTTTATCATGTTGTGCTTTTTAGATCTGTTTTGCATCTGTATGTTTGATTGTTTTTATGCTGATTCAGGCCACTCTGTATAAATATTCGAGAATAAATAAATAAATATTAAATAAACTAAATGGTTATGAATAGCTTCAACCTACAATATTACTTTGGTCCTGCCCTATCATCCCCTCACCTTACATTCTGGACAAGTACAAAGCTTGGTTCGCCATCCCATAGGCCAGAAAACAGCACCTTTCTTCCTTTCAATTGTTCTATTGCCGAGTTGCTTCAGTTTGCAATCTTCAGTGCTCAAGTTCTTGTCATCCTCTGTACTTCTTTGTACAGGAGCAGGTGCTTGCTTGTCTGGGGTTGGTAAGGTAGCATTTGAAGAAGATGAAGTGGCCTCAGATGTTGAGACTTCCTCCTTGACAGTTGCTGATGCGGTTGCGGTTGTTGTTGTTGTTGATGGTTCAACTTGAGCGGTGTCATTGCCATGGGAGCTGCTTGCAACACTGCTTTCCACACGGGTATCAGTTTTGGGGGCATCTCCTGCCCCTAAAAGCTTTTCAGGACACCTGTCCGAGTCAGTTGAAGATGACACAACATCCGATTCAGCAACCGTTGCAATGGCTGAACTGCTTGATGACTTCTCTATGACAGTATCCTTCTCTTTCCTATGTATTGCTGCTGATGAAACATTGCTCAAAGCAGCTAGTTCAGATGTCTCTGCATCTCTTGGTGTCTTGGCATCTAGTCCAACATCAAACTCACTCTTCACTTCATTGTCCTTCGTTACACTTTCACATGATCTTGGAGCAGCATCCTTTGTTATCACTTCATGATTTCCATTGGGAGGATTTCCATCAGCTTGGCTTGAAATCGGTGTCTTCTGTTCAGTAGAAGTCACATTGATGTTGCCACACGCTTCCTCTTGTATTACTTTTGTTTCTGTTTTAAAAGCACAAAATTTCAAATAACATCTTGCCAAATGTTAGAAAACAGAAGGGCAGATGTGTTGGACTTGGATATCAATGGGTGCTATAACAAGTAACCATGACATAAACCGAGTTTAGATACTGCCATCAAATGCTAAACAGATTCCACAACATTTATACCTTAAAACTTACATGGGCAATTCCATGATTAAGTGGACATTGGCTCAAACTTTATTTTTGCTCTTTCTCAAATTCAGGTCAGTTTGGGGGGTTAAAATTCATACAGAAATTGTTGATACAAAGGGGTTTCATACTCGCCAAAATTTTTTTTGTCTAAAATGTCCCCTTATAGGAGAATCCAAACCATCCAAAAGTTAGATATATGGGACTACACACAGTTTTTTAGACCTAGACAGAAAATATTGTTTCTTTTGTGAAATAATTCAATTGGATAATCTGAAGGAGATTTAGTCACACCAAATCAAAAGAAAGTATTCAATAATAAGTTGCTGAAAAGGTATAAAAATCTCAAATATGTAGTGCTGGACAAATTGAAACATGACTAACCGTAATGTTACTAACCAAGATTTTAGTCTCTACTTTAAAAAGTAGAGAGGTAAACTCTTAAAAAATTGGGGTAAAAATTTGTCATCATTTAAGAAGTAATACTGATATGGCTCTAAGTGTGAGGTACGTCACAGTAAGAAGGAATATTTTTTCAAAAACTTTGGTTTTTTTTCTCACGTCCTTTTTCTGTAACGTTACTAACCGTGGTCAAACATTCTCATAATATCTCTGATATTATTCAGTTACTTTTGATTTCTTGATTTATTGTAGACCTGGGGAGGGTGAATATATATTTACAAGATTAGAACCTCAGATGGAATAGCTATTGAATCAGCTGTATCAAAAGTATCAAAATTTTACTTAAATGTAACATTACTAATCATGGAATTGCCCACATGGGGAAAGTCATTCCACAGTACATGAACACAAACTTGAATGAAAAGCTCAAATTATGGATTGCTGGCCTTTCAAAGGCTACAGGTTTTGGATTTTTCCAACAATTCTGAATCTAAATGTTTTGATATCACAGAATACTCAACTTTTTACACTAATACAAACTGAATACAATTTTATGTACATACCTACACTATGGAGAGTATAATTCCAAAGAAAGTCACACTTGACCATGCATGTCTGACAAACCATCTCTTGGTATTCATCACTCTCAGGTACACCATCCAATTCCAGATGCTGTTGGCATAATGATAAAATGGAATAAAAGTAACTGCTTACATTACATCATCAAACTAGGACTTTGGCAACAATTAAAAATTTTAATGTAATGAGCTGCAATAAAAAATGAAGCAAATATTGCAAACTCTTTAAGGGATCCCCTAAATAAGAAACCACAGATAAAACTTTCACTACAAACTTTTTCAGTTCTAAGTATGATAACTGATAGTTAAGAGCACGATAAGATTCAAATTATGTTTACAATTCTTAATCACTGTTTGCTGTGATTAAAACAGTGTTCCAATATACAAAATTTACAATTCATGAGCCTGTTTGGATCTCATGGAAGACAAGAAAGAATTATGTCCCAAACAGCATATTCCACATTAGGACATGGACAGTTATAAGCACCTCAAAGGCTTACCCTTCCAGTGCCATTAACTTTGAAATTATGTATTACAAAATACAAATTATGAATCATGGTGCCATTCTCAAACTTCTATTGGTATGCAATGGTATAATTCATAGAATGTGAGGAAAACAAACCTCTTTTCACTAAAACATATGAATGTAGAACTGGTTGGTTCAATAACTTACCCTGCCATGAAACCAGTCTTCACAAACCACACACTGAATCATCTCATCCTCGATCTGGATTTTAATACAAAATAATACTGATTAATCAAGTTGTTTAAACAACTGATAAAAGGACCAAACATAAAATAATTTTCAGTTAAAATCTTATAGTAAACTGACAATTAGCTTGCAAACTACTTTGCTTACTTGAACATGGTAATATCTTCCAATACAATATAGTAAAATAATTCTAAGTATCTAAATCAAATTGACTGAAAGATATGATTACAATAAGGGGAAAAACAAACATTCAAATAATAATTAATGAAAAAAAAAAAAAAACCTCGTACAAAACATCAGTGCTATGAAAGATCACTGATTATAAATATGTGGTATGGTTCTAATGCATCATAGTTGGATACAAATTCTATTATTCAGGCACTTGTGATATTTTTTTGGTTGTTAAAAGTATATCTCTGAAATCTTTTCCTCTTACTAACTAATTAACTAACAAATAAATAAACAAACAAACAAACAAACAAACAAACAAACAAACAAACAAACAAACAAACTCACTAACTAACAGAAAGGCATTACATATCACAGACAAGAAATTGAAACCTATTTCAAGTTAAGGTTTTCTTTATATTGTGATATGACATAATATAAAATGGAAAGTGAAAAAAAAAGAAAGGGGGAGGGGGCAGAATAGCAAGAGAGAGAGAGAAACAGTGGATAAGTACAAAAAAGAGATGGTTCTTACCGAATCATCTGGATCAGGGTAGGGCCTATTGCATGTGCAGTAGGCTCCAGCGAAATTATGGTTGTATTGGTTTTCTGAGTTCACTGGCTGTTTAATCTGCAGATAACAAGAACCCATTCAAAACTTATCTATGAAATGAGTGCAATGAATAACAGACAAATTATTTCAATATTTACTAGTCCAATCATAGCTCCTGATAAAGGAGACACAGAGAGACAGAGACAGAGACAGAGAAAGAGAGAGAGAGAGACAGACAGACAAACTGAGACAGAAAGAGAGAGGGAATTTGAGAAAGCTGGAGAAAGAAGTAAAATACATCCTTGAGAAGAACCATGGCATCAGAAATATCAATAATTTTACTATAATTGAGATTAACTACTTGTTAGAAAAGAAAGCAAAGCAAGTAAAAATGAAAAAAAGAAAAAGAAAAGAAAAGAACGAACATTCCTGATTATTCAGAATTTTAAATACATACATGTACATGTAGATAACATTTGTCTTAGAATAATAACTCACTTTGATGAGCTTGCAAGTCAAGTCAGGAAACTTTGAATTCCCACAATCACACTTAAAGTTCCTGGAAAAGAAAGAAAGAAAAAAAAAACACATGTATTATTCCACCACTTCACTTACATGTATTTTGAATTCTTTTCTCTAATCAATATTTTAAGTTCCACTTGAGTATGAATTTTTTTTCTTCTAAGAAATGTAATAAAAATAAAATAAAATGAAAAGTAAAGAAGTACATGTAAGTAAAAGTTATAATAGTAGAAACCCACAAAAAAATCATTTTAACTTTTCCACAGGCTCTTCAAGAGCATTCCCTCTAAACTTTTCCACTGCAGACTACTCCAAAAGCTATCTGTACTTAGTTTAGTACCATCTTTATGCTTAAGTTGCTTACCTTTTTGTATACAACTCCACAAACTCATGGCCCTCATGGCATTCATAACTGCAAGCCAGGCAGATACCAGCCAATGAACCCTGCCTGCTTTTACATGTTAGACAAGCATACAGAGCCTGTCTGCTCACATAGCCCTGAAAATTAAAGAGAGAAAAAACGAAAGTGAAAATCAAGCCCACTTTCTTCTAAAAATGAAACAGAGAGTCAGAGAGTGAATAGGAATAAAAGAATTTTGTTTAAGTGGTATTAAATGCTTTCTCAATGTGAGACATGATGTAGACCTGTTATTCATGTAATGAACAGCATGTGCATCATTCCTGGTGACTGAAACAAGAAATATCACTGAAGGTGATTAATATCCCCGCCCCAATGTATGTGGCAAATTTCCAGAGCATTGCTCTAAAAATGAGGAAGTACTTCTATTAATATTTCCCGATTTATTATAATATGCCGTTAGCATGGTAAAGCAGTTTTCAACACATCAAAGAAATGTCTTGCACATCTTCACCACAAAAGTTCAGATGTAACAAGAGACATTGGGCTTGCAGAGAAACAATACAGAAGAAAAGTTCTGATATCCTTTTCCTTCTTTTCATTGATACTTTTTTTTTTCCAAAAAGCTATATCTAAAATTTGCCCAAGACAGAATTTTAATCTGACATCAGTCATTATGAATACTGTTACTATTCTAAATGTTGTTATCTCCTTCCTCATTTCTGCAAACCCGGAGAATAGGGAACCAAACGTGCGGGCTGTATTTATTGGCATGCAAGCAAATGTAGTGCACCTGCAGTGGCAGCGAGGACTATAGGCACAAGATTTTGCGGGGAAACATTTGCGATTTTGAAAAAAGATATTTATGGCCCAAATCACAATTATTCTCATCAAATAACCAAGAATCTGCGAGCTGAGAGGACAATGTGATATGTCAGAACATGTTTACCTGACAAAAACATATTTAAATACCATTTTGAACTTGATTATAGCCTACTGACCTTGTCCCATACCTTGGTTTTGGCTGTCTTTGCACTGTATAAATGGCACACGCACTACTACTGGGCTGCATTTCATGAAACCCTCACAAGTCTAAGTGCATGGACATCCCATTGAAGCGTGTGTTAACTCTACAACACATGTTTCATTGGGATGTCCAAGAAGTTAGACTTATGACGGTTTCATGAAACCGCCCCCTGGTTCCCTATTCTCCAGGTCTGCCCCTTTTCTTCATCTGAAGCAGTTCTTCTCCATCTTTCTTCTGTTAACTACCAATATATGATGAGTGGCCATAGCAAGACGCATCAAGAGCTTCTGGAATTTGCACGCTATGCATTCTACACTGGCATGACTGGTGAGATTGCTGATCAAAAATTACTACTCAATTTGCAATGAAGGACGTGTAGTTTGTTATCAAATGCTATCGATCACTATAGGCCTATGTGATCATGATCATATATCTGGTCACCTCGCTGCCAATGACTTATTTAGCAAATCCTTGGTCTATGGTCTGCATGTATGTTCGCTGTCGGAAACCATCGTTTCTAAATATCATGAGCGAGCAAAGAAATACACACTCTTTTTGATGGTAGAGGTAGCAAGGTCAGGTAAAAAAAATTATTAGTTTCTCATCCTAACTTTTTGAAAAAAGGAGGATGAGGGCACTTTTTTTTTTTTGCCTTTTCCAAAACAACAGTTTTTCCCTAAAGACGACAGATATAATGTCTTTTCAGCAAGATTTCCATATGTGCCTCGCCATATGTTTTTACATGTTCATTTCAAGTCATTTTTAAGTACGGTACGATATGTAGGCTGTGTGTGTGCGAGGTTCAACGGCTGGAAACAGCGAAAAGTCAATCAAAATTTCTTCTTTTTACTGCTTTTAAAAAAAAAAAAAAAAGCTTTTTTTGATGCGGCGGCAAAAAACGATGCGGGCGGGGACAAAAACTAATTTTTTTTACTTGGCCTATCCATTCATTGTGAACACATGAAACATCTGAATTATTTATTTGGTCCCAATTCGTTTGCTTTCAAAAACATTCAACAATTTCATTTCACGAGGGAGCGCGGCGAGCAAGGAAAAATATACTGTTTGCTGGTAGAAGTAGTAACCTTTCAGTAAATTACATTGTCAACATATGAAACATCTAAATTATTTATTTGGTCACCTCACTCGCCAAATTAGATTGATTTCAAAACATTAAACAATAATGATTTAACGAGCGAGCGCAGCAAGCGAGGAAAAATATACGTTTTCTATAGAAGTGTTATTTCGTTATTGAAATACATTGTAGCCATATGTAAATAATCTTTTCGATCACCAGTGTGCTGAATATGACTCCATTTAGGTACCTCGCTCACCGTCCAAAACCAATCTGTTTTCACGAGTGAGCAACGTCAGCGACCCCAATCCCCCACATGGATCAGTCAGCAGTAAAACTCAGCACAATGCAGATGTGTTTGTAAATTTGTGAACTCTGCCCCTCACTGCCCAAATATATTTTTCTAATCGCTTCTGAAATGAGCTGATTGCCATGGCCGAAATTGTTGTTTCTTGCTTTTACGAGAGTAGCAAGCTAGCGAACAAAAAACTGGGAATTTTTTATTTCACCTTGGCCATTATCTCAAAAGGTGTATCTATTTTTAGGTAAACTTGCTGCTCTATTTCTTGGAGTGAAATCCAGATGTATTTATATTACTAACCTTCTATGAGTGGAAGAATAGTTTAGTAGCCTATGCTATGAGTCTGACATCAGAATTCAGATTGAGACACAAGATGCAATCTGATTCCTTTCATTAGAATTCTGTCATCGGCATTGCTTACTTGCTAGAGAGCACTTCTCGATTCCCCATTTTCCTTTTCCTTGTTTTCCCCTTTCTTTCTTTTCCCCTCACTCAGTATCCTCCTTTTTTGGGGGAGGGGGGAGCCCCCTCCCTTGCAAATGTTAAATCTGTTTTGGCATGCTGCACCAGTTGACTGGCCTGTAGACTCGTGTCAGCTTAGTCATGACTCATAATAGTCTCATACTCATAATCATAGAGTGTATATCAACCTCAAGTCAACATGAGTAACTGCTAGAAGGTCTTGGCACACTGCACCACTCACCCACCCGACAGTACCGCCGAAGCGTCGGCGGTGCGTTCTGTGGAAGTACGGTATCAACTCACCATCGGATACGTGCAACATTTATCATCACTGTCACCAAGGACTGCTGCTGCTTCTTCCTCGAGTTCATTATCCTGCTGTAAGACATCAACCATAGAAACAACATCATGCTCATCGTTATCCATGCTGACAAGGTACTAGGCCAACATTAAACGATTAATTGTAGTATCTTCCCGGTCCGGTTCGTTCAGCTCTGGCTCTGCATATCGCATGCATATGCAGACCGCGCGCGCTAGATGACGTCATAGAACGGTATTCATAATTACGAAAAAAATAAAGAAAGAAAGAAGAAAAAAAAAAAGATACACACAATTGATAAATTCTGATTAAATGAGTGATAAAAGTCCGTGTCAAACTAATTGTGTGGTTAAATGAGCAAAATTGCTCCAAGCAGTTTCAATTTTCTTTTTCTATAAAAATCAAAGTGAGGAGGAAAGGAGCTGGAGGAAAGCTAAACCCAAACGATTAAACAACAACAACAACAACAACAACAACAATAGAACTACAAGAAGAAGAAAAAAAGAAAGAAATTAAATCAAGATGATAATCCAAGCATTTCAGCTCTAAAGTCGTCTAAAAGAAGCCTAC
>CM057152.1:28615351-28629136 GCA_029962745.1 Echinometra lucunter
TTTTTTCTGTGGAGGAGAGGTTGTCTTGTAATTTGCTTCTTATTTTTCATCCCCCTTCTTGTATTCTATTATGTCACAGTTATTGTCACCAAGTTCAATGACTGGTGTGTTTTTGCTCAATATTTCATGTTAATAGATCATTGACTCGTAAAATTATGATTGTCAATATTTTTATAGTACTTTGTAAATGAGAGATGAATTTTCAGCTGCCTAATAGCTGAAGCAATCAATATAAGTTGCCATGGAAATTGATTTTGTGGGATTCATATTTGTATATTCTGTATCATGTCTATATAACAGTGACCCCATATCTGTGTTTGAAGGTACGAGGAAAGGGACCGGTGTAGTAAACACTTATGGATGTGTGTTGATTCTGTAATAAATGCAAATGAAATGGAGATTAATAAACTTAAATGTGTGTATCAACCTTTATTGCATTACTGATTTGGGATAGAGTATGATGGTGAAAAGTAAGAGAGAAAAGTGTATTGTGAAATATGAATTATAGTGTACCAGTTACCTAAGGTACTAATTGTGTACCAGTTACTATGTTCGAAATGACCACTCCCCCCCCCCCCCCCAAAAAAAAAAAGAGAGAGAGAGAGAGAGAGAGAGAAAACACTTTTCCAGGCATTCTGGAGTTTAACAGGTAAGGAGCTCAAAGAAATGAAGACCACAACAAGTGGAATCGGATGGTGGTTTGATTCAGAATTTCATTGTTAATGATGCATAATATTAATGATAAATTAATCCTATCAACTTAATCACTATTACTGAACTGATAACTGATAAATGATATTAATGGTAAATGAATGAAGGAGTAAATGAAATTAACGATGAATTAATGATGGAGTAAATAATACTAATGATAAATTGAAAATGAAGGAATGAGTGAATGAAAATCACAGAAATGAAAATAAATTTATAAGGAAGAAATAACCAACTGAAGGTGTCCGCTGTCTCGGGCAATCATCTCAGGCATTCATATTTGCTGTCAAGGATTAAAACAGCTTCAAAATCTCCCCCCCCCCATAAAGTCCTCAAATTTCTGTCATTTCCTGACAAGGCTAAAGAGGTAAATAAAATGAACTATATATGCCATATGACTAAAGTAAACCCCCCTCCTCTCTTTTCTTTGATCTGTTTAATTCTGCGCTGGCTTTGATTAAAAAAACTAAACTACTTGACTTGAGGGCAGGGTATTTTGATGGGGGGGGGGGGGGGGGGTGCAAGATGAACCACATTTGAATTTTGTTTACATTTTAAATGAACAAACAGGGCTATTACATAGTTGCATGACCATGGCATCTCTTCCCCATACTCTCCCTTCTTCTCCCCCATACTCTACCTTCTTCTCCCCAACCCCTTCCTCTTCTTTTTTTTTTCACTTGAAAATCATATAGGGGAGGCCTGCCCCCCCCCCTACAGTGCCACCCCTGTTTGAGGGTGTTGGTTTCCTTTAAATACTGTCTTGATGAATAGGGAGCAGGCCTGCAACGGAGAGAGAAGTAGAACTAGAAGAGAATAGAATTAAGGATGAAAAAAATGCAGTGTATTTCAAGGGTAACAAATAAAAGTAAACTATATAAAAAATAATAGCTCCATGTCTGTTCTGTAAGAGTAATTATTCGTTTCAAATTTGTATTTTTTATTATTTCTTTTTTTGTGTGTGTGTGAAAGAGTGAACATTTCATTTGAAAATTTGCTTAAGCACTTTGAAATGTCTCCTCATAATTTTGCTGTGTACAGACTGAAGATTAATTTTGCATCACATATTTCTGGTTAATTTGTCTTGTAACAAGACTAGGCCTACTTCTGATGTATGGGACCGACAACACAAGCTCAAATTTAACAGTGGTGCGTTTAATTTCCTGAATATTCTCAAGGTGTGTATTCTAAAGTTAAGCCATAGATGATAGACTTTCTGCATTTGTATGCCAGGTCTTATTGGTAGATGTTTTTATCAGCAGAGTGGTAGAAAGTGGCATGTTTCGTGGTATCACGTTAATTGTAGCCCCATCTATTCAAATTCATGTTCGGATTTAGTGCATTTGGCGAGTAGACGGTCTAATTTTGCATTAATTGTTAGATCTGTTATGTTTAGTGTTAACTGTTAGATCTATGCCCGAATTATCCTGAAATAAGTCCCCTCTCATTTGCTGTGTATTCACGTCTAAACAGAGGTGGAACGAATATCATCACTGCATACAGTGCCAGAGACGCCAAGGTCGACTGGTCAAAGACCAGCAATGTGTAACGTTACTTGTTACTTAAATGTTAGTGCAGTGTTACCCCGTTAGATTTTAAGAGTTATAGTAAGTTATAGGCAGGCCGGCAGGGGACCGTGAGATTGCCAGGCTTGTGTATAATATGGGGATAGGCTGTGATGTAGGCGTGAGAATGAGATTTTGGGGGGTGCGCAAGAGCCCCTAATGCAGGAGTCTCACACTGCGCCTAATGTGTCAGACTTGCAGACGTGTCAAGTCTCGCGCATTAGGCGTGAGACTCCCGCATTGGGGGCTCTTGCTCATCCCCCAAAATCTCTTTCTCAATCTCATGCCTACACCACAGCCTATTCCCAAATATATCATATACAAGCCTGGCGTTCTCATGCATTGCCTGCCTACAACCTGCATTACTGGTCTTTGACCTTGGCGTCTCTGGACTTGACATGTCTGTCACTGACACAATAAACCACTACTGTGCAGATTGACAGATTGATTTGATTTTGGATGGGGGGGGGGGGGAATAGCCTGGAGGCTCCTAGAGTGATAAAAATATTTTAAAAAGTGCTAACGCTACTTACTCTCCATGGAGCCTGACATTTTTACCTTCGCTAATGAAGCTAGTAGCCATTGCGCCACTTCAGAACAATCCCTGGAAAATGACTTTCCCATGGGCCATTGACACTACCAGCCTTGTAACTATTGGCTGTGGTCATAATGATTTTTTTTTTTTTTTAACTCTCTAGGAGCCTCCACGCTGGGGGGGGGGGGGGGGGGGTGTGGGGGAGTCGCAATAATGCCAAGGAATGATCAACTTGTTGCATGCCGTGAAGTGCATATGTGGAGTGATATCTTAGTCTGAGATATATCTCTCTCTCTCTCTCGCTCGCTCTCTGTTTTCCATAACTTTGAGTGCAAGGACCTAATTTATTTGATTCATTAAAAAATGCATTTTTGCATTCAACGACACAGGCGATGTACATTCTTTCATGATAATTGAACTAATTAGGTCAAGATAAGTTGATCTATTAGTAGTGCTAACGTTAGCAGTTCTTGTCAGTAGATTGCAAATGCCAATGATGACTTTTATTTCTCTTTGTGATGCAGGATGGGCTCAAAAACAGAGGACTGATGATGGCCAGATATAGCAAGCTGCAGCTCCAAGTCCTGCAGCTGTATAAATCTTTCCTACGTGTAGCCGAGAACAAACCAGGAGTGAAGCCTCAGATTCAGTATGAATTCAGGAAGGGTGCCAAGATACCTCGCACTGATTTAATGCGGATAGAACATGTGATACGAAGAGCTGAGAGACAGCTTAAGATGCTTCAAATGGGAAGTGTTGATCGAGCTGGAACTTTTACCAATGATAAAGCAGATGACAGTATTGGTGGTGGGAAGGTAGACTCGAAAACTCATAGAGCTGAACCAAGAACAGATTCAGATAGATGATGGAGTCCTTTCATCAAGAGGCAAAAGGACTGGATCTTAAGTCCATCTTCGTTCATTGGCGTTATTTTTGCCTTCATTGCTGAAGATTGATGCATGATGAGGAAGGATGGCTTTAAGATGAAGCAGAGTTGACAATGCAACTCCCTTGCAACACAAACCTGTCTTTACTCAAGATATTCTGGGAACATTAAAGAATTGTTTATGTGCATTATGATTAAAGTTCATTTGTTTTTGTGAAGTCATCTAAAAATTTCAGCTCAAATAGATACAAAGATTGGCCTTTTGGGGGTCGGGATGTATTTTGTTTATCATGATTTCAAACATTTAAGATTAAATAGCAATTTTTTGTTAAAATAAAATGCCTTTTATAGTGATAAAGTACAGGTACATGTATGCCAGTATGTGTCATTGGTATGCAGTTTTCAGCTTTCAAAGTAACCATTCACTGCCATTGTTCCTGTTTATTTGGAACATTCTTGTACTCTTGTTTAAATGTGAAACTGATGATTTACAATTATTTACCTTCATCCCCAATCAGCGGTAAAAAAAGGAAAACAAAACAAAGGGAAAACAAATATGTGAAAGATACATGTGTAAGTGAAATAATCCAGCAGTTTAGTGTATTATGTTATTCAAATAACTGTTTATGTAATAGAACTGAAGTTTGGATATTTAAACAAGTTACATGTCTAATGTAAACTGACTTTGTTTATAGAGTAAGGTACATGTAGCTTAAAGGAGAAGTCTAGGCGATTTCTGTAAGCATGGATCATAAAGAGAAAAAATGTGCAGAGAATAAGTGTGCACGCGCTGTGCAAATGCATCACCTACGTCACACGACCAATGACCATATTTGGGTTTCAGTGGGAAATTCAATTATTCGGAGTAAAAAAGCGAACACTTAATCGGTATTTAAAAATTACAGAAATCACTTTGATAAATGAAAGTAGCATTATCTGTTAGCTTGAATTTTAAGCTTTATAGTGTAATTTTAATGAAATCGTCTGGACTTCTTCTTTAACAAAATGTTTGGAATGAAGATGCTTCCAGAATTCAAAATCCATAGTTGTTTGAATTGTTTTTCTTTTATTGCCACTCCATTTTGCCAAGTTTCCTAAGTTACCTTTTTTTCACATGCTACACAGCAATTCTGTGCAATTTGTCATGGAGTATATCATTTTGATAACTTAGTGATAAATGTTGTGATGATTTGTTTGATTTTCATATTTGAGAAGAGAAAAAGCAGGGTATTATTTTTTTTTGGAGGGGGGGTTTGTTTCGTTTTTTGTTTTGTGTTTGTATGAGGTAAAGCAGTTTTGGTTACATATTGTTTTATATCAAAGTGTGTGATATTTATATCAATAAAATTACAAAGAACAGACCATACTGATGATTGCAAATTATGTACATTTACAGTATATGTTTTGATTCTTTAATAACAGTTATTTACCCAGCTAGCAAAATATCTGGGCCGGTATTCAATTCAGTACTTAGCCATAATTTTAACTATTTTACAGTTTTCCATTTAAGTAACATACTTGACCATCTTCTGTATTGGGTTGAATCTTTTGGCAAGTATTTTACCCTAAATCTGAGGCAACACCTAGCAGACTTCATAAGCAAATTACTTTGGAAGTCTGATTGTTTTTACATACATACATACAGTCATATGCTGCGCAAAGGTAAATTTTTAACCGTGCACACAATGTCACAACCTTGATGTACGTTATTTGGGATAGACTTTATGATGTCACAATGGTTATCAGCAAGTATTTTGTCTTAAAGTCGGCTTGCTAATGTAAAACACTTTGAAATGATCTGAATACGAATATGGATACGAGTTGAGGCTTTTTACTTCAATAGCCAGGTAAAATGCCAAGTAATTTACTTACTTAGTCTGTGTATCGCATTGAATACCGGCCCAGGAGCCCGTCTGTGTTTATCGTGGGCTAACTGGGGCCCATTTTCCCCATACAGAAACCATGGACCCAGATGGACTTCCCATTTGAGACCCATATACCGTACCATTTTGCACCATGGGCCCCATATGGGTTCTAAATGGACCATTGGTGGAGATAATCGTGACTTTGTGGGATAATTTCCCCACAGGGTCATGATTTTTCTCCATCAATGGTCCACATGGAGTCCATGTGGGATCCGTGTGTCTTGGAGTTTGGTGGGTTTACTCGGTTATATGTGGTAGTAAACATATACTTGGGACCCAGATGGGGGCCCCATGATGCAGACAATATATGGGTCTCAAGTGGGAGAGAGTGCCCATGTACAACCCAGATGGTACCCATACGCCAGCCCAGTTTGACCTGATTTGAACCCACATGGGCCCCAGATATTTTGCTAGCAGGGGAGATAGAAGGGCAAGTCCAATGTATTATTTTGTCCAATACATTACTGAACATGGGTATCTGGTTGATGCACGAAGCTGATAACGGCAAATGAAATAATTAACTAAATTCATGATTTTCATGACAGAATTCTTGGTTAAGTTTGGAACACACAGACTTGCCCACATGTTCAAATTGACAGTTCTTCTTATTGCAGCCTTTCTGCTCTGTAATCATCCCCTCTGCCTTTCAGTTCTTCATTATCTCCTCTTGCTAAATCTATCTCTGTAAACCCAACAACACTCTACCTACTTTTATCTCCTTGCAAATCTATCTTTCCATCTCCACACTGATTCTCCCCCTCTTTCCTCTTCTTTCTCTCTCTCCCTCTCCCTCTCTCTCTCTCTCTCTCTAAATCTAAATCTAAATCTAAAGTCAAATCACATTTACTTGCAATTAAATGAAATACTACATGTACATACTTGTTCATAAAAATCACAAGAGAGTGAGAGCTCTGATATGCATATATTTTACTGCAGTAAATAGTCACACACTCAAAATGCATTTCTCTGATTTTATGATCAATTTCATAATTATATTGCTCTATTAGTCAAAACAAACTTAAAACTTACGCATTTTCTGAAATCACCCTGTACATGAAAAAAATACTCTTGGGAATCAATACAGCTTTGTGTACTGCCAGTCTGAAATGCGAGAACAGTACATACTACCAGTACATTACCAAACATGATTTCTATAGGCAGACAATAGAACGCTGAAACTCCCTTTGAGTTGATTTTTCACTCGTATCTTTCTAACGTTCTGTCCATTCACATCCTGTATACAGAACTTATGTTTGCATGTACCATGGGATTAGGGATTTCCTAATGGAAATATCATCACATTCATTCCTACTCTTGAAAGCTCAGCCACTGGGGAAAAATGTTTCCTCCATCCTGATCCAAGGTGCATGCAACTGCAGAAATACAAGCCTCAGATTCCACTGCTCGGGTGTCCGGATTTCATTCCTCTTGTTCATCTCTCTTGATGTAAGAAGGTATTGCATTCAGTACAGGCGAACCTCGTTATAACAAACTCCTCTGAACCAAGGAAATTACGTCCATAATGAAACCTTGTTATATCAGGGCTAAAAAACAATAAAATGCAAAAGAGTTGAACCAGCAAAATTACTTTGTTATAACGAGAGCTTGTTATAACAGCGTTCTTTATAATGAATTTCCACTGTATCAGAGGGCTGAATAATATGCACAATCCATTCTCCTTGCTATAGCAGTACAGAGTTTTCTTATGGGCAAACTTAATCAGTATTTTCCTCCCAAATTGGCAACACTTTTTCTTTTTCCACTCCTACATGGTTTGAAATAAAATGTTATTGAATGAACTGATGCAAATGAAAACTGCATAATTCAACAGAGAAATTGAGAATTGGTACATATTTCACAGTGTTGCCAATTTAGAGACTTAAGAGATTAGTTACAATAATATCCTTTTTTTAATTTTTTGAATGACACAATGTATTGTACTGGAAATGGACTCAAATTTTCTAGTGAATTTTTTTTCTTTCTGCTCACAGGTAATGTGTCATTCCTAGCACTCTGGATTCAAGTATACTGCATGCAAAAGAGTCACTTAACGGAGACACTATACTGCTATGGGTTTAACCCATTCGTGACAGAGGTCCACATTTTGTGGTTTGACCTAATAACTTTTGATGCAGAGCCCTAAAAATTATACCAAATACATGAGCAGAAAGAGTAAAAAATTCTACACAAACTGTGCCCATTTTGGTTGCGTCAATATTCGGTGTTTGATGCTGAAATTTTTTTAAAGGAAAATAAGCATTAAAATCCTTAAATTGGCAATGTTATAGAAAGTTTAAAATCACCATTTTCCCCTGCAAATTGGCAACTTTTTGACTTCTCATCATAATTTCTGTCAATTTATATTATTTCAGATACATGACGTTTTATAAGAAAAATGTAGCAATAAAATATAAATGTTGGTGTTGCCAATTTGAAGAATAAAAGCTGATCAAATTAGGCTTTAAATAATTCCTGTCACGAATGGGTTAACAAGCATGGGGTGTTCATCTTCACCATTCAAAAACTCTTTTCATTTTCTCTTTGCTCTCGCAGGTACTCGTACCAGCATGTGCTAGCAATCAGGACTGTTCTATCAATGGACTCAACTCCACGACTAGTCACGTTGTCCAATGATGTTACATTCCTTTCTTCAGAATTTCTACACAGGGTTTAAAAAATTATCATCATCTCTTTGCTTCTTTTACTACATCCTTTGTGTCTGCTGATTTTCCTTTTGTTTCCTCTGAAGACAGACCAGTAAGCTGACAACTGACATCCCATAGCTTGGCTGCAGCCTCATCATCTTTGCCACTCTCATGACACTCTGACTTTTTGCAGTCTCTGTAACAAAAAGAGTCAATTCATGAAAAATGCCTTTAATTTGTTGTAATGCAATGAAGTAAGAACTGTACATCAGTGCATCCAAATGCAGTTATCTTAAACAAAAAGTTCACCTCAAAAATGAATAAATAAGGATAGTAAATATAGGCATATACATAATGTTTCAAATTATTCTTAAAGCTTATATATGAACCAGAGATTTATTTTAAAGTAGCCATTATGACTGCAGCACTCCATAACATTGCTGAAGAGAACATTTGGAGATGTACTTGTAAAATATGCCCCTGAAATCATACAAACCAAGTATGTATCTTTATGTACTATGATTGATTGATTGATTGATAAGGAATTAACGACACTACCAACACATGCGTGTCATATAAGTGTCGGACAGTTAATCCGAAAAGCTTACTATTACCCAGTATAAATTACCCTAATGCGACTTTACAAATTATATGAGCAGAATTATAAATTATCAGTAATAAATTAATATGTTAACTACTTCCCTGGGATAACTTCCCTACTCTTTACGAAAAGAGGAACAGGTTTTTTAACGTGCAAATGGTGTGACTCTCCTTTACACGGGACCGACGGCTTTAAGTCTCCTCCGAAAGACTAGGCAATTGGAATAAAATACCTTGCCCAAGGGTATACCTGTTGTGATTGGGATTCGAACAGTTTCCCACCTAAAATCTAATAAAAAGATTGATCTCCTTTAGGAAATTTACAATACATAATCGTGAAATATCTCTAAATAATGTCTTAACGTCAGGAACATCAAAAAAGTTGGTACGAATATGTGCAAAATCAGCACATTCAATGAGGATGTGTTTAACTGTAAGTGTACAATTACATGATATGCATTGAGGTGGATTTTCTCCTGCAAATAAGTAAGCATGTGTTAAGTGAGAATGCCCAATACGAGCACGGGTCAATACAATGTCTTCCCGTCGTTTAGCTAATGGAAGAGTATTATGTGATTTTTATGTACTGTACTATGAGAAATACATGACTGAGTGGTATCAGTAATCCAGTCAAAATATTTGCCATAATCACTCCTCTCTTTTGACATGTTTACAGTCACTGTGTCACTTTTAATGACAAGCAAAATCATATAAAAAACTGACCATGTAAAGGGCTTTCTCAGGAGATGTTAAAGAAAAATGCAGTGATTTGTCATTTCATAAGCAAGCCAAGTAATAAGAAATACATCATATACATACATACATACTTCCATGTTCTGACAAATGCATGTGTGGGCATTGTAACTTGCAAGTTAAAATGAAATGAAATATTCTAGAGCAAACACATAAACTAGTATTCACCGGAAATATTGTCCAGACACTTCCTCTAAATCTGGATTGACAGCACAGTAGATGGAGGTTTGGGCCCCTTGTTGCGGAGACTTCACAAAGAGCCAGAAAATTGGACCCAGGACAGCCATAGAGAACCCAGACTGATGCATTCCAGTGTGTCTGCCGATGTTGGTCTTCACAACTCCTGGGTGGACCACATTAGCCGTTACACCAGTACCTAGAAGCATACCAAACAAAACACAGCACTTTGAATTCAGAAACATGACTGCTGGGTAAGGCAGATGTTTTAGCATGAAACAACATAATGCTATGTGCCAACTTAAAGACACTCAGTCGTGGGCTTTTATGGGGAATTTGACACTATGTTACCCAGTAACAGGTGTTGTCCATCACTATGAGTTTTATGACCAACAGACCTTACGTAATGCTCTGCATATTCCACCCTTTGCCCCGTATGACGAAGTCATTATCTCACTTTCCCTGGCCCAAGAATGCCCGAAGCAGGCAGAAGCAGGCCAAAGAATGTTTATGGTGGGACATCTTGTTTCACTGTGCTCCAGATATGTAGCTTTATTACAGGTATTTCCAGTGCTTTTTACAAAGTCTGGTGTCAGCACATTATGATTCACTCCCCATGAAAGCCCACGAATGAATGTCTTTAATGTATGCAGAGAGAAAAGGCATGGTTCCCTCCACTACGATAATGGGTTTCCAAATACTGTAAGCAACAATCAATAAATATATAAAAACTGGACAGCACCAGCAAAAGTCTGCAAAAAGTGTCATCTATTACAGTAAAGTGCCAAGAAAGATATGTGGTGCAATGCCTCTGATTCTTCAATTCATCTCTCCCGTTAATCTCCTTTTAAGAATTCTTCTTCCTTTCCTGTTCCAATTCTGCAATTTCTTTATTGTGATAGACCATTTGACCTTGATATGATGGCTAGGAACAGGATCCCATATCAGAACAAAATGTGTGAATATTACCTTCAAGACGTTTACTGAGCTCCCTTGTGAAAAGCACATTGGCAAGTTTGCTGTCTGCGTACGCTTCTGCTGAATTGTAACGCTTCTCGCTGTTGATGTCATCAAAGTTTATCTTGCCAACTTTGTGAGCCACCGAAGCCACATTGATGACTCTGCTTGGGGCTGATGACTTTAACTTGTCCAGTAGGAGATTTGTCAAATAAAAATGACCTAGACAAATATCAAAATCAAAAGAAACTTAGCATATTTCTTCTTTTCATACTGTTGGTATACTTAAAATTGTGATTCTGACAGGCAAAAAAATATGAATATTCTTCCTATACACCACATTAATACATGAAATATTTCTTTCCCTCTGACTCTCAGTCACTAATGAATAAAAATTCATGGCAAAATTACACACTATTTCTAAGCAAGTTCTTCTACAAAATGCAATCTTTGTAAAAAAAAAAAATTCTTTCCCCCCAACTTCCCCCCCCCCCCCCCCTCCCCCGGGAACAGACAGGATTTTAGAAAGTTGAATTTACCTAGATGATTGACTCCAAACTGCATTTCAAAACCTTCTTCAGTCTTCCACTTTGGACATCTCATGACACCAGCATTATTGATCAGAACATTGACACCATCCTCATCTGAAAAAAACCCAAAAAAACCATTTAAACAAAAATAAAAACAAAATGAAACTCTTGAAAAAAATTAAAAACCACAAAATCATTGTTTTTGTTATTTCAAAAAGGGTAGAATGTTGCACTGAGGTATTTATGAACACCACATATTGGCTCGTATACCATTCATTTATGCACAAAAAACCCCAACTCATTTGTGCACAAGCCCTATAAATACAAATTAAAGCTTTAATTTTCCTTGATATTTACTTTAATCCAAACAATGACTAAGCTGTCATCTGTCATACAACCATAAGGTATACTCACATTTTAAAATTTGTTTGGTAATGTACAGTATAAAGCTTGAAGTTTCCCAATGCATTAATCATTAAATTTAAATCTAAATTTAGAAAATATTCTTTCATAAATAATTTCCTACTTGAAAGTATACATTTTGAGGAGGGCATATTGGAAGACTCTTGTTAAGGACCTCCAAATTATTCAAAATAGTCATCTTCATTTGCATGCCATGCATTTTGTATTAGATATCAAATGAGGTGATGTCTGAAATGAAAATTTTCAGATTCTAGCATTCTGTTTCCATCCAGCCGTTATCCTTTTAAAACTCAAACATATACCTTCACAGAGAAAAAAAAATCTCCCTTTGTTTTTCTTGTGTCCCATCTTCCGAACTTCTGACCCAAAAGTACATTGAAAATGTAATGACCTTTTGGGGTCAAGGGGGGGGGGGGGAGCTTATCAGATAAAATTTTAAGAATTGTACCCCCCCCCCCCCCATCACAAAATCCTGGAACAGCTTCTGATTTACCTGAGATGACCTTGTCAGCAAACTGCTTTATAGAGGTCAAGGAGGCTAAATCCAACTGTAAGACTTTTACATCTGCATTACCACTTGCAGCTACAATCTCTTCTCTCGCCTTTTCTGCCTTGTTGAGATTTCTGCAAGCCAGGATAATTTTTCCACCTTTTTAATTGAAAAAAAAATATCACAGACAGGTGGTAACAGTTTTTCAGGATTAATTACAACATAGCAATTTCATGAAAACTGTTCACTTGCCAAAGATGACCACTAATTCTAAAAAATAGTTTTGCCACCAGGACAAATTAAGTATCAAACAAATTGGTTCAAAAAGCTTTAGGTATGACAACAAGAGTGAAATACAAATGGTATGCATGATTTTCTTTTGGAAAGAGAAATGTTCACTTTTGGCATGGGGCAACTTTTACTTGCCAAAAATGATCAAAGTGGCACTAATTCTAAAAATATTTTTGCTACCAGGACAAATCAAGTATCAAACAAATGGGTTCTACAAGCTCATTAATTTGAGTGGTGTATCAATAAGAGTGAAATACAATTGGTATCATGATTTTATTTTCAAAGGAAAACCTTCACTTTAGTGGCATGCAAAACATGGCAACAATCTTGTTCAAAACATTTTTCTTTGGTTATTATCATTAAAAGTACTAGTATTATATAAAAATTTAAGCATTTTTTTTTCTTCTAAGAGATTTGAAACTAGACATTTGATTTTACTCTATTTTTTTCTTCTTTTATTTTCCTCTTTGCAGTTTCATACCTCGTTTTGCCAACTCCAATGCTGTCTCTTTCCCAATACCAGAATTGGCTCCTGTGATGATTACAGTTTTGCCATCAATTCTTGCCTCACTGGAGCACTTGTCACCCTCAAAGTGATCCCTGCAGTAAAAAAAGATATAAAGATTTAAAGTAATTTTTCATGTGTATGCAATGTTTGTAGTATTTGCTTCAAATCCCATTGATGTTTTCTACACTTTTCAAATAATTAGAGTAGAGTTGAGTCTAATGGTGTTTCAATAATTAATGATAATTCCAGTGGATTATGATCAAGGCTATGTTTTTCAACTGGTAGTATCGATACCTTGAACTTCTGAGATGTCAGGCTTTCGTGAAACACTTTGTCAGCTTCATGACATCTCCGTAGATCATCGACAAGAGATATGACTGTCATGGCGTTGGTTTCATGAAACGCGCCCCAGTCCATACACTGCCAGTGACTGCCATTTATTTTGTCAATGCTGGTGATGACATGCACTTGACAGCTTTCCACTCTCATAGACTTTGTGCACAATGCGAGCACACATGCGAGAAGAGAGATGACTTATTTCACGATAAGGCCTAAAATTAATATTTCCCTAATTAAAAAAAAAAAACATAAAAGGCAAAGATAAAAAATACTAATATTAGTTATTCCTGATGCTGATCCCTGCCAGCTGCAGCTAGCCGCTGCCACTGCCGTGCGGCAGCCGACGAGCGAGACGGGCCGTGTGGGTCGCGTGGGCGAGGGAGGGCGGGCAGGCAGGTAAGCCAAGGATCCCTAGGATCGACACACTTACTTGTGTAACTTGTTGTAAGTTGC
>CM057152.1:28629636-28727136 GCA_029962745.1 Echinometra lucunter
TATGAAAATAACCGTAATGACTCAGGCCTAGCACGAAAGAAATAAAACATTTTTTTTTTTTTTTCTAAACCTGAAGGTTTACATACCATATGGCTAAACTAAATCCTCATTTTTTCTATAACACAGCCATGCAAATTTTAAAGAAGGTACAAGTTTTTATTCAAAGTCTTGCCCTTTTCATGCTTTTGCCTCCAAAAGGTATCAAATATGAAACACTTGTATTTATACATTACAAATTACTTGATCCACTCATACACACTTCTTCCCAATACATAACAAATCCAGTGATCATATGAAAAATTGGTGACTTCAAAGAGGTAAACACCCAAGGGTAAGTTTTGGTGACGAGACATTTGCTTTGTCAACATGTTCTCTGGGTTTCTTTGAATATGTCCAAAATACAATGTTACAGTTCAGATTTTAGTTTAAGTCAAGGGTTAGGATGTAGGTTAGGCATTAAGTTTGTCTAATTCACCACCACCACCACCGATTTAGGGACTTCAATTGGTTTCAATTGGACCCATTGAATACCAATTCAATTATGGACATTCAATTGACCCATTAAAAACCTACTGAAACAATGTGCAAATAGGTCCCCATTGCCCCCATTGAATACCAATTTAGAAAAGTTAGAAATTCTGCTAACATATAAAATCCATCCCTGCGCCCTGCGCAATGGTCTGTTGTCTACCCTTGTCTACAACTCTCTACATTTTCTGTGGCAGGAGAACTAAATGGTTATGAATAGCTTCAACCTATACAATGTTGCTTTGGTCCTGCACTATCATCCTCTCACCTTACATTCTGGACAAGTACAAAGCTTGGTTCTCCATCCCATAGGCCAGAAAACAGCACCTTCCTTCCTTTCAATTGTTCTATTGCCGAGTTGCTTCAGTTTGCAATCTTCAGTGCTCAAGTTCTTGTCCTCCTCTGTACTTCTTTGTACAGGAGCAGATGCTTGCTTGTCTGGGGTTTGTAAAGTAGCATTTGAAGAAGATGAAGTGGCCTCAGATGTTGAGACTTCCTCCTTCACAGTTGCTGATGCAGTTGCGGATGTTGTTGTTGATGGTTCAACTTGAGCAGTGTCATTGCCATGGGAGCTGCTTGCAACACTGCTTTCCACGCAGGTATCAGTTTTGGGAGCATCTCTTGCCCCTAAAAGCTTTTCAGGACACCTGTCCGAGTCAGTTGAAGATGACACACCATCCGATTCAGCAACCTTTGCAATGGCTAAACTGCTTGATGATTTCTCTATGACAGTATCATTCTCTTTCCTATGTATTGCTGCTGATGAAACATTGCTCAAAGCAGCTAGTTCAGATGTCTCTGCATCTCTTGGTGTCTTGGCATCTAGTCCAACATCAAACTCACTCTTCACTTCATTGTCCTTCGTTACACTTTCACATGATCTTGGAGCAGCATCCTTTGTTATTACTTCGTGATTTCCATTGGGAGGATTTCCATCAGCTTGGCTTGAAATCGGTGTCTTCTGTTCAGTAGAAGTCACATCGATGTTGCCACACGTTTCCTCTTGTATTACTTTTGTTTCTGTTTTAAAAGCACAAAATTTCATATGACATCTTGCCAAATGTTAGAAAACAGAAGGGCAGATGTGTTGGACTTGGATATCACTGGGTGCTATAACAAGTGATCATGACATAAACTGAGTTTAGATACTGCCATCAAATGCTTAACAGATTCCACAACATTTATACCTTAAAACTTACATGGGGAAAGTCATTCCACAGTACATGAACACAAACTTGAATGAAAAGCTCAAATTATGGATTGTTGGCCTTTCAAAGGCTACAGGTTTTGGATTTTTCCAACAATTCTGAATCTAAATGTTTTGATATCACAGACTACTCAACTTTTTACACTAATACGAACTGAATACAATTTTATGTACATACCTACACTATGGAGAGTATAATTCCAAAGAAAGTCACACTTGACCATGCATGTCTGACAAACCATCTCTTGGTATTCATCACTCTCAGGTACACCGTCCAATTCAAGATGCTGTTGGCATAATGATAAAATGGAATAAAAGTACACTGCTTGCATTACATCATCAAACTAGGACTTTGGCAACAATTAAAAATTTTAATGTAATGAGCTGCAATAAAAAATGAAGCAAATATTGCAAACTCTTTAAGGGATCCCCTAAATAAGAAACCACAGATAAAACTTTCACTACAAACTTTTTCAGTTCTAAGTATGATAACTGATAGTTAAGAGCATGATAAGATTCAAATTATGTTTACAATTCTTTATCACTGTTTGCTGTGATTAAAACAGTGTTTCAATATACAAAATTTACAATTCATGAGCCTGTTTGGATCTCATGGAAGACAAGAAAGAATTATGTCCCAAACAGCATATTCCACATTAGGACATGGATAGTTATAGGCACCTCAAAGGCTTACCCTTGCAGTGCCATTAACCCATTCATGACAGGAATTATTTAAAGCCTAATTTGATCAGCTTTTATTCTTCAAATTGGCAACACCAACATTTTCCTTTTATTGCTACATTTTTCTTATAAAACATCATGTATCTGAAATAAATATTAATTGACAGAATGTATGATGAGAAGTCATAAAGTTGCCAATTTGCAGGGAAAAACGGTAATTTTAACATTTTCATCGCATTGCCATTTTAAGGATTTTAATGCTTATTTTCCTTTAAAAAAAATTCAGCATCAAACAACAAATATTGATGCAACGAAAATGGGCACAGTAAGTGTAGAATTTTTTGCTCTTTCTGCTCATGTATTTGGTATAATATTTGGGGCTCTGCATCAAACATTATTAGTCCAAACCACAAAATGTGGACCCTCTGTCACAAATGGATTAACTTTGAAATTATGTATTACAAAATACAAATTACGAATCATGGTGCCATTCTCAAACTTCTATTGGTATGCAATGGTATAATTCATAGAATGTGAAGAAAACAAACCTCTTTTCACTAAAAACATATGAATGTAGAACTGGTTGTTTCAATAACTCACCCTGCCATGAAACCAGTCTTCACAAACCACACACTGAATCATCTCATCCTCGATCTGGATTTTAATACAAAATAATACTGATTAATCAAGTTGTTTATAACCAACTGATAAAAGGACCAAACATAAAATAATTTTCAGTTAAAATCTAATATTAAACTGACAATTAGCTTGCAAACTACTTTGCTTACTTGAACATGGTAATATCTTCCAATACAATATGGCAAAATAATTCTAATTATCGAAATCAAATTGACTGAAATATATGATTACAATAAGGGGATAAACAAACATTCAAATAATAATTAATAAAAAAAATATTAAAAACTCGTACAAAACATCAGTGCTATCAAAGATCACTGATTATAAATATGTGGTATGGTTCTAATGCATCATAGCTGGATACAAATTCTATTATTCTGGCACTTGTGATATTTGTTCGGTTGTTAAAAGTATGTCTCTGAAATCTTCTCCTCTTACTAACTAATTAACTAACAAACAAACAAACAAACTAACTAGCAGAAAGGCATTACATATCACAGACAAGAAATTGAAACCTATTTCAAGTTAATGTTTTCTTTATATTGCCATATGACATAATATAAAATGGAAAGTGAAAAAAAGAAAGGGGGGAGGGGGCAGAATAGCAAGAGACAGAGAAAAACAGTGGATAAGTACAAAAAAAGAGATGGTTCTTACCGAATCATCTGGATCGGGGTAGGGCCTATTGCATGTGCAGTAGGCTCCAGTGAAATTATGGTTGTATTGGTTTTCTGAGTTCACTGGCTGTTTAATCTGCAGATAACAAGAACCCATTCAAAACTTATCTATGAAATGAGTGCAATGAATAACAGACAAATTATTTCAATATTTACTAGTCCAATCATAGCTCATGTAACCTGATAAGAGACACAGAGAGACAGAGACAGAGACAGAGACAGAGACAGAGACAGAGAAAGAGAGAGAGAGAGACAGACAGACAGACGGACAGATAAACAGAGACAGAAAGAGAGAGAATTTGAGAAAGCTGGAGAAAGAAGTAAAATACATCCTTGAGAAGAACCATGGCATCAGAAATATCAATAATTTTAATATAATTGAGATTAACTACTTGTTAGAAAAGAAAGCAAAGCAAGTAAAAATGAAAAAAAGAAAAAGAAAAGAAAAGAACGAACATTCCTGATTATTCAGAATTTTAAATACATACATGTACATGTAGATAACATTTGTCTTAGAAGTATAACTCACTTTGATGAGCTTGCAAGTCAAGTCAGGAAACTTTGAATTCCCACAATCACACTTAAAGTTCCTGGAAAAGAAAAAAAAAACAGAGAAACAAATGTATTATTCCACCACTTCACTTACATGTATTTTAAATTCTTTTCTCTAATCAATATTTTAAGTTCCACTTGAGCATGAATTTTTTTCTTCTAAGAAATGTAATAAAAATAAAATAAAATGAAAAGTAAAGAAGTACATGTAAGTAAAAGTTATAATAGTAGAAACCCACAAAAAAATCATTTTAACTATTCTGCAGGCTCTTCAAGAGCATTCCCTCTAAACTTTTCCACTGCAGACTACTCCAAAAGCTATCTGTACTTAGTTTAGTTCCATCTTTATGCTTAAGTTGCTTACCTTTTTGTATACAACTCCACAAACTCATGGCCCTCATGGCATTCATAACTGCAAGCCAGGCAGATACCAGCCAATGAACCCTGCCTGATTTTACATGTTAGACAAGCATACAGAGCCTGTCTGCTCACATAGCCCTGAAAATTAAAGAGAGAAAAAAACGAAAGTGAAAATCAAGCCCTCTTTCTTCTAAAAATGAAACAGAGAGTCAGAGAGTGAATAGGAATAAAAGAATTTCGTTTGAAGTGGTATTAAATGCTTTCTCAATGTGAGACATGATGTAGACCTGTTATTCATGTAATGAACAGCATGTGCATCATTCCTGGTGACTGAAACAAGAAATATCACTGAAGGTGATTAATATCCCCGCCCCAATGTATGTGGCAAATTTCCAGAGCATTGCTCTAAAAATGAGGAAGTACTTCTATTAATATTTCCCGATTTATTATAATATGCCGTTAGCATGGCAAAGCAGTTTTCAACACATCAAAGAAATGTCTTGCACATCTTCACCACAAAAGTTCAGATCATCAGATGTAACAAGAAATGTTGGGCTTGCAGAGAAACAATACAGAAGAAAAGTTCTGATATCCTTTTCCTTCTTTTCATTGATACTTTTTTTGTTAAAAAAAGCTATATCTAAAATTTGCCCAAGACAGAATTTTAATCTGACATCAGTCATTATGAATGCTGTTACTTTTCTAAATATTGTTATCTCCTTCCTCTTTTTCTGCAAACCCAGAGAATAGGGAACCAAACGTGTGGGCTGTATTTATTGGCATGCAAGCAAATGTAGCGCACCTGCAGCGGCAACGGGGAACTATAGGCACAAGATTTTGCGGGGAAACATTTGCGATTTTTTAAAAATATATTTATGGCCATAATCACAATTATTCTCTTCAAATAACCAAGAATCTGCGAGCTGAGAGGACAATGTGATATGTCAGAACATGATTACCTGACAAAAACATATTTAAATGCCATTTTGAACTTGATTATAGCCTACTGACCTTGTCCCATACCTTGGGTTTTGGCTGTCTCTACACTGTATAAATGGCACACGCACTACTACTGGGCTGCATTTCATGAAACCGTCACAAGTCTAAGTGCATGGACATCCCATTGAATGGTGTGTTAACTCTACAACACATGTTTCATTGGGATGTCCAAGAAGTTAGACTTATGATGGTTTCATGAAACCGTCCCCCGGTTCCCTATTCTCCAGGTTTGCCCCTTTTCTTCATATGAAGCAGTTCTTCTCCATCTTTCTTCTGTTAACTACCAATATATGATGAGTGGCCATAGCAAGACGCATCAAGAGCTTCTGGAATTTGCACGCTATGCATTCTACACTGGCATGACTGGTGAGAATGCTGATCAAAAATTACTACTCAATTTGCAATGAAGGACGTGTAGTTTGTTATCAAACGCTATCAATCACTATAGGCCTATATGATCATGATTATATATCTGGTCACCTTTTTCACCTTTTTCGGCAAGATTTCCATATGTGCCTCGCCATATGTTTTTACATGTTCATTTCCAGTCATTTTTAAGTACGGTACGATATGTAGGCTGTACGTATGCGAGGTTCAATGGCTGGAAACAGCAAAAAATCAATCAAAATTTCTTCTTTTAACTGCTTTAAAAAAAAAAAAAAAAACTTTTTTTGATGCGGTGGCAGCCCGCATCGTTTTTTGCCGCCGCGGCAAAAAACGATGCGGGCGGGGACATTGCGGGACAAGAAACTAATAATCTTTTTTACTTGGCTCAACCATTCATTGTGAACATATGAAACATCTGAATTATTTATTTGGTCCCAATTCGTTTGCTTTCAAAAACATTCAACAATTTCATTTAACGAGGGAGCGCGGCGAGCAAGGAAAAATATACTGTTTGTTGGTAGAAGTAGTAACCTTTCAGTAAATTACATTGTCAACATATGAAACATCTAAATTATTTATTTGGTCACCTCACTAGGCAAATTAGATTGTCAACATATGAAACATCTAAATTATTTATTTGGTCACCTCACTCCGCAAATTAGATTGATTTCAAAAACATTAAACAATAATGATTTAACAAGCAAGCGCAGCAAGCAAGGAAAAATATACATTTTCAATGTACTACAGAAGTGTTATTTCGTTATCCAAATACACTGGGTGATTTCAAGTTTGGTGTTGGAGGCTGGTGTTGGTGTTGTGAGAACACCAACACCAGCCTCAACACCGAACTTGAAATCAGGCTGGTGTTGGGGTTGACCTCGCAAAATTTGACGTATTTCCGGTAGTCAGTGTTGCTTTCTGGTGTTGAATGTCGTCTGCTGAATCGAGTATCACGGTTCGTGTTGACAATTTACATGTAATTTCCCCATTCACCAACACCAGCCCCTAGGGATTGGGAAATTCATGATTTCAAGTACGGTGTTGGTGTTGGTGTTGTAATCATACATGTTATGGCTGCTTCTCCCTCGCAGAGCAACGGCACTCTTTGCTACGGCCACTCGTGACATGTTGATGGTTAAACCCATTTCGCAGTCAAAACAACTTGAAATAATCAAAACCATATATTTTCCTTGGAAGAGTGATAATTTTTCTCTTGGATTCTTCAAATGACTATGCAATTCGAATCCAATAAGATGTAGATTTATTAGAAATTCTGAGGGGAAATGATTTTATCGTCGAGATTTTTCGCTACTAGCGTATGACGTCACTCGGTGTTGAGCTATCGATAAGGTGATCGGATCAGATCGGTATCGTCCCTCTAAACTGACCGTCGGTGTTGGAGCTCGGTTCAGCAGCCTTTCCACGCTCTCAACACCAACACCAACACCGCACACCGAACTTGAAATCACCCACTGTAGCCATATGTAAATAATCTTTTCGATCACCAGTGTGCTGAATATGACTCCATTTAGGTACCTCGCTCACCGTCCGAAACCAATCTGTTTTCACGAGTGAGCAACGTCAGCGACCCCCATCCCCCACATGGATTAGTCAGCAGTAAAACTCAGCACAATGCAGATGTGATTGTAAATTTGTGAACCGTGCCCCTCACTGCCCAAATATATTTTTCTAATCGCTTCTGAAATAAGCTGATTGCCATGGCCGAAATTGTTGTTTCATGCTTTTACGAGAGTAGCAAGCTAGCGAACGAAAAACTGGGAATTTTTTATTTCACCTTGGCCATTATCTTAAAAGGTGTATCTATTTTTAGGTAAACTTGCTGCTCTATTTCTTGGAGTGAAATCCAGAAGTACGGTACTTATATTAACCTTCTATGAGTGGAAGAATAGTTTAGTAGCCTATGCTATGAGTCTGACATCAGAATTCAGATTAGAGGATGCAATCTGATTCCTTTCATTAGAATTCTGTCATCGGCATTGCTTACTTGCTAGCGAGCACTTCTGGATTCCCCATTTTCCTTTTCCTTGTTTTCCCCTTTCTTTCTCTTCCCCTCACTATCCTCCTTTTTTTTGGGGGGGGGGGGGAGCCCCCTCCCTTGCAAATGTTAAATCTGTTTTGGCATGCTGCACTAGTTGACTGGCCTGTAGACTCGTGTCAGCTTAGTCATGACTCATAATAGTCTCATACTCATATAGTCATAGAGTGTATGATATCAACTTCAAGTCAACATGAGTAACTGCTAGAAGGTCTTGGCACACTGCACCACTCACCCACCCGACAGTACCGCCGAAGCGTCGGCGGTGCGTTCTGTGGAAGTACGGTATCAACTCACCATCGGATACGTGCAACATTTATCATCACTGTCACCAAGGACTGCTGCTGCTTCTTCCTCGAGTTCATTATCCTGCTGTAAGACATCAACCATAGAAACAACATCATGCTCATCGTTATCCATGCTGACAAGGTACTAGGCCAACATTAAACGATTAATTGTGGTTATTGGAAACCCTGTTCTTCCCGGTCCGGTTCGTTCCACTCTGCATATCGCATGCAGACCGCGCGCGCTAGATGACGTCATAGAACGGTATTCATATATAATTACGAAAAATAAAGAAAGAAAGAAGAAGAAAGAAGATAAACACAATTGATAAATTTTGATTAAATGAGTGATAAAAGTCCGTGTCAAACTAATTGTATGGTTAAATGAGCAAAAATGCTCCAAGCAGTTTCAATTTTCTTTTTCTATAAAAATCAAAGTGAGGAGGAAAGGAGCTGATCGAGGAAAGCTAAACCCAAACAATTAAACAACAACAACAACAACAATAGAACTACAAGAAGAAGAAAAAAAAAAAAAAGAAAAGAAATTAAATCAAGATGATAATCCAAGCATTTCAGCTCTAAAGTCGTCTAAAAGAAGCCTACATGATTATTTTTGCTCCGTAGCAATATATGGTACGGAGGAAGTTTTGTTTTTTATTTTTTAACATAGAGATATATGGTTTTAAACTACATGAAGCTAGGGCTAGTATATGACCAGTACCCTCTTTTCCGCATAATTCTTTCTCCTCCTCTTCTTCTTCTCCCTCCTCCTCCTCCTCCTCCTCCTCCTCGGCCTCCTCCTCTTCTTCTTCTTCTTCTTCTTCTTCTTCTTCTTCTTCTTCTTCTTCTTCTTCTTCTTCTCTTCTTCTTCTTCTTCTTCTTCTTCTTCTTCTTCTTCTTCTTCTTCTTCTTCTTCTTCTTCTTCTTCTTCTTCTTCTTCTTCTTCTTCTTCTTCTTCTTCTTCTTCTTCTTCTTCTTCTTCTTCTTCTTCTACTTCTTCTTCTTCTTCTTCTTCTTAATAATTCTTCTTCTTCCCTTAAGTTCTTTTTCTCATCTTCTTTTTTCTTATCACCGTTGAAAAACGTTAGAGTTTAGGGATATTTAGCAAACGATCATATTCATCATTTATTTATCAAATTGATAGAAAGAAAATCAGCAGGATATTTCAAGCAACATTTCATATCTCAAACGAGCCATATAGAGGAAAGAGAGAGCTAAAATCTATTATTAGCTCCGTACTGCTTAGCCAGCTCCTCTGATGAAAAAATCTAACAGACCCGCGCCTGGAACTGAGGCTGGATACTGTAGTGATTGCGTAACAACTAGTAGTAGATCCAACAGTATATCACATCATTAAGCGAAGCAAGTTGGGAAAATGCAAGTTGTGAATAGGGTGTTCCACCCAAGATTTGTATTACCACTGACAACTTTTGGAGCTCTTGTTGGAGGCACTTTGCTACTTAAGTGAGTATAATAATAGAGACAATCATAAAAGGGTGAATTGCAACTCACAACCAGTTAGTGAGTTACACAAGTAAGTGTGATCGATCCTAGGCCCTAAGGATCCTTGGCTTACCTGCCTGCCCGCCCTCCCTCGCGCCCGCGACCCACACGGCCCGTCTCGCTCGTCGGCTGCCGCACGGCAGTGGCAGCGGCTAGCTGCAGCTGGCAGGGATCAGCATCAGGAAAAAATAATATTAGTATTTTTTATCTTTGCCTTTTATGTTTTTTTTTAAATTATGGAAATATTAATTTTAGCCCTTATCGTGAAATAAGTCACCTCTCTTCTCGCATGTGTGCTCGCATTGTGCACAAAGTCTATGAGAGTGGAAAGCTGTCAAGTGTCATCACCAGCACTGACAAAATAAATGGCAGTCACTGGCAGTGAATGGACTGGGGCACGTTTCATGAAACCAACTCCATGACAATCATATCTCCTGTCGATGATCTACGGAGATGTCATGAAGCTGACAAAGTGTTTCACGAAAGCCTGACATCTCAGAAGTTCAAGATATCGATACTACCAGTTGAAAAACATAGTCTTGATCATAATCCACTGGAATTATCATCAGTTATTGAAACACCGTTAGACTCAACTCTACTCTAGATCTAATTATTTGAAAAGTGTAGAAAACATCAATGGGATTTGAAGCAAATACTACAAACATTGCATTCACATGAACAATTACTTTAAATCTTTATATCTTTTTTTTTACTGCAGGGATCACTTTGAGGGTGACAAGTGCCCCAGTGAGGCAAGAATTGATGGCAAAACTGTAATCATCACAGGAGCCAATTCTGGTATTGGGAAAGAGACAGCATTGGAGTTGGCAAAACGAGGTATGGAACTACAAAGAGGAAAATAAAAGAAGAAAAAAAATAGAGTAAAATCAAATGTCTAGTTTCAAATCTCTTAGAAGAAAAAAAAAATGCTTAAATTTTTATATAATACTAGTACTTTTAATGATAATAACCAAAGAAAACTGTTTTGAACAAGATTGTTGCCTTGTTTTGCATGCCACTAAAGTGAAGGTTTTCCTTTGAAAATAAAATCATGATACCAATTGTATTTCACTCTTATTGAATATTGATACACCACTCAAATTAATGAGCTCGTTGAACCCATTTGTTTGATACTTGATTTGTCCTGATAGCAAAAATATTTTTAGAATTAGTGCCACTTTGATCATTTTTGGCAAGTAAAAGTTGCCCCATGCCAAAAGTGAACATTTCTCTTTCCAAAAGAAAATCATGCATACCATTTGTATTTCACTCTTGTTGTCATACCTAAAGCTTTTTGAACCCATTTGTTTGATACTTAATTTGTCCTGGTGGCAAAACTATTTTTTAGAGTTAGTGGTCATCTTTGGCAAGTGAACAATTTTCGTGAAATCGCTATGTTGTAATTAATCCTGAAAAACTGTTACCACCTGTCTGTGATATTTTTTTTTCAATTAAAAAGGTGGAAAAATTATCCTAGCTTGCAGAAATCTCAACAAGGCAGAAAAGGTGAGAGAAGAGATTGTAGCTGCAAGTGGCAATGCAGATGTAAAAGTCTTACAGTTGGATTTAGCCTCCTTGACCTCTATAAAGCAGTTTGCTGACAAGGTCATCTCAGGTAAATCAGAAGCCATTCCAGGATTTTGTGATTGGGGGGGGGGGGGGGCGTACAATTCTTAAAATTTTATCTGATAAGCTCCCCCCCCCCCCTCCCCCCTTGACCCCAAAAGGTTATTACATTTTCAGTGTACTTTGAGGTCAGAAGTTCGGAAGATTGGACACAAGAAAAACAATAAAGGGAGATTTTTTTTTTCTCTGTGAAGGTATATGTTTGAGTTTTAAAAGGATAACGGTTGGATGGAAACAGAATGCTAGAATCTGAAAATTTTCATTTCAGACATCACCTCATTTGATATCTAATACAAAATGCATGGCATGTGAATGAACATGAATATTTTGAATAATTTGGAGGTCCTTAACAAGAGTCTTCCAATATGCCCTCCTCAAAATGCATACTTTCAAGTAGGAAATTATTTTTGAAAGACAATATTTTCTAAATTTAGAATTAAATTTAATGATTAATGCATTGGGAAACTTCAAGGTTTATACTGTACATTACCAAACAAATTTTAAAATGTGAGTATACCTTATGATTGTATGACAGATGACAGCATAGTCATTGTTTGGATTAAAGTAAATATCAAGGAAAATTAAAGCTTTAATTTTGTATTTATAAGGCTTGTGCACAAATGAGTTGGGGTTTTTTGTGCATAAATGAATGGTATACGAGCCAATATGTGGTGTTCATAAATACCTCAGTGCAACATTCTACCCTTTTTGAAATAACAAAAACAATGATTTTGTGGTTTTTAATTTTTTCAAGAGTTTCATTTTGTTTTTATTTTTGTTTAAATTGTTTTTTGGGGTTTTTTCAGATGAGGATGGTGTCAATGTTCTGATCAATAATGCTGGTGTCATGAGATGTCCAAAGTGGAAGACTGAAGAAGGTTTTGAAATGCAGTTTGGAGTCAATCATCTAGGTAAATTCAACTTTCTAAAATCCTGTCTGTTCCTGGGGGAGGGGGGGGGGGAGTTGGGGGGAGAGATTTTTTATTTTTTTTACAAAGATTGCATTTTGTAGAAGAACTTGCTTAGAAATAGTGTGTAATTTTGCCATGAATTGTTATTCATTAGTGACTGAGAGTCAGAGTGAAAGAAATATTTCATGTATTAATGTGGTGTATAGGAAGAATATTCATATTTTTTTGCCTGTCAGAATCACAATTTTAAGTATACCAACAGTATGAAAAGAAGAAATATGCTAAGTTTCTTTTGATTTTGATATTTGTCTAGGTCATTTTTATTTGACAAGTCTCCTACTGGACAAGTTAAAGTCATCAGCCCCAAGCAGAGTCATCAATGTGTCTTCGGTGGCTCACAAAGTTGGCAAGATAAACTTTGATGACATCAACAGCGAGAAGCGTTACAATTCAGCAGAAGCGTACGCTGACAGCAAACTTGCCAATGTGCTTTTCACAAGGGAGCTCAGTAAACGTCTTGAAGGTAATATGCACACATTTTGTTCTGATATGGGATCCTGTTCCTAGCCATCATATCAAGGTCAAATGGTCTATCACAATAGAGAAATTGCAGAATTGGAACAGGAAAGGAAAAAGAATTCTTAAAAGGAGATTAACGGGAGAGATGAATTGAAGAATCAGAGGTATTGCACCACATATCTTTCTTAGCACTTTACTGTAATAGATGACACTTTTTGCAGACTTTTGCTGGTGCTGTTCAGTTTTTATATATTTATTGATTGTTGCTTACAGTATTTGGAAACCCATTATCGTAGTGGAGGGAACCATGCCTTTTCTCTCTGCATACATTAAAGACATTCATTCGTGGCTTTCATGGGGAGTGAATCATAATGTGCTGACACCAGACTTTGTAAAAAGCACTGGAAATACCTGTAATAAAGCTACATTTCTGGAGCACAGCAAAACAAGCTGTCCCACCATAAACATTCTTCGGCCTGCTTCGGCCTGCTTCGGGCATTCTCGGGCCAGGGAAAGTGAGATAATGACTTCGCCATACGGGGCAAAGGATGGAATATACAGAGCATTACGTAAGGTCTGTTGGTCATAAAACTCATAGTGATGGACAACACCTGTTACTGGGTAACATGGTGTCAAATTCCCCATAAAAGCCCACGACTGAGCGTCTTTAAGTTGGCACATAGCATTATGTTGTTTCATGCTAAAACATCTGCCTTGCCCAGCAGTCATGCTTCTGAATTCAAAGTGCTGTGTTTTGTTTGGTATACCTCTAGGTACTGGTGTAACAGCTAATATGATCCACCCAGGAGTTGTGAAGACCAACATTGGCAGACACACTGGAATGCATCAGTCTGGGTTCTCTATGGCTGTCCTGGGTCCAATATTCTGGCTCTTTGTGAAGTCTCCGCAACAAGGGGCCCAAACCTCCATCTACTGTGCTGTCAATCCAGATTTAGAGAAAGTGTCTGGACAATATTTCCGGTGAATACATGTACTAGTTTATTTGTTTGCTCGAGAATATTTCCTCTCATTTTAACTTGCAAGTTACAATGCCCACACATGCATTTGTCAGAACATGGAAGTATGTATGTATATGATGTATTTCTTATTACTTGGCTTGCTTATGAAATGACAAATCACTGCAATTTTCTTTAACATCTCCTGAGAAAGACCTTTACATGGTCATTTTTTATATGATTTTGCTTGTCATTTAAAGTGACACACTGACTGTGAACATGTCAAAAGAGAGGAGTGATTATGGCAAATATTTTAACTGGATTACTGATACCACTCAGTCATGTATTTCTCATAGTACATAAAGATACATACTTGGTTTGTATGATTTCAGGGGCATATTTTACAAGTACATCTCCAAATGTTCTCTTCAGCAATGTTATGGAGTGCTGCAGTCATAATGGCTACTGTAAAATAAATCTCTGGTTCATATATAAGCTTTAAGAATAATTTGAAAAATTATGTATATGCCTATATTTACTATCCTTATTTATTCATTTTTAAGGTGAACTTTTTGTTTAAGATATCTGCATTTGGATGCACTGATGTACAGTTCTTACTTCATTGCATTACGACAAATTAAGGCATTTTTCATGAATTGACTCATTTTGTTACAGAGACTGCAAAAAGTCAGAGTGTCATGAGAGTGGCAAAGATGATGAGGCTGCAGCCAAGCTATGGGATGTCAGTTGTCAGCTTACTGGTCTGTCCTCAGAGGAAACAAAAGGAAAATCAGCAGACGCAGAGGATGTAGTAAAAGAAGCAAAGAGATGATGATAATTTTTTACACCCTGTGTAGAAATTCTGAAGAAAGGAATGTAACATCATTGGACAAAGTGACTAGTCGTGGAGTTGAGTCCATTTATAGAACAGTCCTGATTGCTAGCACATGCTGGTACGGGTACCTGTGAGAGCAAAGAGAAAATGAAAAGAGTTTTTGAATGGTAAAGATGAACACCCCATGCTTGTTAAACCCATAGCAGTATAGTGTCTCGGTTAAGTGACTCTTTTGCAGTATACTTGAATCCAGAGTGCTAGGAATGACACATTACCTGGGAGCAATAAGAAAAAAAAATCACTAGAAAATTTGAGTCCATTTCCAGTACAATACATTGAGTCATTCTAAAAAAAAAAAAAAAGGATATTATTGTAACTAATCACTGAAGTCTCTAAATTTGCAACACTGTGAAATATTTACCAATTCTCAATTTCTCTGTTGAATTTTGCAGTTTTCATTTGCGTCAGTTCATTCAATAAACATTTTATTTCAAACCATGTAGGAGTGGAAAAAGAAAGTGTTGCCAATTTGGGAGGAAAATGCCAATTAAGTTTGCCCATAAGAAAACTCTGTACTGCTATAGCAAGGAGAACGGATTTTGCATATTATTCAGCCCTCTGATACAGTGGAAATTCATTATAAAGAACGCTGTTATAACAAGCTCTCGTTATAACAAGGTAATTTTGCCGGTTCAACTCTTTTGCATTTTATTGTTTTTTAGCCTGATATAACAAGGTTTCATTGTAAGGAGGTAATTTCCTTGGTCCAGAGGAGTTTGTTATAACGAGGTTCGCCTGTACTGAATGCAATACCTTCTTACATCAAGAGAGATGAACAAGAGGAATGAAGTCCAGACACCCGAGCAGTGGAATATGAGGCTTGTATTTCTGCAGTTGCATGCACCTTGGATCAGGAAACATTTTTCCCCAGTGGCTGAGCTTTCAAGAGTAGGAATGAATGTGATGATATTTCCATTAGGAAATTCCTAATCATGCCCATGGTACATGCAAACATAAGTTCTGTATACAGGATGTGAATGGACAGAACGTTAGAAAGATACGAGTGAAAAATCAAGTCAAAGGGAGTTTCAGCGTTCTATTGTCTGCCTATAGAAATCATGTTTGGTAATGTACTGGTAGTCTTTACTGTTCTCACATTTCAGACTGGCACTACACAAAGCTGTATTGATTCCCTAGAGTATTTTTTCATGTGCAGGGTGATTTCAGAAAATGCGTAAGTTGTAAGTTTGTTTTGTCTAATAGAGCAATATAATTATGAAATTTTATCATAAAATCAGAGATACCTATGCATTTTGAGTGTGTGACTATTTACTGCAGTAAAATATATGCATATCAGAGCTCTCACTCTCTTGTGATTTTTATTAACAAGTATGTACATGTAGTATTTCATTTAATTGCAAGTAAATGTGATTTGACTTTAGATTTAGATTTAGAGAGAGAGAGAGAGAGGGAGAGGGAGAGAGAGAGAGAAGAGGAAAGGGGGAGAGAATCAGTGTGAAGATGGAAAGATAGATTTGCAAGGAGATAAATGTAGGCAGAGTGTTCTTGGGTTTACAGAGATAGACTTAGCAAGAGGAGATAATGAAGAACTGAAAGGCAGAGGGGATGATTACAGAGCAGAAAGGCTGCAAAAAGAAGAACTGTCAATTTGAACATGTGGGCAAGTCTGTGTGTTCCAAACTTAACCAAGAATTCTGTCATGAAAATCATGAATTTAGTTAATTATTTCATCTGTCGTTATCAGCTTCGTGCATCAACCAGATACCTATGTTTAGTAATGTATTGGACAAAATAATACATTGGACTTGCCCTTCTATCTCCCCTGCTAGCAAAATATCTGGGGCCCATGTGGGTTCAAATCTGGTCAAACTAGGCTGGGGTATGGGTACCATCTGGGTTGTACATGGGCGGTGTGGCACCCACTCTCTCCCACTTGAGACCCGTATATTGTCTGGGGCCCCCATCTGGGTCCCAAGTATATGTTTACTACCACACATAACCGAGTAAACCCACCAAACTCCAAGACACACGGATCCCACATGGACTCCATGTGGACCATTGATGGAGAAAAATCATGACCCTGTGGGGAAATTATCCCACAAAGTCACGATTATCTCCACCAACGGTCCATTTGGAACCCATATGGGGCCCATGGTGCAAACTGGTACGGTATATGGGCCCCAAATGGGAAGTCCATCTGGGTCCATGGTTTCTGTATGGGGAAAATAGGCCCCAGTTAGCCCACGATAACACAGATGGGCTCCTGGGCCGGTATGCAATGCGATACACAGACTAAGTAAGTAAATTACTTGGCATTTTATTTGGCTATTAAAGTAAAAAGCCTTAACTCGTATCCATATTCGTATTCAGACCCTTTCAAAGTGTTTTACATTAGCAAGCTGACTTTAAGACAAAATACTTGCTGATAACCATTGTGACATCATAAAGTCTATCCCTAATAATGTGCATCAACGGTGTGGCATTGTGTGCACAGTTAAAAATTTACCTGTGCGCAGCATGTGACTGTATGTATGTATGTAAAAATAATCAGACTTCCAAAGTAATTTGCTTATAAAGTCTGCTAGGTGTTGTCTCAGATTTAGGGTAAAATACTTGCCAAAAGATTCAACCCAATACAGAAGATGGTCAGGTATGTTACTTGAATGGAAAACTGTAAAATAGTTAAAATTATGGCTAAGTACTGAATTGAATACCGGCCCAGATATTTTGTTAGCTGGGTAAATAACTGTCATTAAAGAATCAAAACATATACTGTAAATGTACATAATTTGCAATCATCAGTATGGTCTGTTCTTTGTAATTTTATTGATATAAATATCACACACTTTGATATAAAACAATATGTAACCATTAACTGCTTTCCCTCATACAAACACAAAACAAAAAACAAAACAAACCCCCCCCCCCAAAAAAAAAAATACCCTGCTTTTTCTCTTCTCAAATATGAAAATCAAACAAATCATCACAACATTTTATCACTTAGTTATCAAAATGATATACTCCATGACAAATTGCACAAAAATGCTGTGTAGCATGTGAAAAAAAGGTAACTTAGGAAACATGGCAAAATGGAGTGGCAATAAAAGAAAAACAATTCAAACAACTATGGATTTTGAATTCTGGAAGCATCTTCATTCCAAACATTTTGTTAAAGGAGAAGTCCAGATGATTTCATTATAATTACACTATAAAGTTTAAAATTCAAGCTAACAGATAATGCTACTTTCATTTATCAAAGTGATTTCTGTAATTTTTTAATACCGATTAAGTGTTCGTTTTTTTTACTCCGAATAATTGAATTTCCCACCGAAACCCAAATATGGTCATTGGTCGCGTGACGTAGGCGATGCATTTGCACTGCGCATGCGCACTTATTCTCTGCACATTCTCTATGCAAAATGCCGAGATGTCTAGCTTTTGGGTTTACAAATCACACCAGTTCTGTTCCTAAGAGAAGTTTTTTGCAATCCCGAATCCCCTGACAGACAGGGAGAGGTGTGCCCGATGGATTAATGATATTAGAACAGACAAATTCGCCATCAAAACTTACTAGTTTTCGTAGTAAATGAAAGTGTGCAAAGACCACTTCAAGCCGGGATGTTGGCAGGTGGTGGTGGATAGGGTGTGGGCGTTCGAAAGTGATGGGCTACGAGCCCACGAGAAATTGTAAGGTCTTCCCGTCGATTGAAATGGTCAGATTTAACGGTCTTTACAAATTCTGAGGCTAAGAAGTACGTACAAGAAGCATGAATAAAATCAGAAATGATATGACTGTAGATCTACTAAAATTCAGAAAAAAAAAACTATGGCACGATATGAGATGACGAAACAAACAATGTGTACCTCTACTGCAGTGATTCACTCTTGCGCTATGCACGCACTATACCATCACTGCACTCGCATCATCATATGCATGGGAAATGCCTGCATAGTGCTACGTCACTGGGCAGGGGTGCGAACTGTATTGTGGATGAAAATGGGCTCGTACTAGAACTACTGTTTATAAAAGTTAACTGTTCATTACTCTGTACTCCTAAGGTATGTTGTGTAAAGGAAGACATTTTCTAGCCGCTGAATTTTTTCTCGTTATGATCCATGCTTGCAGAAATCACCTAGACTTCTCCTTTAAGCTACATGTACCTTACTCTATAAACAAAGCCAGTTTACATTAGACATGTAACTTGTTTAATATCAAAACTTCAGTTCTATTAAATAAACAATCATTTAAATAACATAATACACTAAACTGCTGGATTATTTCACTTACACATGTATCTTTCACATATTAGTTTTCCCTTTGTTTTGTTTTCTTTTTTTTTACCGCTGATTGGGGATGAAGGTAAATAATTGTAAATCATCAGTTTCACATTTAAACAAGAGTACAAGAATGTTACAAATAAACAAGAACAATGGCAGTGAATGGTTACTTTGAAAGCTGAAAACTGCATACCAATGACACATACTGGCATACATGTACCTGTATTTTATCACTATAAAAGGCATTTTATTTTAACAAAAAATTGCTATTTAATCTTAAATGTTTGAAATCATGATAAACAGAATACATCCCAACCCCCAAAAGGCCAATCTTTGTATCTATTTGAGCTGAAATTTTTAGATGACTTCACAAAAACAAACGAACTTTAATCATAATGCACATGAACAATTCTTTAATGTTCCCAGAATATCTTGAGTAAAGACAGGTTTGTGTTGCAAGGGAGTTGCATTGTCAACTCTGCTTCATCTTAAAGCCATCCTTCCTCATCATGCATCAATCTTCAGCAATGAAGGGAAAAATAACGCCAATGAACGCAGGTGGACTTAAGATCCAGTCCTTTTGCCTCTTGATGAAAGGACTCCATCATCTATCTGAATCTGTTCTTGGTTCAGCACTATGAGTTTTCGAGTCTACCTTCCCACCACCAATACTGTCGCCTGCTTTATCATTGGTAAAAGTTCCAGCTCGATCAACACTTCCCATTTGAAGCATCTTAAGCTGTCTCTCAGCTCTTCGTATCACATGTTCTATCCGCATTAAATCAGTGCGAGGTATCTTGGCACCCTTCCTGAATTCATACTGAATCTGAGGCTTCACTCCTGGTTTGTTCTCGGCTACACGTAGGAAAGATTTATACAGCTGCAGGACTTGGAGCTGCAGCTTGCTATGTCTGGCCATCATCAGTCCTCTGCTTTTGAGCCCATCCTGCATCACAAAGAGAAATAAAGGTCATCACTGGCATTTGCAATCTACTGACAAGAAATGCTAACGTTAGCACTACTAATAGATCAACAGATCTTGACCTAATTAGTTCAATTATTGTGAAAGAATGTACATCGCCTGTGTCGTTGAATGGAAAAATGCATTTTTTAATGAATCAAATAAATTAGGTCCTTGCACTCAAAGTTATGGAAAACAGAGAGCGAGCAAGAGAGAGAGAGAGAGAGAGAGAGATCTCAGACTCAGAGATCACTCCACATATGCACTTCACAGCATGCAACAAGTTGATCATTCCTTGGCATTATTGCGACCCCCCCCCCCCCCCCAGCCTGGAGGCTCCTAGAGAGTAAAACAAACAAAAAAAATCATTATGACCACAGCCGATAGTTACAAGGCTGGTAGTGTCAATGGCCCATGGGAAAGTCATTTTCCAGGGATTGTTTTGAAGTGGCGAAATGGCTACTAGCTTCATTAGCGAGATAGGTAAAAATGTCAGGCTCCGTGGACAGTAAGTAGCGTTAGCACTTTTTAATATTTTTTTAACACTCTAGGAGCCTCCAGGAGCCTCCAGGCTATCCCCCCCCCCCCCCATCCAAAATCAAATCAATCAGTCAATCTGCACAGTAGTGGTTTATTGTGTCAGTGACAGACATGTCCAGTCCAGAGATGCCAAGGTCAAAGACCAGTAATGCAGGTTGTTGGCAGACAATGCATGAGAACGCCAGGTTTGTATATGATATATATGGGAATAGGCTGTGGTGTAGGCATGAGACTGAGAAAGAGATTTTTGGGGATGAGCAAGAGCCCCCGATGCGGGAGTCTCACGCCTAATACGCGAGACTTGACACGTCTGCAAGTCTCACGCATTAGGCGCGGTGTGAGACTCCTGCACAGCTGCATTAGGGGCTCTTGCGCATCCCCCAAAATCTCATTCTCACACCTACATCACAGCCTATCCCCATATTATACACAACGCCTGGCAATCTCACGGTCCCCTGCCGGCCTGCCTATAACTTACTATAACTCTTAAAATCTAACAGCGTAACACTACACATTGCTGGTCTCTGAGAGTCTGACCAGTTGACCTTGGCGTCTCTGGCACTCTCTGCAGTGACGATATTCGTTCCACCTCTGTTTAGACGTGAATACACAGCAAATGAGAGGGGACTTATTTCAGGATAATTCGGGCACAGATCTAACAGTTAACACTAGTCTAAACAAAACAGATCTAACAATTAATGCAAAGTTAGACCGTCTACTCGCCAAATGCACTAAATCCGAACATGAATTTGAATAGATGGGGCTACAATTAACGTGATACCACGAAACATGCCACTTTCTACCACTCTGCTGATAAAAACATCTACCAATAAGACCTGGCATAAAAATGCAGAAAGTCTATCATCTATGGCTTAACTTTAGGATACACACCTTGAGAATATTCAGGAAATTAAACGCACCACTGTTAAATTTGAGCTTGTGTTGTCGGTCCCAATTTGTTATTACATCAGAAGTAGGCCTAGTCTTTGTTACAAGACAAATTAACCAGAAATATGTGATGCAAAATTAATCTTTAGTCTGTACACAGCAAAATTATGTGGAGACATTTCAAAGTGCTTAAGCAAATTTTCAAATGAAATGTTCACTCTTTCACAAAAAAAAAAAAAAAGAAATAAGAAAAAATACAAATTTGAAACGAATAATTACTTTTACAGAACAGACATCAGTTGTGGTAATTCATAAAGCTATTATTTTTTATATAGTTTACTTTTATTTGTTACCCTTGAAATACACTGCATTTTTTCTTCCTTAATTCTATTCTCTTCTACTTCTTTCTCCGTTGCAGGCTCCCTATTCATCCAAGCAGTATTTAAAGGAAACCAACACCCTCAAACAGGGGCGGCACTGTAGGGGGGGGGGGGGGGGGGCAGGCCTCCCCTATATGATTTCAAGTGAAGAAAAAAAAAAAAAAAGAGGAAGGGGGTGGGGAGAAGAAGGTAGAGTATGGGGAAGAGATGCCACGGTCATGCAACTGTGTAATAGCCCTGTTTGTTCATTTAAAATGTAAAAAAAAAAAAAAAAATTTGGTTCATCTTGCTCCCCCCCCCCCCCCTTATCAAAATACCCTGCACTCAAGTCAAGTAGTTCAGTTTCTTTTAATCAAAGCCAGCACAGAATTAAACAGATCAAAGAAAAGAGAGGAGGGGGTTTACTTTAGTCATATGGCATATATAGGTCATTTTATTTACCTCTTTAGCCCCTTGTCAGCAAATGACAGATATTTGAGGACTTGGGGGGGGGGGGGGGATTTTGAAGCTGTTTTAATCCTCGACAGCAAATATGAATGTCTGAGATGATTGCCCGAGACAGAGGACACCTTCAAGTGGTTATTTCTTCCTTATAAATTTATTTTCATTTCTGTGATTCCATTCACACATTCCTTCTTTTTAAATATATCATTATATCATTAATTATTTACTCCATCATTAATTCATCGTTAATTTTATTTACTCCTTCATTCATTTACCATTAATATCATTTATCAGTTATCAATTCAGTAATAGTGATTAAGTTGATAGGATTAATTTATCATTAATATTATGTAATATATATATAATATATTTCATAAACAATGAAATTCAGAATCAAACCACTATTCGATTCCACTCGTCGTGGTCTTCATTTCTTTGAGCTCCTTACCCGTTAAACTCCAGAATGCCTGGAAAAGTGGGGGTTTTTTTTTCTCTCTCTCTCTCTCTTTTTTTTTTTTTTTTGGGGGGGGGGGGGAGTGGTCATTTCAAACATACTAGCGGTACACAATTAATACCTTAGGTAACTGGTACACTATAATTCATATTTCACAATGCACTTTTCTCTCTTACTTTTCACCATCATACTCTATCCCAGATCAGTAATGCAATAAAGGTTGATACACACATTTAAGTTTATTAATCTCCATTTCATTTGCATTTATTACAGAATCAACACACATCCATAAGTGTTTACACCGGTCCCTTTCCTCGTACCTTCAAACACATATATGGGGTCACTGTTATATAGACATGATACAGAATATACAAATATGAATCCCACAAAATCAATTTCCATGGCAACTGATATTGATTGCTTCAGCTATTAGGCAGCTGAAAATTCATCTCTCATTTACAAAGTTAAGTACTATAAAAATATTGACAATCATAATTTCATGAGTCACATGATCTATTAACACGAAATATTGAGCAAAAATACACCAGTCATTGAGCTCGGTGACAATAACTGTGACATAATAGAATACAAGAAGGGGGATGAAAAATAAGAAGCAAATTACAAGACAACCTCTCCTCCACAGAAAAAAAAGAAGAAGAAGAAGAAGAAGAAGAAGAAGAAGAAGAAGAAAAGGGAAAAAAGAATGGCAAAAAGGGGGATGAAAATAAAAAAGGAATAAAACAAATCTAGGCAGTAAAAAAAGAACTATATATGCTAAAACGAAAGAAAGAAAAAACAACCACTACACCATCAACCACAAAGTAATGAATTTCACACAAACATATTTATCTCATTTATAGGCTACTGACTGAAGCACCATTGCCAGTAGTCATTATTTCCTTCTATAATGTGTCAAAATAAAATGCCAAAGAAACAAACATATAAAATGGGGAATAAGCATTAAATTATCTGGGCTGCGTTTCATGAAACCGTCATAAGTCTAAGTTCATGGACATCCCATTGAAACGCGTGTTAATTCTACAACATGCATTTCAAGGGATGTCCAAGAAGTTAGACTTACGACGGTTTCATGAAAATGCAGCCCTGGTCATCATATTAAAAAACAAATGCAAAAACTAAAACAAAACAAAAAATGTCTGAAAAACAGGAATTATGCATAAACATGTATAAATGCATACTGGTGCTTATCTTAGTGCATGATGGGAGGTGACTTTATCTAAAAGCCCCTTCCATACTTTGGACCATAATTTCCCACACATCACAATGTAATCATCACCTAAACTGGCACAAAATATAGGAAGTAAGGAAGGAAGTCATTTTAAGTCTGATCATGATATTCCTGAAATCACTTCCATCTAGTTCCCCATGTAAAATTTATTCATTCATGAAACAATGAATTCAATACGATTACTCAGAAAAAAAAAAAAAAATCGGTCAATGTTAATTTACAAATTATTGCCGGTTGTTTCATGCATATGCAGATATATACTGGTATATAACACAAACAGATAATTTTCTTCAAACACACAAACAAACACAAAACTTGAAACCCTCTCCCATGCCTTAAATCATACACCAGCAGATGTTAATCATTTTTTAGACTTCTTTCTGCAATTCATTATGATTTAATTTCAAAGTCAAAGAAAAAAAATATTACGGGAGACAAAAAATTGATCCTCATGATAGCAAATTCTCTGTGGAAGCCTTCAAAGCCAGGTTTTGTTTCCAGCTAGAACCAAGACAAACATGTATTTCTTTTTTTAAAATCATTATTGAGTTCACAGTATTCACAATCTATAAGTTTCGCTCTGCCTCCAAAGCATTCTCTCTACAGGAAGATATTCAGTTGAAACTAAAAAATACAAGAAAAATACATTAAATACTTGAAGACAAAATATCTCTGTACAAAAATATGAGAATTGTGTAGTTGCTCCAGTTCACACCATCAGTGGCATGGAAGAAGTAATGTAAATTCAGAAACTAGCGAATAGCGAAAAAACTTGATTCTGTATCTTTACAAAATTATACTTTCGTAAAATAAGTGAAAGTTGAATGGGTGCTTTGGTTTCTGGTTTTACACTACTGTAAATGCAGAAATATTCATGATACATTAATTTTCGCAGATTTTGCGCTATTTTCGGCAAGTGCGAATTCTAGAACTCACAAAATTATTAGCACGATTTTCATATGCACTGAAATATCAAATCAAATCTTGCACTTTTGTGAGAGAGTAATTGTGTAGCGCAAAGTTAAGAGCCTGCGAAAATGTTCTTGGGTTGCTCAAAGCAAAAAATTAATCATGTAAAAATAACAGTGTTTACCGTATATCAAACTTTCAAGAACTACATAAGACAGTGATGACAGAATTTAAAAAGTACATGATTTTTCAATTGGTGCCCATATAGAGACAGCAAAATAAAAATATATAAATGATACTAACACATGAATGATATTCGATACATAGCAGCATCATTACCAACATATAGTAACAGTGTAAAAATATGTCACATTGACCTTTGACCTCTGACATGTGACTGAACAAGCTTGGTCACACTTGTATTCTCAGTTATGTCACAATGAACATACGTGTATAATTGAAAATGTACGAATCATTTCTTTTTTGAGGACAGACCTAACAGATATGTCAAACAAATATAAGCCCATGCAGCAATGAACTGTGTACTCATTCAGATTCTGAGGAACCCCCCTCCCCCCCCCCCCCCCCCCCCAAAAAATGACAAAATTATACATATCATGATCAAGCTATCTGAACACAGTATACAACAGGAAAGGAACTCGAGGAGACTCAATTGGTGCACAAGTTTCATGATGAGTTTCAGTTTTAGCCATGATCAAGCAGCTTAACCATGTTGAAATTTAAGAAAAATAGAACTATAAGTCTACTGAGAGCTACACATTTGCTCTATAAACAATTAAGAGTTGATATATTTCCTTTTATACCTATTTCCATGTTACTAGTACAATTTCAAATCCATGATTAGAGATGCACCAATATTTTCACAAAATTCCCATAATTCATACAACTTTAATACACTGAGAAACAAAGGAGAGTGTCTTGTCAAAATTCACTCTTAAAATAAGGTTCTTGAGTTGATTTTTGACGAGTGTCCTTTTAGCATAGCAGCACTTTCTACTTGCAAAATTTGCACTTTTAACTTAGGTATTTGTGGCTTATATTCTACTTTGGCAAATGCCTATAAAAAGAGAGCATCTGATAAATAAATTCTTCCATTAGATAATTTTTTTTTTGACAACTGCATAAATCATGAGATGTATTTCAATGATATATAAAAAAATTTCATATAAACATAAACTATGAGAGCATACTTCAAACTTTACAACAACAACAAAGCAAGTCTGAAGAAAATGAAAAATAAACAAAAGTTGCCATTACCCATGCAAGAACTCTTCAGACATGGTTACATTTCTAATTTGGGCCAATTAGTTACTCGTCCAGATGGAAAAATTAGAATAAAGACATGCAAACATTAATAAGCACGCCCAATGTTTTCATCAGTTCTTTTCAAGTTAGCCTATTCTGTCTGTTGGCTCAAGAAACTATACACAGTTCACAGACAACCTAGAATTACCTGCTAAATGCAACATCTGGTTTAAAGAAAAAAGGGAAGGATATTAGATATTTAGACCAACCCCATGTATAGTACACTCATCTACATATATCATTCTGTTTTTAAAGATTCTGTGTAATAAACATCTACTCTATAATGTAGTACAAAATTCTGATATTCACAAACTTTTTTCACATTCAAATTCAATTCATTAACTTATTTCACACAGTCATAATCGATAGAAAATTAGGCACTATTTCTTACATTTATACATGATTCCAAAACATAAATAATACTGAAATTTTCATCTCAATATTGACACTCTATACATTCTAAAACTACTAAACATTATCTAGTTTTCCTCTGAAATGAATTTAGGAAAACTAGCTTGCAGACTAACTCAAATAAAGGTATGTTTTTCTTGAACATGTCTTCCAGCTATATGTTTAATATGCAGTGAGGAAAAAGGCTTGCACATGAAAAAGGCAATTACTGCTTTCCCTTCACAAAAGTTGAATATGTTCTCCAAAAATTATTACAATGTACATATACATGTATATATACCTTCAACAAATCAAATGATAATAAGATGTGCATTTAAAAAAAATAATAAGTAGAGCAAACAACCCTGCAATAAGATATTTTTGGTACAAAACTTCTTTTGGTTTTTAAAATTTGTATGACATAGAAAGCATACAATCTAGGATTAATTTCTGATTTTTCAAACAGATGGCACGGAGGAAAAATTACTGGGAAGATTTATCTCCAAATTGAATTTTGAGCATACTTCTTCAAATAAAAAGAAATCACAATATACTCTGGGAATATAGGTTGAAGGACAAAAATTATTGCTTCAGAAGGGAAAAGAAGAATTGAAATGAATTCAAGTGAGTTGAAAACGTCAGCTGTCAGTCATTTTATACTGCTGGCTCTGCACCATACTACGAAAAAAATAGCTCAAGGAAATGCAGTGCCATGAAAAATGTATTCTGAACGCAAAATGCACATTGCCTTTTGAACAGTTTGTGTTCCAGACATGTCATTTTGTGCTGCTTTTTTCTCGCTGTGCTATCTAACAGTGTGACACATTTCTGACCCATCTTCAGCTGAACACTTCTACCAGCTCTATAGGAAGTGATATACCATCTGTTATTTTCAAGACTTATCATTCCACTTTTAACCCCCATCATTATGTCATCCTGTCCATAACACTATGTGTTTCATCACAAACAGGTTGACAAGTTCTGAAAACATGCTCTAAACCCCTTGTGGAATTACAGTTCAGTCTGAGAGCAACCAAACAGGTGACTGCAGTCGAATGAGCTTATCTCCTTTGAAATAGTTAACAAATGAGCTTAATCAACTGCAGTCAGATGTGTGACTGATCACCAGCTGTACTGTACAAGCACTATTATTGATGATATCAAATATCATTTATTAAGTATAAAGAGGCATAGATATCTCAAACCAAGAACAAGTTTGACCTTTATGTACATATCATTCATCATGACATACTTTTGATGACTTTTCATTTAAGAAAAAAGCAATGTACAATTCAGTGGTATGGCTCAAGTTAATAGAATTTGCAAGAGAAAAGATATGAAGTTTCAGTATTCCTAAAAAAGTGGGAATTCTTTTGTTTTTTTTTCAACTTAAAAGTCCCCCCCCCCCCCCAATTAACATCAGGTCAGGAATTTTATCACCTCACAAACATGATCTGAGATATGCGCTGTCTCTGATTCGACTTTTACAAATTCATATTTACCTCTAGCTAAAACCCGCTTTCACAAAAAATAAAAAGAAACAGAAGGACAATATTGTGGCACTATAACTCATCTACCCTAAAGATCTATTTCTTACTGTCTAAACAGAAAAATTAAAGGAAAAAAAAAAATTAACAGACAAACTTGCTAACAAACAGACAAATTGCTTTGGGTTATAAGTGGAAGTTTTCAGCCTCGGGATAAGTAGGCATCTTGGCAATGTTCGTTTTATCTTCAACTTTATACGACGGATAGAGACCTGCTCTTCTTGGCGTCACCCTGATATTTGTTCCTTTTGAATAACCATCCCAGTGGTTGCCGGCCACACCTATCGTGTCCCCAGGCTTCATCTCTATCTCGTCAGAGCCTCGTGGTTTGTGCTCGTACAGCACCGTCTGTTCGTGTGCGTTCTGCCCGCCGTAGTAGTAGATGTCGTCCAGAGAACGGAAGTTGGCTGCCGCATCGGCGTGAAGATACTGCATCATCTCATACGCTACCCTACAAACCTGTTGTCAAAAACGATGAGAGAGAAGATAAAAAGGAGCTTACATTGTAGCAATGTTTTCTTTCTTCTAAAAGATACATTTTGATAGATTCTAGGTAGAGAACGTGTTTCATTATCACAGTAATTTATAAGAGAACTATAAAATAAAAGACTAGAAAATGAGCAAAAGTTCCGAGGAGTGGATTTCAATAATAGTACATACTTCAAAGTATTACTCATATGTTTTTCATTGATATTAAAGTAGATATAAGAAGGGAATAAATGTCCATGAATTGGTATCCATGCAAAGCATATGCTATTCATAAGGTGTTTATTCACATGGCAAATCACAAAAGTCTTCTTGCTCCTGGATATCCTTAACTGAAATGTCGAGAAATACCCTCCTCAGTCAGCTTGGAAAACCAGTCACGGAACAAGTCCACTATGCGTGACGTCATGAAAGGGGATAAGTATTTTTACATACCCGGATCTTCCATACAAAGCATGTGCAGAGAGAGAGAGATTTCTTGGGTTTTTTTTTTCCAAAGCCTGAAAAGTCAAATGATTCAGAACTCTATGATCAATGCTTTCCCTTCTCCTTATAGTTCATAGTGTGAATATCAATTATCTGGTTTAGAATTATGATATATGCATGCTAACAATGCGAAATTAATTGATATTTTCACCATTATTTTTTGGTGTGTGTCGAATTTGGTGAGCTTGCTTGCTCTGAAAGTGGATCCGGCCAGCCGGTCGTACAGAAAGTGCATGAAGAACGTAGGAAGCTCGTGTGTGTATAGTATAGCATGATGTGTTGCGTGTGTCGAAAACAAAAAAGTGCTGCGTATACTAGTAGCAGGGAGATGGGAGTTCGACAAACTCCCATCTCCCTGCTAGTAGTAAGTGTGTGTACCCAGCGAGCTTTGGTTGGTGGCTTGCATAAGCCAGCGCAATATCTATCAAGCCACCGCCGGGTGTAGGCGGCTGGTCTCCCAGCCGAGAATCCGCTCTCTTCAAAAACGTTCAGGCAGGAGTCAAATCACTCGCGGATGAATATCGTTCAACAACGACGTCGTCAGCTGGAGATCTCTGTATCAAGTTTGATATATATTTTTGGAATGTTTTGCTATTTTTTAGGCTTACTGCATCCTTTTGAGGCAGTCACACATATGAATGATAAGTATGATCATAGTTCTAGGAATTATTGATTCACATAATTGATCCTGCAGACCAACGAAACCCATCTAACATTTACTATTCGTACGTGTAGGTTCGCATATAGCTCATTACGTGCGGCGTTGCGCCCTGACTGTTCGATGGTGATTGCACCTTGTTTTCCGAGACAGTAAACTCGCCTTAAAACTCTACAAAAAGTAAACTGTGACCATATGAAAAAAAAATCAGCTACTGAATATGTTGTTTTGTGTTTCTTCATTCAAATAAAAACATAAAGTCTTTCACATTATCCCATTTACGAATTTACAATGACAATCTAAGCTCGTCATAAGAAGGCACTTTTACATAGGCACAGCATTGCCACTACTTCCACCGGCGCATGCAATCCCCTTTCGTGACGTCACCATCGAGGCCCTTGGTTTCTGTGTGCGACCCGGCGTTTCTGACTTCAAGATTTTGTTGAAGTTTAGTCGCTTAAATTCACCATTCTGAACTTGTTTTGTGGTTCAACACCACTCAATATTATTTTTGGGGTTGATAGCTTTCCATTGATGTAATTATCTCAATATTTGTGATCGCTTTCTTATATCAGCTTTAAGCATATAATCACCGTAGGTGAAGGTGATGGACAAACTATCACTTCCGAGGTGATCTTTCTGAAGCGAAGCGAAGCTGAGGTAAGATAGCGTGTACATCCAGATGCACAAAAAAACACCTTGCAACTCTATGGACTGAACTGTGATCAGCGAAAAAAAAAAAAACTCCTATCACTGCAAGTTCACTCACCTTTCTCATCGGGTGATGATTAATGGGGAAACTACACTATCACGTAATTCCCTTTTGACCAATCCTACGAGAAGATTCTAATTAGGTGGAACATAATTTGCTGTATCATCACAACTGTCAACTGTACCTTGTACTGTGCAACATCCAGCCACTGATTAATCAGGAAGGTGATAGGGGAGGCCGTAAGTTCTTCTCTTCATGTTCCCTTTATCACTCTCCCCTTTCCTCTCTCTTTTTCTCCTTTTCTTTCACTTTTTTACAATTTTATTCAGGGGTGGGGGGGGGGGGGGGGGGGGCAAGCCGCCACAGAATGCTGCCCCTTCTATGGCCATGCCAATGGTTTTACATCTTTTCATGATCTGCTTAGTTGACCTAACACAGGGGCCAACTTCTTTGAGTAGAGACATTGGCCTCTATACAATAATGTGGCAATGATAATGCTTGTTCGCATGCGCAGCCCCCCCCCCCCCCCCCCCCACAAAAAAAAAAAAAAAAAAAAAATCAAAAACGCTCCGTGGTTCCTGTAACAAATGAGCAAAGTTTTCTCAGATGTTGTTTATATCAAACATGAACCAAGGAAGATGACAATAAAAGTTACAAACCTGTGATGAAAAGGTGCAAACAAGAAAATCAGAACGAGACAGGAAGTAGATGTCTAGGATGACACCCCGTAATGAATCCTCAGAGTATCTCGATGACATGCCAGCTGATTTAGATATTGCATTGTCACTCACGAATACATAATTAGGGTACCTGTACAAAGGAGCAGAAGAATAAAACAATTTGTGTCAAAAATTTCTCTACTGCTTTGTCTTGTCTAACAATTAAATAGGATATAAATACAACTTTACCAATTTTCAACATGTGAAAAATATGCATGGCAGTACACCACATTCATTCTCAATAAACAAAGTAGGAACTTACAAAAGACCATTAGTGTCACGGAGAAACCCCCCCCCCCCCACTATTTCTACTAATCTGAATATACAGATTAGTAGAAATACCGTAATCTGTATATACAGATTAGTAGAAATACCATAATCTGTATATACAGATTAGTAGAAATACTGTAATCTGTATATACAGATTAGTACACATACTGTAATCTGTATATACAGATTAGTAGGAATACCGTAATCTGTAAATACAGATTAGTAGAAATAGTGGGGGTTTTTTTTCTCTGTGGCACTAATGGTCTTTCGTAGGAACTTGTCCAGGACCCTGTTTCATAAAAATTGTAATCAGTAACAACTGCCAAATTTCTATGAAACATTTGCTCTCAGCCAATCAGATGCAAGGATTTCAGCAGCTTATAACAGTTATAGCAACTTGTTATGAATAACAATTTTTATGAAACAGGGCCCAGGTCCATCTAATTCTGACCTCTGACCCTGGACCAAACACCTTTCCTGACCCGAACGCAAAGCCTGGGGCAACTGTCACCAAAGCACATGCAGGGTCATCCATTTTCATTTTCAAATGATACTAGTCACAAATAGCAAAAAAAAAAGAAGAAGGAAAAACTAGAAATATCAATGACGGTGATTAACCCCCCTGCCCCAATGAGTGTGCTAAATTTCCAGATCATTGCTTGAAAAGTGAGGAAGTAGTTTGATCCATGATATTTCCTGCTGAATCCTTGCCATAATATGCCATTAACATGGCAATGCAGTTTCTGATGCATTAAAATACACAGGCAAGTCTGACTTGGGTTCTGTGTGGATCAAATCGGTCCCAAACCTGATACTCACTTTCTCTCTGCTTCCTTGAGTAGAGTAGCATCATCTGTTGCTAGGTAGATCCTTCTGACAGGCACTTCTTGCTTCCTCTCTAGTCTCTGGTAGAACTCTTCTGCATGGAACATGTACTCCTCGATCCCATGGAAGGCTGCTTCCGTTCCAACTTTGTCTGTCCGTCTCACATGTAAGCTGTCATCATAACAAAATACAAGTGGGAATTGCTTTTTATTCATTAATAAGTAGATTATTTAGGACAATTTAGGACAATATACAGAAATTGTTCATTAAATTGGCAACCTTGAAACCTTTTTAAAGAATGATATAATGTTTAAATAAACTTGTGTAATTACATTATGTGCATGAATATGCATAATGAAAACAAAAATCTACAGACTTTCACAGCAGTTCAGAACAATACTTGGCTTTTACTGCACAATCTTTTTTCTGTCTTTGGCTGTTTTAGTTAGCTGTTTAAAACACAACATTACAGCCCACTGCTTGATGGTAACAGTCCATCTCTTAGTTTGTCTGCCCATCTTTCTTCTGCCACTACTTTCTCCATCCAAGATGGATTTTGAAAATGAAATACTACAATAAATCATCATACCATACTTCCCTCCTAAAACTTCAGGACAACCCTAGCAAAATCATCCCTCCAACGTACCCAACAATCGGATTATGGAACCCCAGGGCTACGGTCATCTTGTCAATGTCTTCCTGCAGGGCTGGCTGTGGCCTCTGGATGTAGGTCATGATCTGTCCCATCCACCACACGATTGGGTGACCGTGTAGCCGCATTAACCTCTGGGAGATATCTTCTGGTATGGCCAAGGGCAGGAAGTCTGGGCGAGGATGAAGGCCATCTACGATGGGGAGCTCCACCACTTGGAGGTTTTCAATGCTGCTAAGAGCTGTGGAGATCAAAGGATGTTGATTGTGGTTTTAATTGGATTCCAAATCAACAGGATCAAGGTTTCAGTATAAGTGCTGCTCAATTCATTCTTTTGGTATGACGTTACATAATCTAACTTAGAAATAAAGGGAGGTGGTGGAAATTAAATGATAGATTAACGAGCACATCAATGATGTGGTGCTCATCCGGCATCCAGCAAAGATAAACCCTCAAAATCGGTCCATAAATTAAGAAGAAGAAGCAGTTTTTGTGAATTCTGAATAAAATCTGCATAAATTAGCATGAATAATGTTTGACACAAAATTTTAAAATTCTGTGCAGGAGTTCTGTGTACCTCTTTTAGCTCTACAAGATGAAACAAAGAAAATCAAAATTGGTCGAGAAATGGAGGAGAAGATGCATTTTTTGTGATTTTCATATAAATTATGCATAAAATAGCATAAATAATTTTTGAGACAAAATTTCAAAATTCCGTGTAGCAGTTCGGTGTACCTCACGTAGCTCTACCAGATGGAACAAAAAAAAAAAATCAAAATTGGTTGATAAATGAAGGAGAAGAAGCGTTTTTGAGATTTTCGAATAAATTTCACATAAATTAGCAGAAATAATTTTTGAGACAAATTTTCAAAATTCTGTATAGAAGTTTGGTCTACCTCACGTAGCTCTACCAGATGGAACAAAAACAATCAAAATCAGTTGACAAATGAAGGAGTAGAAGCATTTTTTATGATTTTCGAAAAATGTGCATAAATTAGCATATTTGATGAGTTTCAAAATTCTGTATTGAAGTTTCGAATCCCCTACCTAGTGCTATCATATAAAGCAAACAGAATTGAAATTGGACAAAAAATGATGGAAGTAGAAGCAGTTTGAAATTGTGGACAGACGCCGGATGCCAGACGCCACGCCATGGCTTAAGCTCATCCGGCCCATTCGGGCCGGATGAGCTAAAAATGATAGATTGGGAAGTTGCAAGAAACACAAAAGGAAAGAGATAGGATGACTATATAGCCTCATAAGAATCTGGGAGATACATTCTGTTGTGGTCAAGGGCACAGACTCTGGCTGAAGATGCAGGTCATCTACAATGGGAAGCTCCACCCTCGAAGGCTGTCAATGCTTCTTGGAGCCACTAAAGTACAGTTTTGTTTGAAGATGAATTCAATTGATATACTAGTTGATAGCACATGTATTAGGATAATTAAGATGTTGTTTAAAAGTATTAAAGCAGTCAAATAATGGGGGTGCGGGATAATAATTTGCCTCTAAGGCTTTTCATCATAAGTCTGAGCCCAATTTGACTGTGGCCTTTAGCATCTTTCCCGCTCAGCATCTTTTGGTCCGCTATTCTCGTTCCCCATAGACAAAACAAGGGGGATTTGGAAAAGCCGATGTGAATTCCCGTGGGAAAGATGATAAAAACTGATGGACGTGACTTTTGATAAGGTACCTTACATCTACATCAGAATGGAGAGAGGAAGAAAAAAATGAAGGAAGTAAAGAGAGACAGACTGTGGCAGAGAGAAAAGATGGTGAATTCAGAGACAGAAGGGTTGAAAAAAGAAAGTGCAAGGAAGGATAAAATGATAGGAAGAATGAGGAAAAGAAAGAAAGTTAGAGATAAAAATCCTTCCTATTCCTGAAACAACACAATGCACATAATACTTCGGCTAACCACAATTTAATGTGGTATTCACCAGGCACCAAGTGCAAACTGTGGTATTGCTGATAGGTGTCATACAGTGATATTACCATATTATCTCAATATATATTGCAATTCCTTGTAACAAAGTCTTTGCCTCTCACTTTCTATCCTATCCTACTCTTCTTGCTTACGGTAATATTTCTGTGATCCCACAACAAATCTACCTTGTATGCTCTGAAACCACAATGCATTGGGGTATAATTTGCCTGGTAAACAAAATTACGAAATTCCGCACTATCAAATATTATGTGTATTTTGATATTGCCTCACCAATGTTTTTTTTTCTCTCTCTCTCTCTCTCCAGTGCCAATGTTTAGGCACATGTGCTGTGTGCTTATGAGGTTTCTATGCCTGTCTTGTTTTGTTTTTGTTTTGTGTTTCTCCTGGGGCCTTCAGTTTACAAGCCTGGCTTCCTTGTTAGCCTCTGCACTTCCAAACATCTTCTTTTTTCTTTGTTTGTTTTAATTTGATGATTTTTTTGGCAGTTTGGAAAAAAAAATAAAGAAGATGTAATAATTTATTTGAAAGTTCATTTTTTTTTAAATTGTAATAATTTGTTTCATTTATATATGTCAATATGTTACACTGCCTGTTTTTGTGTCTGGAAATAAAAATAAATAATTTAAATGAAATGAAAATGAATGCATATTGCTAATATTGTGGTATTTCTAGAAACAAACTGGACTAGGGAGACACAGAGAAAAAAACAAGAAATACAGGGAAAGTAAGAAAGAGAGATAGAGAGAGAGAGAGATAGAGAGAGAGAGAGAGAGAGAGAGAGAGAGAGAGAGGAGGGAGGGGAGGGGAGGATGAAGATTCAGAAGAAAAATAAAAGAAAGGTTACATGCTCTTTGCTCTTTTGAGAAAGGAAATGATGGAGGGAATGAAATAATAAAAATAATCCTGAAGTTGTAAAATACATGTCAATACCTGCACTTGAAGATCAAAGGAGAAATTACCCTCAAACCAAATTTGATAGCAATAAATTCTTAAAAGCATGGATAATCAAGTCTATAAACCACCATAAAAGCCAGACAGTGCTTTGATTAGATAAGTGTAAAGAGAGACTTGTTCATTTTACTATCCATTAAGAGTTAAATAAATGAAAGTAAAAGGCACTGCTCTGACGAGATTCCATTACTGATCATTTCACGACCTTTCAGCAGAAGTCAAGTTTAAAAAATTGCTGGTGACAAACCCCACTGATACACTACGCATGTACAAGTAGACGTATTATAAAAGAGGACCTAAGTGGTAGTTTCACTACCGCATTATAACATAAACATGGTTTTAATAAGAATTTCCTATATCTGTACAAGTATCGAGGAGACAGACTTTCAAGGTCATTCCAGAGTCTCCTACTTTTTCATGAAAAATATAGCAAACTTACCCCAAGATTTTAAATTGTACTAATCTCCTAAAGACATTTTACTCTGAATGTTAGGGGTTCCATACTGTCGTATCAATGCAGAAATGCCCTTATGCAATGCAAAAGGGATTCTCTCATAAATCAAAGAAAAAGGAAAATTTGCTGTAAAAGCTCCATTATTTTGTCATAACCTATCTAGACTGAAGTCCCCAGTTTTCCGTTTTCTAAAATGAAAATTCTGTGTTCTTCGGTGACATGTACAAAACATATGATAAAGCAATTGTAAATAGCGCAAGAGATTTAATATCACATCCGTTTGAACGCATTCGGGATACTCTATTGTTCTGCTAATCCCTGTGACAAATGCGTTCGAACGGTCCCACACTCTCCCGAACGCACGGATTAACTCTAAACAAAGAAGTCAATAGAGAGGCGCTTAAGTACTGCGTTCGGAACGCGCTCGAACAGGATGCGTTCGAACGTTCGACCTATCTTTTTGAGTTGCAAGCACAATCAGAATAGTGGCCCGGAAATCGGAACACTGCCGCGTTTGCCCGCTCGATTGCCTGGCACAATCGCCGGGGAGATCGTGGTTCTGGCCAAGAGCAGACCGGTAGTTTTATCCCCCAACTCCGCTGACGGGCGACATGTCGATGTCACACGATGCTTGTCAATAGCTACGATAGTGTGACGCGATCTTCTGAAAGACAACTTTTTTTTCTTACTTTGCCCGTTAATGTTTTTTATCATCGTTATGATTATGATATTTTCATTAATACTTCTGATGTTACCAGTTATATTCAGTGTTACTTAAAGTTATATCACGGGGTGACCTGATATCGCGCACAATTTAATTTTCTAACATGTCTAAAGAACTCAATTTTCAATCCATAATTTCTCAAGTTTTACCAAAGATTTTGATCAATTGACACCAAGAGAAAGCAAAGTCTTAGACTACAAATGAGCGCAAGAAGAAGACTTATTTACAGAGAGTTCCCGAGATATCGCGATCGCGAAATTCAATGTCGCATTTCATGTGCGCTGGAACTGGGAAAGTTTACAACAACAAAAAAAAAACAGCGAGTCCTTATTTCGCGCACGGCAGTTTACAAATGGTTAATACAAAATAGAGATCCATAAAAGGCAAGACGATTGCATCAAGAGCAAGGCAAAATTCAGTGGAATTAAATGTGATCCTATTTTACTGACAATTATTTTGATGTAATTGCCACTTGAAACATTGTGAAATGAGGAATTTTAAACCCTTCTCGGTAGATATATATTTGATATAAATTTGCCGATATTTCATTAATAACTTCCCAATTCCTTCTTCGATTTCAAAGAAAGGTTAGTCTATAGATCCCTACTCTTTCCGTTGGTGCTTATCAGATTTTTCAAAATCTTTCCTAGTTTTGAGATATGGCCCGGTACGCGAAATATGGACATGCGCGAGATCAGGTCAGACTAACATACAAGTCATGATAAAGCAATTCTTCTGCTATCATATGATTTCATACTGTAATTCATTATTTTGTCATTCCGTGTATTTTCAGTTTGATTTCTACTTTTGTTTAATGTTTGTAGCATAACACGGTGAAAAGCAATTATTTCATGTTCATGTTTGTTTCACCGGGATGAGATTTAAGTCATTGACTTGCACACCCCACGAGAGAGAAAGAAAGTGAGAGTGAGAGAGAGAGAGAGAGCGCGCGCGCGCGAAACACCAGAGGACAGAAATAAGTGAAAATTTGACAGAAGTCAAATGAATGTTGGCATATGGTTTTAATTATTTTTCATCATAAATAAGTTAATATCTATCCATGCAGTTTCCGGAAAATTTCAGCTTATTTCAAAACAATAAAGAAACTGGAAACTTGAAAAACGAATGTTGCACTAAAATTTCACATCCCTTGAATGTACACTTATAAACGGTTTGGGGAGTACACGCACGTTGAACAGAATGAAATCAGAAAGCGGATCGTAAATTAAGCCAAGTTTATCCAATATAATCATAATGAAGAGAAAACGATACATGAAACATCAGTTTTCTCGGGCTATTTAAGGTTCACAAAAACTAACGGCGGCCATTCCTGTCAACATGCAACCCGTGTCCCATGCAACCGATAAATGGTGTCATGTTTTAATTTCGACAGTATAGTCACTAACCATCCACTGAAATTATTTAAAGACAATTTGAGAACCTATAGAGAATGATTAATTTTCATAATACGTTTATGCAGAATCAGCTCTTGTCTGATTACTTCTCCATACAATTTACATTTGAATGACCTACCTTCGATATGGTAGTGCACGACGAACAATTTGAAGTGTTCCCCTTTTTGGACGCGTGTAGTCTTTCTTTTCATTCATTTCAAAATAATTTCATGACACTGGAAACCCTAGCCTCTACGCCAACGTTGAGAGGTGGGAACAAAAATAGTTTTGACGGGAAAATTTAATATAAAAACTAGCACGTACGTGTTCGCATTCCCCTTTGCTAGTAAATTATCTATTTAATGCTGGTATCTAACTTCAAAACGAGTGTATACCCCAGTGCCGCCCCTCTCCCCACACCAATGCCGCCTCTCATGGCCGCCTCTCAAGCAGTGCAGGTAGATCTGAGGCCAAAATATTACTTTGAATTGAAGAAATCCTACAAGCGTTCATTCACCAGAATATGGGAAAGCCTCTTATTTTACGTAGGAGATATCCATGGAACTATTTGTCATAAAATCAAGATATGCAGTGTAGCTTACATAATATTTGAGGATTAGGCCAATGGTTCATAATTCAAGTCGCTTTATTATCGCCGTGGGTGTGGAATGATGCAGTGAGCAGGGACTGATGTAATCAAGTAGGTACGAAGATGCTGCTTAGAACACTCAGGAAAACTTGCAAGGTCTGAAAAGTAAGACTAGTTTAACCAGTTGAAAGTTAGTGCGTCTGCTGTTTGTCTGTCATCGCATTATTGTTCTCATGGCAGCGCGCGGTGCCTTTTTATCTCGACTGTTTTTATCGAATGTATCAACAAACTTGTGGCATGCTTGCATTGTGACCGTACACGAACTTTGACCTCTAAGTGCCCCCCGGCCCCCGATATTGAACAATAACCGCCAGCTTCCCAACAGACGTCTTTCGTCTATATACGCATAAGTCTACGGTCAGTCGAACTGCTTACGTAATGTCCGTAATGTTAAGAATAGCAGGCTTACCGTTAATGATGAAAAGAACCTTGGCCATGACCCACCTATTATGGCTATCACATACAGGAACAGTACGATATTATTATGATGGTCCCTAGTCGGGGAAGGTTAAACTTAAATCCTTATAATTATCCTTTGCTTATATCTAATTACCACACCTTTCCCAAAAATGCTTGAACTTTTTTTTCATGCAAAGCTAACTATAGAATTTTTCTGTTTCTTTAGTTTTATTTTGGTTCTTGTACATTTGAAAAATTGTTATTGTTGTCATATCATCATTACTATCATCATCATCATCATCATCATATATCATCATTATCATCGTCATCAAACAACGATGGAGATCAGTATCGTATAAACCATAAACCGCAATATCATGCTAAGAGTAAACAATGTTTTATGCTGACAACATAATTCAAGGAAAATACGAATGCAAAAATAGTTAATGATTTTGTAAATACTCAACACGTGGAATTTAGGTCATCCACCTTTTTCCAGAATTATGCCTGGACATAGAGCAAGAGTCGTGTGTTCTTTCACGTCTTAACCCATTCATGACAGGAATTATTTAAAGCCTAATTTGATCAGCTTTTATTCTTCAAATTGGCAACACCAACATTTCTATTTTATTGCTACATTTTTCTTATAAAACGTCTTGTATCTGAAATGAATATAAATTGACAGAGATTATGATGACAAGTCAAAAAGTTGCCAATTTGCAGGGAAAAACTGTGATTTTAAACTTTCTATCACATTGCCAATTTAAGGATTTTAATGCTTATTTTCCTTTTAAAAATTTTCAGCATCAAACAACAAATATTGACGCAACCAAAACTGGCACAGTTTGTGTAGAATATTTTGCTCTTTCTGCTCATGTATTTGGTATGATTTTTAGGGCTTTGCATCAAAAGATATTAGGCCAAACCACAAAATGTGGACCTCTGTCACGAATGGGTTAATTTAGGTAATAATAATAAATACAGCATTTGTAATCCGCCGTCGATCTAGTCAACTTTTCTGAGGTGATCACGGGCTTGGATATATTGTTTTGTATTATGCAGGGTCCCCATTAATAACTTTATTCAACTAACGAAAAGAATATCCAGTCTAAAAATAAGAAATACAACAATTAATTCATAAACAGAATAATACGTAAAATAGTTTTGAAGTGCTTACGCGGGAATTGCTAAAAATGGGGGGGGGGGGGGCATTCAAAGGAGGTAAACAGACTGCTGAAATGTACATCAGTTTGAAAAAAATAAATCATTCCTTTTTGTAATGCGCTAGGGCAGTTCATTAGAAAAAAAGAAAAGCCAAGTCACGTGTGCTCCCGTCCCCGCCCCCCCCCCCCCCCCGGCACAAACAGACACAAAATTGAAAACAAATGGAAAAATTGCAAAATAATTCTGTCTCCTTTAAAAAGAAATTTCCGTTCGTGATTTTGTTTTGAACCTCGCGCTTATACATCAATTACTCTTGACAAACCCCGTGCTTCGTGGGTGGCAGCGGCTCTGCGCATATTTGCCAGAAGATATGGCGAAAGTTTTACAAACTAATTAAAATGACAATTATCATGATGTACAATAAAATTGATTTGATTCTATTCTACGAGCTTATTAAGAAAACTACGATGAGAAGGATAAGAAAGTGAGAAACTCAGGCGCATTTATACGTTCTTGAGAGTTTGCATACATCAAAGCTACCAAAGATCGGAAAAATATATCAGCATAACAGAAATGAGATTTATTTTTGTTACACATTAGTGGAAAAAATCTAAGTATACTGGGAAAAGAAATGTCATTTTATTCCACATGCAGCAAAAATAATATAAAAACTATGTGAAGCAAACGACAGAACAAAAGTTAAATCGCAAATAGAATAATTTCAAATATGAAATACAATATATGTTCATCGAATCGGTCTAACATTTCTGATTGATATGATTTGGAAAAGGGCTTTAATTATTAGCACATCCGATAACGGATTGGATTGCACAGATTTACATGCATGTACACATACAAAAGTTGTCAAAAACGATGTGCATGTTAATGAATATGAAATATTTGTACACATAAAACATAAAAGAAATTAAATTTATTATTATTTTTGTTACACACGTGGAAAGAAATTACAAGTCTGCTGGGGAAAGGAGTGTGTCGTAGTTCCACATTCAGAAAAAAAGAATACTGTAAATAATATAAAGTTAAATCGTATGTAGAAGATTTGAAACACATGTGAAGATTTATTGGACTTTTGAAGAAGAAAAAAAACACAGCAAAATTACAAGAAGAGAGGGGAGCAACTGGCAGTTTAACGAGGTCAGAAATTACTGCGGAGGGACCGATTCGGTGTGAATACGCATACAGAATTTGATACGGTGTAACACACGGGTAACTTGCCCACTTTGAATGAATTTGAAACGGCTCTACGTCGGGAAAGGCGCTCCGTAGCAATTTCGCAGCAAATTTGAAAACCAGTAAGTATAGATGCGGTACGCGGCATAAAAATTAACATTTTTATTGCAATGTTTTAATTTTAGTAAGCTCCTCCGCGGAGAGCGGCGAGCACTTAACTAAACTTCGAACGGAACGCTGACGCGCTTGAGATCCGAAGAGTTCAGGGAACTATTATGAAATGTAAAAGAATGTTATGTCGCGTTCGCCAAATGATATCTAGCGAAGTTTGGCGCTCCTAGAATACGTCGTTAATCCGACCGTTCGCACGCATTCAATGATTATCGATCGGACCGTTCGCTATTGCCGTTCGGTCGCATTTTCTTTTGGCGATCAGACAATGAAATCTAGGCCACTTCCTGACTGCTTCACTGGGTGCGTTCCGAACCCGTTCGAACGGGGTCTATTGTCCTTATTTTTAATCCGCGTTCAGAACGGGATCGTACGGTAGCTGGAATAAATCTCTTGTAAAATAAATAAAGAATCTTAGACAAACGTAAATTACCCTAATATACACTCACTGCAGTATGCAGATAAAGCTTGGCGAACACACGCTAAACACTGCGATCAGGTTTGATCCAGATTTTCCGCTGATGCATGGTTTTCTTTGATTGAATTTTGCTTTATTTTTCATAATTTTCACTGTATTTTGCGTAATTCAATTTTTGGGGGCCTGAAAAATCACATTTTCCGTGAAATTCCATGAATTCTGTATTCTTCCCAAATTCCGTGAAATTTTACTGTTTTTACCAGTTTTCCGTATCGCGGAAAACTGGGGACTTTAATCTAGATGGAAGGTAACATTAACTCCAGAACACTTGTCAGGGGTGTCACAACTGGATTTACATTAGAAATGCTTTAAAATGTGTCATATTTTAGTAGGAGCTTTTCTGCGCACAATACATTTAGGGGCGTTTTTGTGGTGACGTGGCAATATGTCACTATATTCCAAATATCAGCTTGAATGATAAACTTGCAATTTATAATAATAATAATAATAATAATATGCAACATTTATATAGCGCTTAATACAAATGTTTCTAATTATAAATTATAAATTATAAATATACAATAAACATAAAAGCACCTATCAAACGAAACTACTCGTCCCTGCACAATCATTCATGCATAATACCAAGGGTTTACAGAACCAAGCTATGAGTTGGCTCTCGTCTCCTTAGGTTTATTGTTAGCCTGTATATTCTGCATACTTCCTACCCATTAATTCATAGCATATTTAAAGTGTTTTCTTTAGGTTTACCAGTATCTTATACATTCTAGCTGCGTAAAATTTGTTCTAGGTGATTAGCACATTTCAATATATATCATCATCATGTGGGATTAGGGAGAGGAGAGAGATGAAGGGAAGGCTTTGGAAGAAGAGAGATCTTTGGCAGGAGGTGGTATTAATAATAATAGTGGGTGATTTCAAGTTTGGTGTTTACCTTTTGGTGTTAGTGTTGGGTTGATTTTTACATCAACACAGCTCCAAATTAAAGATAAAACTGGTCTTGAGACAATTGTCACTTGGAGTTGAGCTGTCAATAATGTCATTTGGACCACTTTTGTAAACTCAGATTAGGTGTTGGAGCTGGAAAGCAATCTAAATTGTGTTTCTAACACCAACACCAGCACCAACACCAAACTGTCATTTGGACCACTTTTGTAAACTCAGATTAGGTGTTGGAGCTATGGAAAGCAATCTAAATTGTGTTTCTAACACCAAAACCAGCACCAACACCAAACTTGAAATCACCCAATGTAACATTTGCAAAGCGCACAAAACTATACAAATATATTCTACTACACTGCAAGAGCTCCTGTTGTGCTTTAAACCACTACATCTATGGACGATTACAGGCGTGTGAAAAAATGTGCTTTAAGCTTTGATCTAAAATACTTAAAGACGGTGATTTTCTGATTTCTAATGGTAAGGAATTCCACAGTTTGAGAACCACAGTGTTACTTTTGCTTTTATAGATGAAGGGAATTGGCAGTAGCAAGGTATTTTGGGAACTACGGAGGTTGCGGGTATGTTTTTGAGATTTGAGTATTAAGAATAATAGCAAATCCACTTTCTTCCAGAGGAAAGTCAAGTTATTGTTACATTATATATGCAAGTATATCCAAAAGTAAAAAAATATATATACTGAAAAAAAAAACTAAAAAAGGAAATTGAAGATGGTTGAATACGTGACAATTTCATTTCATGGACTGTCACTGTTCCTTTCAGAAAAATCTGCATTCAGTTACTCTACAGATTTACCCGATAAAGCAAATAGTACTGTGAAACGTGGAGTATTTAAAAAATGTTCACGCATTTCGAATAGCATGACACTTGCGCGAAAAATTAAACTGTGCGAAATATTTTGTTTATCTTGCACGTACGTGAATAGTTATCCTAACTGTCCGCGAAAATTAGAGATGCATGATTGTGTTTAACTCGGCTGAGCATGAAAAATTAATTGCGCGAAAATTTCCAATTTTACAGTAATTGAGTAATCTGAGCACATTCAGTTGATTTGAAAAGCCTACCACAAGTATCCTTATCCCCTCAAATGAATTAATTCCAAAACTAGGGGCAATTGATCCATCAAAATGAGTTCATATGTGAGCAGCTCTTCAGAAAGAACATCCCATACTACCTGGTTAATGAAAATTGTGACATCACATGCACAATGTGATTTCTGCTTTATCAGACAACCACTTACATGTACATTATATTTAACAATAGGGATATAATTAATAATAATTCATACCTATTGTGTTCACTGAGATGTCAGAGCATCACTAGACTCTAGAGAGGGCTTTGAGAGCCCTGTGAATGAATATATCTCTGTTGTCTGCTGTTAATTGAATTTCTTCATGCATCACGTCATGTCACCATATATCAAGCTATAAAGTAGCTAATAAATTTCAAGAAGGATCATATACAGTGCATCCCAGAAAAAAGTGAACAGTTGGAAAAATTATTGCCATCTGAGCATTTCAAAATATTTTCGGGAAATTGTCATACCGATGGAAAGCCCAAAGACTCTTCTATCAAATCCTACCAAAATATCTCAAAAGCATTCACGCTTGAGCGAGCAAATGTAACTTTTGTGAAAGGGTGCAAAATCAAGACTTGACAAAAATGGGTATTTGTGCTGGTTGGTACCAGTGAAGCAGACAGTAGTGTTAACTGTGGAGGCTTAGGATTTTTAATATTCTGAGGGCATTCTGGTGATTTATGAGTGGATATCACTTGTTGTGCTTATGTTATGACTATCCTATCAACATGTCATGCTTGAGTGAGCAATTGCATAGTTTATTGTTTTGTAATGTTAATTTGTGGTATGTTTTAACATTTAAGCTGGCATAATTTGGATGCCTTTAATATGGTCATGCTGAAAGATCAGCCAATCAATCTTCAAAAATTGGTCAATCAATCTTTCCATCAATCAGAAAAGCAGTTAACCAATCATACACTCAATCGAGCCACAAGACGAGTGAGATGACACAACTGAAAAACTGCAATCTGCAATGCAAATGTGTAACTTTCATAAATGTAAAGATTTGATCATTTCTTTGATGGAAAATACTTCATATTTTGTCAGTTATATTTACCTTTTTCTTTCGTTTGGCATATGGAAGAAAGACATAAACATGTTTCATTGTATTTTATCATTGAAGTAAACAGGAAGGGTCTGGAAACTTACACATTTTTGCAATGCAGATTGCAGTTATTCAACTCACGTGTCTTTGGAAGTGAATATGAGTGCATGATCTGTTGGTTGTTTTTCTGACTGACTGACTGGCTTATTAAATGATTGACTGAATGACTGACTGATTAGCTGATGTTGCTTGGTCTGCATGACTTCATGGTGGTATTCTTTTTCTGATATCCAAAATATGCCAGCTTTCATGGTGAGAACTTTACCCTAAGATTATCATTACAAAACAATCAGTAAAGTATGCTATTGCTCACTCAAGCATGACATGTTAATATGATATGTTATAACATAAACACAACAGTGGATATCCACTCATAAATCGCCATAAAGCCCTCAGAATATTAAAATTGTATTCCTCCACAGTTAACACTACTGTCCACTTCACTGATAGCAACCAGTACAAATACCAATTCTTGTCATGTCTGGATTTTGCACCCTTTTACAAAAGTTACTTTTGCTCGCTCAAGCATGCATTATTTTGAGATTTTTTTGTGGGATTTGATAGAAGAGTCTTTGGACTTTCCAACGGTATGAAAATTTCCTGAAAATATTTTGAAATGCTCAGATGGTAATTATTTTTCCAACTGTTCACTTTTTTCTGGGACACACAGTAGGCTCTTGGTCATTTGCCAAACAGAAAAGAGGTAATCAACCAAAACGAAAAAAAAAAAGAAAAAAGAGCCCAAAATGGTATGGGAAAAACAGAATATGGAAGCTAATTCTGGTTCATGTATTTCCCACTAAACTGAATTTTGGAATGAATTAGAGCATAATTTTTGCCTCACTGAACCAAGAACATTTTTGTATGCTAAAAGGCAGTTTGAACATACAATTTCTTCACAGCATGTGAGCAAAAGCAGTATGCCAAAACTGAAATTGGTTATTGAAAACAAACACCGTGAAGCCGTGTGGTAGTGAGATGCTATTGAAGGGGCACTCTGATGGGGGGGGGGGGGGGGTAGAGGTTTCACCTGGTGGCTAAAATGTTAAAGAGCAGGCCACTGAGTAAAGAGGGGAGCAGAAGAGTTTGCATTCAATATTTCTAAAAATTTTCTCTCTCCATTCTCCCTCTCTTTTTATCTTTTTCCCTCCATTTTTTTTCCCCTTCCCATTCTTTTCAATTCCAAGGCCTGTAATAAATCGTTTCAAAATCGTATGTTATGGTTAGTCACTGGGGCATACTGTAATTGCCCTGTACTGTAACATATGTTTGTCCATTTGGATGAGAAAGCTACAGACTGCTTGTTATACTAAACACTCAAGTTCCCTACATTAAAAATAAATGGAATGATTCCTTAAATGCCCCCCCCCCCTCCAAAGTGTTCTTGATAACATGTTATTTTGCTTGAGATGTCAACTTGGAATTCCCTGTCTATTAAGAATGTGTGTCCATGATTCATTAGCTAGCTACAGCCCTACCTCTCATCAACATACTGAATGGTTTTCATTATTCACAAAGAAAAATTGAATACAATTGAATACAATTTCTGAAAATAGATATCTGAACATGATATTTCTAATAATCTCAAAGTGGAGACTGTATACTAATGAAATAATAATGATTAAACATATCCATCTCTATAACTGTTCAAGTTGCATACAAAATGATTTCAATTCTTTACTTCAAAAGAAATCAACATACCTACATAAAGCTAAAGAAATAAAAGTTGACCTGAGAACAAGGATATTTAACAATATGCATTTAATAAGTGAAGGACAGAGTTTTAAGTATGATTTTAAAAGTGTGAAGGCCAGGGTTTTAGCCGTCTGAAAAGAAAAGGACAACTTGACATTTGCAGCCTTAGTAATGTCTGCCAATACTGATGAGCTAGCTATAGCCCTGTATGTCAGTGAGTATGTGTTCCTACATTGTTAAAGAATGGTACATGTAGTTGGATGATCATTACCGGTACTTATGATTAACATCTGATAATGTGGACACAGCCTGTAAAGTACTAAAACATTACACTATGAATTATAGATGAGCTACTTCTCCCCCCCCCCCCCCCCCCCCCCCTCCCTTCTCAACAAGGTAATGAAAGGGTTTATTCCCACATTCTCAAAGAATGGCAGTTTGGTTATTTTTACTACAACAGATCAAACACAATATACTGATAGTGTGAACACAGCCTGCAAAGATTGCATTATGCAGTAGTAATGAGATAGCTACTGTCTGCCTTCTCATCAAATTAATAAATGGAGTATCATAATATTGACAACACCAGTAGTAATTTCATAATTACTGGTAATATTACATTATAAAAATAATTACATTATGAAGCTGGTATCCAGTGGTTCAAAATAATAGTGATCCACTAGTAATGAGCTACAATACACCTGAAGTTCTCTTCTTCATCAAAATAACAAATAGTTGTATTCTGTCATCTAAAAAGAAATATATGAGTAGGGTTATTCATCTACTTCAAAGCCTAATACAAAAAAAAAATATCTATCTAATATCATATTAGAATATGACAACCAACAGAGCCATTTTATCATGGATCAATATCTTGCCGATATAACCTGATATTAACCCATTGAGTACGATTTGATTTCAGTAGTTTAAAGATGCTCAGTCGTGGGCTTTCATGGGGAATTTGACACCATGGGTGCTTACCCAGTAACAGGTATTGTCCATCACTATGAGTTTTATGACCAACAGACCTTATGTAATGCTCTGTATATCCCTTTGCCCCATATGGCAAAGTCATTATTTCACTTTCCCTGGCCTGAGAATGCTCGAAGCCCACCCGAAGCCCGCCCAAAGCAGGCTGAAGAATGTTTATGATGGGACAGCTTGTTTTGCTGAGCTCTAGAAATGCAGCTCGATTACAGGTATTTCCAGTGCTTTTCACAAAGTCTGGTGTCAGCAAATTATGATCCCTTCTCCATGAAAGACCACGACTGAATGTCTTTAACATACAGTTTCCACAGACCCTATCCCAAGTTATCTCTGGCTTAGTGTTCAATGGGTTAAACACTGGCATATTGGGAAAAAAAGTAAGATGCATCTATAAGCACTAATTGTAAGCTTTGGAATCTAATATTTCACAGGCAAATTGGCAGGCACTTTACTTGCTTAAACTCTCCCTCCAAATATGATCTTTAATATATACCTCTTCCTCAGTTTTCCTGAACACATGTGATGCAAAGCACTGACCATAAGCTATGAGGTATAATATTTCATTTGCAAATTAGCAGGAACTTGTTTGCACACTTCGCCCTTAATAGCCACGTCTTTCTCCCTCCCCAATTACAGAGCATATTGACTCTGCTGCCTCCGTAGGAGATACACGGTAAAGTCTGTCACGTTTCTTTTCAACGTCTGCCAAAGAGATCAGCCTGCTATGAAGTCAGGCCTAATAATTAATGTTGATGGACCTACACATAGTTTACATCACCATTAGTGTCATGTGTCAGGGGCTGATGTTCAAGATAACATTTGGAAAGAATTGAACATGCTTGGAGTATTTGATGGAGAGGCAGGGGGCAATTCGCCCCTCTTGGCAGGTTTTTTACTGTGATAAAATATGCACTCACACACTGTTAAACAAATTATGGCTCTCAATTGCTGAACTTGATATTTGATGGAGGGGCAGGGGGTTATTTTGCCCTCTTGGCAGATTTCTGTGTAAAAATTTGCAATCCCCCCCCTGTTAAGCAAAGCATGGTCCTCAGTTGCTGAACTTGATATCTGATGGGGGGGGGGGGGGGGCAGGGGGTTATTTTCCCCCTCCTGGCAGATTTCTAACTGTGTAAAACTTTGCAACCCTCCCCTCCCCCCCCCCCCCCCCCCCCCCCCCCCCATCTTAAGCAAAGCATGGCCCTCAATTGGATCATTACAAGGTCAGATGCTTACCCCTCCATGGGCCAAGGCCTGGATACACCACAGGATGACATGTTCCAACTATGTCAACTGAATGATCAGTGTCTATTTTAAAGGGGACCATATCCAATCACCACTATTTCCTCTGTACAAATAAGTTTTCAAGCGAGTATCCCATACTGCTATTCAGAATATCAGCTTGAAATATTATTTCTGTGAGGAAATGTTTGGCACTTTTAAGACAGATACTGCGCCCTATATGAAGCTAAGAAAGGAACTGGTGTGGGGACTAAATGAATACAATTGTGTAAATTTTTTTGTGAAAGAAATTTAATTTTATCATTTGGGCTCTCACAATACTTTGTCCCAGTTCAATGTCTGTGCCATTTTTTTTTTTTTTTTTTTTTTTAGCAATCATTGACTCTATCATAAATTGCCATCTGTGTTGTATAAACAACACTTTATCAACAGATTTTATTCAAGAGTTTCATGATCATAGGTTTTAACTGATAAAAATAAAAAAAGAGAGAAAAAGAATGCCCTCATAACCAGCCCTAGTCAACTGTCACTGCATATTGTGTTGAAGAACAGTGTCATGTGCAATTATTTTTGTGTCACCTATTATCTGTTAAAAGCCCAAAGGGAGCTAATGCATAACATTCAACCTGGAATTAGCACTCTTCTGGCACTGAACGACGATTTGATGTATGATGCAACAAGGATACAAGACTCTTACCTTAAGTGTACTTTAGATTGATTAACTTGGCGTATGGCACTCCCACAGAGAGTATACTTCAAACAATGCCCATATGCAAGCATTCAGCTGAAAGTACGGGCTACAGGACAGGTGTGTCCACAAAATAATTAAAGGTGAGGTGTTTCACTATGTGTGGGTTACTACAAAGTACAATGGATATCTGACTTCAGATTAGCTTTGGCGACTACATCACCGTGAAAGATTCTTGCCAAGGCTATCTAATTAACTTTGAAAATATAAAACTGGTGGTTCTTGCACTTTGCTTTGTTCACAAGACTTGGAATGGTTATAAAAAGGGGGGAAAATCTGAAAATTCAACACAATCATTAAGGGATCTGGTAACTTTGTAAAGGATTGATTATTAAGAATTTGTTGAATTTTGATGTCTGTGTTGTATAAAGATGTTCAGAAGGATTAGTATACAGCCAGGAATATAAAGGGTTTGAATTATAAGATGTTATTATCAAGATATCTATCACTGAATATCACCATTTGCAAAACCGTCCTAGGTATAGTTTTGTCTAACACAGCCGAGGTAAAAAGGCCTGGATATTGCGGTCACTTGTCTATTTTCATTTTCTGTGAAGCACATTATAATGATTTTGCAGTGAATTTTTCATGGCTTCATATTAACATAATAATGGTATGCAGGGCCATGAGGCTCAGAATTTTAAAAGTTAAAGGGAGAAAAAGTTTAGTCTGATTCACATAGGGTAAACTACTTTAATGCAGCCTATGCAAAATGAAATGACAAAAGCATGAAAACAGGATTCATATCTCTGTATCTTATATCCGTGAGGATATGTTGCATACCATTATTTGTTTTAACTTCATCTGCATGTGAAATGTTTCCACTTTGCTGCAGTAATTTTTTAGGACATTGTATGAACAAAGCTTCAGAGAAGGTACACAGAAATTCCAAGTGAAGTTAGTCAAGGGTAACTACCTCCCCATTTATCTGTCAACTCTCCTTTCCTACCCAGGCAGGTCTCACTGAGGGGTAGGAAGAACTTCTCCCACCCCTCCCTGGCATTCCTCCATCCTTAGATTCCAGAGAGGGTATTTTTTCCAGGGTGAAGGGTTACATAGAAAGTTCAAGTTAAAGCTGATGAAGGATACCTACATGTCCCTTCCCATTTATCTGCCGACTCTCCTTTCTGATCCAGACAGTTCTCACTAAAGGGTAGAAAGAACTTCTCCCACACCTCCCTGGCATATCTTCACCTCTTAGATTCCAGGATGATTGTCTTTAATGTTACAGGTTTACACAGAACATTTAACCTAAAGCTAATGAAGGATACCTACCTCCACATCTACCTGTCGACTCTCCTTTCTGATCAAGACAGTTCTTGCTGAGGGGGAGGAAGAACTTTTCCCACCCCTCCCTGGCATATATCTTCACCTCTTAGATTCCAGGATGAGTTTCATAGAGCATTCGATCTAAAGCTAATGAAGGTTACCTACCTCCTTATCTATATGTCGACTCTCCTTTCCTACCTAGGCAGGTCTCATTGAGGGGTAGGAAGAACTTCTCCCACCCCTCCCTAGCATTCCTCCACCCTTAGATTCCAGGAAGAGTGTCTTTTCCAGAGTAAAGGGTTACATACTGGTAGAATATTTGACCTAAAGCTAATGAAGGATACATGTACCTACCTCCCCATCTACCTGTCGACTCTCCTTTCCGATCCAGACAGTTCTCGCTGAGCGGGAGGAAGAACTTTTCCCACCCCTCCCTGGCGTATCTCCACCCCTTAGATTCCAGGACGAGTGTCCTCTCTGTGGCATAGGCAACGATCATGCAGTAAGCAACATGATGAACCTGACATCCATAGCCACACCCCTTGTTGAGGTTGCATACAATTTTCTTGGCCTTGCTGCAATCCTTAGGATTCTGCAAAGAAGATATCAGTCCAAGAATGGATATATGTTTAAGAATAAATTTGCATACATTAAGGCTAAACAGAGCTTTTCCTCTGCCCCATCAAAGTGTCCACTCAGTGGTACAGGTGACAATCATACAGTGTGTTACATGAACTGATGGACATGGCATCTGCAGCCACACCCCTTGTTCAGGTTGCATACAATCTTCTTGGCTGTACTGTAGTATCAATGGTTCTGATAAAATATAGTAAAGGTAAAAATCTCTTAAGGTAATCTGGATGAGCTTCATGTAATAAGATAAAAAAATTCTGAGCTTCATTTTGGTACATAACTTGAATGCTTTGGCCTGTTTGATGGTGTGAGTGCATGATTCAAATGACTATGTGCTTTGCATGTGTAGTGGGTACATGGTCCCCTTATGACAGATGAAGAGGATGGCAAAATGACCATAATAATTGACAAGGAAGATACATGCAGATAACCATCCCATGCGGGATGCCAACCTTGTAAAAAGCACTGCAGTATTTGAGGGATAAAAGGGGTATTTTGGGTGGAAAAACAGTATTTTCATCTTTTCTGCAATAGACATGTGTATTAATAAAATTTTGGGGAAAAAGTACTTTTCATGAAACCTGCAGTATTTCTGATAAAAATAGTACAAAATACTGCAAAAAAGGAACAGTTGCCATCTCTGCCAATGCAACAAGTCTGCCTTTAAAAATCTAGATCACTGCATCCACAAATTTGAAATATACTTTCCGCACATTTCCTTTCAAATAATTTCAATTTTTCTCCATCTCTTCTTTGCATTTCACCTTCTCCATTTATGTTTTCATTCTATTCTAGTTGATGCTTTCACACTATATTTTGACACAGCCTACTTTCTTCTTTTTATTTATTCATCGGTCAAATGATCAGTTCCTATGAAATATCCATGATGATTCATCCGTAATTCGTATCAACTCAGATTATATTCCTTCTCTCTCAGCAGCTACAAGCAATCCCTCCCATTACTGACCCCTTTCCTCCCTCCATCTGTCTCTTCAGTCTCTCTCTCTTTTTTCCTGTCTGTTTTTTGTTCTTTCTCCTTTTCTGTCTCTTTATCTCAGTCCTTTTTCTCTGTTTCTTCATCTCAGCCCTGGTCTGTCTCTATTTCTCGCCATCTCTCCATGTCAGTCTCTATATCCCCCTGCCATTTAGCCTATCTGTCTCTCTCCGTTTTCTGCTTATCTCATCACTCCTCTCTCTATCCTACATTCTCTATATAGCTCTTTCATCTATCTGTCCCCCCCCCCCCCCCCCCCCCCCCCCCCCCCCCCCCCCCCCCCCCCCCCCCCCCCCTGTCTGTCTGTCTTTCTCTCTCTCTCTGACTCTCCTGGTCTGTACTCTGCTGAGCTCTCTTTCTGCCACTTGCTTCTCCTCTCTTTCCCTCCCTCTGTCTGTCCATCTGTCTGTCCTCTCTCTCTCTCTCTCTCTCTCTCTGACTCTCCTGGTCTGTACTCTGCTGAGCACTCTTTCCATCTCTTGCTTCTCTCCTCTTTCTCCCTCTGTCTACATGCTCCAATAATTGCACAGACAAACAATGCCTAATCAAGATCCGAGACATGTCTGTTTTAAACACATGAATCCCAGCCATATACATGGCTGACATTTAAAAAGAATACATTTAAACATGTCGCTAAGTCGTTTTAATTTCCCTTGGGTGAACCCATCAGGGTCTATGTGACTAATGGGATAAACTTGATCCGCGTGTTTCTTCTGCCTTGCATCCTCCTCATCTGATGCTTTATGTGAAGCCCCTTTTAGACATAACATATCAAACCACCTTAAACCTAAATGTGAATCAACCCTCCAAATGGATTTCCAAACCGAATGATTTTGGCCATAGGGGGTAATATTCAGTGGGTTTGGTGTAGGTCTTGTGCTGGTTTTACTGAAGTATTAAAAAAGCTGCGGTATTACAATAAAAGACTGGAGTTACAATAAAAGAATGTGGAATTACAATAAAAGACTGTGGAATACAATAACAGACTGTGGAATTACAATAAAAAACTGTGGTATTATAATAAAAGACTGTGGTATTATAATAACAGACTGTGGAATTACAATAAAAAAACTGTGGTATTACAATAAAAGACTGTGGAATACAATAACAGACTGGAAATTACAATTGAAGACTGTGGTATTACAATAAAAGACTGTGGTATTATAATAACAGACTGTGGAATTACAATAAAAGACTGTGGTATTATAATAAAAGACTGTGGTATTATAATAACAGACTGTGGAATTACAATAAAAGACTGTGGTATTACAATAAAAGACTGTGGTATTATAATAAAAGACTGTGGAATTACAATAAAAGACTGTGGTATTACAATAAAAGACTGTGGTATTACAATAAAAGACTGTGGTATTACAATAAAAGACTCTGGTATTATAATAAAAGACTGTGGAATTGCAATAAAAGACTGTGGTATTACAATAAAAGACTGTGGTATTACAATAAAAGACTGTGGTATTATAATAACAGACTGTAGAATCACAATAAAAGACTGTGGAATCACAATAACAAGACTGTGGAATGACAATAAAAGACTTTGGAAGGACAATAAAAGACTGTGGAATTATAATAAAAGACTGGAATTACGATAAAAGACTGGAATCACAATCAAATGACATTAAGCAGAGAGCACTTGAAAATCTTTCCTCAAACACAGAGGTCAAAGAAATTGTAATCTTGAATATGGATCTTAATTCTAGGCATCTATGTTCTTCTCAATCTCCTACTTGCCATCCATTTACAATTAAATTGGCTTTCCATTTGAGGTGACATTATTTCGAGGTGGGGCCTTTCTTTCTCTCTCTCTCTCTCTCTCTCTCTCTCTCTGTATATTCATTTTTTTAAACCCCAAACTGCTATTCAGACATAAAAATTAATTTCTTTTCATTTCAATGGGTAGTTTTATTGAGGTGTGAATGGAGCTGAACCTGAGTGATGGAAAATTGTAGCCTTCTCACTGTACTTGTACATGTATACAGTTACACATACCAACTGCCTCTCTACCAGCAAACTAAAGGCTTGTTCAGATATGACCCGACAAACCCCTGCAACAACCCTCCACATTTTTTTTTTTGTAGTAAGTGAATGGAATATGAGGCGGCAAAAAAAAAACTCCCCAAAAACCTGCTGCAGCAAGAGGCATATTTCTTGCCTCCTCGGGCAAAAAGCTGTGGACAATTCAAATTCTTAAAAAGTTAGTGCAAAATATGAGTGTCATGAGCCTGTCTCTGCAACTTTTGACAAATATCTCTTTTATTTGAGAGCTGACACGTTAATACGTGTTCATTAACATAAGTGGCATGGTTTGCCGTGCCATATCTGAATACTAAAAAACCTTGGGGTTTGTCACGTCATAACTGAACAAGCCTGAACAGAACATAAAATGGTCTACTGAGGTAGTTTACAATGCCATATGTGAACAGATCTTATGTTGGGCGGCAGATTATAGCCCTCTCACTACAGTTTGCTGGCACAAACCCTGATCAGTCGAAAAACGCATTAGCATCTGAAATAGGAGACTAACTGAGCTCTATGGAGTTCTTCTATTGTCTATAGCTGCTCTTGACCACTGAAACTTATGTTCTTGATCACAGCTGTTCAAGCAAGAAAGATAAAGGGTGTGAGAATAACATTTCCAGCAGAAATTGATCTTTTTCCCTGACAACACATCCTTTTAAGAACATTTCAGGTTTCCATGACGTTTTGCAACTGACAATTTTTTTTAAAAAATTGGAAGAATGTATATGTAGTCGAAAAAAAAGATATAATCCTGTTCATGTGAAAACACTACACTCAAAATCTAAAATGAAAGTTTCCAAATCAAATCTACACAAGAAATAATGCTAGTATGGTGCTCTCTCAATCCTCCAACTGCTATTGAAAAAAGGGAGCTAAATTCATGCTGCCTGCCCTAAATTGGAAGTTCTATTAGCTGCAAATTGCATTAATCACATCATATTATAGAGTATGTACAGGTAGCATATCAATGTAACTCAAGGACTATCAATCAAAGCTAATAGCATTTTGATAGACAAAATTATGTAAAATCCAAAGAAAGGGTAAGAGTTTCTTATGCCCTATGGAAGAACCTATAGATATACTATAACAGGGATACCATATATGACATGATACTTGTGTATAAATGAATGATATACAATCCCCCCCCAAAAAATATATATATATACATATTTATATCCCTCATCGTAAGATTGTTGCATTAGGAGTGTACACAACAAGAAAATGGAATAGCTTTAACCAGAACAGACGTTTCCTCCACATAGTTCATTTTTTGTTGGTGACGTCATGCATAGTTCACGTTTTACCTAGGGAAAAATGAACTTTACTTTTTTTCTGCCCCCCTCCCCCAAAACTCGCGACGCGAAGTTCGGGGGAAATTGCAGCGGCTGAGCTCAGTGGTGAGCCAGCCTGCACCGTACCTCACGGGGCAGCACGGGCAACCTATGCTGCTAGCTAGCGCTAGCGCTCACATCACAGCAGCGCCACCGTAAGCTGTATGCAATGCAACTCGCAGAGATCATCGAGCTACATACACGTCATCGAGCTACATACACGTCATGAGAGGTGTTTTCTTCACTTTTCGCCAATTATGTCCTTGAATGTGATGTGAATGTGAGTACATGTAATTACATGAGTGTCCGAGGAACGATTAGGGATATAAAAAAAATATACAATGACTCATTCTCGGATCAAGCTCAAACTATTCGCACTCGAGGTGACTAGTTTGAGCAAGATCCTTGAGTGTCTTTGCATATTTGTATAATATAAGTGAAAAATAATTTCTAATTAACTGCTTTCACATGTAACTGACGTCACTTGCAACTGTTAGAAATTAAACTATATTCAAAGAAAAAAAAGTCATCGCATCCCTATAATTCCTTTAAATTCTACACAATAAGTCTTTAAATCATATATGTGGAAAAAACTGACAATGGACAAAGCTCTTACAGATAGCTTGCAACTAAAATAAATTCTACGACGAACCACACATTAAAATCATTTTACCATGAAATTTATTGAGCTATGAAGCTGGAATTAATGTCCCTCTTCTATCTCAAATTCAATTTCATCCTCTTGGTTATGACAAACAATCTCTCATACCCATAGACATATAATAAATTTACTAGACGAAAGCAGCACGCGCTTATATCATTATGCAAATGGCATTAGGCCCCGCCTCTTTCAGATCATTTGAAGGTCGACCTAAGCACCCATTTTTGTTGCATTATTCATATCTACTGCGCGTATCACTTTTATTACCTAGATTACCTTGATTTAATGCACATTTGTTGCGCATTTGTTGCACAATGATTGTGCATCATTGCACATGTTTTTAGCTGATGGGCGTAATGTTTTAAAACATGCACAAACGCATGCGACTCCTTGGAATCATCTTACAAAATGAATCATTCGTTTTTGCTCATAAATATTGATGATGCTTAGGTCGGCCTTCTAATGGATCTTCACAAAATGGCGGAGTTTTAGGGGCCTGCTCATACCATACCATTGAATATGAACCTTAAAGGCTCATTCAGATATCCAGTGGGATACTGTAAACTCTGTTATTTTCAAATGATTAAATTTTTGCATTGGGTTCTTAAATTAGCGCTGCACTGTTACTCACTCACAAAAGTGCAAGATTTTGATTTGATATTTCAATGCATATGAAATCATGGTAATATTTTCACAGGTTCTAGAATTCGTCCTTGCTGAAATCCACAAAAATTAATGTATCGTGAATATTTTCGCATTTACAGTAACCTCGTCATGCTTTTTTCCTCATTGTTTTTGGGTTTTTCTTTTTGCTTTCTCATACCATTCATTTATGTAAAAAAAAAAAATAACGAAAACGAAAAAATAGTGGTTTACCACAGGGGTTTGCTGCTTCATGTATGAACAAGCTCTTTGAGATGCCAGTTCAAAGACTTGTTCAGACATGCACTGCTAAGCATTTTATTGTGTACAAAATGAATGGCAAGTACATATTGCAAGCAAAAGAGGACCTATATATGAATCCCTTACCTATGACTGTGTGTGCTCACAAATACAAAAAGGTGAAGGGCAGAATGCTTAACATCCCCCAAAACATCTGATTTTTAAAGTACTTTATTGTTGCATATGTGAACAAGCCTTCATGAGGACATTCTCATTATATTCCACTGCAATCAATATATATGACAGCAGAAGATATCCCTTTCTTTCTAATGCACGATGCATGCCTGATTAAGTTTTATCACTCTGCAAGGACATACAAATCAGTACTGAAGCGAGGGGAATACAATTTGATCCTTTTAATTGGATAGCTTGGGATCTTCATTAGATGTGAAGTCAGTAGAAAGTCATAATGCAGTCTATGGGGAGACAAAAGGGAAATTCCAGGGTAACAGAATTACAAATCAGAGATTTGTAGCTCACATTTTTAGAGTTTGTATGCTAACTTTGTACTCTTTCCCCCTTCTCAACATTTAATACTCTGCAAAAATAATTTTTTCCCTCACTTGAACTCTTTCATTCCAACATTTTCTACTTACATTCATGGTATTGTGGTATATGTACCTCAGTTACGGAATTACCAGAAAATGGTGCCACTTTCAAATAGCAAAAAATGCCATGTAAAATCAAACATGTATTATATCAATACTGATTAAGATGGTAGAATTCTTTATCTTAGCTTCTTTTCATTTAAGGATTTGGCTATTCAGGACTATCAAAGTGATTGTTTTTACTATAAATCTGAAATTAGCTGATTTTGCGCTTCCCATGTGGAATTGCCCAAAAGGGCATTACAGCTCATTTACAGCTTGAATTGGTAGCAAAAAGGACACTGGAAAGAAATGTGTTAGTATCATGTTGTTCTCCCTGTCACAAATGGTATATGCACAGGATCACTTTGCATTCCATGCATCATTTTTTTGTGAATTTTAGTGTAAACAATACATGTATCTACAGAATATTAGATAATTCTCGTATTTTGCAATGCTTACGCCCTCATTTGTCACTCTAGCGTGGTATGGGTCGACAACAGTACCATCAACACCTTGCACTAGTTGCCTTTTCCTCTCTTATTCTAAGTGATTACAGACTTCTTACACTTCATATTTTCCTGGGCTCTCACTGCTAGTTCTACTAATTCATCCTTACTCTTCCCTGTGCTAGGGATCCCTCGGTCAGTTAAATATTTCTTTGACTGGTCAACTCTCACTCGTGGCATCTGCTATCTTGGAAATAGTTGTTGACCCAGGAGTTGGAAAAAAGGCCTCTCATGAGAATCGCTATATGCTGCCCTGCACTAGGACCCTTCCACCCCAAGGACTCCCCGTACAACGACCTCAACACTTCCCTTGGAGACAGACAAGGTACTGGTAATTATCATAATGTGCAGTGAAGCAAACAGATCAATTGAACAATGCAACGCCTCCACAAAAGCAATAATTATTCATGGACTATTCATGGACACCACCAACACTAAAATGATTACAACCTACATTTCTCATCAAGGCTTGACTGAGTGCAATTGTGCATGGCATAGTGCGGATCCAGATGCTGAGAGGTCATCCGCATCAAGGGGGGAGGGGGGGAGTATTTCTTAGTGGATGAATATGAATTTACCTACGCATCACTCTGTCAAAGACATAGGACTACGGTTAGAGCCTGCCACAGAATGTAGGTTAGAATTTAGGATTATGCTCAGTGCTAAAAATTGTTAGCAGTAAAAAAAATTAATGATAATAATAATTGTGGAGCATCTTAGCTGGAGCATCTGTAGTAGACCCTGACTAAATCTCTGAAGATAAAAAAGAAACTCAATTTCGGCTTGGGTATGGATTTTGACACTCTTCTCTTTCTCACAAAATTTGTAAACTTGTAACCGAAGGAGAGGAAAATGTATGAACTTGTATGAAATTTTGTAAATGCAGAGGAATATTACATTTTCAGAATGGGGCTTGCATGGTGTTAGTATATTCCTTCTAATGCACCAGCCCGAAGTGTTCTGAAGTAAAGCAGGGATCTGTCAGTGATTATTAGTGGGCACATTTTAGTGTGATGTCATCAAATCATCAATATCATTCCTTCCAAAGCTAAACACACTTTAATGAAATTCCTGAAATTTTCCTGTAGATCATGCATACAGAGAAATATACAAATATTAAATGATTGAAATTATGCACTAGCATCAAACCAGTAAAAACAAATATTCAGTATTTTGGAAATACATACACACAGGCCTAGCCTACACTAATTTGAGAGAGAGATCCAATCAGAATTTTTGTGTAAACAGCTTTCTTCAGCAAATATTAGTTCTAGAAGTCAATAGACAATGATTCTTATATTGCCATTCATTAGGATTGTTTGCTCAATTGTCTGGATGCTCGTACAAATACCATAAAGACAAATACCAGGGCAAGGCTGGACACTAGCAGTTGCCTTGGATGCCTATGCCTGAGCATGCAAACCCAAGCCTGGAACTTGAAACAAATTTGACATGGAGCAAAATTATAGGCCCCACCCGCATAGCTGGGGAGGGGCTATTGGGGTGGTCGCCCCCCCCCAAAAAAAAAAGCCACAAAAAAAAAAAAAAAAAAAAAAAAAACATGAACGAGAAACGAAACAATGCAATAGCAAGATTGTGTCTCACCCACCCGAAACACGAAGGTTTCCCTAAGTACATCCCTAACCAAGTTTGATGTCACAAGAAAGTCTTACAGGTAAACTTTAACGTTTGACCTAAAATGACCTTTAACCTTACCATGTGAACTGACGACACAATAGCATGAATGTACCCCTAGTGCATCTATCACCCAAACTTGGTTGCTATTGAAGCAACATGTGCCAAGTTATGTGTCATAAGAGAGTCTGGCAGGTAAACTTTAACGTTTGAAATAAAATGACCTTTGAGCTTACCAAGTGACATCCGATACCACTATAACATGAAGGTCCCCTAAGTACATCTATGACCCAAGTTTAGTTGAAAAGGGAGCAATGGTTGCAAAGTTTTTTGTCATAAGAGAGTCTTGCAGGTACTCTATAACCATGTGACCTCAAATGACCTTTGATCTCACCATGTGACCTCCGACAGCACCGCAACATGATGGTACCCCTAGTGCATCTACCAACCAAGTTTGGTTGCCTTGGACCAGCAGTTGCAAAGTTATGCATCATAAGAGAGTCTTGCAGGTAAACTTTAACATATGTGATGGACGGACGACGGACGGATGACGGACGGACACCATTTGGATCCCTTAGTTTCGCCTTCACCTCCGGTGGGCGAGACAAAAAGGTAAGAGAACATAGGAAGAGTGGGAGCAGGCAAGGAACAATGACAAAGAAATGTCCGCGCTTCCGCGCTTTGCACTGGAGGGGAGCAACTCCCCCCCTCCCTGCATCCTCCCCCTAGGGAGCGTGCTTTGCGTGCTCAATATGTAATTTGCATGCTTCGTGTGCTTACTACCAGCTTCCCCCCCCCCCAAAAAAAAATGAAATCCTAGTTACGCCACTGACAGGCCCTTAATGTGTACCAAACCAATCACCTGAAAAAAATGGTACATGTGAAATCCCCCCCCCCCAACAAAACTTTGCCATTATTTCCTTATTGCTTATCAGTGTTGGGTCCGAGACCGAGACAATGATCCCCGAGACAGAGACCGAGACAGAGACACTTGTGTCCAGAACAGCCAAGACCAAGACCGAGACCGAGACAAGACACGAGACACACAATCACTGTCTCGAGACATGTCTCGAGACCGAGAAATGTCTCAAGACACCCAACACTGTAAATACTTGAGTAAAATGAGCGGGGGGAGGGGGGGAAGGGCTTACAGATGTAGGACTTTTGCCATTTTTGTAATATAGTCGTGGGGCGCCCGGCCGTCAATTTTGAATTTTGTCTCGAGACCGACACATGTCTCAAGACACCCAACACTGTTGCTTATGTCACATTCCTCTGTTATTTCTCCATTGTTCATGATCTGAAGAGAGGATGGCACCATTCTCACTAGCATACCCTCTTGAGAAGCTCCAGAGGTTTCCACTCTGCATGAGCAGCACGAAATGGGCTACAATTACCCTCTGCTATTTCAAGAAACTAGTGCACCTTAATGCATGCTGACGAATCAAGTGATCTATCATTACTGCTCTACCTAGCAGCAATCTGCTTGCGCTAATGGAAAGAGCTGAATACCCCCCATTCAGATGAGCAAAACTGTACAATGTTTTGTACCAAAATGGAATAGCCTAAACTGAGTCATTATTTTTTTGTTGTACAGTGTAATGTTATACAACCAAGTGGGGTTTTTAGTATAATTTTGAACAAAAACCTGGTAGAAGGGGACGTCCTGACCACATCAACATCATAATGAACAACCACAGAAATGGGCAGGAATGATCATGAATGAATGCTGATATGACGGGCCAGCTGAACCTATGATGCAAGATGGCCTAACCAAAAATAGGTTCTTCATATGATTCAACATTTGTATGATATTCTTTTCCATGTGTATACCCCTTCCATTATGTCCCTTTTGTAGCATTTCTTTAAAACCCATTTCATGCAATCATGTTAAATGTGATCCTCTATTTGACCCTTTGTACAGATGTCATATAGATTTTTCTCCTGTGTGAAAGGGCAGCAAGAAAGATAACAGCTTTGCTAGTTCCTTCCTTCTTAGGGGGGAATTACCATGAAATATAGATGTGTTAAAAGCTGCTTCGCTGAGTGATAAAGATTGGCTGGTCGAAAGGAAACAGAATATTTCGCTAAGTATATTTGAAAGCATTCATCAATTACTTATCACAACAGAATGCTTGTTCATAGAAAGATATTCCAAAGAAACCTTTTTTTGTATCACCATTCAAAACATCCTACCTTTTTATCTATAGGAATAAAATCCAATGGTGGCCTAACCCACAAACATCTACAGAAGCTCTAAAGGTGAATAATAAATAAATCAATCACATATAATTTCTCAAATATAACAAAATGATAATATAATAATAACAATGACAAAATAAATATCCTTCATTGATGGAATAAATGATAACCGTCTTTGATATAGCGGAAGCACTGTTCTGTCCAATATGTAGCTTTACAATGTATCATTAGCCTAGTGAGTAGATTCAATTAGTAATTTTGCACTTACATGTAAAATGCTTGTTCTGTTCATGATATAGGGCAGTAAATTGTAATGCTTTCATTATTCAAACGTGATGACTATTAAGAATGGATGAAAATAAAATTGTTGCACATCAGTGTTTCCATCCGTGCTCACTTACATCTACATGTACGTGTATCTGCATAAATTTAGAAGAAACAGAAATGCAAAACACATTACCCTAAATAATAGTGTGCTAGTTTGCAGGCACAAACCCTGGTCTGTCAAAACATGTTACAGAGGTGTGAGTAGGAGACAAAAGGAGATCAGTGGAGATCGTTTACTATAGCTGCTCCAGGGGGGTGTTTCACAAAGAGTTAAGTTTGACTTAGAGTTGTGCTTAAGCGCCAATGCACATCCGGTATTTAACGCGTAATCTCATTGATAGACTTCCAAAAGTGCGCGTCCCCTGAGCATGATCTGACCAATGGGGTGATGCGTAATATAGAACACGCAAGTAGGAATTTAAGTGCGGTTTTAGTAAAACTTAAATCTTTGTGAAACACCCCCCAGACCTATAATGACACAGCCAGTATAGGCAGTTTGCAAGGCTTCTCTCAGGAGGCAATGCATTTAAATATAGTGTCAATTAGGGTCTGTGCACGCAGACTAACAATATGCTCCCACATGCACAGCATATGTGAACAAGATTTCAATTGGGGGGGGGGGGGATTCCAAACAATTGCCTTTTTACATAAGCTAAACCAATCACAGTGACAGGCACATCCTGCAGGGTACCTGGGTGGAAAGGGGAAATATGGATAAAATGCCTTGTTTAAGGATGTAAAGTACTGTGACGAAGCTCATATCCATGAACTCTGCATCTCCAGTGACTAAACCACTCAACTACGGCTATTCCAGAGTCAAACGCCTCTAAAAATATTTGTGAAAATTTGAAGAACTTTATGTATCTTAAAGGCATTGGCTAACTTTGTGAGTAGCTCATTTAAAAAATTCTCAAACTAAGATGAAACATGTGTATGAGTACTTGTATTTGTATTCAAAAACCCTGAAACCAACCATAATTTGAAATGAGAATGTGTTAGACGCAAGCGGCGATTTTATTATCCTTCGTCTCACGAGGCAATCACTGAGAGGACCACTTTGCTTGAATTTGAAAATGCCGATATGTGCCTCCCGCCGCGTGATACGCCAATACACACAGTACGGTAAGGTAAGTCATACGCGCATGTGCACTCCTTACATGTATGTCCATTCTGTGCAACCAACCATCGTATATTTTTCAAACATTGGTTCACATTTTTTATATTTAAAAATACTTCCTGTGGATATTATACTTTGAAACTTTCAGACTGGTATTTTTACACTATAACCCTTATGTTTATCCCATTTTCAAGTAACAAAACAAGATTTTTAAAAAATCACAACAATGTTAACCAATGTCTTTAATATGTACATGTACCTCCTTCTATCCCCGGCAACGTATGGTACAGAATGATACTGTAGACTGCCTGTCTGTCTCAAAATCAACATCAATGATAAGCAAGATGATTGTGAAACATTTGTATGCAAATGATTTTTTACTTGTAACTAATGAGGATCCTTTTCATGTAATTAGATCATAATACACCATCCCTTAGTGTGAACAATCCATAGAGAGATCATATTTCCATTCTCATCCTTATTCTACCAAATCCACAGATCAAGCCCTCATAATCTTTAAGCTCTTAAACCATGTTTATAGAAGATACATTAATCTGCCTAAAACAGAACAGATGAAAAGCTGTGAGAGTGTGCTTCATATTTCTGTATCTTGAAGTTCCAACACACAAAGAAATATGGGTACACATGCACAGAGGTCTTTTGCATGCAAATGACCAATTCTGTAACTGTGACTCTTTTATCTTGATGCAACAGTTTTTTAGGTGACTTTCCATGCCATGTGTGAACAAGGCTATTTGGCATGACAATCTGCATTATTAAATTTAGAACACAATACATTGTACAGTAGAGCCCTCACATTGATGTAGATGGCTTTCCTGCAAACTCGTAAGGGGATCAATACTTGGACTGCCTAATCAAATTTGCCGTTTTGGTAACTCTTTTAAGGAAATAAAAAGGAATGTTATAGGCCTCCCCTCCCCCCCCCCCCAAAAAAAAAAAAACAATAAAAATAAAAAAATAAATGAAAATAAATAAAAATAAATAAATAAAAATTGAAATGCAAGAACCTGTTTCTTGCAAGGTACAATGAAGGATTAATCTGGAAACATTGGCCTGAATTCACGAAGTAGGTTCACTCTATTATTCCACTCTTGACATAAATCCTACATATTACTTAAAATACCTACAGTGTAGTCCTGTGGACTCACAAAAGAGAAATTGTATTTGTGCTTTTCAACATACTTGTGTACTAATTTTGATATCACTTTTCTTTATACTTCTGCTGGGGGTCCAATGCAATAACAACATATGAAGGTTCTCACTGGATTAATGATTTTTAGAGAAGTATTCAATATCAAATTTGAATTCAATGCAATCCATCATTTTTGTCTTTTATTTCCTTGTAATAGTACAATAAATGTTCAGACATCAAAATTGTCTGCAACCCACCAAATAAAAATATAAATGGGATACATGTTCCTTTAAACATGCAATGTCCAATAACTGCACATCTAAGGCATTTGCTATTGTTCAATGCTTTCAGAATCTCATATCAATCTTGTTAGCACTAATTGACTGACACAATTAGCAATTTCAAGAGAAATATAAATACTAGCCAGTTGTATGAATGCAGCTATTCAATTTTCATAACCTTGGATTTTCGAGAAATGGGGAAAAAAATGGTAGGACGAAGAATCAATAGCCTGAAATTAATATACTGGAGGCGCTAGCTGGAGAGAGAGTGAAATTAAGTCATGAACAATGCACTATGCAATGCAATAACATTCACCATTGTGTGCTCACTATGTCACTAAGCTTTGTTAATCCCTTGGCAACAAGTATGTTTTGATTCAACACATATATCCGATGGAATGCATCCAGAAAGAATGTTTAGAGTTTAAAAGGATCTGCTAACTTTGTGGAGGCTTGATTTCATAAACTGCTAAATTTTGATGTCTGTGTTCTATAAAGAAGTTCAGAAGGATAGATAAACAACCAGGAATATAAAGGTTTTGAAATATAATGTGTTATTGTCAAGATATCTATCACTGAATTGCACCATTTGCAAAACAAACCTGGGTATGCTTTTGTCTAACACTGCAATCTATGGGGTAAAAAAGGTCTGGCATTTCCAGTCACTTGTATATTTTCACCTTTTGTGAAGCACATGATGATGCTTTTGAAGTGCATTTTTCAGGGCTTCATATTTACACAATATTCAGGGATGCCACTTAGAATCAATAAAAAAAGTAGGAAAAATCATCTAAAATGGGCCCTTTTGTACATAAAAAAGGTGTTTTCTATGGACAAAAATATATTGGCTTAAGTAGGAATTCCTACTTTTGTCTGAAAAGTGGCATCCCTGAATATTACAATGATAGCATGTAGGGCTATGCAGCTCAGATTTTTAAAAGTTACTCAATGGCCTTCAGTGAAGTGGGTTGTCACCACAATTTCAGACTGACTCAAAAGCCATTCTTGGCCATTCAGGATGATGTTTCTTTTTTTTTTTTATTAGACCTACGGTCAGTCAGGGAGACTCCCTGTTTTGAGGGAAGATTGAATTGTTTACTTTTATATTGAATGGCCAGCGGAGATGACCTAATGACCCCATACGAATACACGAGGTCAGTCGTTACAAAATTCTAATTCCAGCCGTTGCGAATTCAACGAGTGAGAATTACATAACCTCTCTCACGGCCTCTCTCTTTCTCTCTCTCACTCTCCGCATCTGTCGCCGTACATAACGTATAGTGCGTGTGGCCAGTGCTTCATCTCGATTACAAAAATCCGGCTGAAGATAATATAGAATGCCTGGGACATTTTCTGCTGCTCGCCGAATCACAAAATAAATTTAGAAAAAAATTCATATAAAAAAACCCCATCGCTTTTGAATATTCATTTTTCGCATGGAGTTAGCTTCATTATCGATCTTTCATTGAGCAAATTTTCAACATTCACAAGCGATGGGGGTTTTTTGTATATGAATTTTTCTTAAAGACGGCAGTCAATTGAAAGCAATTGACTTTGTACACGTTTCACAGCGATCTTCCCAGTCAGAGCGAACTTCAATGAGTCAATGTTCCCTAAAACGAAGGAACTCAGCGTCCCCTCAAAACAGGGAGTCTCCCTAACTGATGGTGTTGTTCTGATAGATGTTGCTGGGGTTTCAAGTCAATCTAAAATAAGCATGCATGTCAAAAAATACGCAACTAATAGTTGAATTTTGTATTTTTTTCAATAAAAAATGCTAATTTGAGATAAAACCATGAATTTTCAAGAGAGATGGTTATTTCAATAAAATTAATGAATAAAATATGATCCTCTTAACATCTATGTTTACTTGGAGATCTGAATTGTTTTGATCCACCAATCATCTTCTGGGAGTTTCAATTCCAGGCAAATCAACGTGGTCAAGAATCTTTGTTCCCTTTTAATAATCTTTATTCCATTATTTCTCTTTCTACTCTTTCTTTTTTTTTTTTCAAATCTCTTTTAGTGTCTGCTTCTTTAGTCCTGGCATATGCAGTCTATCTCCATTTATTTCTCTAATATCTCCAACCAAACCATTATTTTAATACCCCTTCATCATTTACGCTTATGTTCTCTTATCTCTCTGTTTCTTTCCCATCTCTTGTCTCTGTATGTGAATATCAGTGGTCTGCCCTCTCCCTTTCACTCTGTGATATTTCTATCTCAATCAATGCCTCCTTCCACACCCTTGTCTCTGTCTCTCTGTGCCATCTTTCTCTGTTAAGAATTCATCTTATATCTCCCACTTAACCATTATTATTCTCATTTGTCAAAGATGCTTTCTGGTCTATTTTATCTTTTCTTTTCTCTCTGTCTCCTCCTACATCCCTTGTCCCCATAATTATGTATGTTTTCACCTGCCTGCCCTAACTACTGCCCTCTCTACTGCCCTCTCTCTCTCTTTCACTCATTCTCTTTCTATCTCATTCCGTGCCTGCTTCTGTACTCCTTTGCCTCCCTCTCTCTCTCTCTCTCTGTCTGTCTCTGTGTCAATAATTTATCTCATATATCCCACCTTACCATTATTATTCTCATTTGTCAAAGATACTTTTTTTCTTCTTCTTCTCTCTCTGTCTCCTCCGGCATCCCCTGTCCCTAAAAATATATTCATTTTTTTCACTTGCCTGCCCTCCCTCTTTGTCTCCTTCTCTTTCTATCTCATTTAATGTCTGCTTCTCTATCCCTTGAAGTTGTCTCTCTATACCATCTATCTCGGCTGATTCTTTTTTCTCATATCTTCTACTCTACCATTATCACTGCAATTTGTCACCTATGCTTTGTTTTTGTTTCTCTCTCTCTCTCTCTCTCTCTCTCTCTCTCTCTCTCTATCTATCTCTCTCTCCCTATCTCTCCCAATGTCTTGTCTCTCTTGTGTGTCTTCACTTGCCTGAGAAAACTTGTACTTGAGATATCAGACCGATCTGAGATTCTAAACAAAATGACAGTAGTTCAAAGTTGATGCTCTCTATTTTCATTGGCCCCATGCAAGTGATCCAAAAGAAAATAACCTAGTGTGGAGTGTGGAGCAAGCTCACACCAGCATGGTTCTCACCAGTACATAACACCCATGGTTCCAATACCATGCGTAAAGGATTTCAGACAAGGAAGAACCATGTGTGAAATTGCTGCACCATGCGTGGCAACAAGGGTAAAAAAACATTGGAGTATATATTCCCAATAATAATGATAAATGCCTCAGATTGTTTTGCTTTTTGGCAATGTATTTTTACTATACTGCCATTAGTAGACAACTCCTGCTTACCAAGAAGTATTTTTCATCCTTTTGCTATAGCATATACTGCTGCCACACCTAACTTTAGGTGTTATTCCGTAAAACTTCCGTAAAACTTCTGAAAATTCCGCGCTTGGTGCAGAGGGGGAACCATGTGTGGATTTTTTTCTAGTGAGAACCCTGCACACCAGGAAAGGTACATGTACTTAGTGTTCAAAGGCAGTATGTACACGGTGTACAGCACACTTTAGTATCCTCGGCACGCTCATTTACAAAGGATCAGAACTTGTAGCACATGGCTGGATAGAAAATGGAATTTTGTTTCATTATATCTCAAACCCATAGTGGACATCAATTCAAGTAAATCAACAACTAGCTTGCTATTTAATGAATATGATGAACATTTTCATAATGAGAATGTAAGCTTTTTTTTCCAAGAGCTAGTGAAATTGCTAGGAACATGTGTCTTAAGTGTGAATCCCGAGTTTACATCAGGATTGGACTAATTTTCAGTCAGAAGTAGCCACTCATCGTTGTATGTGTCTAGGCAAGGATGTACTAACTTTGGTCTAGGATAATCTCATGTTCCCAGACAGCCATACTGGGGTATTAAACTTCCTGTAATAGGGCAGCATATTTTCAAGACTCATGTAAGAGTTTCAAAGGAGCAAGATGCTTGCTACCAAAGGAAAAAAAAGCGCTAAAAATATACTATCTAGGCTAATCTCAAGATCGCTACACAACTACAAAATTATCCAAATGATGGAATTGTATACCGAACTAGGGCATTTGATCATCCTTCATGGTGAAGGGCTAGTTCTTTTGAGTTTTGCTATTAAAGTTATGTCACTCGGCAACTTTCAGGTTGTCTGCAGCCACAAGTGACAGAGCCTCACATACGGATGGATTCATGAGTGACACTAGTTGGCTATTATTATCTTTGAGGCTAGTGAAAACAGACCTCTCTTCCCTGTATGCCCCCGAGAGTCCTGCATTTCCAACCATCTCCTTGTGTCTATCCCCCTTCTGTTTCCTGATCCTCCCTCATCCCATCAACTTCTCTGGCCCCTTGCCAGTGCTAAAAAGGATAAATAGGAAATTATTATCTTGGCAAATGTCAGAGCATGTACTACCACCCTAGCATGCAAACAGCGAGCTCATCCGTGGCTGCGACAAACAGGAATAGATGATGCTTTCTTGCATTCAGGCAGTAAATGTTAGGTTCGTGATATGAAATTGTATCCCTATGGTTACTGCTGCTTCCAAATGAGATTATCCCATCAAATCATTGTCACCTTCAAATGGAACGAATGCATATATGTATGTGGTTCATGATTGATTAGGAAGAGATATATTCAAGATACCAACTATGTAGTCTATTAGACAGGCCAATCGCAAGCTCTTCACAGAAATATTGTAATACTGCTACTTTTTTAGGTGGATGGAATTGTTGCCCCCCACAGAAAAAACTTGTACATCCAAGTCTTGCAGCAACGTCCATGGAAATAGTCTTGACATGTAAATGTGCAAAAGTAGATAATAATATCAAATGAATAAACAAAACACACACATAATTATATAAATTAATTGAAATTATAAATAAACAAATAAATGAATAAAACATAAAGAAATGAATCAATAAATGAATATATACATTCAAGAAATAAAAATGAATATATACATTCAAGAAATAAAAATGAATTAAAACAAATAAACATAAAATACATAATCAAATAAATAAATTAACAAATAAATGAATAAAGAAATTAATAAGTAAGCAAACAAATAAATGAATAAATAAATCAATAAAAAAAATAAGGAACAAATATCAGAGAATCAAAACTATTACTTAAGATGACACAACAAGATTTGCAACAATCATTGTTAGAGTGGAAAACTGCTCTTATCACTAACCTGTAGGTAGCGTAGTCTCTGTTGCACAAGTTTTGTTAATTCCCTAGCCTCTTTCTGTCTCCACGACGTATATCCATCCACTCGACTTAAATTGTAGATATCTGTCATAATGGACCTGGCAAAAGATAATAAAATGAAATATAAAAAAAACATGAAAGACCATAGATATTTTAGTGACAACATGAAACACATATTGTTCTTTTATAACATTAACATTTACTTACAACCAGGTGTAAAAATCTTTTGTACTTTCATTCTTTCTGTGAAAAATGTGGGTCTATCCTTAGTATCAGCATGCACGAAATTTACAAAATAATCACGTCTGAGAAGTTAAGACTAGAAATGAATCCGGGTATGAAATGAATCCGGGTATAAATACCTATGTTGACTGCTTCTAGATCACGATTAATGAAATCATTGCTAATTTTCGGAGCTGAGGCAAGGGCAACTCTGAAGAAAATGGTTGCCCCAAAGAATTGGGTTTTAAGAACTTTAAGGAGCTACTTGAGCTCCGAAGAGGGCAAAACCGCCTGTCGCCCCCGTGTATTTTTTTACTCTGCCCTTCCCCCTTAGGCTTATATGCCCTAATAATCCTCAGTCAACTGAAATTATGTCTCACATAGTGATATTTTGTTGTGGGGGAGTGTGCTTTTTGTCTTTTAACAATTTACAAATTGTTCTTTTGATGATTAATCCCCTTTAAACGTTATGATCTCATTCTGGAAAGGAGTGACAAAGGATGAGTTTGGCACCTACTAAAATATCAAGTAGGATCTTGTAGGAAACATGCAGATAACCACATCCTCTTTTAAAGGGGAAGCATTAAACACTGCATGATATTTATAAAGTTCTTTGTTATCTGAGGAAAGGTTGCAATTCATGATTACAGAGTTGTTTATAAACAAAAAATGCATTCTAAGAACCAATATATCCCTCTTGAATTTCTGACCTTTCTGTCATTATGGTGGAAAAAAGTGCAAGAAAGACTGGCATTTTGCTGAAGGAAAGATACACTGGGAAACATACGCAGGATTAGGTAAAACAGAGTGAGTGATAGAATCTATAAAAAATATGGATTTTGGCATTTTGGAGGAATAGTTCAATAGCAGCCTTGATATGACTGCAAAAATGGAAATCTTTGCACGATTAATTTTTTTTTCGCCCTCAGCCAAGTTGAACGCAATCGCACAGTTTTAATTTTCATGGACAGTTAGGATAACTGTATTCACGTGCATAATTTGCGTGGTTTTATTTTCGTGCAAATGTGGTGCCGTGTGAAATGCGCGAAAATTCCAACACCATGAAATATTTCATGTTTACAGTAACAAGCTTTAAGTTCCCAAAGGGTTCACTATGCACATACATGACTGATTTATCAACAAAACTGCATTCAGTAAACAAATAGTGTCCATATCAAAATCATTAGCTCTATGTCATGATGTGGTACATGACAGTATGGAAAGATTTGCAGTTTGTTGAGGGAAAGATGGCTTGAAAAATACAATATAACAAGAGATTGATTGGATGAAAAGACATTTAAATGACACAGGCAGTAAAGCAGTTAAAGCAGAAACCATGAGGGGTAAAGCCTGCATGATCTTTTCTAAAATTTAAATGGGGTGGGGGGGGGGAGGAATCTAGAGGATTTTTGAGCAGCCTTGAAATATGACAAGCTAAGCTCCCACAGAACTTGCTAAGCTTAAATGACTGATTTATCTATTCAAATATAGTCAAGGATCCAGTATGTCCTTATAGTATTTCCAGCATTTAAATCATAATCAAAGGTACATAAATTGAAAATGATACATGAATAAATATAAATTCATTTCAAGAAATGGTGATGAAAATGCATTAAAATGTGAAATGGAAATGCAGAACCAGAATGCAGAAACTTTCTGAAATATGAATTTTGGAGGTTGGTATTATTAGCAGCCTTGAGATAAGCCAAGTTCCTAAAGGATTTGCCAGCTAATATATGATTACTTTTTTCAATGCAAAGTCAGCTATCCAGTATGCAGTATGTCCCTATTCAATTTCAACCCTTTAAATCCCTATATGATACACAAAAGCACAACAAAACAAAACAAAAAAACAGAAAAAATAGAAATTTGTTGACCAAAAGATAAATACTTAGAAGAACCAGATAACAATGCAGTAACATTTTGATTGCTTGCCTAGCCAAATTGCACGTACGGGGCTTTGCCACACATGCTGATCGGCACAAAGCAATATTTACATTGTACAAATTAGCAGAAGAATTACTTCATTCAACACAAAAGACTGCAAAATTACCCATTTCTGAGATTGATTAGATGCTTGACAACACTTTGGACATCTTGTACAGATTCATTTTGTCCTTTAGAGGGGGTACCCAATGCTGAAGCAATGTTAGTTCATTTAAAAGAGCATGATTTCATTAGCAGAAAATCATCTGCCTAAAGTTTTTTTGAAAGTCGTGTTGCCAAGGAAACCCCCGAATGTGGTAAGATTTCAGGATATTTTTTGACCCCTCAGTTGTGACCCAGTTTCAACTGGGTACCCACTACCCACTTTGACGTCAAAATGACGTCACGCAATTCTAGCGAAATGCGCGCAAGGTATAATACATATTGTACAGTCTAGTGCGTAGCACAACTGCAATGCGTGAAGCTGGGTACCCACTTTGATGTCATACCTCATACTCAAATTTTTTGGTCAACTCTTGACTCTTTATGAGAAAATTAGCCAAAATGCACTGATTTGGATTGAAAATCATCAAATATTTAATGTTATTCTTTTTAGAATTCTATTCTCGATCATATATCCAAAAAAAAAAAATTTACCATTGGGTAATCACTTTAACACTTAATAATGCCCAGATGGTAAATCTCTCTCATTGAAAAATAGTGTGGCACAGGGGAATGCATGCCTCATTAAGAGTTTACAGGTGAATCTGGGCCCTGTTAAAAAAAAACCCTGTTATCAATAACAATTAGCAATAACTGTTATAAGCTACTGAAATCCTTGCATCTGATTGGCTGAGAGCAAATTTGTCATGGAAATGTGGCAGTTGTTACTGATAACAAGTTTTATGAAACGGGGCCCAGACTGCCGCTACAGCATCTTTACCAAAATATGGATTTTGAGGGGTATTATCATGGAGCTTATTAGCTCCATGGTATTATCAATAGCCTACATGCTGACTATAAAGTTCCCAAAGGATTTGCTCTGCTACCATGATTGCTTTATCAATTCAAATAAAATCAGAGATCAATTACGTCCCTACTGTATGATTTGCTTGAAGTCATTGTTTGGTGCATAAAGTTGAAGGCATTTTAACTGGTAATTATACATTCAGAACACAAGAAAGAAATGAATGAGTTTCTGAGATAGCCTCCAGCTAGAATTTTTTTTTTATTGGATCCATGAAGTTATTATTATCAGCCTTGAGATACAGTAAGCTGAATAAGTTCCCAAAGGATTTACTATGCTAATATAATTGACTTAAATCTATTAATAATACATTCAGCAATCCATTATGTCCCTATTTTATATTTTACCTTAAAATCATTATGATACACAAGATGAAAGAAAAAAAATTGCATTTTGGTATTGGAAAGATAGACTGAGAAATGGAAGTGAAAAATGAAAGAGTTTGTGATATAACCTGTGCTACTGAGTCTTTCAAAAAATATGGATTTGGTGGGTTGGTATTATTAGCAGCCTTGAGATACCATAAGCTGAATAAGTTCCCAAAGGATTTGTGTTGCTAATAAGATTGATTTATCTATTCATAAGCATGAGTCAGCAATGGGTCTATTGGTGAACTTTAATAATTCAAGGCATAATGAATTCAGTGTGTATTTGCTATGTATGTGTTTTTGCATAAACATCCTGTGTTTGGATCTAATGAGCATAGAGCTAACAGAAACCACTGCAAAACAATTGCAAATTAAAAGTTCTAGAATCAATATATAGATCCAAATAAAAGGCTTATTCACATATCCTATGTGAACCCCTGTGGCAAACCCCAGCAGTATTTTTAGAGTTCACATATGGCCCGCTAAACCAAGTCACTTTATAATAATGAGATGCATGGTATATATGTCAATATACCATGATCAACTGAAGGAGAGTATTGCAAAAACCCTGTGCATGTGGAATATGCATGTCAGTGTTTTTTGCTATTGGTTGACACCTTTTTGCTCAGGGGACACAAAAGATAATTTTTTTCTGCCATGTTTTTTTTTCTTCTCTTCTCAATTACCATTCATTTATACACAAGCGTGCAAAACAACATCCCCCCCCCACCACAAAAAAAGGGGGGTTGCCGTGGAGGTTAGCTGCTCCATCTGTGAACAAGCCTTAAAGTGATTACACAATGGTTAACTAGATGAATCTTCGACCATGCGTGGTCGAACTTTATGCCTCCGCCATTACCAAATCAGAAATAAATGGCACTTAATGTTGATTTATTTTCATTTATACAATGACATCTTTGACCTTGACCTTTGACCTTGTGACCCCCATTGCCCTTTCATATGCATACATGAATCAAGTTTGTTGAACCGTCAAATGGTTACTGAGTTATCACCAGAACGAACCAATTCCATGTACATAATGACCTCTATGACTTTTGACCTTTGACCTTGAGACCCCCAAATCTAATCAGATCATTGTCCCTCCCATATGCATACCTGTGCCAAGTTTGAGATTGATCGATCAAATGGTTGTTGAGTTATGGTGAAAACGAACCATTTCTATGTACATAATGACCTCTATGACCTTTGACCTTTGACCTTGTGACCCCCAAATCTAATCAGATCATTGTCCCTTCCATGTGCATACATGAGCCAAGTTTGAAGCCAATCTGTCAAATGGTTCTTAAGTTATCATGAGAACGAGCCATTTTTATGTGTATTATTACCTCTATGACCTTGACCTTTGACCTTGAGACTCCAAAATCTATTCAGATCATTGTCCCTCCCATATGCATACACGAGCCAAGTTTGAAGTTGATCTGTTAAACGGTTCTTAAGTTATCGCGAGAACGAAAACGGGATGGACGGACGGACGGACAGACAACCCAAAAACATCATGCCTCCGGCAACCACCTACGGTGGGCGGAGGCATAAAATTTTTTGATATATGACCGAGAATAGATTTCTAACAACCATAACATTAAATATTTGATGATTTTCAATCGAAATCAAATGCATTTTGGCAAATTATTTGTGATTAGTCAAGGGTTGACCTAAAAATTTGAGTACAAGGTATGACAGAGACTGTGGTTATCCAGCTTTGCCCATTGCAGTTGTGGCACGCGCTAGACTGTACAATATGTATTATACCTTGCGCACATTTTGTTATAATTGCGCGACAGGGTAACCACAATGACGTCATTGCAGGTACCCAATTGAAACTTGGACACAGCCAAAAATAGGCTGAAATCTTACCATATTTTGGGTTTCTCTTGGCAACATGACTTTTTTAAAACTCTAGGCAGATGATTTTCTGCTAAAATAATCATGCTCTTTTAAATGAAGGAACATTGTTTCAGCATTACCCCCTTTAAGTGGACTCCCTTCCATGAGGGGCACTTATCCTATTTCATCTTCATTGCCAAAAATGCAGACAAGCAGATATTTATCAATATTTCACACTAGTTCTGAAACATGTAGTACATTGAAGTTATAATATAATAATGAATAGAATTTATAGCCTACTGTATATCCACACAATGACACATGGCAATGAATTTAGAATCATTATTCATAACCCATTTGGTTTTTCAGTCAGTCTGCTTCTCTCTTTCTCTCTCTCTCTCTCTCTCTCCCAACATTTTTCGCTGGGAAGGGAATATGCAGACTTGGAGAATGCAGAGAGGGAAAAAGAGAGAGAGAGAGAGGGAGAGAGAGAGAGAGAGAGAGAGAGAGAGAGGAGGGAGGGAGAAGGGGGTAAGGGTTGGAAGGGAAAAAAGGAGGGAGGGAGTAACAGGAATGGAGGGAGAGGATAAGAAAAGAAGGGGAAAGAGAGTTGGAATGAGAGTTGGTATGAGAGGTGATATGAGGATGTATGAATAACAAAGCCTTTTCAGAATAACAAAGATATTAATGTCATAGGCCCAGTCAAAATTTTACACATAAAACCGATCAGCAACCAAATAAGTGAAACTTTCAAGTTGACAAGTAACTAAAAATGTATAAGTGGTACAGGTATCTTAGCAACTATAATAAAAATGTTACTGAAAGTCCATCAAAGTGCATTTTACATTAATGAGTATAATTCAATTCACATGCATAGAACTGGACCTCTAGGAAGAAGAGAGCCATTTTAATGATGCCTCTGAAAAGAGCTTTTTTTAGAGCCAAATTTATTTCCAATTTTCATTTCCAATTTTCTCTACACTTATCTGTTTGTTTTATATATATCCAATGTCTTTTTGATATTACAAAAAATAAAACCAAACCAAACCAAACCAAACATGGACAACCAAACTTTTTTCATTGTTGTTGAAAATCCTTTCAGGCTGTGGAAGTATCATGTACATGGACATGTACAGCTTGACTTGTTTTAGAAATTATCAATGCAAAAAGACACAAAACTACTGAAAATCGAGTAAAGAATCTGTGCCTTTGAATGTCTTTTTAAACAGATATATCATCGGTGGGCTGTTATAACCTTGTATCTCACAATTAAAAATTTTGAGGACAGCTCAGAAAACGCTCTATTTTAGAGTTATGACATAAGTGGCAACCTTCTTTTGCCTGGAAAGAGTTCTCTACAGGAATTAGGAGACTGTTTTCAGACAATATGAGGTTGCCACCATTGCCATAATTCGAAAATACAGCTTTTTCTGAGCTGTCCTCAAAATTTTTAAATTTTGAGATCGAGGTTTTAACAGCCCAACGACGATATGGCACCATACAAATGCTGTGAATCATCATCATCAAAGAGTAGAAAACTAGCCACACGAAAAAAAAAAAAATGGTACACTTTGACATGCATCGCAGTGAAAATTCATTATCTGAGTACCACTTAATTCAACTCATAAAAAGGTATAAAAACTAATCACAATCATCTCGTGAAATTTAAGTGCCATAAACACTGACGATATACAGAAGAGGAGCTACTCTCATACACATCAAAGATACAGTGCCATAAACACTGACGATAATACAATAGATGTGCTACTCTCATACACATCAAAGATGCAGTGCCATAAACATTGATGATATACAAAGGATGTGCTACTCTCATATACATCAAATATACTGGGTAAGAATACAAACAAAAAAAAGCAAAACGAAACAAACCCCAAAATAGTCTCTACAAATCATTTGGTTTACAAAGCATAAGGGAAATCAATAACGGTCTATATGTTGATTTTGGCATTTTTTTTTTTAAAATCTGCAATATGAATTATGGTCCCACAATGCTCAGCAATGTTAGCATCATCTTGTAAAGTCACAACTCTTCTTCTTTTTTATCACCCTAGTTTACACATAAGAGCATTACTCATATTTTTCCTCCACTTTGAATCTCTCTAATAAATTACAAATACATTACAACTTATTATTTCAAACTCAGCAAGTTTTTCTGTTCCTTAGTCACGTAATTGCAGTGAAAGGATAATGAAAATGTGAATGCCCCATATTAACAGATAAATGGCTTTGTTTTCCACTTTTATCACTCCAAAACTCAGCAATTACTATATCATGCACATATATCCTTTTAGCCCTGACATCATATGATGGTAATCTGAATATCTGTGGATACACACAGTCACAAAAGAGAAGTAGTAGTAGTAGTAGTAGTAGAAGTAGTAATAGCAGTAGTAGCAGACTGCAGTGATAGTTGTAGTCCTAGTAGTAGCAGTAGTAATACACTGTAGTAGTAGTTGTCGTAGCAGTCGTTGACATTGCCGTCGTCATAGTAGTAGTAGAAATACATGTAAGGAGAATGATTGCAATAATGATGATGATGATAATAACTACATGCAGATCTGAACAAGTATGAAGAATCATTTTATCACAATAAAGAGAGCAATTTGATGTTGTTTTCTTCTCATAACATCAATGTCTGTTCAAATTTTGTATTTAACTATCAATTTTGAGGTTCTCACTTTCTTATTTTTCAGTCAACCATATCAAATGTTTACGAAGAGTAAGACTTGACACTCTATTTGACCTTAGAAATTAAGGGAAGATCTCCTCAATGATCATATTCTCAGGGAAGTTCAGTGTCAGATTATTCTTAAGAAGTCTGCGAATTCATGAGTCACTCTAGGGAACTTGTCTTGCAAGACAATTTAAATTTATGTATACAATATCACTTTTAACCCATTATCGGCCTTAGTTGACTAATGGCACAAGCACTGGGCCACCACAGTCTACTCTCGGTACACAAGTAGTGTACATGTAGATGTACAATATACAGAAATGAATTTTGGCATCAAAACTTTGCACGATTCAGTATTGACAGAAAGATCTAAATTTTAAAAAGCTAGGAAAATGTTAATCTTTGTGATATTATTGTTATTACTTTTACTGATGTAGAAATTGTACAACATCAGAAATATCTTGACATTCTTAACCACTGTGCAAGCAATCCTACAAAATAGGAGTCCCGGTACACTGACTCATAGTGGATATTCATGTTGTACTCAATATGCATTCAACTGTAAAACACTGCACTTCACCTAAGCCCCCTTGCATTGATTTTCAACAATGAATTATTTCAAAAGCTGTCACCAACTCACCATTCACTGCATTCAGCATGCAACTGTGGAGTCAACCAACATTTCTTTTCAATGAATTTGGTGTGTGATAATCAAACTGAATGATAATAAGATGTTATCATTATGATATTCACAAAAGTTTCTCATGACAACCTGTCAACAAAAAGAAAAACCCTTCTAGCCTAATTCTTTTGTTATTTCACAATTTTGCCTGTCTGATAGTCCTTAGTAATGATCTAATGCTCGCAAAGTATTAGATTTAAAAATGAAAAAAAAAAAGGTTAAAAACAAGCTAACAAAAAGACAAAAAAGAAAGATAAAGGAAACAAAAACGATCAAACACATGAACGAATCAGAAATGCGCTACTCTCTAGATGCAGCTATTGTTATTGAAACAGCTGGATGAAGTGCATTCAAAAAATGGTCTTTTGCCTATTCATCTACACTGTATTATGGTTTTTTGGTTTGGACCCCTTTGAAAAACAGCTATTAGCTGACAAGGGCTATCCAACCCATAAGTGAAAAGTATTTAGATAAATAACATATGGAATTGCCCAGGATCTAGCCATTTGAACCAATTTATGCCTTTTCATAGGGGTTTTGAAAATCAACTTGGATTCAAGTTTCTGAACACTATGGCATGATGAATCATGATTTCATTCTACATGTACAATATATGTACACACCCTAGTAGGACTGGTAGATCAAAGGACCAATGTAGTTCAAAGCAAAAGGACAATGTACATGTATAAGACAAATGTGCCACAAGACAGTATGCCCAAGGAAAGACTAGCCATGGGATCACTAAGCAATAGGACCAATGTGCCTAAGACCAAAGTCTCACAGGACCAGTGTTTACTAAGACCAATGTGCCATACAACCACGGTGCCCTTAGAATGCCAGATGACCAATGTGCTAGACGAGTGTAGGTAGCTACAAGACCAACGTGCCATAAGATCTATGTGCTGTAAAATCAACGTGCCACAAGATTAGTCAGCCACAAGACCAATGTCTCATGCGACCAATGTGCTATCCCCGCCCCAGCCCCAGGGCCACTGTTCCAAAGAGCCAATGTGATACACAACCAATATTAAAGCCACTGGATCAATGTGTTATATAAAACCTGTGGTATATAGGACTAAAGAAAGGAAATGCTCAACCCTGTGAACATATTTACTTGACTTTCTGCAGCTTTGAAAAAAAGATGTATTAGCATCATGGAAACTTACCTCTGCTGCTCTCCACCATCTTCTAGAATTTGATCAATTTTGACTTGGGTTTTCTGATCTCCAGAGGACTTCTTCAGTTGATTCAGTTGTGACCTCATGTAGTACCAGATCTCCGTCACTCCATTATCAACTTTTCTTCGAACCTTCTCATAGGCATGGCTGGGTTCAGACCCACAGTACTGTGAATTGGAATTTGAGTCTGAAAAAAAGAAGATTTTTACATGGTTGTCGGTAAATATTGAATAATGAAAATTTTCTAAGTGAAGATTTTTTGTGATTAGGAGTGAAAGGATGAAATAAGTGGAAATAAATAAAAGAAAAAAAGAGAATGAAAAATATGTTTTTACCAATCACTGGTCAGAATAAAACATTGAACATTTCCAAGCAATTAAAGGAAGTAATTCAATTCAATTCAATTTGTTTTATTCCATTCTCAATAAAAAATACCTTCAAAAACAAATACAGTATATGTGATAAACAAAATTAGAAAATGAAAAGGGAAACTACATGTACATGAATAAAGCCCTACATATTTATGGGAAAGAAACTGCTTCAGCATCTTTTTAAAAGAAAAATTATTTATACACCTATACAATGCTATTAAATGAACATACACTGGAAAGTGGCAATGAAAGCTAAAAATTTTACCATGCAATATAACTGGTACACTGTAGATCAACAAATTAATTTGGTTTTTATTATTTCTTTCAATTTGTTATCCAACTATCAATACACATAACATTATGTATAAATCATTATTTTAGCTTAGAAAATCTGACTTAGCATCTTTAATTTCAGTTTTGAATCTGCAGCAATTTCATGCACTAGGAAGTGGATCACCTAGAGCGATGCAGGTACAAGGTTTTAGGTCATTTTGACGAATACTGTTGGTTATTCCGAAGGTTCATTTTTCCGAAGGTTCATTTTTCCGAAGGTTCATTTTTCCGAAGGTTCGATATTCCGAATACGCAAATTTTCTATAGCTGAAGGTTCATTAATTCGAAAATGAAATAGGGTTCGTTTATCTGAATATTCGCTGCATTAGTCCGAAGGTGCGTTATTCCAAAGGTTCATGATTCCGAAAATAAAGTAGGGTTCGATATACTGAAGGTTCGTTATTCCGAAAATGAAACAGGGTTCGTGATCTGAAAATGAAATAAGGTTCCATTAGTCCGCAAAATAAAATAGGTTCTTTAATCTGAACATGAAATAGGTTCATTCATCCGAAAATGAAACCTTACTTAATTAATGAACCTTATTCATTTTCAGATTAACGAACCTTATTCCATTTTCGGATTTAACGAGCCTTATTTCATTTTCGGATTAACGAACCTTATTTCGGATTAACAAACTCCTTTTCATTTTCGGATTAACGAACCCCATTTCATTTTCAGATTAATGAACCCTTTTTCACTTTCAGAAAATTGAACCTTCGGAATAACGAACCCCAGGAATAATGAACCTTTGGAATAACAAACCTTTGGAATAACAACCCTTCAGAATAACGAGCTGTATTAACCATTTCGATGTCCAATACATCAGCAAGTAGAGTGGAATTACAACTGTATGAACATTACTGATCTATAAAATAAAGTATGTTGCATATTTCACAGACCTCCCAGCTGAAGGAGGGCTACTGTCTATACCATCATCACATATATTTCTCAGATTTGGTCAGTAATGTTTTTTGATAATAGCTTGGACTGTCAAATGTGAACACTTACTGTGCAATACAACTACCATACTTTCTATCATTCAATAGAAAGTAATTTATTACCTAATGTAAAGTCCCCAGTTTTCCGTTTTCTAAAATGCAAAGTCTGTGTTCTTCGGTGACATGTACAAAACATATGATAGTAATAATCTTAGAAAAACATAAGTTATCCCTAATATACACGCACATGCAGTATGCACGTAAAGCTTGGCGAACACACGCTAAACACTGCGAACAGGTTTGATCCAGATTTTCCCCTGATGCATGGTTTTGTTTTATTGGATTTGCTTTGTTTTTCGTGATTTTCACTGTATTTCACGTAATTCAAATTTTTCTGGCCTGAAAACTTGTGTTTTCCGTGAAATTCCGTGTTCTTCCCGATTTCCGTGAAAATTTTCCGTTTTCCATATCGCGGAAAACTGGGGACTTTAACCTAATGTCTTGTTTATGGGCAAAATTTGGGCCACCTGATCTTCCACTTTGTTTGAATTTTATCAACAAGCTATCTTCCTTAAAATCCAACATAACAATAAACCATTTGAATACCTCATTGACCAAAGTTCACAAAGTCGAAATCATTAAAATTTACAGAAATGCTTCACAATTGTGCCTCCACATCCATCATTTTAGGTTCATTAAATAAATCAATAACTTCATTTGCTGTCTGTGAGAGGGATTTGCATCTACAGACGTCTATGTCTAATGGTAGTCAATTTGACAAATAAATTATTAATGCCTCACTAATCTGAACTCTACTTACAAATAGATTTTAAAAGCTGATTATAATTCTATGGGTCTATTGATTAGCAATGATTTACATAAGGTCTCCAACCCACCCCCAAATGGTAGATCATGATGGTTAAATCAATGTGACTTTGTCCAAGCTATATATTTTGTAATTTGCATTGTGTCCTCTTTGGTGGAGCTTCCCACCCTTCGAAAATACAATCAGTTTCCATACATGCACCAACAAACAAAGTGAGCATTCTGTTCCATTTTCACTCTAAAGCCTCAATTTTTTTCCCCATGTGCTATATAGTTGTAAAAAACAAAGCAAAAGAAAATACAAACATGTAGCACCACTAAGTGTGAAGTGTAGTAGTATCTAGATATTTCGTTTTGATGGCCAGTACAAAAAAAAAAAAAACATGAAGGTAAAACAAACCCTTTAACCAAATACAATAAGGAAAGCAATTTATCTAAATTTGGAAATTACACATGTTGAGCCAATTGGCAATAATAATATGCTTGAATGAGCCTTTAAAACCATGGTAATGGTGAGATTCATAATGCCCTCGTCACCTGGTAAGTTGAAGTAGTATTTGTGTCCATCATGGCAAAGTACCCGCATAAAAAATTATATTCTGAAATTTATCCTTGTTTAATCGAATTAAGTAGTTCAAGGGCAATGCCTGCAACAATATGCAGGCCTGCTAAACATATGTACATGTATAACAAGTATTATGTTCAAGATAAATGATTTACCAAAAAACTCAATCTCATATTCCCACCTCCCCCCCCCCCCCAACTCAAACTCAAAGGCTCTCCTTTACATCAAGTGGAAGTTGTTGTTTTGTTTTGTTTTGTTTTGTTTTTTTCTTCAAATTGGCTATTCCTTTGTTATACCTGATCAAGATTTTACTACATTGTGAAGTCCCATTCAGTCTTTAATCTGTTTACCATGCAACTTCATGGGTAATGAGACTAATTATATTCATCTAGTTTTGAAAAAAAAAGGACATGGGATAAAGATATTGACTTTCATAGACAACTTAAGTACGACAATATTATATGATTATAATAACTATAACATTAAAATCATCAAGAACTGGAACTGAAAAAGTCACTCAAACATATACCATAAAATTGTGCCCCCTACAAACTTGTTTATCATAGTCATACACTATAACTTTGATATTAGACTTGAACCTGATTAATTTTGTGATGTGTCTAATACTGTTTTCACACTGCCGAAACGGAATATCCATGCCGTTATATTTCATGACCCTTCACTTTCAAAACGCTTCCAAAACGCTTCTGGTTTCTGTTCACACTGAACCAATGAAGTCCGTTTTGAGCGAAAGCGTAATATTACGGTGTGAGAGAGTGCGGAAATACGTCATTACCCACAATGCATTTTGCTATCTCTAGCTTCAATATCTTGTGCTATGTACGCGATACACGAGGTATGCTCAACGAACTAAAACATCTAAAACGTCTTTCTAGTTCTGTGGGTATGCTACACAAAAAACGTAGACATCGTGGCTCAATCAAAATTAGTAAACTAAAATTTTTTTGTTTTATTTGATATATGTAACAAAACAAATCAGTTATTCAGAATAAAATGTATAATTATTACTTAACTTATTGCAATTTGTTTAAATTTACTGAATAATTATTTTTTTTATTTGTATGTATAGTTTAATTTTTAAACTCATGTACGAATGCTAACGCGTTTGTTTCTTCATACATGATTCGCGTCCATGCAGCTAGTAGCGTCGAACGTACGCTGCACTGCCATGCCGATCCATGCAGCTTGCTAGCGCTGCGATCGAAGATACCCGCGCTTTCACTCGTTTCCTGCATTTTCCAGGTTTTTGGTGGGAACCTGGTTGACCTTTGACATTTCATTCCGCTTTATTTCCTTTTTTCTGTACATACCAAAAAATAAAGCGTCATATTTGGAATATTCCGTTTTCAAAACACCTCAAAACCTAGTGATAGACCTCACACGTAGATTGCGGAATATTTGATTCCGTAATATTTGATTCCGTTTTCAAATATGACGCTTTGCCGAGTGTTCATACCAAAGCGTTTTTTTTTCAAAAAATGCTTTTATTCCGTTATATTTGTTTGGTGTGAAAGTGGTATAAAAGTTAGAAAAACAGTTTTTAGGCAATTATTACTGGATTATTTATTCCCGCTTTGATTCATTCTGGAACCATCTTGTTCTCAATGGGCTTTGTAATATCAGGAGGTTAATTTTACCCCTTTCCCAATAGCAAGTACAGTAGTGTCATGTGTAAGTCATCAGCTTTTTTTCCCCTTAAATTCTTTAACACCCAAATCAACCAGCCCCCACCCTTCAAACATTGGTTTCATTTGAAACCATGCATACAGATGATTTTAAGTCAAGTGGAATCACTCACTAATAATGTAATCAGCTGTGGATCCCACCTCTAAAGCAATAACAAATCACAATCATATACTGGTAGTCCTTTTTTGTAATGTGTCGGCAAAGGATGATGTGCTGGCACAAGAGCTCAATCCTTGATTTATCTGGGGAATATGGTTTGCACCTTTTGATTGATGATATATCTAGCAATTAACATCTCAGTCATAGTGTATATTATCTGACACTCCATGTACACACACACACACAACTGAATGGGCCTTGGAAGGGGGTAAGAAATATCCTCTGGAAAAAAAAAAGAGGAATTACTAATGACAGACATATAAAACTTCTTGTTCTTGTTCAGAGACAATTTGAAGGACTACCTTACAACCAAACGGGAACTTTCATGAATACAAGCAATAGCATATAAAAGGGGATAATCTACAGTAACTACATGCATACTTTCCAGCCTGCTGTAACTTTTAAACTTGTACACGTACATGTAGTACTCACTTCATCCTTGCTCTGAGCAAAATATTCAATCAGGCATTGTTTTAAACCTAGATATACATGTAATCACTGCAGACATGTTTTGAGCAATCCCTGTATTACAAAACAAAAACAAATCCTTCACAATCAAGAAAATGAATTTTGTGAAATATTCAGTACAGAGCTGAAGTATATGAGAGAGAACCAAAAACTATACATACAGTACTTTGTCACAGGTTCACAACACTGCGCATGTACGTTTGCTAAGTTTACACCCTCAATCTACTTATTTCATTTTATTTCACTACATTAATCTAGGGCTGTTACCGAACCGCCGAACCGAACGAAAGTTCGCCGAACATGGCACTTCCGAATGGGACCGAACCGAACCGAACTCAAAGGTCAAATTCGGAAGTTCGACAAATTATAACATAGAATCAATGATTCGGCCCTCGGTGAAGACCTTATCCTGAATTCATTATGCTAAATTGGAGATACACCTTTACTTTATGGAAAAATTAATACTTACATTTATCGGTGGGATTTCTTTTAATTCATCTTCTAAAAGTTTTTCTTAAATAATAGATAGAAAACCACTAAATACAGCTTGTGTCTCATTTTTCCTTTGATTCTGATAAATTTCATAATATTTGGCACCATGAATTCTAGTTTTTTTCCCCAAAAAATCATGTTAAAAGCTTCAAAATATGCCCAAAGATACTCATGATTGTAATCAATCGTAATAAGGTTGAAATCGATTAACAATCAAAATCGATCATGATACTAAATAAATATTTTTTTAAAAATTCAAAAACAGAAAAACTCTGCTTTATTGATAATTTCTTTTAATATTTTCGTCCCTTCACTTTATTTCATTTTTTAAAATTTTCTCTTGTTTCCTCTTTATCAGTATATGAAAATTATCTTTCTCTTTCATTCAGAAAATGAAATAAATAACAAATAATCATGCAATAAATGCAGTAACTATTTTTTGTCATACAAAATATATTTATAAGAAACAGTGACTTCCAAGTGCAGTGGAAGTAGAGAGGATTCTGATGGTCATTTGTTATCGATGCTCACCCTTTTTGTATACTGTATTGCCGAACCCCGAACCGAACCAAAGTTCGGAAATAAAATTGCCGAACTCTGCCGAACCGAACCGAACCCGAACTTGGTGCTAAATTTACAGCCCTACATTAATCTGATTTATCTTGCAACCTTGAACCTCATACACTGAGAATTCATCAGGACAGAAAATCCAGGGGCCGTATTCTGAAAATTGTTTTATCTCTGATATTGTTGTATCTTCAGTGTTAAGATAAAATTGGTATTCTGAAAATTGTCTTAACTTTTTTCTTATCTTTTCTTGTATCTTTCACACTACACGCCTGTAATATCAGAGTTAATATGCGTAAAGTTGACTATATGGCGCATAAAATATATGCGCACTAAGATAATATCTTGAGATAATAGGTATTCTGAAAATTGTCTTATCTTTGCTTGCATCTTAACTTCCATAGTAATTACCACAAAATTAACAACAGGTCTGGAGATATCATATCTCATGATGGCTGCGATTTTCTAGCACAACAGCACAAGCGCAAGTTAATAAATTAAATACGCCAAATATTAATATATGCGCAAAGCGCATCCTTATGTTTTGACAGAAGGGGCACTTCTATTGGTTGAGCTACCCAAATAAAACATCTCTCGATTAGTTGTTGACACAAGAATGGGCGTGTCAGAGATAAAATATGGGTGGTCCTTACAGAGATAAGACAATTTTCAGAATACCAAATTACAAGAATTTTAGCGAGGTATTATCTTTGTGAGATAAGACAAAAGTTAATAGAAAAGTTAAGACAATTTTCAGAATACCACCCCAGGACCACAGTACTTATTATTACACCATTCACAGACTTGAATTAATGGTACATGGGGTTCTTTTAAAGTTGTGCTTTAACTTCAAGCTTCAAGTACATCACAACATACACAACTTGTTACAGATTACAAGGTTTTAGAATCGGATTACTAGAATCACATTGCTCAAAGTGTGCAGTGCATTGTCAAACATGAGGGGAAAAAAACTTTAAGTTTCAAGGTGCACTGATCAATTACTATTCCCCAATTCTGAGAAAAGGCACAATAGTAAAATCAATAACGAGATATGGAAGTTTAAAAATTTAATGTAAAATGCAGTACATGCCACCTGCATTAAACTGAAAACATGATTACTGTACCATACCCCACACTCTTCAAAGTTTTCAATAGTGCATGCATTGCTGCAAAGGGGAAAATTTAACCACATGTGGCCACTTTTAAAGGCAATTGAAAGAATTACCCTGTGTAAGAAATGAAAGAAAGAGAAAAAGAAAATTCGATTCAATTAATTTATGGTATGAAAACTATGAAAAATAAGTTACAAATCTATGTTACTACTGATTTCTTCATTGTTTTACAACACCTGTGAGGCAGAAAGGCATCGACACTACAATGTCCTTCTAGCCTTCTGCGGAGGATATGTCACTGTATGTTTTTAATGTATTACGTACATACATGTATTAGCTCGGTACTTTTTTAAAGGGTTTTATCGCACTGGATACCACTGCCTACTAAACCGGGCAGGTCCCTGAATTAAAGGAGAATGAAACCCTGGGGAAAATTCTATTTTCATGGAAAGAAAGGATAGAGAGAAGCAATTTTAAAAGGGTCCATCAAAACAGTTACGAAATGAGAAAGTATTAAAGTTTGAAAAGTCTAAAGTTACTTTCTATGATGATCCTCAAATTGGCAATGTTGCTTAAAAATGGCAGGTTTAGAAGGACAACTCTAAATATGTTTTGTACACAAAGTTTCATATTTTCTCCACTATCTCTAAAGATGCTGCTTTATCTTTGTAAACTCAACATAATTATGTTCTGTCAAGCACACTTTCCCATGATATATCTGGAACAAAGAAGGAAACAAGCTGCACAGTACCTTCAGAGAAAATGGAGAGAATATGAAACTTTGTTTACAAAACATACTGAGAGTTGTCCTTCTAAACCTTTTGAAGCAACCAAGCCAATTAAAAAAGGATCACCATAGAAAGTAAATTTTAGAGTTGTAATAACACTCTCATTTCATAACTGTGTTTGATGGAACTTTTTAAAAGGAATGTCCACCCTAGAAGTTTCACTATTTCAATAAAAGGAGATAAATTTGAACAGCATTTTAAAAAAGAAATGAGCAAAATCGGTCAAAGAATAAGAAAATTACACTCATTTACATTTTCAAGTAGATTACTCTCGGCTCTGCAAATTGGCAACACTGACGACATCATATGCGAGCAGGTCTCCATTCACTCTGTACATGAAATTTCACATTTTTCTCAATTTTCTTGGAAGTTACATATTTTCTTATACCCCATAGTCAAAGTATGTTATGTAAAAAGCAATTCTTCTGAACAAACACTGACTATGAGGGTTAGAAAATGTGTAACTTCTAAGAAACTTGAGAAAATGTGAAATTTCATGTACAAAGTGAATGGAGACCTGCTCACATATGATGTCATCAGTGTTGCCAATTTACAGAGCCGAGAGTAGTTTACTAGAAAATGTAAATGAGTGCAATTTTCTTATTCTTTGACCGATATTGCTCATTTCTCTTTTTAAAATGCTGTTCAAATTTATCTCCTTATATTGAAACAGTGAAATTTCTAGGGTGGACTTACCCTTTAAAAATTCTCTTTATCCTCCCTTTTCATTGAAACTGATAATTCCCCAGGGCTTCATTCTCCTTTAAACATATTGCACTGAAAACATTCAGAAGTCAACAGGGTTAAAGTTATGCAATCCACACTCTGTGCAGCAAACACACACCAAAACCTCCCTAAACAATACAAACCTGTCTATGTATTTCATCCACTGAAATCTTCAAAAGTGTAAACGAAATATGTAGAAATTACACATGACTGTTAAGGGCAATTTAGATTGGCTCCTTTACTTTTTGGACATTAATAATAGGCACGATAATAAGAGGTAATTTATGGCACCGTCTACTGGCAGAAACTTCTATTCTGAGTTTCACAAGAGAATGAGAGTCAAGGTGAATGACTTTCCTTGTATCAAGAAGTGTTAAACAGCCAACTACACCCTCTGAATGGAAGGAATAAATGTAAAATGTTCAAATTTCGCCAGTCTACAATTGTTCCAAGGATCCTCTACATGTGTGTGTGTACACATGTTGTTTTTTTTTAATAATTCTCTGCTTGATTTTTGGTTCACTTTTCTTTAAGTTATCAATACACTGGTCTTGAAGAGTTATTTCAACATCTCTCTCCTCCTCCTAATCTGATTATGAATGTGTGCCATGAATCCCTAATCTATTTTAACTCTCTATATCTCCTTCTCATGCAATCTTTCTCTCTATATATCTTTCTTTCACATCGCATGGTATGATATGTACATGTGCAGGGTTCTCTTTGCACTTCTAAATTTTTTTAACTGCCGCTGAACACTTAGGTCTTGAAGACTACATGTATTACGGCAAAATGGCACACTAAATCCTTGAGGCAACGGAGTACCATGCACAAATATAAATGGAAAGCATGAGGAGAGAATAGTTTTGTGTATTCCATCAATTCTCCAAGGTATTCAATTAACTTTGCATCTTTTATGACAATGAGTTAAGCATTCATGTCATTAGTAAACTTTATTTTACAAGAAAGCAAGTCCCTGAATCAATAATCTAAGTCTACGTTATGGAAATTTCAAATGTAGTGCATGCATAATAATGCATGCCTGTTTGAATAAAAGAACATATAACACATTTCACCTCAACCACAATCAAGATTTATGTAGCTGACACTTCGTTAAACCATTATGCAATGCATGTGATCTTTTCTTCTATTTAGAAAAAAAACCCAATAAAACACATAATGTTCTAAATACTGACCTGATCCCTGTTGTCTTGTATCCTGAACTTTCCCATGATTTTCCCTTTCCATTCTTGAAATAATTTCTTCTGCATCTTTTAATTTGTTTCTCCAATAATCTTGGTCTGCTCCTCCCTCATTAGCACCGTTGTTTGATGAACTAGCCACAAGATCTCTGCAAATTCAAAACATTTATAATTATTATCATTATTATTATTATTATTACTATTATTATTATTATCATTATTATTATTATTATTATTATTATTATTATTATCATTATTATTATTATTATTATCATTATTATTTCATATATGTTCACGCCAAAAATCCTATTTTTTATTGAAAATTTAAGAAATACAACAGTTTGATTCCCCTTTCACTCTCTATGATATCCTAAAGAAAATATAATATTGATAATATGTATGACTTACGTAATTATTTTGATCCTAACTTTTCTGCATTGTACTTCTTTTATTGAAAATGATCTACAGTACAAAATACCCAGGTAGAGTACACCGAGCATTGGGATACACTTAAATGTTGATAAAATAACATGAATATAAGATGAAATAAAGGTACATGTAATAAAGAATCAATGTCAGAACTTTCAAAAATCCTATTTTCATTGGAAAAATCCTATTGTCATATTCTCTCCAAAAAATCCTACTACTTGGCAGCTCTGCTACAACCTGTATACATGTACATGTATATCTATTACCAGACTATCATAACTCTACACAATGACTACTGTTTCAAAAGGAAGGACCACTTAAAGGCATTGGCTAACTTTGTGAGTAGCTGATTTAAAAAATTCTCAAACTAAGATGAAACATGTGTATGAGTACTTGTATTTGTACTCAAAAACCCTGAAACAAACCATAATTTGGAATGAAAATGTGTAAGTTAGACGCAAACAGCGATTTCATTATCCTTCGTCTCAAGAGACAATCACTAAGAGGACCACTTTGCTTGAATTTGAAAATGCTGTTATGTGCCTCCCGCCGCGTGATACGCCAATACACACAGTACGGTAAGGTGAGTCATACGCGCATGCGCACTCCTTATGTCTATTCTGTGCAACTGACCCTCGTATATTTTTCAACCATTGGTTCACATTTTTTATATTTAAAAATACTTCCTATAGATATTATACTTTGAAACTTTCAGACTGGTATTTTTACACTACAACACTTATGTTTATCCCATTTTCAAGTAACAAAACAAGATTTTTTTAAAATCATAACAATGTTAACCAATGTCTTTAATGGAACTGTTGAAAAGAATGGGAACCAGGTGGCTCCTGTATTAAGTCTATGGGAGTGAGAGAGAGAATTCAATAGTCAAAAGGTTAATATTACCTTAGAAAAATTGCATTTAATTTGAGCATGAGGGAAAAGGTAACTGACATGAATGATGAAAGAAGGAAGAGTTGAAGAAAACAAGAGATTTAGAGAAGAATATAAAGACAAAATGTAATCAAACATGTACCTAGACAAAAAGAAGAAGTGAGAAAGGAAGAAATGAGGGGAAAGAGAGAGAGAAGATAGGAGAGGACTGCAGGACAGATGGATAAGAAGATATCATACTTTAATTCTTGAGCATGCTTCTTCAGTTCTTCATACTGTTGCCTGACATTGATGAGTTCCTTTGCTAGATTCTCCAGCTCTGCTGACTTGATGCGCCTCTCTTGGCCCGACTCCATAGGAGGGAAAAAAGACGTGGTAAGGTAGACCAGACTAACCAACCAGGCTACGCCCATGGCCAGCCCCACCTTGTAAGGGGTCTTCATGGTCAACAGCCCCCCTCTCACACTTGACTGGCAACCTTGGCTTGACTCTATGACTTGTGTTCAGTACTGAAAAGAATAAACAAGAAAATAATAGGATATTACTTCTTTGCTCTCACATCTTATTTAAGTTCTTTGTCAATGAGTATACACGAGCAGTTAAATTTCAGAAAGATAATCAGCAACCCCAAAATACATAAGACGAGAATACCAAAAGTTTTCAATTTTCAAGTGGGCAATACCACAAGGGACAAAGCTTTAAGATGGCAATCATTTTTCTCTCTTGCCCAAGTGCATGCTAGTTCAACATATCAAACATCCCTTCTGCCATGAATGTCAAACTATATGTGAACACTCGATAAACACAGAGACAATGCCCAACATAAAAAAAATAATAAAATCCGTAGGGGCATGTCTAGTTTAGGACATGATTTTTACAATTAATAAACAATGGATATATCAGGAATTCTTTCCAATGGCAACTGAACTAAAGTGTGATTTTAATTGTTATATTTGAGATTAATATAATACACACAACACACATGAGACATGTAGATCTAACATGTACTACTAGATATACTAGTAATAGTATCTTGTCTAATTAAATTTTCCTCACATACGTTACATGTGATAGAGGAATACAGCAATACCTTTTCTAACTGCAATGTGAAGCACTAATGGTCAAAATGTATTTTAACCACTAAGTTCACAGATTTGCTGTGATCCACTCCTCAAGTTCAATTTCAATAAAAACTTCAGAAGTTCAGGGTGACAATTTCAACATTAATGTTTTTTGTTGTCCATCACAATTCTTCCATGATCCACTAACATTCACGACACGACATCCATCAGTTTTTATGAAAAAGTAGAAAGGCAATATAAGGCAACCCCTCGAGTTAATCACAGCAACAATGCTACTCAATATGCAAGTTTTCATGTTGAAATAAGAATTTTCACCACGCAACTATAAAGCAGTCAGTACAATTGCAAAAGTCAATAGGTCGGACTACACACTCCATCTTCGCCTTCCGGGATCACCGCTTTCACACATATTCAATGCTTAATAATAATTGCAATAAATAAATTCAGGCTATACTTACAGCCAAAAAGCGATCACTACGAAGTGAATTTAGTACATGTATGAGTTTCATAACACTTCCATGAATGTTCGACTCAAAACGGTGCCACACGTCCACGGCCACCCTCCATCGACGTGACAAATTGATGTGCGAGTCGAGTCGAGTGGAGAATAAATGCTATGCATGCATAGCTAGCTAGCTATGCACTAGCGGCTAGCGCTATGCTAGCTAGGCCAGGCGATACAGGCCGTTCGGGAGCGCGAGCTGGAGCGAGCTGGGGAGAGCTACCGTAACGGGCTAGCTAGCTGCCGCTGGAGAGAAGATGGTGATGCACTGATGATGTGGCCATGGATGACAAGCAAAATGGCAATGCAATGAATTAAACATGGACAATCCATGCTTTAAAGTTTAAATCACTCAGTCATTTGACTTAGTGGATGACAGAAATCCAGGGTAAAACACTATTTCAGTTTTAATTTTTTCATTGGTCTTTATGGTAACTGACAGCCCCCCCCCCACACACACACACAATTTCGGATGAAAATTTAAAAAGAAAAAGAAAAAGAAAAAGAAAGAAAAAAAAAAAGAAACAGAAAAAGAAAAAAAAAGCCATCAATCATAAAATCTAATATCTAAATTGCTCATAGGCTCGCAAAACCACAAAAACCCAAGGGCTTCAGGGAGCACCGTTCCCTGGATTCCCGCCTATTTGGGTGTCAACCCCCCCCCCCCCCCCACACACACACACACACACACACATGTGCACACACTCAAAAAACAAAAACGTTCCGCAGCCCCTGTATGAAGGAATTTCAAAAGCAATATTTACCTTTTTCCACTTCGTTTGTGCAAAAATGACTTAAGCAGCTCAGACACGGGGTGGGGGGGGGGGGGGGGAGAAAGGGGACGATGGCCTATTCACGAAGATCCCAGACAAGCAAGCACTAACACAATACTATAGTTAGTTCAACAGTCAACAAAAAAAAAAGAAACGAGCATACTACTCGGTTACCAATATAGGGCGTAAGATTACCGCTTTTCACGGAATTTAAACCTACCGAAAAGAAAAGAAGCAAAATACAATTTTTTTTTTTTTAAAAGGGGAAATAGATACTTTGCCTTGAAAAGCAATCGTTTTATCAATATTTTATCTAATTATGAAAGATGTTGTGATAATGGTTGTAAAGAATTCAAAAGAATAATTGAATTCGCATTTCTCGTTTCGGTAAGGTGTGCGATAAGTGCCCCTTTTTAAATTTGATACACAGCCATTCGATTTAAGAATCCCTTTTGCTTTCGAACAAGTGTCATTTCTTCTTAAGATAAGTGCCCCCTTGAATCTGACAAGAGTCGGATTTTTTGTTTTGTTTTTGTTTTGTTTTACTCATAAGCGGCCAGTTTGATTATAAGTGCCCCTTTTATTTGCAGTTGCCCCTTTTTGTTTTCGGTATATATTGCAACTCTCCTACACTTTTAGGTCTGATTATATAGCCTCTTTTCTTTATTTCCCCTACTTGTGGTCTTCACATCTGCAAGTGACTTCAAGTCTCCAAATGTTTCACCCAAAGAATCAGGGAAGCTTCATATTCCTTTGTTATAGATAGTTACAATTAAAGTGTGGGACAGTAGAACAGGGGGCAAGAGCTAGGGGCACAACAAGAAATTTTTAATAAGAGCGAATTATGCCCCTATAAATTAAAACAATGAGGGTATATCCTCATGTCGAAATTTTGCTAAGAACTGATACCCGTTTTTAGTTTTACCTTTCTCTCTCTCTCTTTATCTCTCTGTCTCTAATGAAATATCGGTCGTGATGAGACATAAAAATGTATTGAAAATCATGTCAATAAGGAAAATTATCGGGTTCTGAAAATAATAAGGAAGAGCCCTAAAATTAATTTGCGGTATCTTTATCAAGTCGATGTAAATAATGAAAATATAATAATAATAATAATGTAAATGGTCTTGAGAAAAGTAGATACTTAACATTTTTGCTCGCTTGCTTTTCTCGACCGCAAGGAGTAATCAGAGTAAAAAGTTTAACAAATTACTGCAAAAGTAGTTCTTACGTACTTATATAGATTAGAAAGAGACGTCGAAAATAATCTTTAAGAGTGTGTAACAATTAGAATATCATCAATATACACCAGCGCCTACTAATATTTTTCCTTCTTGTGTCCACCCTTTGTAAGTGCCCCTTTCAAAAGTGTTCCTTTTCGTTGGTGCAACCCACTCACTTTGGAAGAAGTTCCGCCCCCCCCCCCCCCCCCCCGGAAAAAAACGTTTTCAAGAGGATCTGTAAACCACTTTGAGTGAGCTTAGAGATATTCAAACACACGAAACTCTGTGATGGCGCCCTTTCATAATTGAAAATTACAACTCGTGATTTACAGCAGTCGTAAAAATGGAAGGGTTCCAACCAGTAAAGAAATATGCAAGGCTGTAGAGATCTCCAAAAAAGTTGAATATGAAAAAGCAAAAATAAAGGATAAATTGGCAATACATTATTTTAAAAAATGGGAAAATTTTACCCCTTAAGGCAAGAGGGCCGATTATATAATTTTAAAATTCCTGCCCACTCCCTCACTTTCTTATTGATCCTTACACTTATTTGTCATTATTGTTACTAGTTGTTTCTTTAAAAAGATTTTTTTGACATGGTATGGTTACAAGCCTCTATTTGTTCAAGACCTGATTGTATAACAATGAAATCTAGAAATTAAAACAAATGCACCATGTTATTATATATAAAAGAATATCTATTAATTAATTTTTCAGGGATCATGAGGCACCAACACCTTTCACCTTTTTATATAAGAAAACTAATGTATTCTAACTGTTAAAAAACAGCACCTTCACCTATTCTTTTAACTATATTGAAATCTTTGTTCAGATTGCAGATTTTGCATTGTATTGTTTTTATATATGTATTTTGGTTAACAATGAATGAAAAATAATATTTCCCTCTTGATTGATTATATATGTTCATTACAATGTAGAAAAATATTGTATTGTCGGAAAATTTGAATAAAGGCTAAAAAGCATTACAAAAAAAAAAAAAAAAAAAAACTCATGAGGTAGGAGCATTCATGGAATTCAATGGATAAGGTATAATAAGCTATATTTAAATGTTGAAAAAACTAAGTTTATGATCATTGGAAGTAAACAAAGATTAAACTTATGCAATAACATTTCTATTTCTATAAAGTATGAAAATGTTGATACTGAAAAGTGCAATAGTTTTAAATGTCTTGGTATTATTATTGATGATTATTTGTTATGGTCTGATCATGTAGATTATTCATGTAGGAAAGTATAGACCAATTTCACCTCCGGTTTATGTATTTGGC
>CM057152.1:28732136-28739571 GCA_029962745.1 Echinometra lucunter
AAATACATGATTGAAAGATAAGCCTAGGTTACTGAGTTTACTTTGTTAGACTAAGATACGTTTGGAATAAGTGTGTTTTAAGTGCAGATTTGAACTTATCTATTGTGTCTATGTTTCTTAGAGAGTTTAGGAGGTTATTCCATAAAACTTAGGCAGCACGAGCAAAGGAACGTTCACCATATGTTTTGTATGAATAGGAGGTACAATAAACAAATTCTTTTTGCATGATCGAAGCTGTCCTGTCAGTTTATAAACAGTGAGTAAATCATTCAAATACGAAGGAGCTAGTCCATGAAAACATTCAAAAGCTAGTGAACTGGATTCGAAACTGGACTGGTAACCATTGTAAATTACGTAAGACAGGAGATATTATATAACACCTTAATAGATCCCTGTCATTTGATTGGTTGTTTGATATTGATCATTTGTCCCATTGCACTATGACGTCATCATTCGTGCAATTGTGGCTCCATTTACCGTGCAATCTTGGATCCATACGATTTGCTCCATTGCACGAAAGCCGAGAGCCCGGCACACTACGTACGTAAAACGCTTGCGTTTGCAGTGAACAGCGCGCTATTGATTTATTGCAATTTGATCTATTTTTAGGTGTCATATAAAACAAATAATGAATGTTTTTTTCATTCGTACAATGGACAGAACATTTCATTCGGTGAAAGATGAAATTTTTGATCCATTCAACTCGACTGCGCCTCGTTGAATGGATCATTTCATCTTTCATAAGTTCCATTCACCAATATTAAAAAAATTGTAATTCAATTTGATTAATCAAATCACATACAAAATTCATGGAAACCAAATGTGATTTGCAGTCAGTTTGGAAATTGAAAATTCAGTATTCTCATTACTTAACTGAAAGTATATCGTATATCAGCTGGCAAGATTGACATAAAATAGATCATTTATCAGAATTTTATGACAATTATTGAAGATCATAATTATCCACCTTCATTGATTCAAATCTTCACTAATTATGATAAATCTTTGCATGATTTAAGCAAAGAAGCTGAAACACTTGATTTGATCTGGATTTGATCTTCATAAAATATGATTATTACGTATATAGCATATTTAATAAATAAAAATATCTATAGATACATACCTGCACACCCACAGACACAACCTCCTGCACACCCACAGACACAACCTCCCCCACCCACACCCACCCTCACACCCCCCCCCCCCCAAACAAAACTGAGCTGGCCTGGTTTTGTTTTGTTTTGTTTTTTGTTTTTTTAATCTTTTGTTTTCATGTAAGGGATTTTTTTCAAGAATTTCAACATGCAAGAGAAAACACAAATTCCTAATAAACAGAAAGGGCGCTAGGACGAGCCACTTTGCGTTATAAGTGGAAGTCCTCAGCCTCGGGATAAGTCGGCATGTCGGCAGTGTCCACTTTATCCTCGACTTTATACGACGGGTAGAGACCCCTAGCCCCTTTGCGATGTGGATATAACCTCAAGTTGATTCCTTTCGAATAGCCATCCCAATGATTGCCAGCCACGCCCACCGCGTCCCCTGGCTGGAGGTCAATCTCCCCGGGGTTTCGCGCCTTGTGCTCGTACAAGGCCGTCTGTTCGTGGTCGTTCATACCGGTGAAGAAATAGATGTCATCCAGGGATCGGAAGTTGGACGCAGCGTCGGGATGAAAGTTCTGCATCATCTCATACGCTATCCGACAAACCTGTAAGCGATCGGGAACGGTAAGAGTGAGAGAGAGAGAGAGAGAGAGAGAGAGGGGGGGGGGGGGGGATAATGGGTCATGTGGACCTTTTGAAAACTAATGCCCACGCAAGATCATTATGCAATCTTTAAGTTGTTGGAAGAAATCATACTGTTGCATTGAATATAAAAATTTTTCAACGCATTAATCATCCTTAATTAGGTCGAGAATGATGATAATAGTAATATGGGAATTTGGTTAACTGTAACCATTTAGCATAGAAAGGGCCAAATCGACTTCAAGAACGTAGGCAATTGAGAGCAAGACCGCTATCGCCACGATTCACATATATATATGATTTCGCCTTTGATTCGGAGAGGCTCGCAATATCCCATAATTCGATTTAGTATTCATTGATACTATACAGAACTTTGATCATTATGTTTGAATGTTTATGTCAATTGCTATTGTAAATTTTTTTAAATGGATGGCAGAAAGATCGCATAGTGTGCTATATGGCTTTTGCTCGACAACAAAACTCTGAAGTTTTCTACTAGATCCTTCGGAGAGGACTTAAATCCGTCCGTCCGTCCGTCCTGATTGCTTACTTACAGGTAAAACAAATCAGTAACCAACCAACCAACAATCAAAATGTACTTCCTTCAACATGTTCAAGCCATGATTCAGCTACCATAAATCATAAAATTTCTTCAGAGACTCCACGGGGCAACATCTCTTACTCGCCGTTCCCATTTCCTGCGTCACTGTCATGATGTTCAGTACCTCAGTCATTAAAATAATATTGCATGCATTGAAAAAATAACAGCATGAAACCAACGAACCTGAGATGAGAACGTGCAGACGAGAAAATCCGAACGAGACAAGAAGTGGATGTCCAGGATGATGCCTCGCAAAGAATTCTCTGAGTATCTCGATGACAGGCCAGCTGATTTAGATATTGCATTGTCACTCACAAATACATAATTAGGGTATCTTTACAAAGGGATATAAGAAAAAAAAAAGAAGAAAATTCCAACTGAAATTGGGTATGTAAGGGCCATGCTCAAGGGCGTCAGCTGGGGAGGGGAGGGGGGGGGGGGTGGACAGAGGGACAGGGGGACATGTCCCCCACAAAAAAAAATTAAGGGTGGGGACATAATAGGGTATGTTTCCCCAAATTTTAAGCTGAGGACTTTTTTGTGGAAAAAAAAAGAAAAAGAAAATTGAAAGTGTCCCCCGAAATATAAAACGGATTAACGCTCCTGGGCATGCATCTCCCGCCCCCCTTCAATCGCGAAAAGATTTCATCTCTGCAGAGTTCGATGGTGTGTTGCCTTTGATAGGAATGTGTGGGATGAGAACCGTTTTTCCAGTTATGATACATCCAGGGGGATTATCATTCACGATAATTTCGTTCATTTGCAAGCTCCGCCTTTCATGAAGATTTGTGAACCTTTTAACCCCCAGAAAGCTCGTTCACCGTCTGGACCGGCAGCCTGTCGTCCGAACAATTTTTCCTAGCTTGCTCTTGTTCATTGGCAGATCATCGTGTGCAACTATACATTTGCACATTCTTCTCTAGTTGTTTCCAACCATCTAGCTTCTCGATTGTGGTAGTGTGGTTTTGTGGTTGACTCCAAATGTAACTCAAGAGGGCAATTGTTGGATTATTGTTATTATCATTATTGTTACTATTATTATCATTCTTATCACTGTTAATGATATTATCTCATAATTATTCTCATATAATTACGTGTAATACTGAATTTCAATGTGCAGAAAATGCCATTTTCATGCACGATTTTTTTTAAAAACTCTCTACCGTGGGAGGGGCGATACCCCCCCCCCCCCTCCCCTCCCACACCCTCCCCCTGCGCGGTCGCTTCGCTCCCTCGCCTTGGTCCCAGTATATGCCACTTCTCATATAAATTACCCATAATACTGAATTTTAATGTGCAGAAAATGCCATTTTCATGCACAAATTTTTCAAAAATCTCCCTACCGTGGGAGGGGGTACCCTCCCCTACTCGGTCGCTTCGCTTCCTCGCCTTGGTCCCCCCCCCCTTATGCCACTTCTCATATATATGTTACCCTTAATACTGAATTTTAGTGTGCAGAAATTGCCATTTCCAATGCAACGAATTTTTAAGAATCTCGCTACCGGGGTGTGGGATACCACCTCCCCCCCCCCGGCTCGGTCGCTTCGCCCCCTCCCCTTGCTCCCCCCCCCCTGTTGAAAATTCCTGGCTGCGCCAGTGAATGCCCGGAAAAAAAAACAAGATTTGCTAAAACTATAACCTAAAGGTCTTCTCTTTCAGTCTAAATGACTTACATAATATAGATAAAAATAGAATAATGAGATTTATCAAATATTTAATAAGAGTAGGAAGTACCAATTATTTGAAAGGTTTAAAATCGGTAATCAAAGAACACGAGGAAAAATGGTGAAGTAGGAATGTCGCTTTGAGTAGCATACACTACGTGGGCATGGTGGGGGTGATGAAATCACGTACTCAATCCGACACTGGACGTAAACACGGGCATGCCTGGGAGAGAGGATATTTCCACTAACCTTTCCACTTCTGTATAAGAGAGTATACTCACTTTTCCTGGGCTTCCTTGAGCAGACTGGCCTCATCTGTTGCCAGGTATATCCTTCGAACAGGCACTTCCTGTCTCCTCTCGAGTCTCTGGAAGAAACTCTTCAGCGTGGGGCATGGTATTCCTCAATCTCGTGGAAGGCTGCTTCGCTTCTTTTGTCCGTCCTTCTCACATGCATGCTGTCATTGGAGTGTACAACAACCACTCTCTACTTAACTATTATAAGATTTATGTGAACACGTATATCAGTAAAAGTTTTGTGTTTGCAACCTGGTTTCATGCGGACAATAAGACAATGTTTGAAATATACTTTTAATAAAGTATCATGTATCCCCTAAACGTAACAAATCCAGGGGCGTCGCTAGAGGAGGGGGGGATGGGGTGTGACACCCCCCCCCCCATTCAAAATTCTTGGCGGCAAATTTGAAATCTCTTAAGCGAGCGCAGCGAGCTAGGGAAAAAATAGTATACAGATATTGCCTGCCTAGAGGTTTGATATAACATTTCATTTCTCCGACGGAGTTATATTTTACCAAGGGATTTATTAATTTTCTCCGAAGCGCGCAGCGCTGAGGGAAATATTGTTCCGAGGGAAAAATGTAGCTTCGGAGGGGGAGATGAAATGTTATTTATTAAAGAGACAGGACCCAGGCAATATCTGTTATTGTTCTCCTTTTCATGGTAGAAGTGATGATTCTTTATCAAAATACAAGATTGGCCTATACGATTTCTCAGAATCAATATGATGTGGTAAAATCATGGACTTGGACAATCAGGACGACTTTCTGACAACCATGTAGATATGCTGGACAATATGAGGAAGGAAATAATGCAAGGTTATGATTTCTGTGCGACTTTGAGTTTTTTTCATGCCTGCTATGCCTGCATGCCTGCTATTATATGCCTGCATGCCTTCGCAAAGCTGCCCCGACCGCGCGGGAGGAAACTTTCAGGAGCGATTTGCAGAAGATGGCGGAAGTGTTAAAGAAAGGCTGGATGTCATCATGTCCTGATGTTCCCACAACAATGCAGACAAATTGCCGAAGGTGTCAGAAGGGTCAGGACGTTCCATTTCCGCGTTCAAAATTAATATGGACGCTGAAATTTTACCCTCCCCGAAAGTGCGGAAACGACATGAAGTGTCTAGGAATAATAAAGACAGTGAACTGAATCTTTGCACGAATATGCAGAGAGGTGCTGAATGAATGCGGATTTACGAAATTTGCTTTTGCGATGTCTTGTCTGCACCCTGGTGGACTGCCAGGTGTTAGCGGGGTGGTGCGGCCAACTCTGCATGGCGCATACGGACAGAAGACCGTCATAGACATCATCCCTTCAGTGTCAATTCATCCCTAAAGTTGGGTGAATAAAGTTATTCTTTACTTACCCAACAATTGGACTTTTGAATCCTAGGGCTTCGGTCACGTTATCAATCTCATCCTGGAAGGCGGGCCGTGGCCTCTGGATGTAAGTCATGATTTGGCCTAACCACCAGACAATGGGATGGCCATGTAGCTTTATGAGCGTCTTGGAGATATCTTCGGGAATGGCCAACGGCATGAAATCTGGATGGGGACGCATGGCTCCTACGATAGGGAGTTGCACCACTTGGACGTCTTCAATGCCAGCTGGGGAAGTGAACACAAGAATATGGTCATTGCTCGATGGAAATGATCACACAGAACAGAAGTCTTATGGGCCTCTGCCAAATTTTACTTTTATCATTATAATTTCGTTATTTTCGGGTTTTTTTTCAAATTTTATTTTACCTATAACTGTAACTATTATAACGATAATGATAGCTGTACCTGCAATGGTTGCCCGGAATCATTGTTGTAGAAAATGTATAGGGATTCGTTATATTGGTCATACCGTATAGTTGACCGATACTGAAGAGTCTCCCTCAACAATTTCATCGTCCCGAAGGATTCGCTTGGCCACCGAATTTTTGTCAGCATAGACTTCACCTATAAAATCTACGACCACTTTTATCGTTATCGTAATAGGTACAATATTATAACATACTCATGAGTGTGACCAAAGCCTATCAAAGTTCAAGCGATGTTTGATTACATTGTAGTCAAACATGTTGGCTCAATTGATAGAGCGTCCGTCTCATGAACGAGAGGTCGTGGGTTCGATTCCCGCCAAGTCATACCAAAGACTTAAAAAATGGGATCTTCTACCCTCAGCTAGGCGCTTGGCATATAAGAATGAAGAAGGGTAATAATAACATATTATGTTATGCAGGGCCCGTTGGAAGAGCAGCTGATAAAAGCTGAAGTGGCTACCCTGGGTAAATAAGACATTATTATTGTGCCCCCTCCCCCAAAAGGAGAAATAAAAAACAATTAATAAATAACAAATTAAAAAATAAAAACTTCGCCACCGGAGATACCTTTCCATTTGCTGAAATTTGCTCCTTTTCGATCTAGGCATGTTTCGCTGAGAGGTAAGAAGAACTTCTCCCACCCCTCCTTGGCGTAGTTCCACCCCTTCGACTCCAGGATGTGGGTCCTCTGGGTGGCATAGGCTACTATCATACAGTACGCGACGTGATGGGCCTGGCAACCATAACCGCACCGTGCATCGAAGTTGCAAACAATCTCTTGGCCGTGCTGCAGTCTTTCGGGTTCTGATGAGGTATTGAGAATAGACTTCATTCATTTGAAACCTCATTTTCTTAATTTTTATTAATAAATAAAATCCCATTATTACTTTTATCCTTTTATTCCAGGCGAAAATCATTTCCCACTTTTGTTCTGCCGATTAGCCCCCAAATTATATACATACATAGCAAAGTCATGACTGCCTTGTCGTGGTTTTGATAGCCTTTTAAACCCCTTTTTGTTTTTGTTTTTGCTTTGTTTTGTTGTTTTTTGTTTTTGGTTTATATGCAGATACTAAGGGGCGGACTGGCCGTTCGGATTTCGGGAGTAGGCCTATTCACTTTGATAGCTTTTAACCCCCTTTTTTGTTTTTGGTTGTTTTTTTTTTTTTTTTTGGGGGGGGTATGTGCAGATACTAAGGGGCGGACTGGCCGTTCGGATTTTCAGGAGTGGCATATTCCACCACTGGCCGCGCGATTAAGGGCTCGTTAATTTCTAGTGTGAGGTTGGTTGAAAGGTTGAGTGATCCGATGACACACAC